>CM062817.1:440477596-441077596 GCA_031772625.1 Pinus tabuliformis
AGTATTCCAGCCTCAATCAACTCCAATGTTGTTTTCAAGAAAAAAATTCCAGTTTTCAATACCATTAAGAAAGACCATCAATGATATAAAGTATCACAGTATGGTTGAACAAGGGTTCAGGAGTTCGTCCTTTGTATGCACAGATATAAATAAGAGGATTTGTATCAACAAAACAGAATGTTGTGAAGAATAGAATATTTGAAACTTTGGCATGGAAACCAATGTTACAAGACGTGAATGTGGCCTGAATCATAAAGTTCATGGATCTATTTTACCCAGTAACTCCCACCCAGAATCATTTCTGAAACAGACACAAAACAAGTCCCAGACAACCCAAAATCATTTCCAGCATCCTTATCTTCATTATAACTTGCCAAAAATATTTGTATAAATAGTTGATTCAACTGTGACCCTTTTTCCAACCATGTGGGACAAAACAAGGGCCCCACTAACAGAGACCAAAGTAAGTAAACAATGTTTAAACATTTAAAATAAAAATGCTATCACCGTCCTTAACCTTTCTATTGTTTCTCCTATAAGAAGGAACTCTATTAGATATATTTAAATTATACACCGTAATTTTTGCATTTTCCATGACTCCCAGCATGTTTAGATTAGGGAAATCAACTATAATTTGGATAGCCTCAAATTGAATCAATATACACATCTTGTTTAGATGATTTGGGAGAGAAATAGTTTTACGATGAAATTAAACTTACCTTGTCTGTTTTCAATGAGGATGCAGCAATAGACAATTCCAATGAAACATGTCAAAGCCTGTTAATGGAAAAAATGACTCACAATAAAATGATTAAATTCTCACTGACCTGAATAAGCTGCTGAGTCAGATAATAATTTGTCCGCTCTTTAAGTTCATCAATTTTAGCTTGTCTTTCAGCACGCAATTTATCAAGAGTCTTTTGGTCCTTGCGCTCACCTATGATAATTATAAAAGAAATTTCACTATAGTCAATGGGAAAAAAAACATTAAATAACTTCTAACATGCAATCAACTTAAGGCTTTTAAAATTGCTTGTTTCATAGTTGCAACTCGCAATAGTGTGTTAGCCCATCAGATACTTGTAGATAAATAAGCTCCATCAATTGTCCACCAAAAAACTAAATGCAATGGCAGGTAGAGAAGGAAAAAAAGAACAAATATATTAATGTCATTGAATGACTAAAAGAGTTAATGGGAGAAGAAGTAACAGAAAGTGTAGCAAGGGATTGTGTAAGGCATCTCCAATCAGAAAGCCTATAGGCTATGTCCTAATCAAAGAGAAATTTAATGATAACTCATGTCAAAGTCCTCAACAGGCCATTCATAAGTAGATTGACCCAAGCCAACTAATCTTGAAGAATGTAGTGATCCAGGCACTCATGGCACACATTTGGATAATTTGTACACAGATCATTCACAACAGTTAGGGACAAAACAGGTTCAGATGATTCAAGTAGATTGGTATGAGTTTGGATCTTGAACGTTGGGAGCCCAGCTCAGGCCCTTCCTAGCTTATTTTTGGAGTCTGACCCATCCACGCATGCCCTCATTTAGACAATTTGGATCACAGACCATTTACAACAGTTAGGGGTAAATCAAACTTCGAACAGGTTTGGATGGATTCAAGCAGATTAGTATGAGTTTGGATCTTAAACATTGGGAGCCCACCTCAGGCCCTTCCTAGCATATTTTTGGAGTTTGACCCACCCATGCATGCCCTCAATACCCCCACCTTGTAGACCTTGTCAAGAGCTTTCCAACAGTCCAAACAGAAAATGCCCCCCATCAGTGTTTGTAAGTGAAAGTTATGACCTGGAGAATTTAAGATTCCAGTTTTAACCCCTGGATTATAAAAGACTAAATCATGTATTATTTGCAATGCAGTGGTTTATGAGAATCATGTCAATCCAAGAGGGTTGAATTGTAATGACCCCATACTGTAGAATGTGAACATGCTTTGCAAATTTTCCTAGCTCGAAGCCCAAGGCAAAGGCCCCACTAGTGAATGGTCATGAGTCCAAATGGCAGGCAGGCTAGGTTTTGATGTTATGCTTAACTGTTATAAAACCAAAGTATAATAAATAATATAATAACCACCAAAAAGATTGCTTGAGAAGCAACACAGGAGCTGAATCCAAGAGTGGAAGAGGAAAGGGAGTCCTTGGGAAGGTAAGATAAGCTACTTAATGTCCAACAAATGACCAAAAGTACATCAACAGGACTGCTCAGTTCATAAGTGGCAGTACAAAGTGGGATTTCAAAGGCAACTCCTATAAAAGCAAGAATCAAGTCCTACTAAAAAAAAAATCCTAAGCATGACTATCACAATGCTAAGAAGAAGAAATACAAAGCTTTGGAGCCAAGTGTTGGGTTGTGTTATATTCTTTCCACGACTAGCCCACGTCGTTAACCAGGGGGCCTTCGCCGATTACATAGCACCGGAGGCGTCACAAGGGGTTTGAGGGGTGTAGGTAACCCCACTCTATGGGGTCCGGGGCAGTGCCCCGGAAAATTTTGTTTTTGGACCCTATATTAGGTTGGGCAGACCTACCTATGGTTTTGTGCATGATTTTTGCACATAGTTTTGGACACAATGGTTTCCGGTCCATGGTATTGGATGCTTCGACATGTATAAATATGTATTGTAATATTGAAAGGAAAATAATGAAAAATCAAGCTAGTAGTCCCGGTTTTGGGATCCAAGGGAAAAATCTGTGTATATGTGTTTTATGTGTTATGCTCTCACATTGCTTACTTTCTGTGTTTTAGAATTCATATGCAGGTAATTTCTGTACGGGGTTAAAACCTACACCAAGTACAAGAGAAGCCTCAATGCATCGAATGCCCACTATCAAACAGAGGGTATTCCTTTGAAGTCAAAAGGGAAGCTATCCTACCATCTCAGGCTCTGGATAGAAAGCTAGGTAAAAGAGATGGATCTGGTCTGGGGGATGTCTCTTTGTATGGAAAATATGGCCCTCTACATGGAGCTAGTAGAAGGGAGCTGCCTACCAATCTAGCATGAGCTATCTTGAAACATAAAGTACTCACACTAGTACCACCAGCAGTAGAGACTTGTGCGAGCTACGGCACCAGAGGATGGCGCATATGCATCATGGAGCTTTGAGAGTACTAAGGGAGATCACTACTGGAGTTCCTGATTTCAGTGTCAAGCATTATGAGGTCTGCGAAGGGTGTGCTTTAGGCAAGTACACCAAGTTACCATTCCAAACGAGCGACAGCAGATCTACAGGTATACTAAACTTGATTCATACTGATGTTAGTGGTCGTATGTCTCATGCGTCTTTGGGTGGTTATGAGTATTATGTTATATTCATTGATGACTACTATAGGAGGACTTGGATATATTTCCTGAAGACCAAGGGTGAGGCCTTCAGTCGCTTTAAAGAGTTCAAAGCTCTTGTGGAAAAGCAGACAAGTAGGAAGATTCAGGTCTTGAGGTCAGACAATGGTGGTGAGTACATCGATGGTGGGTTTTTTTACTTCTGTGCACAGGAGGGCATTAGGAGAGAGTTCACGGTTCCTTACAACCCCCAGTAGAATGGGGTGTCTGAAAGGAAGAACAAAGCTATTGTTGGGGCTGCTAGAGCGATGATTCATGATCGGGGGTTGCCTTTGTTTTTGTGGGCTGAGGCCTGAAATACTGTTGTTTATCTTCAGAACAGGAGTCCTCACAAAGTATTGGGGAATATGACTCTAGAGGAGGCTTTCACTTATGGCACTTAAGCCTCATGTGGCACATCTTTGTATCTTTGGATGTCTCACATACTCTTATATCCCCAAGGAGCAGAGGACGAAGATAGAACCCATGGCAGAGAAGGGTATCTTTACGGGCTACAACGAGACTTCGAAGGCCTATCAGATCTTCATTCCTTCTAAACAAAGAGTGGTGATTAGGAGGGATGTGAAGTTCGCGAAGGAGAGAGCATATCGGAGATCACGGGAGTATGATGAGAGAGAGTCACAGACTTCTCCTCAGCAGGGAGGTCAGGGGCAGGGTGCAGGACCTCAGGGTTCTGGATCAACTGGTACAAGAGGTACTTCAGTGTCCATAACATCTGGGGCACCAGTGGCGAGTTCACTGAGCACTTCTTTAGGGAGTCTAGTGGTACAAAGTTCACATGGCACTTCAACTGACACAGGCACAGGTGCCAATACAGGTTCTTCGAGGACAGGTGTTGATATAGGCACACCAGGGTCAGTGGGCAGACCTTCAGGTTCACCAAACTAGGGGGCAAAGGATGAGATTCCCTATGGGGAAGCTTCTTTAGGGAAGAGGCGGCCCAAGTGGCTTCAAGACACCCTGAAGGAAGCGGAGTCTGTCGGTCCTCCAAAGAGGGTGAACAGGGAGAGTGTGCCACCTGAGCGGTTTTGCAGTTATGTAGCCAAGGCTACCAGCATTGTTGACTTTGAGCCTACTAGCTATGAGGAGGTTGCCAGCCAGGAGGTATGGAGAGAGGCTATGGTGGAGGAGTATGCCTCTATCATTAAGAACAATGTCTGGGAAGTGGTGCCTAGGCCTGAGGGCAAGTCAGTTGTGACTTCCAGGTGGCTCTACAAGATCAAGCATGTTGTAGATGGTAGCATTGAGAAGTTCAAGGCAAGGTTTGTGGCTAGAGGGTTCTCACAAATAGAGGGAGTTGACTATGATGAGACCTTCGCTCTCATAGGTAGCATTGAGAAGTTCAAGGCAAGGTTTGTGGCTAGAGGGTTCTCACAGATAGAGGGAGTTGACTATGATGAGACCTTCGCTCTCATAGCTCGGTACACTTCTATCCGGTCCCTTATTTCTATTGCTGCAGAAATGGGTTGGTGGATCCATCAGATGGATGTGAAGACCGCATTTATGAACGGAGTTGTAGAGGAGGTATATGTTGAGAAGCCATAGGGCTTTGAGGTACTTGGGCGGGAGAACCATGTATGCTGGTTGAGGCAAGCACTCTACAGACTTAAGCAAGCTCCGAGAGCTTGGTATCCGAGGATTGATACTTACTTGTAGCAGATGTGTTTCACAAAGAGTGATGCAGAGCCGAACCTATACCACATTGTTGTAGGGGATGATCCGCTCATTCTTGTGTTGTATGTTGATGACTTGTTCATTACTGGGGCAGAGAGACTGATTAGTGGTTGCAAGGATGCTCTTGCTATGGAGTTCGAGATGAAGGAAATTGGGCTGATGCATTACTTTTTGGGGCTTGAGGTGTGGCAGGAGGAGGGGCATATCTTTCTAGGGCAGGGGCAGTATGTTGTGGATGTGTTGAGCAGATTTCACATGGCAAACTGTAGACCCATGTCTACACCTATGATCACCAACTGGAAGAAGCTTCATGCTTCAGATTCTAGTTTGGTGGATCCCACATTGTATAGGCAACTTATTGGGTCCTTGATGTATTTGGTCAACACTAGGCCAGATATATGCTTTGTAGTGAACACACTTAGCTAGTTCATGGTTGAGCCCAGGAAGGTGCACTGCGTAGCTGCAAAGCACATTCTTTGCTACGTGCAAGGGGCTATTGATTATGGTCTGGACTATAGGGGGGGAGATGGAGTGAGATTGGTAGGTTACATAGATTCAAATTGGGCAAGTTGTGCTTCTGACAGGAAAAGCACTTTAGGGTGTTGCTTCGGATTGGGTTCGGCAATTATGTCGTGGTTCAGACGAAAGCAAAAGTCATTTGCTTTGAGCTCTTCTGAGGCTAAGTATATGGCTGCTAGTCAGGCTAGTTGTGAGGCCATTTGGCTTCGCAAGTTGTTGTATGGCCTATTTGATCAGGAGTTGAGACCAACGGTTATTCACTGTGATAATCAGAGTTGCATTAAACTCACGGAGAATCCAATGTTTCATGACAGGTCAAAACACATTGACATCAGATATCATTTCATCAGGGACTATGTTCAGAAGGGTTCAATGAAGCTGGAGTATATATCAACAAATGAGTAGGTGGTTGATGTTCTCACGAAGTCCTTGCCAAGAGGCAAGCATGTCCATTTCAGGGACAAAATGTGTGTGGTGAGAAACACTTTCCTCGGGAAGAGGGAGTGTTGATTTTTAATGTACCTTGGACAAGTGGTTTCCCTTGGGTTAGTCTCTACCTAGGGAAAAGTGTCCAAAATAATTATTTTCCTAAGTGTGACTTTATAAAGTGAAAGTGACTTTATAAGTGGTAAAGTCAATGTTAAATTATAAAGTGAAAAGTGACTTTAGACATAAAGTACAATGTGGGTACTTTATTTAATGGGTGAGTTAAAAAATAGAAAGTGAGAATTAAATGCACATTTATTTTCATTCCTGTGAAAAGAAAAGAGAGACTGCATTCATTCTTCATGAGTAGATTGGACAAAGGAGGCTGAGAGCTGGAGAAAAGTTTTGATGGAAAAATTTGAGTGATTTCTGGGCGAAGTTGGGCATGGAAATCAAGGCATAGAAGACAACAGAAGGTACAGTACGGACAACATTGAATGTTGTGCGCTGCATGCCGTTCGAGAGAAGTTTTTGAAAAAAAAAAAGAAAAAACCCGTACATCAGTACGAAAATTTGTACAATCCATACAGTATAGTCTATGCAGTCGTATCCGTACAGTACATATTTTCAACTTCAAGTGGGCACATAAATCGAGGCAACTTGGGCGCGATTTTCAAGGAGTTTTGGGCTGAAGAGATAAGTTGTATTTTGCTGTTTCGTTTTGTCTGCAAATGTATTTTTCTTGAACTTGAAAGATAAATAAATTTGAAGAGCTCTCTAACAAGTTTTCCCCGGAGAAGATTGAAGGGGTTTTGCCTGGGTCTAAGTTGACCAAAAATCTGTGTGTATTTTTATGTGTGTTGCTAGTCTGGTCATGTCCATATTTATTTTAAACATGTGTTGCTGGTCCCATGTGTTTTAATCTGAAAATTTCATTTCCAAAATTCTATATGTTGAATGTATGTTAATGGGAAAGGGCATTTAACTAAATGGGAATGGTAAGTTGAAATTAAAACCGGGTTGGGATTGCAGGAAAAAAAATTTAGTCATCAAATTTCAACAATTATCAGACTAGAAGATCATGAAAAATCAGCATGTTATTAAAGGGGGGTTGCAGAGCAAGTCATTTAAGACACCAATGGAGTATATGTTCCTATGATAAAAAGGTCTAATAAAGAAATCCATTTCTAGAGAGAGATGGTATCTATGGTCAAGCATGTTCTGCCCTAGAAGAAAGGGGAGTTGAAGCCCTCGAATGAGGCTTCTGACCTCAGGTTCTTTGAACAGAAGTGTAGAAGGAAACATCAGGCAAAAGAACATAGGATGCAGCCCATATGAGGAGGCCGAGGCCTCAGGTCTGTCTCAAGAGGGCCGAAAGGCCTCAGGCAGTGAACAAGAAGGTTGATTCAAGAATCCAAAGGGACATAATCTTTAGTCTCTAATTGCTAGATTGATCCAGAGAGAGCTAATCTTTAGTCTCTAATTGTTTGAAGAAGTGAATCTTGGAGGATTGAACAGGTGGACGAGTACCTCAAACTCAAGTACAATCTATACCCCTGAAAGTGTAAACAAATATGGCTAAGTCAAGGGCATTCATAAGTTTAAAGTGAGGAAGAGGCTGAGTTCCTCATCAGTTTTGGAGGCCGAAATCCTCTTGTGAAAGCTGAGTCATTTTTCAGAACTGGATTTGCTCTTGTAAAGAACAAATTGTTACTATTGCTACAATAGTTTTAAGGGCGCTGAGCTACTTGGTTTGGAAGGGTTGTGAGCAATCATCTAAGATCTGCCAAGTATTTTGTTTGTGCTCTAGAAGAGGGCCAAAACCCCTAATCGGCAAAACAAAACCTATGAACTGAATTTGTTGATGACTCTTGTGTAAAGGAAGTCTAGTGCCACTTAAAGATTGTTCATTTATTAAGGTTTGGTTAATGGAGTAAATTCTTTTGAAGATTCTATAGAGGACATTGAAATG
The DNA here is from genome assembly GCA_031772625.1 of Pinus tabuliformis. Lineage (NCBI taxonomy): Eukaryota > Viridiplantae > Streptophyta > Pinopsida > Pinales > Pinaceae > Pinus > Pinus tabuliformis. The sequence goes on from CM062817.1 coordinate 440,485,553, forward strand.
CCATAGTCCTATTCCCTTCTTTGAAGACTCCTTACCTTCATTTGTAACTATGACTCGACTTGTCCTTGTTGATGATAGTCGGAGAGTGTTGTTTCTTTACAATGCTAAAAAGAGGCAAAATACAAGCCCTACGAAAGCTATAATAGATCATTAATCTTGATACATTTGCTTGGACGAACACCAAGATGGAACATCCTTGACACCAAGATGGAACATCCTTGATTGATTGACGGCATGATGGATTTCATCACATGTAGAGGCATGGGGACTCTATGGTTTTGGACATTTGGATATGGAAAGAAAATTTGCATATGACAAAATCTATTGGACTTACAAAAGGTGTAGGATGAAAATTGGAAATCCAGAAGCCTTGGATAATAAATCCCTAAGGTTTGTGGATAAAACCCTTAAGCTAGACCTAGATTGATGTTTCCGCAAAAAGAAGAAACCCTAGCTGTTAAAATTGGACAACTAGGTCCAAACTCCATGTTCTGATGCTCAGATTAAGAGGCTAATATTTTTGTTGGATTCCTCTTTCTGAGAGGTGTAAAATCCATATAAAAATAGTCTTAATCCGATGAGCAGAACTTATATTTTGAATTTATTATTCTTAATAAATTATATGTGCAAGGTCAGCCAGTTTTGTAATGTAGGCTCACATGCCCAACAGATGTGTCACACACCCTCATTAATGGATATATATACAGGAAAAGTTGGAGAGAATTTAAAACACAACACAACTCACATCTTCCTCTCTCATCCTAAAAGTACGAGCTACCTGGAGGGTTGTTGTGACATATGCTGGGCTGGCTGACCAAAGGAGACTTTGCTGGTTGAAGCATCCTGTTGACCGCCGAAACGAACACATACATTTTTCTTGTTTCTGATTTGTCTTCTGTAAGATCTGCTTATATGTTCTATCTACATTTTGCTTATCTACATGTATGATTGCTGTGAGAAAAGTGAAATTGCTCTTAGCATAGAACATCTACAAAACTTTACATGGTATCAGAGCTGAGGTGAAGACAAACTCACTTCAAGTGATCTCCTCTCCACATCTTGGGTTTTTGGAGAAGGAGATTCACACTAGATTTCACCGGCCTAGTATGATGCCCTAACATGATGCCCTAACGGAGAACGCAGTCATGAACTTATACGTTGTTCTAAGCAGCCCTAAACGCAGTTAATGGATGCCTTTATATAGAGGATCATATACGTTGTTCATAAAGGATTATATACATTGTTGTCAAAGCACAGTTCATAGAGTATCTTACACGCAGATAATAATGACACGCAGCCATACGCTGGGAACGCAATATATATATGCTTCGTTGTAGAAATATTATGGAGCACAATATATACATATATGCGTTGTTCTTAAGGAACTTACACGCTGTATGATAAATGGTGGACGCAATAATAAAAGGACACAGTCAACCGCAGTCTAAATTCCACAGTCCTGAGGTGTAGCTGGAGTTATATATACGTTGTGCAATTATTCGCTAGACAGTCCTGTACACATCGCATGAGGTTATATATATACACGCAGAGGCCCTGTACACGTCACAGAAGTCTTGTACGCATTGCAGAAGAGTTATATCAGCCGCAGAAGTTTTATACAATATTATATAAGTCACAGAGGTCCTGTACACATCGCTGAGGTTATATATATACAGCCAGAGGAAAGGCCCTAAATTACAGTCACGCATGCAAACCTATATGTTGTAGTGGATACGCTGGTTTCATGCCGTCATGAGAAATATTAACGCGTCAATGGTCATGCTTTCCACAGTCAACGTTACGCTATAGTGGAGCCTAGCCGCAGTAAGGGAAGGAGTAAACGCAGTCTCTGCTAACAATGAAGACACATACGCATGTCATAAAGATCCGCAGGCAAAGGAAACAAAGATATTGTTACGCTGGAGATTATATATAGTTCTCACGCTGTCCACGATGGATTACACGTTGTACATGATGAGGTTATACGATGTTATAACGCAGTTACGGAAATTCAATGAGGTCATGTATACACAGGGAAATTCAACGCTATCATGTATACAGTAATATCGCAGTCATGGAAATGTGTACGCAGGGAATAATTTGTCATGTATACGCAGACATTAATATATGTTATGTATGTGCTGAGCGTCATGGTATACGCACAACATGGAAGATCTCATACGCTGTGTATAACACCGTACATGGAGACATATAAAATGCAATCTATACATGAAGCCGCAGCAAATGCACAAAGCCGAAGTCAGCGTATGGAGCCACAGCCAAATGCACGCAGCCACAATATGTTGACCTACGTAGTTAATGAAGACTCCTTCTACGCAGACATGGAGATATCAATATGTTGTAATATATACGCAATCACCAAGACATTTCTACGCTCTCTGCACGGTCAACGTAATTCATTTATATGCAGAGAGACCTTACAGTCAATGTAATTCCCTCATCTATACACAGGGTAGAGAGACCATACTCGTTGGCAAATTTCGCAAGAAATGAAGGCAACATACATGCGGAAATTATGCAAGAAATAAACAACGCAGCAAGACGTAGTAAGATCACTCAGGCAATGGTAGCCGCAGTAAGGAAGATTGTTACTCGCTGTAAATAGAGACACTTAACCACAGCAAGCTCAGCAGTAATGTCTCGGCATCAATTTAAGGATGAGCTTCTCAAATGTTGTCACAACGGTAATCTCTCAGTTATCATTACAGTTTCTATATAGTGTTTATGTAATCATGATGAAACTGTCATTATAATAATGAAGCCCTAAATGAAGCTATCTAACAAAAAGCATAGTGAAGATCTCAATAGATCTCATCATTGGGAAGATGCTGCTGTAACAACTTCAAAAGGTACAGCAAGCATGATCTCAGTAAAGGTGCAACTGTGGTGAATAATGTAATGGGCAGCATCATGATAAATGAGATCATGAGCATGGACAGCATGATGTAGATCATGGACAGCATGATGTATGGGCTGCACAGTGATGCATGAGATCAAGAGCAGCATGATGATGCATGATGCAGTATGAGTCAAATGAGTTCAAAGACTTTTGCAGAGAAGCTGGCATTAAAAGGGAGACTACCACTGCATATACTCCTGAGCAGAATGGTGTTGCTGAACGCAAGAATAGGACTATTGTGGAAGCTGCCCGTGCCATGCTATGTGACCATGGTCTTCCAAAGTTTCTGTGGGGAGAAGCTGCAAATACTGCTGTGTACATTCAAAACCGATGCCCTCATTCTGCTTTGGACTCCAAAACTCCCGAAGAGGTTTTCTCTGGTAAGAAACCTGATGTCTCACATTTTAGAATTTTTGGATGTCCTGTCTATTTTCATGTGCCGAAAGAAAAGAGAAGTAAGCTGGATGCTACTGGGAAGAAAGGAATGTTTGTGGGCTACAGTGAGACTTCTAAGGCATATAGAGTCTATGTACCTGGTCAAAGGGAAAAGCCATGATGTCACTTTTGACGAAGATGCTTCCCTGAAGAAAGTAGTAGATCTTCCTAGATCTGAAGAAAACCATGAAGAAAGACCTGGAAATCTGGAAGAACCCCAGGATGAGACTATGCCTGATGTTGAAGGGCAAATGGACCCTATTGATCCTTCCCCTTCTCTAGGAAAGAGGCCACCATGGCTCAGGGACACCCTCGAAGATGCTGAGGGTCATGCTGCCCCAAGGGGAACATTCCGAGAAAGCAAGAAGCCGTGTAGATACCAAGGGTATCTAGCTGCCATGAGTACTATTATACAATCTGAACCTGGATCTTTTGAGGAAGCCATCAAGCATCAAGTCTGGAAGGATGCTATGCATGAAGAATATGAAGCTATTATGAAGAATGATGTCTGGGATGTGGTCCCGAGACCGAAGGACAAATCTGTTGTCACCGCTAAATGGCTCTACAAGATTAAACATGGATCTGATGTGAGTGCTGAAAAGTTTAAGGCAAGATTTGTTGCCCGTGGCTTCTCTCAAAAGGAAGGAATTGACTATGACGATATATTTGCACCTGTGGCTCGATATACCACCATCCGATCCATCATAGCCCTTGCTGCTACGCAAGGATGGAGTCTTCATCAGATGGATGTCAAGACCGCTTTTCTGCATGGTGCAATAAAGGAAGAGGTGTATGTAGAACAACCTCTGGGAGTTGAAGTTCAAGATCGAGACACTTATGTCTGCAGGTTGAAGAAAGCCCTCTATGGGTTAAAGCAAACACCCAGAGCTTGGTATGAGAGGATGGATAGTTACTTGATGAAGCTGGGCTTCACTCAAAGCAATGCTGATCCAAACCTTTACTTTAAGGTTGAGGAAGGAAAGCCTCTCATTCTAGTGCTGTATGTGGACGACCTCTTCCTGACAGGTGATGACCCTCTCATTCATCAATGTAAGAGGGAGCTTGCTGCTGAGTTCGAGATGAAAGACCTAGGACTGATGCACTATTTCCTAGGCCTGGAGGTCTGGCAGAGACCTGGAGAGATTTTCCTTTCTCAAGGAAAGTATATTGTGAAGCTTCTGGAAAGATTTGGATGGTGGACTGTAAGTCCGTGTCGACACCAATGGAACTCAACTTTAAGAAGTTGAGCGGCAGCGCTGCAGGGCCTATCTTGGCCAATCCTACTGAGTATCGTCAACTCATAGGAGCTTTGATGTTCTTAGTGAACACCCGTCCGGACATATGTTTTGCAATGAATACTTTGAGTCAACAGATGGTTGAGCCTCATCATTTTCACTGGGTTGGTGCCAAGAATCTTTTGAGATATCTTCGGGGCACGATAAACCATGGGCTGAGATACACTGCCGGGAGTGTGATACTCCGGGGATATACTGATGCCGATTGGGCTGGCAGTGTGGTGGATCGTAAGAGCACATTTGGATGCTGTTTCAATCTTGGTTCTGCTTCGATCTCATGGATGAGCAGGAAGCAGAAGTCGGTGGCTTTGAGCACCGCGGAGGCCGAATACATTGCTGCTAGTATGGCCTGTTGTGAAGCAGTTTGGTTGAGGAAGCTCTTTAGTGAGCTGTTCCAACATGTGCTAGATACCACTGTAATACTCTGTGATAATCAGAGTGGGATTCGTATGACTGAGAATCCTGTGTTCCACGACCGATCCAAGTATATTGATATCAGGTACCACTTTATCCGGGATATGGTACAGCGAGGCGCCGTAAGGCTCGATCATATAGGAACTGATGAGCAGGTCGCGGATATTCTCAAGTTCCTAACCTTCCGTGAGAGTCTTGGTGTCATGGAAAGACCCTATGATGTGGGTCCTGTTGGACGATGAGCTCTGGGAGCTCTGGGGGGCTTTGGGGATAGCTTCTCGAAGCTATAAGCACTCATAATGCTTCTGCCCCACCCTTGTGATTATTGAGCTGGTTCGCCACTCATTTAATCTGTGCCCCGTATGCATCCTACCCATTGAGTTCAGGGCTCATGGGAAGTACCTCTCATTTGGCCAATGAGGTGTGGAAAAGCTAGAGACTATTAGCAAAGACTGATGGACGCATCAGAGATTGCCGTACTCTCTATCTAGGATGGCATGGTCCAACCACTTGATCTGGGATCAAGATTTGTGAGGTCTGGGACCTCTGGACTGATTATGTCAGTCGGGGAATGATGTCTTTGTGACTGACCTACTTCTGTTCTGAAATAAAGAAGCCAGCAAAGCAAGTTTCGGCGGGATGACTCACGATGTTAATTGCACTAATAGATGGAGTTCTCCCTAGTTGAGAGGGAGTGTTAAAATTGGACAACTAGGTCCAAACTCCATGTTCTGATGCTCAGATTAAGAGGCTAATATTTTTGTTGGATTCCTCTTTCTGAGAGGTGTAAAATCCATATAAAAATAGTCTTAATCCGATCAGCAGAACTTATATTTTGAATTTATTATTCTTAATAAATTATATGTGCAAGGTCAGCCAGTTTTGTAATGTAGGCTCACATGCCCAACAGATGTGTCACACACCCTCATTAATGGATATATATACAGGAAAAGTTGGAGAGAATTTAAAACACAACACAACTCACATCTTCCTCTCTCATCCTAAAAGTACGAGCTACCTGGAGGGTTGTTGTGACATATGCTGGGCTGGCTGACCAAAGGAGACTTTGCTGGTTGAAGCATCCTGTTGACCGCCGAAACGAACACATACATTTTTCTTGTTTCTGATTTGTCTTCTGTAAGATCTGCTTATATGTTCTATCTACATTTTGCTTATCTACATGTATGATTGCTGTGAGAAAAGTGAAATTGCTCTTAGCATAGAACATCTACAAAACTTTACACTAGCTCTTGCAAGGAAGGAAAGGAAAGCAATATGTTGATGATGAGGATAGGGATGATGAGTTTGCAAATAGATTTCACTGAGTTTTGCAAGAAGGCAAAGATTAAGAGCGAGTTGACAATTCCTTACAATCTTTATTCCTTGATTATTATTATTAATTTAATTTTGGTTAGCCTCTTGTCTTTGTTTTTTTTGTTGGGTCATAATTGTTTCTTCCATGACCTCCTAGTGAGGGTTGCAGGTACATTGTAAAGGTTGCCAAGGCTCTCGCAACAAATGAAAGCATTGAGAAGAACAAAGCAAAGCTTGTGACAAGAGGATTCTCCCAAAGTGATTTGTGTTCAAGAGGGAGAAATTGTATTGACATCTAGAACTGTGCTTGATGACTATAAGAGCTTGTAGTTCAGAGGGAGCAGGCAGGCCAACAAATTCGAAAGATGCCATGATGGAGGAAATTGTGCCGAAGAGAAGACATGGTGACTTCCAAGTGGATCTACAAGATGAAGTATGCAATATATGGCAATAGAGAGAAGTACAAAGCAAGATTCATGAGGATTCTCCTAGAAAGAGGGAGAGGACTATGCGGAGGCATTTGCGCTAGTTGTTAGGTACACTTATGTTAGAACTGTTATTTTTGTTGCTTCTATTATGGGTTGGAAATTACATCAATTGAATGTGGAGACCACTTTCCTTAATGAAGTAATTCAAGAAGAAGAAGTGTGCATAGAGCTACCTCGGGTCTTAGAGGTACATGAGCGGGAATCTCATGTTTGCAAACTAAAGAAAGCTTTGTACAAACCTCGGACTTGGTATTCTCATATTGATGGATATCTGATGAGTCTTGGTTCAACTTGTTATCATATGACTTGTTTCTAACGAGAGCAGAAAGACTCACGTGATTACCATCCTTCAGAGATTTGGAATGATGCATAGCCAATCCATAACCACTCCCATGGTAACTAATCTGAAGAAGCTAAGTGGCAAAGGGAGTAGCCAAGATTGCTACAACAAGATCTGCTTTAGCATCAAGCAATTATGGTGATGGATCCAGTGAAACCAGTCAATTTATGATTGAGTCGAGGCATGCGGCACAACACGTGTTGAGGTATCGACATGGTAAATATCTAAAATGATGAAGTACAACTACATGGATATACAAATTTGAATTGGGCAAAGAACGTTGAAAACAAGAAGAGCACATCAAGATTATGATTCAGTTTGGATTCTTCTTGGTAGGAAGCAAGCATTTGTCATACTCAAGACTGCAGAGGCCAAGTATATAAGAGCTAGTTTGGCAAGTTAAGAAGCAGTGAGGCTTCGGAAGCTACTCACAAGATTGTTTGCTCAAGTGCGGGAGACAATTGTGATGACAGGTTGAAGCACATCGAGATCATGGTACACCACATTTGGAACATGATACAAAAGGGAGCAGTGAGGCTCCTATGCATTTCTACAAGCGACCAGGTTGTTGACATTCTCACAAAGCCTCTATCCCAGTATGAAGTTTATGTACTTCAAGGATAAGCTTGGAGTAGTTGAGAATACTTCTCTTGGTTAAAGGGAGTGTTGATGTTGTAGCATCAAGGACAAACATTCTCCCTAGGTCAAAGGTACTGACTAGGTTGCCATGTAATGTGGTTAGGGAGAATGGTCCCAAGATCATCAATGCCTAGAGTGCTCCCTATTGCCCAAAGGTGCTTGGCTAGTGGTTGGAGTGAGTGCCGAAATGGTCCAGAGAGCATCAAGGCCCAGAGTGCTCCCCCAGATTATCAAGAGGTACTTGGCTAGTGGGTGGAGCGAGTGCCTTTAGCATCGGGCAAGTGTTTTACCATTCAATTGGCATGCAAGAATGGTAATTGCCCAAGTTTCACCATAGGTCACATGTGTTGACCAAGTTCTAGGTGATGACTTGGATAACTGGTGACCCAAGACTAGTCTTGATCCCAGAAGGGCAAACAGTAGTTGGCTAATTGGACCCCAAAAGGCCTTTGGCCAATGCGTGACTAAATCCATTTGCAAAGGAGATGTGACTAGTGGGTAACTAGATAACTTTGCATGATGTTGATGCAGAATGCTTTCCATGTGCTTTTGGTATAGAACTAAGTTGGATTCATCAACATAGCTAGCTCATTTAACCTTTTCTTGGAATAGAGAAATTTTTCAACAAGAGTTCATCTAAAGAAGTAAAAAAGAATACCTCCCTAGCTAAGAGGGAGTGTTGAATTTTAGTACCTACAGTTGATATTCATCACTGAATTAACCCACAAAATTTTAAAAGAATGGAAATATAAATTTGATGACAAGTTGGCTCCAAATTAAAATTCAAATTTTGCCTCCAAGATCAAGTTGGCTAGCCCTAAAGACACTCCTATTCGAGCTCATTCAACCACTATATATTGCCAATCAACTTCCTCACTTGAAGACCAATTCAGATTACCACAAGATCTTTTGTTTTCTATTCACGCGTGTGAAGGAGAGAGGAGAGAAGCAGATTGAAGTTTGACCAAGTTTGACCAGCGAAGTTTGACTAGCCTTTGACTCGTGTTGACCAATAGTTTTACTAAGTTTTTTGTGGAGCAATTTGACCAAAATTCAAAGGGTATTTGACCATAGGCCTGAGGCAGTTTGAGCACAGTTGACTAGGTCTTTTGAGGCAATTGCAGGAGGCCAAAATTTGGCCTGTTTACGAGAGTTGACCAAATTTCAGAAGAAGTGCATGAGGCTGAAAATGTGGTATGTTTGACTAGGTTTGACTCATTGGATAATTGTGATTAGTTTGACCTTACTTGACTGGAAAAATCAAATTGTATCTCTTGTTGAATTGGACAATTTCTCTAAGAAAAGGTTGTCAGGATTTTCCATAGTTAGGGTTTTCCCAAGGTAAAATTTTGTCTCTTGTGATTGGTTGTCTCTTCATGATCCTACTGTCATTATTTCTTTTCTGTTGAGATTCTCTATGTACAATTGCTTGATGATGAATGTGACACAAGAAAAAATAATTAAAATATCATTGGACGTAATTATCAGACTAGAAAACTAGGCATGCATTGTGTTTGAAGAGAGAGTTGTAGAGTAAGTGCTAATTTTAGGTATGTTCTATGCTTAGAGCAATTTATTTCAATTTTAACAGTTAGCTCGATATCTTTTCCAGATTAGCAATCACATCAGCATAATAGTAAATTGCACAAAGAACATAAACATAAATCGCAGAAGACAAGCCAAGACAAGAGGACACAAGATGTGGCGCTAGCCAGGGACAAACCCTAATGTGGGGAAACCCTTGATCAATTCTTCTTATATGTTATTCAATAGTTCAATAGAGAGAGAGAGAGAGATAGTACATTTACAACAAAAGTCAACATTTTGACTTATCCAAATAAGAGCATAGATCATCTCTAAGAAGATGATACATGAGGTAGTTGAATTCAGTTGAAGACATGCTGCTTCAACTGATTCTCCAAGGTGACTCTATCACTATGTTGCACCTATCATTGTGTTGCTCCTCATCATCATGTTGCACCTCACTGTGTTGCACCATGATGCACCTCATCATCACTATGTTGCACCTCATCATGCTTCACTAAACACGATTGTACCCATCACTGTATTATTGAGTTCTTCATTGCACTATGTTGCACTGTACTTGCAGCTCCCATTGATGTACCAATGCTGCACCATGTACCATTGACCACCATGCTGCTCCATAACTTCTGTCATGCTGCCACACTACCTTAGTTGCTGGCTATGGCCTATAGACTATGATCCCTTAGATAGACTATGATCCCACAGTCCTAGGAAACACATAATGATGTCATCAATATGTACACTGCTCATCTGTGTGTTATAGGAGCTTCTATTCATCAAAGGTATGGGTAGCGGTTCCTTTATCTAAAGTTTAAACTGCTGATAAGAACCTTTTGCAACAGCACATAGGATCTCCTCATCTGAAGAGACCTCTCCCTTCAACGTGGTTGGTCTTTAGGACAGCGAACAAGGTGTGCACCTAAAACACAACAATGCCTCTTTCTTACAACAGATAGGCGGTGTAGAAGACTGCGTTTGTTGTTGTTCCTTACTGTGACTGGTTAGGGCACCCATGTGCTACAACAACCCTCAAACAGTCACCTAAAACATCCCTCAAAGACTGTGGCCTTATCAAGGAAGGGTCTCCTCCATTCGTGTCGCTATTCTAGGCACTTTTCAGCCCAAGAAGCCTCCACGCTATCCCTATTTTAGTTAGGCAAGGCCTGCGGCCTACCACAAGGATTGTTGTCACCTATAGCCAACCAAAACAGTGTCACCCTTACCTTGAAGCTGCCCACAAACAGTCCGCAATTCTCCTTACCTAACTCGGCCTCTCTGTAGCATGGAACAACCCTCCACGTAGTCACCAAGAGGCTCTAATAGCCCTAAAACATCCACGTTGTCCATACCTTCTTTGCTAGTTAGGGCAGCGAGTTAGGGAGCCTCTTTACTGCCTCTTTCCAAGTGTCGAAGGGCTGTCTCAAACAGCGTATAGATTAGGGCATCTAGGGTATGATAAGACTGCATTCAGGGTCAATTGTTAGGCCTCCTTCACCATGCTAGATCTCCCTTTGAACTGCGGCCAAACCTTCACAAGACTTGCGGCTAGGGCATCCTTCTTTTACAGCGAATAGGGTCTCCTTCTAGACCTGCATTTAGGGCTTCCTCGTAGACTTCTCTTCCACTAAAACCCAAAACAAGTGGAGAGAAATCAAGAGTGAAGTGTGTCCAAATGACTATCAAGTCACCTCCTTTTAAACTAAAACGTTGAGCACACATGGGGGTTATTTGGTTGTTGACCGACCTTGACGAATTGTCCCATAACACAAATAAATTCATACCTCCATGAATACTTATCGGAATCGAATGATCTTTAAATCAATCCTACACCTCTCGATGAGAGGGATCCAAGAAAAAAATCAGCTGCCATAAATAAGATGACCCACATGGAGTTTGGCCCTAGTTGCCAAATGACTATCAAGTCACCTCCTTTTAAACTAAAACGTTGAGCACACATGGGGGTTATTTGGTTGTTGACCGACCTTGACGAATTGTCCCATAACACAAATAAATTCATACCTCCATGAATACTTATCGGAATCGAATGATCTTTAAATCAATCCTACACCTCTCGATGAGAGGGATCCAAGAAAAAAATCAGCTGCCATAAATAAGATGACCCACATGGAGTTTGGCCCTAGTTGCCAATTTTAACAGTAAGCAAACACGAAATCTCATTACCACTTGTTTAAATCAATATTCACTGCAAAGGAGCTAAGGTATCTTTCAAATCACATTATCCAGTTGTCTGAATCATCACTGAAATGAGACAAGGTATATGAATTCCAGGGATTCCCAAAGAGCAACCAGCAGCTCAAATTCTTTATGCTAACACTGTGGAACTAGAGGGGATGGATTCAACGGAGATCATAACCTTGTGTTGTGTTTTGCTAAGTGGAAGAGATTTCTCACTGTTTGAATAATGGGTGAGACACCTAGAGAGGCTTTCCAAGAGGGAAAGCATTGTAGGTGTCTAGTTATGGCTTATATTCTTGAGTGTTGTGGGTTGGGATGGATGAGAAATAAATCTGACAGTCATCCTTCGTCCCTGTGGTCTCATAACCCAGTTTGGGGGTGGCATTTACAGCAGATGCCTATGGTTGGGCAGTTGATCACTCATTTATAACCAATTTGACGGATACATCCATGGCAAAGATGAGTGATTATCATCGTTCTCATGCCAATTATCTCTCTTTTGTATCATTGCTATATAATTTCCTTGACATGTGTTGCTTATGTGATTTATGTTAAGGGAAATGGCTCAAATTGATGGATATGATGTTGATCACTATGTTTCTTAATCTGGGTTGGATCCATATTATGTTTTATATTTATGCAATGTATTCTGCCTTGATTTTAAATATTGAAATTGTTTTGTTGTTGTTGAAGGCCAGATTGGTCCACAGCTGAAAATTTGTTTTGTAAATGAAGAAATATTGAATCGACTGCCCCAACAGCTAAGGCAGGCATCCATGTAACATTGACGAGAAGTTATCCATCGATTATGCATCTCCTCACCCCTGACTTATGGATTCTGGCTGCCTTGTCTCTTCATTTTCTTACCTTTTCATTTTCTGTTGTACTTGAACATAAATAGTGCTTCGCCAGTTCACCCTCTTGTATGAAGCTTATGGCACATCAGCATAACACACATCTTGCAGAGAGTACTAACACCATGGATCTCGAACAGTATTGAATACAATCTGTGTTTACGGTTTCACTGTTTGTGTTATGCTCATTTTGATGCTATAAACTATTTAATCTTTGTTACAAGTGCATTGTCCAACGGATACTAACCAGTGTTATAAGGACCGAACCGGACGGACCGGTTCAGACCGGTCCAACCGTTTTGAGCCAAAAAACAGTTCGAACTGGTGACTTGAACTGTTTTTGTCCGGTTTGGTACAGTAAAGCCCCGTAGAATGCAGCAAGTGGGGCCTGTTATTCTTTTTCTCTTTTAATGTTTGTCTTAGCTGAGCACTAGCCCATAATAGGTGCCTAATATTCAAGCACATGGCCCTACTATTGCTATGAAATTCATGGTAATGTTTAAGAATTTATGTGAAAGGATAAAAATGAAAGATAAAGGAGAATGTGTCACTTTTACTTAAATTCTTAAACATTACCATGAAATGACTCGGGATGTTTGAGAGTGGTTTTGAGTCTTTTGACCTCATTAGATTTCATATGGAGAAAGTAGAATTGTAGATCTCACTCAAAATCCAGCAGACTTAACAGTTTTACAGGATTTCAGGATGGGATTGCAACACTACATTGGATTTTTTCATGTACGATGGCATGGAACTAGTATTTAATCAAGAGCACCAAGCCCTGTACATACCTTGATGTTAGTGGCATTGCTTGTTGAACTCCTCTTTTAGGACCCTACTAAAAAGAATACCCATTACTCAAACAAAATCTTGACTTGACATGCTAAGATTTTTCTATCTTATTTTAATGCTTAGAGGGTGATATTGATGACGAAGATTCCAATATAGGCAATGATTTTGATGATATGTAGGTATTTGTTGTAGCATAAAAAAATTTGGATGCTAGAGGCCATGTGGATCTTGTTTGCTAATATATTTTTGGTTTAGAGATAGATTGCACTTGGTGCTATTTTGGTTATGTGCACCCTTACATGCTATATAAATGAAAACTTTAGCTTATTTTTGTATAAATGTTTTGGATTCATACAGATACACATGAATATATATGTTTTTCTTTAACATTTGAATATTTTATGTGTTTTTCGTTGACTGGTTTTTTGGTCTGGTTTTTTACCGATTTCCATACGGTTTTGACCGGTTCCCGGTCCGGGGCATCTACCGGTCCAGTTCTGATAACTATGATACTAACTAAATCCATATCAATGGTACCAGACCTTTCTACAATTCTGTGCATGCCTCCTCTAGGCTCTAACAAGGTCTTCCAACACATGACTCATCTAACTACCTTCGTAACCAGTCTAGAAAACCTTGAATGGCAAAAGAATTTTGATTAAGAGATCCTATCAAGTTGCTTCTCAAATGAGGCCCTGGAGACATAAAGAAATGAGATGGCATGACCCATCTTACTACCTTCCTTACCACTCTATACAACCTTGAATGGAAATAGAATTTGGAGCAAGAGATCCTATCAAGTTGCTTCTCAAATGAGGCCCTGAAGACATAAAGAAATGAGATGTTCAAATAAGTTGCTCAATTCCACAATGAATTCCCACTGCTGCAGGTGCATCTTCTTTGGCAAACTCTTCACAAGAAATATGCCATTCAATGTACATGTAAACTTCGATATTCCCCAAGTTGCTCAATACTACAATGAATTCCCACAGCTGCAGGTGCATCTTCTTTGGCAAACTCTTCACAAGAAATATGCCATTCAAGGTACATGTAAACATTGATATTCCCCAATTTGAAGGCAATTCGCTCAATTCTACAATGAATTCCCACTCTGCTGCAGGTGCATCTCTTTTGGCAAACTCTTCACAAGAAATATGCCATTCAAGGTACATGTAAACTTTGATATTCCCTGATTTGAAGGAAAGACAGAGGTAGAAGCCTTAGAAAAGTGGCTCAGTAAAAATAAAGTGTATTTTTCTGCCAATAGTTTTTAACTTTTCAGAAAAAGAGAAGGTTACATTTTCTCTTTTGAAGTCTGTTCCCCACATCAAACATTAGCAGGATAAATATTGTTCGGTAGAAGCCTTAGAAAAGTGGCTCAGTAAAAATGAAAGGTACTTCTCTACAAATAGTTTGTCAGGTAAAGAGAAGGTTACATTTTCTCTTTTGAAGTCAGTTCCTCTTGTCAAACATTAGTGGGACAAATATTGCTCATAAGGTTTAGGACCAAGAGGGAAGTCCCTTGTTCGACCACTCTAAAGAACCCAGTTGGGGGGATTTCATGGATGAACTTAAGGAGTAATACCTCACCGTGAAAAATTATGATGACTGATACACTAGGTGGGCACGGGTTTGCCAAGGTTGGGACAAGTATGTTCAAGAGCACACAAATGCCTTCTACAACTTGGCTAAAAAACTTGGCATCGGGGATAGCAAGTGGTTTTGGGTCCAAGTGCACAAAGTGGGAGTATTTTTTAGAAGCGAAGCGTCGAGTGTGCTATTTTCCAAAAAACCTTGGAAGCTAAGCAACCCAAAAGAATCCATAATGAGTGTGTGTGTGTTCAGAAAAACCATCCAAAATGCCAAATTAGTTGCAAAATATATGAAAATATACATATTTGTACATAAATCAAGATAGAAATGACATCCATAGTACATTAATAATTAATTATTCGAGCATCAACCATCTAGATTCCAACAATTACAAGCAAACATCAAATTTTTAAACATATAATAGAAATTAGACCATTAAATCATTGAAATAGCTTATCTAGCAAATAAACAATTGTCAACATGACCAAATAGTAATGTTTACAACATAGGCCATCTACACACTAAAGTAGAATGACTGAAAAGTCCAAATTCAAAACACTAATCTACCATATATGACAAATAAAGGAGTGAATCTATCTACTATTCTCTCCTCCTTACACCACCACAACGGAAATTGTGCTGAAAACATGTGCCAAACCACGAGAAGTGTGCCAAAATTGTGTGCTGGACTGCGGGAAGTGTTCCAGACTAGAGGAAGTGTGCCAAAACCATGTGTCCAACTGTGGACCCATCTACCAAACCGTGTACAAAGCCATCACAGTTCCATAGTGGCCAGAAACATGGAAAGAAACAAGAAGCATGGTTCCAAAACATGTATATAACCATGACAACGGTACAATGATACAATATACTAAATGAGTTTGTCCAAGACGGGAAAAGTGGACAACTTAAGAACCTATCATGACTTGGATCTCCCATGTTCCTTTGGGCAGAAGCATGTTACGCTACAATCTACATATTGAATAAATGTCCTCACAAAATATTGAAGAACAAAACTCCAAAAGAAGCCTTCATTGGGGAGAAACCAACTATTTCACACTTTTAGGTGTTTGGGAGTTCTATTGACATTCATTTCTAGAGGAGAAGAGGATGAAGCTTGAACCCTCTAGTTTGAGGGTAATCTAGTTGGCTACAGTGAGTCCTCTGACGCTTTTACAAGATCTAGATGTTCAAACTCAAAGAGATAGTAATATGTCAAGATGCAAAGGTTGATAAGGATGTGTGGTCTTCCATAGTCTAGTTGTTCCCAACAGAGATTTAGGAGGGCACAATACTTTCTACCCTAATTGTTGATCCACGGGTTCCAAGGAGTTCAGGCTTGAGACATACAAATTCCAATAACAAAATCAGAGATAGCCTTACCACCCAATACAATTAGGAGGCTTAGGTGGCTTACATAGAGATTGTTGGAGGCAAAGGAGCAAGTTGGTGCTCTAAAGACCTTTTTTCTAGTAAGCCATCCTTTAAAGAAATTTCCTAGTTATATTGCACCGATGCCTTCCATCATTGATAAAGAGCCTTTTAGCTTTGTAAACATGACACTACATTCATAGAACATTCTATTACAAAGCTCCTCTCTCTTCAAAAGTTGAAACACAATGGCCTAGCTACAGGAAGCTACAATGGAACCACAAAACCCTTGACAGATGGATTTTATGCTAGCGAGTTCCCCATCTCAAAGGAGAAATATACTTCTACGTTAGCAATGAAGGGTTTTATGCTTTTTGCTTTCAACTAAAATAAAGAGATTTTGTAATTCAAGAACGGGCCTTTGTCATGTGGTATGTGTTCTCTACCTCAACAAATGCCTTAGATTTTGAATGGAAAGCAGAAGTTCACAAGAACTTTTGTAGGTAAGGCTTCCCCGCCTCCCTTTGACTCTTTGGGATGATGAAACTTTTAGAAGCAATTGGTAATCAACTTGAAAGGTAACTTGACAAAGGATAATCGAGACCAAGTATGTTCCCCTGCACCAAGATCTCTATAGAAGTTAAACTAAGGGAAGACTTACCAGAAGTGATTGATATTTGGATAGTTAATTAGACAACTATTCAAATACTTGTTCGTTTGCAAGTTAAATGGGTGGCATGAATATCGACACTTTGTAAATAACTTTGCAAGGAAGATCATTCAACTTGTACCAAATCAACACCATTAGATGCAAAATAGTAGTAGGATTTCCAAAATGTGGTCATAATACAAATTTGGGAAAACTTACCACAGTTATGGTGTTTTTAAATCTCATGTCCACCTACATGAGTTAGTTGGAGCATTTATTCAAGGCACACTTATTCCTTGAACATGTTTATGGCCACATGTGTGTGTTGTTGAGATTGTTAGAGCATTCTTTAAAGTACACACTTCTCTCCTTGGACAATGGACCATGCATGTGAGTTATTTGTGCTATTTTAAGGAGATTAGTTGTGGTTTGACCTCATCTATGTGCCACCTTGGAAAGGAGTAAGGTTCCCTCCCTCTCCCTCGTATTCCTCTCATGTCATCTGCCTTCAAGATCACAACACATCCTATATCATTTGCTTAGGTGTCTCTATAGACAATCTTGGGTAAGGAGCCACCTTATTGTTGCTTTGAGTTATGGATCTAGATGAACCCTCTCCCTCATAACCTTGTAGATTTAATCATCAAACTTAAGGGTACACCCATTCACATCGCTTGTTTGTTTGTTGGACCTTAAGTCATTAATTAAACCAATTTAAGGAGTTAATAGGGCACATCTTATGGCTACTTAAATCCCTTGATTTGCCCTCCTAAAATAGCTTAAATGACTCAACCCAAATAGATAGGCAATGGACTCCTTTTCATTCATCACACCAAACCCATATACCTTTTTTATTATTCATTTCATTGTTGCTAGGTTATCTTTACTCCCACTCATTACAACATGAAGTATGCATAGTGACCAAAAAAGAAATCCCTCCTCCACTAGGAGAGGAGTTTAGATAGAGGCTTAGTGCAGAGGGGAGCTAGTGAGGTGACAACAATGGCCAACCTTCTAAGTTCCACAAGGTTAATACCCTATCTTTACAACTTTATGCTAAACCCATATACCTTTTTTATTATTCATTTCATTGTTGCTAGGTTATCTTTACTCCCACTCATTACAACATGAAGTATGCATAGTGACCAAAAAAGAAATCCTCCCTTCACTAGGAGAGGATTTTAGATAGAGGCTTAGTGCAGAGGGGAGCTAGTGAGGTGACAACAATGGCCAACCTTCTAAGTTCCACAAGGTTAATACCCTATCTTTACAACTTTATGCTAAAGGTGTTGGTTTGCGTATTAACATACCTCATGCAATTTTTCACCTAAATTTAGATTTTCAATCATGTTTGATTTTGAAAATGTAATTGATTAAAAATGAATATTAATGCAATTATTCCTTCAAGCTTTAACAACGGGTGTATTTTTTTCCTCTCAAATTCACCCAAGACTTGTACCTATCCTCTTCCTCGCCCACTAGGGGGGAGTTGAACAAATAATTTTCAAAAAATTGGAGGTCGAAGTTAAATCCTCACTAATGCAAATCACCATTTATTGGTAGCTTTAATTTTTAACTCCAACTATTATCAATAGTGTGCCATGTTCCATTTAATTTTTTTTATAGCTTGGACTACCCAATTGACCTCACAATTGTTACTTCTTCATTGTCAAGCCCACATTGTGACTGCAATTTTCAATTTATTGTTTTCAGTTCGAGTTCGATATAAAGTGCCACTTCTGGAAACACCACAGATCCCCATGAGCATTGCTCAACTCCCAGCAAATCGATTGCAAGAACAACAGCATTAAAGCAAATCCTTCATGTGGACCCTTGCTAGCCAATAGCAAAAATGAATTGAACACAATTGATGATCCAACAACAGTAGCAACAACAGATTCAGGCCAAAAGATGCAAGATATTATGGGAACGTTTTGGCAGCCATCACCATTTAGTAATAAGCGCGACAGCAAACCCTGCAACATCACAATAACACTTCAAGCTTGACATGACACTTCCCATTACACATTGTAATGGAGCTATAAATGGGGAGACATTGACTCTTGGCTTCGCAATCAAATAACCTACTTCAAAACTAACTCTTCTAAAGGATGCACAACCGCAAAGTTCACATGGAAAAGCATGACCTTGCATGGTGGCAATCACAAAGCTAGTGCCTTACAACAACCATACCATAACACTAAGTGGAAGGCATGTATTCACACATGGAATTAGCAATGCAAACTTATCCAAGAAGATTCTGAAGGGTAACAAATCCTGACCATAATAAAAAATTGGGATGTGAAAACCTTCACCTTAATCCTAACAGGTATCAAGCTATGTTGTATGCGTTGGCGAACCCAGGGGTGGGGTTCTTGAACCCATCCCGAGTTCTCGTCCCCAGTTACCGTATTCGGGTACGGGTGCTTCTGAGAAGAACCCATAAGAACCGGGTTCTTCATTAAAAAAAATGGGTTCTTTTGTCTGGACGGGTTCTGGGAACCCTGATGATGGGTACTTGGAACCCCAAAATCGAGTTCTTTTGGGTTCTTTGGGGTTCATTTTAGTTTTTATTTTTAAAATTTTAATTAATTTAATAGACTTCCCCTAATATCCTAGGTAGCTAGTTCTTCATCTTGCAAGAGGAAATGGAGTACTTATGCCTTTATCCATTCAATAAAGAGAAATATGTTGGGCTCAAAGAAGGCAGAGAACTTAGTGTACATTCATAGCACACTTTGTCTCATATCTCAAAAAGACCCTGGGTACAAGGAGGGTCCTTTCAAGAGATGGGACCAATACACAGATGATGCTATGTGTGTGGACGAGGAGATACAACTAGATGGCCTTATTGAGCTACCTCCAGTTGCTATGGATGAGCAAGAGCCTCAAGATGAGAGTGATTCCTACCTGGAGAGCATGCTAACTGAAGATTTGAGTGATGCTGATGACATGGCTTGAGGAAGCCATTGTTCACTATTAGCTATTTTTATTTTAGTATTTTAAAATTTCCTAGTTCTTGTTTGGAGATGCCTTTAGACAAATTTTGAATGTCGTATGACAATGGACATATATCATGATTCTTATTAATATGTAAACTCCAATTTGCACTTGATATCAAACTAGAAATCTTGAAATTTCATTGTAAATGTTGAATGTTCAATGATGTGCATGTTTAAATATTTAAAGTTTAAATCATAAATATTTTAGTTTTCTTGTTTAAAGTTGAAACATATACAAATTCATATATATATATATATATATATATATATATATATATATATATATACATATATATATATATACATATATATATATATACATATATATATATATATATATATGATAATTTATAAAACATAATATTTATATATTATATATATAAATTATAAAATTCCCCCGACGAACCCACGCACCCTGTTTCAAAAAATGACGTCCCCATCCCCGTCCCCGAACCCACGTTTCCTGGCAACATAGGTATCAAGATATGTTAAATATTGGGTTGCAAGGGAATAAAGGGGTTATTGTATCGATTTAGTGTTCCACAGCCAAGCAGAGGAAGGAGGAAAATCTGTAACATCTTATTCATGACAAAGTGTCCATCCACTCCATAGTAAACATTTTTTTTCTTTGTAATTTGCACTGTAAATCTGCACAGCTGTCTATAAATCCACCAACCAATTGCAAGTAAAATTTATGGAAGGATTCAAGAAACTACAGACTAACAAAAGATTCAAAATAGATCCATAGCCATTAATCCTACATGTTAGATTGCCGACAAAAGAATAGAGAAAACAAAGGGCAACAGGCATATGCACACCATCATTCTGTTAAAACTTAAAACTTTAAAAGTAAATATCCAAGTAATTAACTTTGTTCAACAGTTATTTACTTACACATGCGAAAATAACCAGAGCATGTTGAATACAGAAGAGCAGAGAACCCTGGCAAAGCAAAGACAGGCAGTACTCGCAAGGCTCGCATTTGCCAAGTTAAATCCGGAGTCTTTGTTGACATTATAGCAATCACTATAGCAACAACCTGTAAAAATAAACCACAGACTTTGGTTCAATAGGTCAATTCGGTCTTTTTAAAAAGCAAATACAAATTATACAAATAATGCTTTGACAAAAACAATACACAGCTTCAAAAAATGTTTAAACAGGGGGGTTAAAACAATTTGCTATTTGACACTTACTCTGCAGGCTTTGGCAATGCATTAGGTAAAATCCATCACATTAATGATTAATCTAGTCAATGATTATCTTTAAATGCCGCATTAAATATGCATAAAAGGTCATTATATACTATGTTGGTTTTGAAGCTAGCAATTTTCTATTCCCATCCACTAGAGCTGTGAAAAGGGTTCTACATCTTGAACTCGAATTTCTTCAACCTTCAGACTCCATGCTCAAACTAGAAATGTGCATCCATGGTGCAGACAAAGAAAAACAATATAAAAAATCTTTACATGAAAAAGGGTCAATATGGGGTATGAATGATGAAAAAGTTTATGACAGATCAATCGTAAGATGGGAAAACTGAAGAGAACATGTACAAAAAGCTGTTGTTTCTATTGTTTCAAGAATCTTCTTAAGAGAGGCACTTGCATCAAAGTGATACGCTCCCCGCATGTGTTCTCCCACATGTGACCTCGAATGTGACCTCGATAGGCACAAGTCATTCCAAGAAATCTTTCTGAAAACAATTTCTAAATGCATCTCATGTCTTCAATGCCATTTTGTTAGGCTCATGCTTAGGCATGTTTAGCAGGTACTGCAATTATAAAAATGGACAAAAAAACATAATTTTCCTTTAGGCTTGTATCTCCAATAACATGTAAATATGCTAACAGTAGCCTACCAAAGAAAGAGCCGAAACACGTGGAACAAAGTGAGAAGCATATTCATCCAATTTTCAATAGAAATCTTTGGGTAACACACATGCATAGCAAGTATCTACGTTACCCAAAATGAGAAATGGTAAGGATATGAAAGGAACAAGAAACAGGGTTAGATGGTTTCAGGAGATGAGAAAAGTGAATCCCACCCCCCTGGTGTATATTATGCATATATAATTGTTCAGAATTGTAGTAATGTAGTGTCAAGATAGGAGAACAGGAACGAGAACAGAGTAAGAAATGAGTCTCCCGACCATGTTTCTGGTAACATGGGCTAGTACTACTCTGAGAAAAAAGATTCCCCATGAAAAATAGATCTCAAGTATTGACTTAAACAAATAGAGTTATCATATCATATCCTCATATTGATCTGACATAAAATGCGAGCTAACCCTACTGTAGAACTAAATAAAATGATGAAATGAATAGCAGAGGCATAAGGAAGCTGATGGCAAGGAAATTTTGGGTAATGGGGGAATTGGTACACTAGTGTCAGGTGATGAAAAATAGACTGGGATTCTGGTAACCGGATTAGTGCAGATGGTAATAATTTGGGGTTATGCTTATGTAAATGTCTAAAACTGCAGGACTGTAGACCTGAAATTTATTTATATAGACAGTTTCTTTTGTTCCTAGAAAAAAAATATATTTTATGTAATATATATTCTTCCAAAAGAGAAATTGTCACATATAAAGATAAAAATAGGCAGTTGGAATCAGTCTTCAAATAAAAATTAGGAACATGTTTGCAAGTAAGAAAATGTCAATACATTTAATATTATCTAGTCTAGAGATTTTTCAAAATATCGGCACACCTCACAGATGACAGGGTATATTATAAGAGCTCGAGCAAGCTTGCGCCAAGTTTCAGATCGCCTCTTTGTCCTAGCATGAACAGAAGCTTCTTCTTTGGAAAGGTGTTGCAATCTCTTCTCAAAATCCTCATTGCTACTCCTAAAAATTCCATTCCAGATACGAGAGAGAATGCTCTTTCGGGGTTGTGATTTTAAAGCATTTGTAGCAGGCACTGGCTGTGTGTTCTCGGTAACAGCATTCTCTACCTCAGATTGCGCCATAAATCTGCAAAATGCCACAGCCTTCAAATGTGTAACATGTTTTATTTAAGACATCAAAATTATGAGGAACAGTTATATCCCTTATTGACTATCTATAAATATTATACATCCATCTAGTACACACTACCTACAGTATCATCCAGCTTGAGGTCATATACCATACTTTGTCCTAAATTATGGCAAAAACTTCAAGATTTCAACAAGTTACATAGTTAAGCCATTAAAATTTGTAGAACATGAACCTAATTTTTTTTCAAATTGAAATACACACTAGCAGATTAGTTCCAATCCAACCAGAAATTATACTTACATTATGATGCAAAAAATTGTAATAATGGATATCCACAATTCATAGTAGTTAAGTTGTAAATAGTATCCAATCCAACCAAGTTAATGAAATCAATTTTGAGCTGCAAAGCATTAAATGCAAGGAATGTTGCAGACAATGGACCAATGTTAAAGTAACTTACAAAGTCAGATGGATATAATTTTGCAAGTTAATATACTTGGATTAGTGGCATTTCAGAGACAACTGTCATTTTAAGAAAACTGAAAGAGGATGTATGTGGCATGATAACAAAAGGAGATCTAAACTGGACAAGGATGATATAACCTGTATATGGTGTAGGGGTGGGGAGATAAGGAAGGCATTATGCATGCCTCTTCATGCTACAGGTGGCATACCTTTCAAATGATGATGGCATGTGCAATTAGGGGTGGGAAGGGCAAGGGAGGTTACCTCAACCTACACCCTCAGTGCTTCAAGTGGGTTTCCATTTACTCCAGTCCCTGCAAGCATTATCATTTTGTGTGGGCAAAGAATGCATGACACCAAGCAATCCATTACCGAAATGATCACCGAGGGAGCTTATGCAAAGGCTTTGCAAGAAAGGTATGTCTCTTGTTTCAATGGTTTGTATTTCATGGTTGTTTATGTAGCTACTTTAGGCAGCACCAAGATATCCTCTGATTTAGGCTGAAGCTGTGACTAGAATTTTCAAAAATCCCTCCCAGTGCAATCTTCTTATCTGGTCAGTGCATTGCAAGAGAAGTAAAATAGGGGACTGGTTCAAAGTGGCAGCATTTACAGTGAAACCAACAGACAAAGATGACAAGGTTTACAGTGAACAGGGGAAGGTGGTTGTTTTTTCTATTGAAGAAAGCTGACCTTTTTAGTTCAGGTTGAAGAATTCAATCCTGAGATACGTTCTAAAAGAACAAGAAGGGGATTCAAGGTTCACTCCAGTCTTTTGTTTGTGATCTTAGAAGGGAACAAAATCAATTTCCAAGCATAAATGGCCAACTTGATGAAGGGAAATCAGCAATGGCAGGTAGCAAAACATTGACAGCTACTGCTGTTAAGATCCCAATAGTGTCTGTGAGTGTGTCTGAAATTTGAATGTATTGTGGATGTACAGGCTTTGATCTACTGATTACTTTCAGAAGCAGGGATAAAAGGGGTGATAGCTCTGATGTTTAAATGCATGCCAAAGAGACATCTGCATCATACAGTACATTGTAACCTTGGTCACTTGGGGATGAAACTGTCAGTGGTTACCTTTTTTATTATAGAATTCATAGCACTGGAACTGACAGGTCACATCTCAGCTATTCCGATTGAATAGTCTGTTTAAAAGCATAATTTACCTTGAAGGAGCAAGAAAACAAAATAGTAAATACCCTATTATTCTGTAAGCTTTATTTTCCATAAAATGTTCATTTTTCCATATATCTCATATGCATTCAGATATAACAGGGAAAAACTTTCAAGTATTATAGTATGAGCATCTGTATTTCTAAATACTACCAAATAAGATTCTGTATAATTGCTTAGACTATTTCAATCAAAGATATATCTTAAACATCAAGAAGCCAAAATTGATGGTTATTATATCTGAATTTCCATGCTTTTGAGTGTATGTCTATTTTTAAAAATACATGCTCCTTTAGATTAGATTTATCATAGAGAAGACGGTCCATGCAGTTATGATAATTGAATATAAGATTAGTTGGATGATGAAAGATGATTTAGCATGCAATATGTAATTAGCGTACAATGCACTTGCATGTCAATCTTTAACGATAGGAAGGCCATTATTATTATTATAAAAAATTATATGTACTTCAATATATAAAATGAAAAAAACCTTATTACATTCAGCACTATTATAATGTGTGGTTTATTGTACTTTTATTGTGCTCAGTGATTATCCACTCCATTTCTCTCAAGTTCCCATTTTCCTCGCATTGTATCAGAGCTAGTCAGGATTAGAGAGAGAATGTCTTGCACTGCAGATTTGAAAGTTGTAAAGCTCTTTCAACAAAGAATTTTCTTAAAGATTAATTCAGTTTCCTAAAATAGCTGCAATGACTGCTGAGCAAAGAGCGGTCAAGAAATTTGACAGATTAATGGCACACAAGCAAAAACCTGGAATTGGAGACGCATCAGTGAAATGGGAGCAAAAAGATAGCGAAGGCTTGGCCACAGAATATTACAACAAAAGGTTTTTTCTTTAATGGAGGTTCTTTCAACTAAAGACATCCAAAGGATTGTCAGCGGATTCCCATTCAGCAACTCCAAATCATTGCTAAATGAATTATCTGTAATTGAGTGTAAGGTTTCAGAAGAAGACAACACTTTCATTCTTCCAGGGAGTCCTCTAGATTTCTAAGAAAGCTCGGTAGTCTGTTTAGGAGCTTGAGTTGGACTCGCACTTCAAAAATTATCGATTCACAGTTATAGGAGGTGAGAAGAAAAGACAAAGGATCTGAAATTGAATCTGTGCATAAAATAGAGTTGTTCCTACAGCAAGGAATAAAAAAAGGTGTTTCTTCTGCAAGAAGGGTGGAGTCTGAACAGCATAAAAGAAACTGTTGGAAAAGTGTAGCTAATAAGAAATCCAAGGAAAAAAATAGCATGCATTTAAATTACAAACGTTGATGGAGTTTCTGATTATGACTATGTCCCTAAACGACTGTAATGATACCAACTTCTGGTATGATGATTCAGGAGCCTCTTGTCATATGTCTCTTCACAGCGACATTTGTTAAAGATATAGAGCTCCTAGCAATCAAAGGGTCGAGCTGGGAATTGACTCTTGCCAAGAAATCAGTGGTTAAGGTATTGTTGAAGTCTAATTTTCCAATGCAGTAAGCAGACACTCATAATGTCTTGCATGTGCCAGCACTAACAAAAAAAAATATTGTCTGTCAGAAAAATAGCAGATGTTGGCATTCAAACAGAGTTTGATGCAAACTTCAAATACCTGTCTTCAAACCTTACTAGGGAGAGTGGTGGCTAGAGGAGCATATGATAGATCATAGAAGCTTATATAAGTTTTGCTCCTACGCATCCAAGGCACAAGATAATAAGTAATACTTCTTTACTTCTGAAAAGATAATAAGTAATACTTCTGAAAAGGTAATAATGATTTCTGACAGCAAATGCACATAGGCTTGTTAGTAAGAAAAGTCTTAAACTAATGAGAAAAACTACGATCATCTTAGATCTAGACTTTGGTGTGGATTTTGAATACCTGTAAGACCCATGTGCTTGGAAAAAAAGAAAGGGAGAAAGTTCCAAAGGATGGAGGTTCAGGAGCACAAGCACTCTTAGAGATGGTGTACATTTGGCAGAAAATAGATGTCAAAAGCAAGAAATGCACCTTTCTTGGATATGTCACTGTTGTTAAGCATGCAAATTACATGATCCCATAAAACAATCAGGGATCGTTCTGTAAGCTTCAGAAATATTTATATAGGCTCAAGCAATCTACAAGATCCAGGCATCATCAAATTAACAAAACTCATCAGTTCAGCCAAAAAACCACAACCCAATGCACCAATATAAGGCTTTATAGCCGCACACAATGAGGGATCGTTCTGTACGCTTCAGAAAGATTTATATAGGCTCAAGCAATCTACAAGAGCCTGGCATCATCAAATTAACAAAACTCATCAGTTCAGCAAAAAAACCACAACCCAAACTCACAGGGAAAACTCTGATCCATGAGTACAATGTCAAGTTTTTCCCAAGTTTTTGTCACATCCAAGTTGTTCCCAAATGAAATGATATTATTTTTTCAATTATGTTTCTTGAGTTTTTCACCAAGCCAAGTTTTAAAACTTTGGAGAGAACATAGCATTTAGTTTTAAAAATGATCCAAAGGGAGACATCCCCTGCATTTTATGGATGCCCCTTACCATCCCCAAAGTGAAAGAACAGGTTGTGAGGATCCTTGAAAGCTGAGACATCCATGGAAGATGCCCCGATGTCTCCTGAGGGGAGGGGACAAAGCGGGGCAGGAAAATCCCAAATAAAAATAAGAAAGTGGATTTACAGAATTTGCATGTTGCAGTCCCACTCATAGAAGACTGATAAATGCAATCAGATTTGGTTCATTGTAAATAATTTCCTGAAGGCCTTCAACAGTTGCTTCCTTTGAATAAATTTATATTAGTGAAAGCTTTGGAGTGGCAATTATCTCAACAGATGAAATAATGAAGTGACTTTATAACACAGGTATATATATTGTTTCTATATTGAGCAGGCCCCCCATGTTTTGTGCCTTGTCATCCCCTAAAATTCGGGGGTGCTCTCTTACCATAGCCGAATCTCATTCCCCCATCCCCCTATCCCATAAATGTTATTAAATAGAGTTTCAACATGATGAATACTGGAGAAGTTCACTATTGCTTGGGCAGATGAATGGAAAGAAATATGAGCTCTCGTTTGTTTTATTATTTCATATCAATCAGCAGGCATATGTAAAAAGCACAATCAAGAGGTTTGGAATGTATAATTGGAAACCTGTTACTACGTTTATGGAAGTAAGATTAAAACTAACGTGTAAGATGTGCCACCAAAATGCTGAAGAGAAGCACAAAATGTTAGTGATTGCTTGTCAATCTATAGCCAATAGCCTCATGTATGTTATGGCTTGTACATAACCAGATATAACTTTGCTGTGAGAGCAATGAGTTTGTTATAGCCAATCCTAGAGTGTAACGTTGTGCAACTATAAATGAAAGATTTAAGTACTTCAAATCGACAACTGGTCATGGAATTTTCTTCTACAGGAACAGACCCTAAAACAAGTCTCTCCAAGTTGTTAGATATAGCAATGGCAATTGAACAGGTGATGGGGACAGGAGAAGCATCACCTAATAGATATTTCTTTCAATTTGATATTGGTACAATAATCTAGAAAGCAAGAAACAGTCAACTGCACTCTATAGCATTGAAGTTGAATACATGGATACCACATAGGCATTAAAATAAGTGGTATGGTTGACTGTTTACTTGGAGACTTAAAGTCATGAAAAAAGTAACCTCTCGTCATCTAATGTGATGATTAGAGTTGCATTACATTGACCAAGACTCCCCAGTTTCACAGAAAGACAAAAGATCTAGAAATACCTCATTTTGGGAGAAAAACCGAATGAGGAAGTTGAACTAGTGATGCATGGGAGAATTTAGTCTAATCATCTATTCCAGAGATCAACTATCTTACTCTTCAGTCTCCAAATTTGCCACAAACTTGCATTATAAATTACTACTGTTGCATAAAATTTTAAAAACGAATTCTCAATTTCCAATGCTTTCACTGTGTGCCCGTATCAGGATCTAAAATTTTGCAGTACGGAGAACATGCATGCTGGTATACTCATTAAAGGTAATAGCAGGAAGAAACTCTTTGTTATGTAAGCAGTAGATATGAATAGTAGGAAAGCGATAATTAGTAGAAGCTTGGTGATGTGGAATGTTGGGATTGCAACTGTACTGTCACGTTTTCTAAGTGTTTATTTTTAAGATACATACCCCTTTAGATTTTCCTTTATATTAGATTTATGTTAGAGAAGTTGGTGCACTGAGTAAGATTTAACGCTAGGATCAAATAGACCTGTTACAATTAATGATATAAGTGACAGATGACATCTCGGCTATTCAAAATGAATTATCAGTTAATGGCACATTTTAGTTTCAGCATGTAGAAGAAAAGAAGTTAGTGTCCTCCTAAAGTTTTATTTTACAACAAGTCTTATTTAGTTGTTTTACTCTATCCTAGGCAATCTAATACAATGTTGAGGGTAAATGCTCCCATGTTATATCCTGTCTATATCTGTACTTACAGATAATTCAGAATACGATTTTATGGAGTTTTAGGCACTATCTTGAACTCAGAATTCAAAATCGAAACCTCTTAGACATGGATACGGATACATAGCCAAGAGACCACGGATAGATGTTAAACACCATGATGTCTACCAGATCGTGCCCTCTATTGAGTACAGAGGACTTATACAATCGTTCTTTATGTATTGTTCATATTATTGAAGTATATCTACCTGTTTTTGGACTCCAAATATTTTGATCTGGAAGAATCATGATCTAGGAAGAGCATAAAATAGTTAGATGGCTTCATTGAGGTCGCAGTTTTTTTCAGAAAATGCTTTGAAATTCTATTAACATATACAAAGGATTTTTTACAAGTACACGAGGGCTATAAAACTACGTCTGGAGTCCCACTGCTGGATATCTGGTTTTGTTGCTATATTCCAATATAAACCTAGTGGTTTAAATTCTCACATAAAATCATATCCAAATGATTCCAAACTGTCAAAAAGTATAAAAATGTTAAACGGACATGCTTATTTGTTTATTCTAAGATTGTTAGCTAAAACGATGCGTCCATCCTAAACGTCAGCAAACACCTGGAAACTAAATCCTTGTAAATCAAACCTCCGCTTCTATGAATCCAACATTTTCAATCAATCAAACAGATGTCGCCATTGATTTGCAAATATTGAATCAAAAGAAAGCTAAATTGGACTCCCGACACGCAGGAAAAAATTCAAAAACATAAAAATCTATGAACAAAATAGAGCAGAGCGCCTTAAAATCGCGAGTTACACAGCAAATCTATGTAGTCTTTAACCATTTACGATGCAGAAACTCTTCAAATATCATTCAATTGCGAACATTTAAACAAAACCCCTGATCGGCAAATGCAAAGCAATACAATAATCGGAGTTTCTCAGAGCAAGAAAGAAGGCGATTCGGGGCCAAATTCTATACCGTGAAAATCAATGAAGCTCCGGCGCTTAAAAAGAGACCAAATCTGGACGAAATTGAGCGAAATTCAGATCTACTGGGATAAAAATCTGCACCAAAGAAGCTCGCGAGCCTTGTCTCTGCGGCAACGCGGCTTCGAGGTTACGGATGGATCCAAATCTTTATGTATACCGCTGCAACGTTCAAAACCTCGAAATGACCGGAAAAGATTGACGGGAAGGAAAAGTTCCGCAACGTGCGAGGCGTAGTTACTCGAAGCTCGATCGAACGTTTGTTGATCAGTTTTTGTAAATTTCTTTGATCCCACCCCTTCTCCAAGAAATTGGAAGATTAGGTCTGTACGCGCATCGGACATTCATTTTTGGTTTGTTTTAAATAAAGGGAACAATATAGTTAGAATGTTGTAAAGGTTATTTAGTAGAGAAAGGAAGCATATTTTTATTAATTTTTTCAAATAAAGCTAACCAAGATGTTGAAAAAGTAAATTAGTAAAGAATTGCCTCAGACTTTATGTTCGTAGAAGGTTATTTAGTAGAGAAAGGAAGCATATTTTTGTTAATTTTTTTAAATAAAGCTAACCAAGGTTATTTAGTAGAGAAAGGAAGCATATTTTTGTTAATTTTTTTAAATAAAGCTAACCATATATTTAAGATGTTGAAAAAGTAAATTAGTAAAGAATTGGCTAAGACTTTATGTTCGTAGAATTTATGAGGAGGTATGAGACCGACTTTATGAAACTGAATTTTAAAGTTGAGAAAGAATAGATTGCTCTAGGTTAAGAATTAAGTATAATAATTAATAATTATGATCCTAATTAATAATTATAACGGATCATAGAAAAAAAATTTCATAAAATTTAATATGGATTACAAAAGCCTCAATTTAATAATGGAATGGTTTATTAGATTATTTTTGAAAGCTTAGTTAAATAATTTGATTTAATATTGAAATTTTATAATAATAAAAAGAATTAATAATTATTTAATTGGTTTTAATGTTCATGAAAATAAAATATTTATTTTTAAGTTAAATTTTGAATAAGTGGTTTTTATTTAATAAATTGTTTTCGTATAAGATTTAATTTATGATATTTTTATGTGTTGGTAGCATATTTAATAAATTTATTGTCTACATTGTGAAGTGTTTTAAGTGGATAATGTTGGTTAGATTGGTTAATGATATTAAGATATTAATAAGTGTTAGTTGGAATGGCCAATGATATCGAGATATTAGTTTATGGTTTTCTCGAGATTTCATGTTTGTGTTTATCTCTCTTACATATGTAAAATATAACATGATAGACTTGGATTTTCATTGCTAAAGAGAATGTCATTGCTTGAGAATATCCCATGATGATACGAAATTAAGATAACTTTGTCATTTGGTGGGGGCTTGTGTCATAGGGTTTGTATCGAGGAGTTTTATCATATGGTGTGATAATAATTGACTTGAAAGAACATGATAAGAATGAGTATGTTATATGTATATTGAGATAATCGATAAATGATATGTTAGTTTTATATAGTTGTGTGTCAACTATAAAAACTTGGTGTTTATAACTTGTAGTGGCATCATAAGTGACATGAATATTAATAATTGAAGGAATTTCCCTAATGGTGATGGTTGTCTAAGCAAAAGTTGTGTCATGGGGAAATGATGCAAGGAGTTCTAAAGAAAATTCAAGACAAATTATTATCAAGATGGAGTCTTTTTTGTTGAATTTGAATATAGGTTATTTACTTATGTAAAGGGTATATTACTATATGTTAGGTCCCTATAATACTAGTGTATTCCCTTATTATTATTATCATTGTAGCCCCTTATTGTTATTGTTGTACCCATGTGTTGAAATTTGGTACCGGAGGACAAGTGGTTCCCTGAGGCTTTGATCTTTGGCCTAGGGAAAAGTGTCCAAAAGAATTTAATTTTTTCTCCTAAAGTGACTTTATAATTTTTATAAAGTCAAATCTAATTTAAAAGTGACTTTAAGTGATAAAGTTACTAAAGTCTAATTTTAAAGTGACATCAATAAAGTCAATGTAAAATTAGAAAGGAAAAGTGACTTTGGAAATAAATGACTAAGTGGGTCTTTATTAAAGTGGGGTGAATTAAAAAAATAGAAATTGAGATTTAAATAAGCATTTAATCTCAGCCCTAGATCTCAATCTATCTCAGCCATTGGATTTAGGGATTCCCCAAAAATCACTTAGGATTAGATTAAAGGAGGAAAATGTCATTCATTCTTTCATGAGCAGATTGAGAAAATGAGAGCAAAAGAGCAAGGAAGATTTCTAGACAAGGAGGAGAAGGAGGCAGCAACTTGGCACACATTCCAAGGCAGCATTTTAGCAAATCCATACAGCTGAGTTAGCACATAGTGAAAGGCAAATATTGGGCACGATTTTCTAGAAATCCGTACAGCAAGTGCACAGAAATTGAGGAGCAGAAATTCGTACAGCAAGTGGTTGTACCTTGGCACTCAAATCGAGGCAAATCCATACAGCTGTACTGCTGGTTTTTTCTGCACGTAAATCAAGGAAATCTATACAACATATTTATGGCAGCTTGCACGCTTATTTAGACAGGCCGTACAACAGCATTTAAGACTGAAATTTGGGCACAAAAATCGAGGAGGCCGTACAGCATTTATTGCTGTTCTGTTTTGCTGTTTGCAAGTTTTTCCAGTTGGCTGTGAAGCATGGAAAACGAGATAAGTTGTAAAAGTTTGCTTGCTGATTTTTTGCTGAATATTTCTCACTGTAAAAAGCATTTTCTAGAAATAAGAAGGAGCTTTCGAACTGGTTTTCCCCAAGAGTTGTAGGGGGTTTTTCCAGGGTCACCTTGACCAAAAATCGTTGTGTTTAAATGTTTTGAATGGCTGTTTGTATGTGTTGATTTTTATATTTCTACATTTTCCAGCATTCTGTAGTTTTTCCAGAATTTGTGTTTTCAGCAAAATTTATTTTCCAGTTGTTGAATGTATGGATATGGGAAAGGGCATTTAACTATTTTGGAGAAATAAAGTGAAACTGAAAACCGGGGTGGGAAATGAGAAAATTTTACATGGTATCAGAGCTTGAGTGTTGAAGTGCAGTTTGGGACAGCAAGGAGGGAAATTACAGCCTGCTGATTTTTCACTCTTAAAATCCCAGAAAGCTGATTTTTTACAAACAACAGTTTTATCTTTACTACAGTAGTGCTATTTTTCAGTTTTAGGACAACAGGATGTCATTGGGATTGAGGGTGGAGGATAGGTTGGATGGGCATACCAATTACAGTGTTTGGAAAGAGAGAATGCA
The DNA here is from genome assembly GCA_031772625.1 of Pinus tabuliformis. Classification (NCBI taxonomy): domain Eukaryota; kingdom Viridiplantae; phylum Streptophyta; class Pinopsida; order Pinales; family Pinaceae; genus Pinus; species Pinus tabuliformis. The sequence continues at coordinate 440,518,748 of CM062817.1, forward strand.
GAGTATCTTTGAGGAGGCAGAAGTCTGGGACATCATGGTGCATACCACACAGAACCCTGTTGTTGTGCCTACTGATGCCACTCAGTTAGCTAATTATAATAAAAAGAACAACAAGGGTAAGAGACTAATTCTAGACGGAGTCAAAGACCATTGCATTCCTCATGTGAGAGGAAAGAGAAATGCTTATGAGATGTGGACAGCATTGTCCAATCTCCACCAGAGTACCAATGAGAACCAGAAAATGGTCCTGAAGGAGAAGTTGAAGACCATTAAAATGGGTAATGGTAGTGCAGCTGGATATCTCACAAAGATTATTAATGTGAGAGATGAGTTGGCAACAGTTGGAGAGGTCATTCCACCCACTGAGTTGGTGCGTATTGCAGTGAATGGCCTCCCCCGTTCATGGATGAACTTTGTTGATGGGGTTTGTGCACGTGAGACCCTTCCCACATGGGAGAGGTTTTGGGATGATTGCATTCAGAGAGAGATCAGGAAATGTCAGCTTGGGGCAGCCAAGCCAGTTGAGCAGAATGAGGATGTAGCATTGTTGGCATGAGGCAAGAAGGCAAAGGGAAGAAGCAGGCTTCCACAAGCAATGGTGGGGGCAAAGGCAAAGGTAAAGGTAAACAGGATAACACACAGAAGGACTATTCCAAGGTGAAGTGCTGGAATTGTCAAAAGATGGGACACTATGCAGTTGTGTGTGCGGAGAAGAAGAAGAAGAAGGGGAAGAACCAGAGCATGGCAGCTTCAGCAGAGGTTGAGGACTTTGCAGATCATTTTGACTGGGAGTTTACGTTCACTGCGTGTAAGTCCTCTAGTGCAGGATCACCTGCCACACAGGTTCAGAGGGAGCTTGCTTTTCCCTTGATTAGCGGAGCATCTTCGGGTATCTGGTATGTGGACAGTGGGGCTTCACGTCACATGACAGGAGTCCGTGAGTACTTCTCAGAGCTTTCAAAGAGTGACACTGATATAGAGGTAGTACTCGGTGATGACAGAGTTGTTAGAGCAGTCGGTGTGGGGACACTGACATTTCAGAGGGAGTCCAAACCTCCCTTGAAGGTGTCAGATGTTCTTTATGTGCCAGGGATGAGGAAGAACCTCATAACCGTCTCAGCTTTGGGGGACAAAGGATATGAGGTACTATTCAGGGGAGGACAGGTGTTGATGTATCCCAGGGGCACTCCAGCTGATTCAGCTAGAGTGATAGGTGTACGCCATGCAAAGGTGTACAAGTTTTCATGCCAGCCTCTTTTGGCATTGAGCAGTAGTACTGACAGCAGAGCTAGCAGTTCTGACCTGTGTGAGATTTGGCACCACATGATGGGGCATATGTATCATGTAGCCTTGAGGACCTTGCGGGAGATCACTACAGGTGTTCCAAATTTCAGTACTGACCACTTTGATACTTGCAGAGGATGTGCGATGGGTAAGTTTGCCAAATCCCCTTTTCCCAGCAGTGACAACAGAGCGACTAGGATACTTGATTTGATTCATTCTGATGTGAGCAGTCGGATGTCTCATGTTTCCTTGAGTGGATATGAGTACTATGTTTTATTCATTGATGATCACTCCAGGAGGACCTGGATTTATTTATTGAAGACCAAGAGTGAGGTCTTCAAGCGGTTTCGGGAGTTTAGAGCTCTTGTGGAGACATAGACAGGTAGGAAGATCAAGTCCCCGAGGTCGGACAATGGGGGAGAGTACACCCTTGGAGAGTTTGTTGACTATTGTGTGGAGGCAGGCATTAGGAGGGAGTTCACTGTTCCTTACAACCCCCAGCAGAACGGGGTTGCGGAGAGGAAGAACAGATCCATCGGAGGGGCTGCCAAAGCCATGTTACATGATCAGGGGTTGCCATTGTTCTTGTGGGCAGAGGCCTGCAACACAGTTGTTTATTTGCAAAACAGGAGTCTGCATCGTGCCTTGGGGCACATGACTCCGGAGGAGGCTTTTTATGGGAAGAAGCCTGATATTGGTCATCTTCGTATCTTTGGGTGCATTACATACTCCTACATACCCAAGGAGAAGAGGACAAAACTAGAGCCCACTGCAGAGAAGGGTATCTTTGTGGGCTACAGTGAGACCTCAAAGGCCTTTCGGATTTACATTCTTTCACAGAGAAAAGTTGTTATTAGGCGGGATGTGAAGTTCGAGGAGGACAAGGCCTTTAGGAGGTCATGAGAGTTAGAGTATCTGGATCAGCCAGACCCTCAACAGCAGTTGAGTCAGTCGCAGGGATCCAGTGGGGAGGGATCAGGAGGATCCGGAGGTACATTTATGAGGATGTCAGGTTCGTCAGTGAACAGTGGCTCACCGAGCCAGAGGGGTGGTGCTCCGAGTATCATGCAGAGCAGTTCACAAAGCAGTTCACTAGGGAGTCCACTGATGGACAGTTCACACGGTACCTCAACTTCTACAGGTTCAGGTGCAAGTAGGAGGACAACAGACAAACAATCAGGAGTTCAGGCTCCTGATGATGATGAGGAGGAGGAGTTTCATTCTCCAATGGGAGAAGTACGCTCAGGGAAAAGGAAGCCCAAGTGGCTTCAGGACACCTTGAGAGATGCCACATCTGTTGCTAAGCCTAAGAGGCCAGTCAGAGAGAGTAGTCAGAGAGAGTAGACCACCTGAGAGGTTTTGTAGCTATATGGAAATGACTACCAACATCCTTGACTCTGAGCCTTCTAGCTATGAGGAGGCAGCTAGCCAGCAGGTCTGGAGAGAGGCCATGCAGGAGGAGTATTCTTCTATCATGAAGAATGATGTTTGGGAGGTGGTGTCGAGGCCTAAAGGCAAATCCATGGTTACTTCCAGATGGCTTTACAAGGTAAAGCATGCTGCAGATGGCAGTATTGAGAAATTCAAAGCAAGGTTTGTGGCTAGAGGGTTCTCCCAAGTAGAGGGAGTTGATTATGAGGAGACCTTCGCTCCTGTGGCTCGATATACTTTAATCCGCTCCATTATATTGATAGCAGTAGAGATGGGTTGGAAGATCCACCAGATGGATGTGAAGACTGCATTTCTCAATGGCTTCATACAGGAGGAGGTGTACATTGAGCAGCCACAGGGCTTTGAGGTGCATGGAAGGAGTCCCATGTGTGCAGATTGAAGAAGGACCTTTATGGCCTGAAGCAAGCTCCCAGTGCTTGGTACTCCAAGATAGATACATACTTGCAGGGGATGGGTTTCACAAAGAGTGAGGCAGATCTGAACCCTTACTATATTGTGATAGGTGAGGAGCCTCTCATTCTGGTGTTCTATGTGGATGACTTGGTCATTATAGGTAAAGAGAGACTCATAGAGCACTGCAAGAGAGATATTGCGGCGGAGTTTGAGATGAAGGACATCGGCTTGATGCATTACTTTTTGGGTTTGGAGGTGTGGCAGGAGGAGGGGCATTTCTTCCTAGGACAGGGGAAGTATATTGTGGACATCCTTAGCAGATTCCACATGGAGGATTGTAAACCCATGTCGACACCGATGATCACCAACTGGAAGAAGCTTCATGCTTCGGATTCCAAGTTGGTGGATCCCACATTGTACAGGGAGCTAATTGGTTCCTTGATGTATTTGGTCAACACTAGATCAGATATTTGTTTTGCAGTCAACACGATGAGTCAGTTTATGTGTGAGCCTAGGAAGGTTCACTGGGTGGCTGCAAAACATATTTTGCGGTACTTGCAGGGGACAGTGGATTATGGTCTGGACTACAGGCAGGGGGATGGAGTGAGATTGGCAGGTTATACTGATTCTGATTGGGCAGTTTGTGCTTTTGATAGGAAGAGCACTTCAGGGTGTTGTTTTGGGTTGGGTTCGGCAGTAGTGTCATGGTTCAGCCGAAAGCAACAGTCAGTAGCATTGAGTTCAGCGGAAGCAGAGTATATGGCGGCCAGTCTAGCTAGTTGTGAGGCCATCTGGCTTCGCAAGATGTTGTTTGGCTTATTTGGTCAGCCGTTGAGACCTTCAGTGATTTACTGTGATAATCAGAGTTGCATTAAACTCACGGAGAATCTAGTATTTCATGACAGGTCAAAGCATATCGGGATCAAATATCATTTCATCAGAGACTATGTTTAGAAGGGAGCTGTGAAGCTTGAGTATATTCCCACTAATGAGCAGGTTGCAGATATTCTTACCAAAGCCCTACCACAGGGCAAGCATGTCTACTTCAGAGACAAGATGGGTGTGTTGAGGAACACCTTCCTCGGTAAAAGGGAGTGTTGAAATTTGGTACCGGAGGACAGGTGGTTCCCTAAGGCTTTGATCTTTGGCCTAGGGAAAAGTGTCCAAAAGAATTTAATTTTTCTCCTAAAGTGACTTTATAATTTTTATAAAGTCAAATCTAATTTAAAAGTGACTTTAAGTGATAAAGTTACTAAAGTCTAATTTTAAAGTGACTTTAATAAAGTCAATGTAAAATTAGAAAGGAAAAGTGACTTTGGAAATAAATGACTAAGTGGGTCTTTATTAAAATGGGGTGAATTAAAAAAATAGAAAGTGAGATTTAAATGAGCATTTAATATCAGCCCTAGATCTCAATCTATCTCAGCCATTGGATTTAGGAATTCCCCAAAAGTCACTTAGGGTTAGATTAAAGGAGGAAAAGGAGGAAAAGGTCATTCGTTCTTTCATGAGCAGATTGAGAGAAGGAGAGCAAGGGAGATTTCTGGATAGGGAAGAGAAGGAGGCAGCAACTTGGCACACATTCCAAGGTAGCATTTTAGCAAATCCGTACAGTTGAGTTAGCACACAGTGAAAGGCAGATATTGGGCACGATTTTCTAGAAATCTGTACAACAAGTGCACAGAAATCGAGGAGCAAAAATCTGTACAGCAAGTGGCTGTACCTTGGCATGCAAATCGAAGCAAATCCGTACAGTTGTACTGCTGGTTTTTTCTGCATGCAAATTGAGGAAATCCATACAACGTATTTATGGAAGCTTGCACGCTTTTCTAGGCAGGTCGTACAACAGCATTTAAGGCTGAAATTTGGGCACAAAAATCGAGGAGGCCGTACAACATTTATTGTTGTTCTGTTTTGCTGTTTGCAAGTTTTTCCAGTTGGATGTGAGGCACGGAAAACGAGATAAGTTGTAAAAGTTTGCTTGCTGATTTTTTGTTGAATATTTCTCACTGTAAAAAGCATTTTCCAGAAATAAGAAGGAGCTTTCGAACTGGTTTTCCCCAAGAGTTGTAGGGGGTTTTTCCAGGGTCACCTTGACCAAAAATCGTTGTGTTTAAATGTGTTGAATGGCTGTTTGTATGTGCTGATTTTTATACTTTTTGCATTTTCCAGCATTCTGTAATTTTTCCAAAATTTGTGTTTTCAGCAAAATTTATTTTCCAGTTGTTAAATGTATGGATATGGGAAAGGGCATTTAACTATTTTGGAGAAATAAGGTGAAACTGAAAACTGGGGTGGGAAATGAGAAATTTTTACACCATGTTGTCCCATACTGTTATTATTGTGCCCCATAGAAGTTCACTATTGTTATTTTTGTGCCCTTACATATTTATTGTTATGTCGGCTCTGATTATATTGTAACCCCTTAGACTCCTATATATAGAAAGGAGGCCTTGTCATTTGTATCATTCAAGAATTATTCATTTGTGTAATGTAAAGGAGGTTCCCCCCTCGAAGAGGTTACTTTTGAAGTCGGTGATCTATCTCTTTCTTCTATTTTGTGAGTTGGTTGCATAACAATTGGTATCAGAGCTTTGGATTCTAGGGTTTCGCTGCTCCAAACAGGTCATCGTGGAATTTTTGCGGTGAATTTTTTTCTTCGAAGCTTTAGAAGCTTAAATTAAAACCCATTTGAGCTTAAATCGTGATGAACCTTGTGACCAAATTTTAGATCTTGTCTCGCTATATTTTCGGAGATATGAACTGAGAAAGTTGGGGTTTTTGCAAGCTCTCGAATTTGATCTCAAACAAGTCACCTTGGGAAAATCGTCATAACTTTCTCTCTTAGCATCGGATTAAAATTTCATAAAAAGTGACAGAAATATTGACTGTAGTTTGTTGGGTATTGTTTTCAGAGCCGAAGGTGGAAACAGTGACATGTGGCATGTCGTACAAGTTCACTCTACTGAACTAGTCGATAATTAGGTTATCGTGGGAGATTGGGCATAACCCTTTCTTGGAGAATCCAATCGCGATTAGACTTGTGGGGTTGGAAAGAGGACTCAGAGGGCTATCACGGGCCAAATTTTCAGAACTTGGAAATCCGAAATTACAGAGTTACAATCACTTCAAGATTGAGCTCATACAAAGCTCAAAAAAAATGGTGTTGTTTTTTTTTTTAATTGCATAAGTTGTGTTTGAGAAAGTAGTTTGAAGTGATTCAAAGGGAATTGTGAAGCATAATTATCATTCACTGATGACCCGAAGAAAGAAAATGGAAACACCTAGTAAGCAACCTGAAATCTCTACTTTGACACATGAAGAAGAGGAAGAAATGTAACATGATATAACAAAACGAGATCAAGTGCAAGAAATTTCGCTCTCACAAAAAGTAACTGAAGCTAAGATGGATGGTTTAAAGAATGGAATGGAAGCTAAGATGGATGGTTTATAGAATGGAATGGAAGCTAAGATGGATGGTATATAAGCAAAACTTAAAGGCAACATGGAAGATTTGAAGATAGATTTGACAAAGTTGCTACAAGAAATACTTACTAATGGTGAAAGGGTAGTAAAGGAAACTCATGATGAGAACAAAAGAAATGTTAGTCATGATTTCATAGACTCTAATGTTGGATTGAAGACCCGCCATGTTCCAAAGACCGATATGAAAAAGTTTGATGGCAAGGATCCCGTAACATGGATACTACAGATGGAGCAATATTTCGATCTCCATAATGTGCAAAACACACAAAAGGTACACATTGTAACTTTATATTTGCAACCCAATCAGTTTGTATGGTATTGATGGTTTTGCTCTCATAAACAAATTTTCAATAGGGAAATTTTTACGGAAGAAATGATAACACATTATGAGGATACAAAAAACAACACCCTTTTTAGCTAATTAATAAATCTCAAACAAAAGGGTTCAATGGTGGAGCACATTAAGGACTTCCAAAAATTGAATATAAGGGTAAAAGATATTCCAAAGGAGCATAGGATTGATGTGTTCATATGGACTTTAAAGAATAGCATCCAACATGAGGTTCGCCTTTGGGAACGTAATTCATTGGAGAAGGCATTCAGGTTGGCAAGAAAAATTGAAAGCAAAATTATGGAAACAAGGAAGCCTACCACTCACAACTATAAATATGGAAGGGTTGTTGCCCCTAGCCTTCAACAACCTACAAGGTTGACACCACAACAATTGGAAGAAAAGAGAGAAAAGAGCTCTGTTACAGTTGTGATAACAAATACACTAAAGGTCATAAGTGTGCTGAGAAGAAATTATTTTACATAGATTGTGAAGAGGAGGAAGAAAAGGAACAACAAACATCAAAAGAAGAGGATACACACCAGGAACAAACCCTAGAGAAAGAAGAATTGAACCCGACCATACCTTGTAATGCATTGACCGAAATTATTATTCCTCAAACTATCAAGATAGAAGGACATCAAGAAGAAAAAGGTAATAGTGTTGATTGATTCGGGCAGTACCCATAATTTTATTCATTGTAAGATAGCCAAAGAATTGAATTCCTTCCTATATCCAACACTAGAGTGTCAAGTGATGGTTACAAATGGAGGAACCATAAATTGCTCTGGAAAGTGCCATAATATTAAGCTATCCATGGGTGAATATGTGTTGGATAGTCCAATGCTTTCCATTTTGATGGGTGGTGTTGATGTTGTATTAGGATTCCAATGGCTACAACCTTTGGGTACTATAACTTTTAATTTTCTATGATTACAACCATACAAAGAAATGTCCCTCAAGCAAGCTAAGAAGGATAATAAATTATCACCAAAGTATTATGGTTCGTACAAGGTGTTGCAAAAGATTGGTACTATGGCATACAAATTGGAACTTCCTGCATCTTCCTGAGTCCACCCAGTTTTCCATGTTTCATGCTTAAAGAAGGTTATAGGTGACAAGCTCCTAGTTCAAACAATATTGCCAAAACTTGACAAGGAAGGAAAAATCATATTGGAACCTGAAGCAGTCACTGAAACAAGAACTCGACAACTGTGAAATCGATCAATTTCAGAGTATCTCATTAAGTGGAAGAACTTACCCACTGAAGATTCCACATGGGAGGATGAGAATTTTATACAAAATCATCCAAAACTACTCAAGCACTGAGGACAACATTTTTTTGAAGGAGAGGGGCATGTTAGGTCCCTATAATACTAATGTATTCCCTTATTATTATTGTCATTGTAGCCCCTTGTTGTTATTGTTGTGCCCATGTTGTCCCCATACTATTATTATTGTGCCCCATAGAAGCCCACTATTGTTATTTTTGTGCCCTTACATTATTATTGTTATGTCGGCTCTGATTATATTATGACCCCTTAGACTACTATATATAGAAAGAAGGTCTTGTCATTTGTATCATTCAAGAATTGTTCATTTGTGTAATATAAACGAAGTTGCCCCCTCGAAGAGGCTACTTTTGAAGTCATTGATCTATCTCTTTCTTCTATTTTGTGAGTTGGTTGCATAACAATATTGAGATATTCATTTATGGTTTTCTCGAGATTTCATGTTTATGTTTATCTCTCCCTTACATTTGTAAAATATAATATGGTTGGCTTGGATTTTCATGGCTAATGAGAATGTCATTGCTTGAGAATATCCCCATGATGATATGAAATTAAGATAACTTTGTCATTTGGTGGGAGCTTATGTCATAGGGTTTGTCTCGAGAAGTCATCTCATATGGTATGATAATAATTGACTTGAAAGAACATGATAAGAATGAGTATGTTATATGTGTATTGAGATAATTGATAAATGATATGTCAATTTTATATAGTTGTGTGTCAACTACAAAAACTTGGTGTTTATAACTTGTGGTGGCATCATAAGTGACGTGAATATTAATAATTGAAGGAATTTCCCTAATGGTGATGGTTGTCCAAGCAAAAGTTGTGTCATGGGGAAATGATGCAAGGAGTTCTAAAGAAAATGCATGACAAATTATTATCAAGATGGAGTCCTTTTTGTTGAATTTGAAGATAGGTTATTTACTTATGTAAAGGGTATATTACTATAAGGCTAATTGGCATATATAATCATTAATTGTTTGATCACTTTCAAAGAGTTTTGAACACTTGGAGTGGATATGTGTTAGCTTAAGGCTTTGGAAGTGGACCACTATTTGGCTATGGATCACTTTGGTTGATAGAATTAACGAGGTGTATGGCATAATGATCATGGTTTTCTAAAAAACTTAAAGAGGTACCAATTTGAGCTTGATGTGGGGACTTCTTGATTGGATCAATAATATGCCATAGGTGGTTTACTATGTAACATTTTTTTAACCCATGACATTCATGTGTTGGATACTTATTTAAGAAGCTCATTGTATACATTTTAAAGTACCTTAGTATTTAGCATTGGTTGGATTGGTTAAAGAGTATTTAATATATTTTTGTACGATTTTCCCTAGTTTATGTTTCCATGTTAGATATAGTCTTTATGTGTGCGTACATGAGGTTGTATGGTAAGTACTCTAGAAAGGCTTATGTAGACCATTACTTGGACTTGTAAGTAGAATGCACGGTGGGTTTAACCTCTCTCCTATATGTGTAAAATTGAACACAACTTTTCTTGAACATGTGTATGATTATCCTCAACTCTTCGCCCTCCTAGGGGATGTATTCCAACATATTTGATAACATCAATTACTAGTTAAACTAGCATAGGCCCATCTTAAATATGGATCTAACACGAGCCGAGAGGGATCCAATTTCTTCACTTGCAATTTTTTTTATGAGCAGACATTATTTAAATGTTTTGTGTAGTTATTTAATTTTTAGATTTTTTTTAAATTTTATTTTGGCTGACATGAGAAAAATTTCAACTTTGATTACAGACGGATAGAGTTACACATCATATTGGGCTGTAGAATGAGCCTCTCGGCTCAATAATCAAGAGATTACCAATATAAAACAACAAATGGATTATATCGAGAAGCATCTTCATTTACCTTAAAGTTTCCTAATGAAAAATATGCATAGTTCTTATGTTGTCGCTGGCATAACTCATGACGACACATTATACATCATCATTCATAATAATCTCCCATAAATATTGCCATTGCATATTTAATGTTGACGCATTTTCTCTCTGACAATGAAGTCTAGTAGTTGAGTTTTCTAGTTGTAAGTAACTAATTCTCTGATCCAAGTGGATATCGGTGGCCACCCGCCTATTCCACTTGGACCCCCACCAATGTTTCTTTCAATTTTTCAGTGTCCTTATTTGTAGCACAATTTACCATTTTTGGCAGTTTTTCAGGTCCTGAACTTCCAGAACCGTTTTGAGGCCATAAACGACATTTTTTGGGAAAACTAGGAGAAATATGGTTTATAGATCGATGTTTCACTCCAAAGTTGTATTGCTCGGATAGATCTTTCTAACGAGGTATTGTGCGCATCAAACGAAGATCATGTGCCAAAGTTACGACCCCGGGAAGTTGATGTACCAATTTACCCAAACGGGGCCCATATTTTGGTGCTTCATCTCCTAGGGTTAGGTTTTTGGATGTTTAGGGTTTTCCATTGTTTCTCAACAATAAATAGGCCTTTGAGCCTCATTGTAACACAATTCAGAGGCATGTAGCCACCACATCTCTTCTTAAAGATAAGCTACCATCTCCCGAGCTAGTCTTATTTCCATTATGTCTGTAAGCATATTTCAAAATTTGATATTAATGAAATGAAGTGTTATTTCTACTGCATATTTGTATTTATGGTTATATCTGTAATTTGTTGCATTCTTGTTTAAATTTGGATCAGTGGTATCAGAGCAGTCTTCTCTTTCTCTGTTTTTATTTGCATGTTCCCAACAAGGTCGGGATATAAGGAGTTAGGGCTTGAACTAGTCGAACCTTTTCAAGACCAACCTCGCAGTCCCGACGGTCTCCCATGGCGAATGAAAAGAAGGACGAGGGGGCAGGAGATCTTATCAAAATCTTGCTCAAAGAAGCCCTCGAGTGACAAAGGAGCACGATGATCGACAACTTTGCCCAAATCCTTCAGCGGGAACCCAAGGGCGACGCATCTACTTCTGACAGCTACTCTGCCACACCCTTTAAGGTACAAGTTAACTTTGACATTTCCATATTTGAGGATAAAATAGATGCAAATGTTGTTAGTCAATGGTTAAATATGCTAGAAGGATATTTTTTCATTCATGATTTTTTTGGCCAGGAAAAGATCACTTTTGCACTTCTCAAAGCAGCTCCCCATGTCAAGGGCTGGTGGGAAACCTACTGTGAGCAGAAGGATGAAAGTATGAACTCATTGTTTTCATCTACACCCACTTGGAACTTGTTCCGGGATGCCATCAAGGAGCAGTACTACCCTGTCAGGAGCTATGAGGATAAATACATCAAGTGGACAATGTTGTGACAAGGAAGGGGCCAAGATGTGCTGGAGTTTACCAATGTTTTTCATACCCTTCGCATGAAGTTGGGTATCAATGATTGTAAAAAACATTTGGTTTTCAAGCATCGCGGCTGTAGGCACAAGTACATCCAGGATGATATGGAGTTCTTGGACATCTCCTCGCTCAGCACGGCATATCGATATGCTGTCAAGATCGAGAAAATTTTTAAACAGAAGAAGCAATACTTTGGATATGTGAATCTGAAGCAAGGGAAAGGTCCCCCCAAACCGCAAAACAAAGGATAAAGTCAAGGTGGGGTGGCCTAGGACAACCCACCAAAGCCGCAAGCAAAGAACAACACCGCGAAGTCGAAGAAGGACATGGGAAAGTGGTGTGAGTTCCATAAGAGCTCCACTCACAACACAAGTGAGTGTCCGGCCAAGCAGTCACTGGTGGGGGAGCTAAAGGCTTCGGAATCAGATGCATGTTCCAACTCTGAGTCAGAACCCGATAAAGGGAATGACAAAGGGAAGCAGATTATCAATGAGGAGCCCAACGCCAACATTGCCACCACGAAGATCCAGAAGGAGGAACATGAAGATTTAGAGTTGGAGGAGTGCCTCTTCCACTCCCATATGTGGGTAAAAGGTTCCCCGCTACAGTTCATTGTCGACAGCGGGAGCCAAAAGAACCTCATTTCAGCAAAGGTCGTGAACCGGTTAGGCTTACCGACCATAGCACATCCACAACTGTACACCATCGGTTGGCTTCACCAAGGACGAGATCTTTGCATGAGCCAACAGTGTTGCCTTCCATACATCATCAAGCCCTTCATGGGTGAGGTATTATGTGACGTTTCTCCCCATGATGTTTTGTGATATATTATTAGGCCAACCATACTTATGGAAGTGACATGCTATGTATGAGTCAAGGCCTCGTGTTGTTAATGTTACTTTGGGCAATAAGTTGTACATGATATCAGAGGTAGCACTGCCTACCGCCATCTCTTTGGTTACTACAAAACAATGCAGTAAGCTCATTTCCAAAATTGGGAAATTTGTTTTCTTGATGATACGCCCTTAGGGAAAGAAGAAGACGGTAGCCATGACCTCGTGGAGGAGTACAATGACATCTTCACCTCCCCCAAAGGGGTGCCTCTGCATTGTCAAGTCAAGCACTCCATCGATTTGACCCCATGTGTGCCGCTGCCCAATGGACCAATCTATCGGCACTCCGTTTTGGAGAACGATGAAATCAACAGGCAAATTCAGGAGCTGCTGCAGAAAGGTCACATCCGGCCGAGTTCATCGCCCTGTGGAAGCTCGATCATGTTGGTATAGAAGAAGGATGGGACTTGGAGACTCTGTATTGACTATCAGGTGCTGAACAAGATCACTATCCGAAATAGGTACCCGATCCCATAGATTGATGACCTTCTGGACCAACTGAAGGGGAGAAAATATTTCAATAAGTTTGATTTGAAATCAGGATATTACCGGGGACCAATCAAACCCTCTAATGTGTGGAAGACTACCTTCAAAGCCAAGGAGGGCCTTTTTGAATGGTTGGTTATGCCTTTCAGGTTGACGAATGCTCCTGCAACCTTCATGAGGTTGACGGATGACATCTTGCAGCCATTCACCAACTCATTTGTAGTGGTATACTTGGATGAAATCTTGATCTTCAGCTAGAGTTGGGAAGAGCACCTCCACGACATCCTACAGGTTCTCTAAACACTGCGACAACACAAGCTATGTACCAATTTGGAGAAATACACTTTTGGCATGACCCAGGTTTAATATCTGGGATATATTTCTAATGAATGTGGGGTGCATGTGGATCCAACCAAGATCCAAGTCCTTCGGGATTTGCCAACTCCAACCACTCTGATAGAGCTCCGCAACTTTCTGGGTCTTGCCAATTTCTACTGCAGGTTCGTGTTGGGATTCTCTCATATCACTTGGCCCTTGAGTCAAGCCACCAAGGGAGGAGCGAAAGCAAAATTATTTTGGTTTGAATCTCAACAGAAGACATTCACAGAGTTGAAACATCTCCTTTGCTCTACACCAGTGCTCACATTACTAGACTTGCAATAGCCATTTAAGATCGAGACAAATGCCTCTAACTATGTTATTGGGGCAATCCTTACTCAACAGGGGCATCCAATGGCATATCACAGTGAGACACTTTTAGAAACATTCGGAAGTATCTCACTTATGACAAAGAGATGTGTTCCATTGTGCAGGCCTGCAGACAATGGAAGCATTACATTTTGGGGAAGGAAACGGTCATCCACACAGACCATCGGCCCTTGCAATTCATACAGACGGAAGGGCAGTTGCAGAATGATCGCCATCAGAAGTGCTCCACATACCTGCAACAGTTCCATTTGAATATAACGTATAAGAAGGGCGACACCAATAATGTTGCAGATTGCCTCAGCTGACCACCCATCATGGCATTAACCATTGTGCTCAACTCTTATGGGCACGAGACTTCTGATTGACCATTTCTCTACAAAAGCGACCCAGAATTCGGTTGCACATAATAAACACTCTTTGAGGGTCAGTATGTAGATTTTCACCTCCGGGATGGCCTATTATGCCACCTAGGACACCTTTGTGTTCCTTCAAGCGAGCGTGCCAAGATGATTTTGGAAGTGCACTATAGTCGGGCCGTTGGGCATTTCGAGGTCAAGAAAACGGTGGTAGTATTGCAGAAGTATTTCTATTGGCTAAATCTTCGACAGGATGTCGGGAAGTACATCAGATCCTACATTGCCTACGCCATTACCAAACCGACCATCAAGAAGCAAGGACTCTATACTCCGCTGCCTACCCCTAGTCGACCTTGGGAATCCATCTCCATGGATTACATGTCGAGCCTTCCTTCTACTAAGCATGGTAACGGCTATGTTTTTGTGGTTGTCGACAGATTCTCGAAGATGGCCATTATGGCGGCCTGCAAGAAGAATATCACAACGGAAGCCACTACTAAACTCTTCTTTGAACGAGTGTGGGTACACTTTGGGATCCCATAGTCTATCATCTCAAATCGGGACAACAGGTTCCTCAGTACATTTTGGTCTAGTATCTGGTCGATGCTAGACACCAAGCTCACTAAGTCCACAACTTTCCATCCCCAAACTGATGGCCAGACAGAGGTTGTCAATAGGATGATCGTACACATTCTGCACATGTACAACTCAAAGCATCCATGCACATGGGATGAGAGCCTCCCCTATGTGTAGCACAACGATAACCAGGATCTCCATAGCTCGACTGGCCACAACCCTTTTTAGGTGGGCTTGGCATTCCAGCCACTATGTCCCATTGATGTGGCCATGCCATTTGCAGTTACTCAGGCAGATTCGGCTCATGTCCAGTTCGAAACCGATAAGGCAAACAACTTTATTGAGCACATCCACATATCCACCAGCAGGTCCACGACATGCTGGAGAAATCAAATGCCAAGTAAAAGCAGTAACATGATCAACATTGGGCGCCACACAAGTTTCAGGTGGGCGACAAAGTCTGGTTGCATTAGCAAAAGGAATGCCTTACCGAAGCCTATTGGAAACTCATACCACTTCGATATGGTCCTTACACCATTACCAAGGCTATGGGAGCCAATGCATTTGAACTCAACACTCCCCCATTCCTTGGCCTGCACCTAGTGTTCAATGTGGACTGCCTTCGACCATACTTCCCACCATTGCTATACACATCAGACATTGTAGAACAACTCACACCTATAGAGTTAAATCCAGATTGCATGGAACAAGCCACAACTGATTAGATCATGGACATGTAGATCAAGAACACCTGACAACAAAGGATCGAACTATACGAGTTGTCAAAGCAAGCCAACTCCTTCATCAGGGTAAGTGGCTCACCAGGGACCAAGTTCAACAGAAGTTTCTTCATCTCATGGATGAACTCAATGCAATGGGGACCATTGCTTCCTAAGGGGACAAGAATGATCCAGGTGGATATTGGTGGCCACGCGCCCATTCCACTTGGAACCCCACCATTGTATATTTCAGTTTTCCAGTTTCCTTATTTGTAGCACAATTTACTATTTTTGGTAGTTTTTTCGGGTCCTGAACTTCCGAAGCTGTTTTGAGGCCCTAAACAACGTTTTTTGGGAAAACTGGGAGCACCATGGGCTATATATTGATGTTGCTCACTCAAAAGTTGTAGTCCTAAAATAGATCTTTCTAATGAGGTATTGTGCACATCAAACGAAGATCATATGCCGAAGTCACGACCCCGGGAAGTTGATGTACCAATTTACCCAAACGAGGCTCGTAGTTTGGCGCTTCATCTCCTAGGGTTAGGTTTTTGGATGTTTAGGGTTTTCCATTATTTCTCGACAATAAATAGGTCTTTGAGCCTCATTGTAACACAATTCAGAGGTATGTAACCACCACATCTCTTATCAGAGATAAGCTACCATCGCCCGAGCTAGTCTTATTTCCATTGTCTGTAAGCATATTTCAGTATTTGATACTAATGAAATGAAGTGTTATTTCTACTGCATCTTTGTATTTATGGTAATATATGTAATTTGTTACGTTCCTATTTAATTTGTTACGTTCCTATTTAAAAAGAATGGTCCTAAATCAAACAAGGGTCCTAAGAAATTTTAGTCTCAAAATGTAAGCATTTCAACAAAATGATAAGGAAAATAAAAACAAAGGGAAGAAGACTGATAGACATTGCCACTTTTGTAATTGAGATGGCCACTTAAAATCCAAATGCTTTAAGAAGATGGAAGCCTTGGAACTAGCAATGAAGAAGCATAACATCCATTTGGAGCACTCTTCAACTTCAACTTCATCTTCATGAATAAAACTTTCTGCATGTGGTTGTCAAACATCTCGGTCTGGATATTCACTAAATGTATCTTCTTCTTCTAATTCTCATGAGTGGCTCATTGATTCTGGAGCTTCTTATCACATGGCAAAAAACAAAGCCATGTTTTCTTCTTTAAATGATTGTAACACCAAAAATATATATGTTGGTGATGATAGATCTCTTAGTGTTGTAGGGACTGGAATTGTTCATATAGACAATGGTCAATTTAATGATGTATTATGTGTTCCAACCTTATCCTGCAACCTTCTATTTGTATATCAGATAACTCATTTAGGTGAAGGTAAATTCATTGAATTTTCACCTCATGATGTTGTAATTAAGGACCTAAGAGATCCTAGACAGATTTTAGCTACTGGCATTGCTGATGATTCTACAAGGTTGTATAAGTTTAACAACTTTGGGTCATCAAATCTTCCCTCAGTATTTGTTGCTCATAATGATGAAGTGAGAAAACTCTGGCATGAGAAATTTGGTCACTTAAACTATCACTCCCTTTAGAATCTATGTAAAGAAAATATGGTGGCAGATCTTCCAATGGTATCTTGCAGAGATGGTGTTTCTTCCGGATGTGTACTTGGAAAACATTATCAGGATAGTTTTGAAAAACATGCCTCTTGGCACGTCTAAGCCCCTTTACAGCTTGTGCATAGTGATTTATGTGGTCCACTTCTAGTTGTTTCATTCTCTGGCTACAAGTATTTCTTAACATTCATTTTTGATTTCTCCAAACGCACTTGGATATACTTCTTAAAACTCAAGAGTGAAGTATTTCACATGTTCTTGGCCTTTAGGGCCTTTGTTGAAAAACAATCTGGACATCAAATTCTTAAGCTAAGATTTGATTATGGAGGAGAATATGTTAACAACAAATTCATCAACTTTTGCATTGAGAATGGAATTCAAATGCAACATACTATTCCATATACTCCAAAACAAAATGGTGTAGCTGAAAGGAAGAATCGCACCTTAAAGGAAATGGCTAATTGTATGCTTCAATCTAAAGGACTTAGTCTTATTTTTTGGGTAGAAGCAATTAACTGTGCAAATTACATAATAAATCACACGCCTACTAAGGTTTTAAAGAATATCACTCCAGAAGAAGCATGGAGCTTAATTAAACTAGATGTAAGTCACTTTCATGTTTTTGGAAGTGAAGCATGGGCCCATATTCTAGATGAGAAACATAAAGCTTTAGAACCTAAGAGTGAAAAATGTATTTTTGTTGGATATTCTGAAGATGTCAAAGGATACAAACTTATTCCACTTAAGTCCGAAAATGTTATCATTATAAGAGATGTAAAGTTTGCTGAAAATATATCGGCCTACAAGTCTAGTTCGGCGAATGTTCCACCTCTCTCTATTCTTTCTACTTCTGAAAATATTTCTTCTTCAGATGATGACAACGAGGATGACAATCCTCCTCCACCTTCTTAGGATCCTCCTTTAGCTCCTTAGATTCCAAAATGGGTTCGTGCTACTGGGGATGCAACAGGTGCTCTTGCCGGTGATCCTACAGATCATCAACGTACACGTTCTCAGTTCGATAGAGCCTCTACTTTACTGGCTCAAGCTTCAGCTAATTATGATCTTGACACCTTTGCAGAAGCTTCAGGCCATGTAGATTGGGATGCAGCTACGAATGAAGAATATCGTTCATTATTGGCAAATGATACATGGGATCTTGTTCCTCTTCCAAAGGGACGAAAACTTGTTAGATGCAAATGGGTTTACAAAACCAAGTATGGCCCAGATGGAAAAGTTGATAAACATATAGCTCGTCTTGTTGCTAATGGTTTTTCACAAGTTGAAGGCAGTGACTATACTGAAACCTTCCCCCCTATTGCCAAAATGAACTCTATCCGCCTTGTTCTTTCCCTTGCCTCTTTCAAATGGGAAGTCCATCAGATGGATGTTAAATCTGCCTTCTTGGATGGAGACTTGCATGAAGAAATCTATATGGAACAACCTACTAGCTTTATACAAACAAACTCCAGCTTTGTATGTCGGCTTAAGAAATCCCTTTATGGTCTCAAGCAATCCCCTCGAGCTTGGTATGCCAAAATGGATATCTTTCTTTTAGAAATTGGCTTTTCTAGGTGTCATTCCAACAATATTGTCTACACCAAGAAAGTGGGCAAGTCTCTTATCATTCTTGTTCTTTATGTTGATGATCTTATCCTTACTGGTAGTGATACCAACCTTATAAACCATGTGAAATCCATCCTTAAAAAGAAGTTTGAAATGACAGACTTATGACACTTGCATTATTTTATTAGTCTTCAAGTCTTGCAATCCAAGGAAGGTATTTCCCTTTCCCAGTCCAAGTATGCCTGTGATCTTCTACGCCATTTTCACATGGAAGACTGTAAGCCAACTCCTTCTCCCTTTCAGTCTGGAGCCAAACTTTCAGTCACTTGTACTTCCCTTGAAGTTGATGCTACCTTATACCGTCAACTTGTAGGAAAACTTTTGTATCTGACCCATACTCGTCTTGACCTTTCCTTTGTTGTTGGCCTTATTTCTCAGTTTATGTAAAACCCACATGAAATTCATTCGAAAGCAGCTAAAAGGATACTTCGTTATGTTTGAGGTACAACTCAATTTGGGATTCATTACAGTGTAAAAGCATCTCCTCTATTAGTTGGTTTCACTGATTTCGATTGGGCTGGTGACCCTGATAATCGGAAGTCTACTGCAGGTTATGTGTTCACTCTTGGTTCAGGAGCTTTTACATGGGCTTGCAAGAAACAAAGTGCCATTTCTCTTTCTTCAGCAGAAGCAGAATATCATGGTGCTGTAGAAGCTAGTAAGGAGGCCCTATGGCTTCGTCAGATCCTGTCAGAGTTTGGCTTTCAACAACAGCATCCGACACTACTTTGGTGTGATAATCAAAGTGCCATTCAACTATGCAAAGATCCAGTCCAACATCAGCGTAGCAAACACATTGAACTGCACATGCACTTCATCAGAAAGCTCATTCATGACCATGTTCTTGAGGTGCAATATTGTTCAACAGATGATCAAGTTGCAGACATCTTTACAAAGGCTCTCACAGAGGCGAAGTTTACTAAACTTCGATTGATGGTTGGAGTTTAGGAAGTTGTCACTAAGGGGGGATAGGCTCTAGTGCCTCCTTCCTTCTCCTATTGTGTCATATTTGTACATCCTTCAATCCTATCCCAAGTTGTTCTTAAGGGGGGATGTTAGGATATTCTGACACATAGGAAATAGTTAAGTATAACTTGGTCTAGTATAGAGTTAGGTAAAGTGTGTTTCTTTACTATGTACTTTTGTAACTTACAATCTGATGGTCACGATATGTTCTAGACATGAAGTGATTTGATGGTTTATTCTCTCCTCGGTATTACCGATACTTGATCAGTGGCTTAACAGGTAAAGTGTGTTTCTTTACTATGTACTTTTTTAACTTACAATCTGACGGTCACGATATGTTCTAGACATGAAGTGATTTGATGGTTTATTCTCTCCTCGGTATTACCGATACTTGATCTGTGGCTTAACACTCGATTGGTCCATGATCTCTATTTAAAGAGCACAGAGGGTCATTTGTAGGGTAACTGTTCATGAGAGAAGCTTATGTAAATTTTCATTCTTTTATTAATAAATTGCCTGAAGTGGCCACGTTGGCTCGGGCCATGGAATGTTTCCCTCTTTGAGGGTTTTAACCACGTCAACAATACTGGTGTATTGATCTGTGATCTGTTTGTGAGTGGTGTCCTTTGGGGTTTTGTCTGAGGAACTTACCCTGTAAATTTCTACATATTGTGGAATGTGATGCCTCAGGAAATGGAATTGGTGTTGTTTTAATGAAAGAAGAAATATCCATTGCTTTCTAAAGTCATTCAATCAAAAGAAAGTATTTACACAAAGCTATTTATGAGAAGGAAATGTTGGCAATACTACAAGCAGTTAGGAAATGATGACCTTACCTAATGGGAAGACACTTCAAGGTAAAAACAGATCATGATAGTCTTAAATACTTTTTAGAACAAAGATTATCTTCAGAAGAGCAGCAAAAATGGGTCACAAAGATGTTGGGTTATGACTTTAAAATCATCTACAAAAAAGGGAAGCAAAATGTTGTTGCAGATGCACTCTCAAAAAAGGATGAGGATGTGGAAGAATTTCTCTCTGCCATTTCTATTATCCAACCAGATTGGATAAACGAAGCAAGAGTTGAATGGAAGAATGATGAAGAAGTGTGGGCACGCATTCAAAAGCTACAACGAGACTCCAGTAAATATGATACATTTAGCTGGAAAAATGATTCGTTATGGTACAAATATCACTTATACCTTTGTAAGAATTCCCAACTCAAATAAAAGATTCCTATGGAATTTCACACCTCTCCCTTAGGAGGGCACTCAAGATTTTTAAAAACTTACCACAAGGTTAAGAAGGAATTTTTTTGGGATGGTCTTAAATATGATATTCAAAAGTTTGTGGTGGAATGTTTGGTTTTCCAACAAAATAAAGTTGGTCTATTAAAACCTTTATCCATTCCAAGTCAACATTGGGGGAGGTTGCAATGGATTTTATCTTAGGTTTACCCAAGTCTAAAGGAAATAGTGTCATCATGGTGGTAGTTGATAGACTTACCAAGTATGAATAATTTTGTGCATTATCTCATTCCTTTAAAGCCAATACAGGTGTTACTGCATTTATGGAAACAATTCAAAAGTTACATGGAAACCCAAAGATTATTATAAGTGACAAAGATCCCATTTTCACTAGAAATTTTTGGACATAATTATTTTCTTGTCTAGGTACTCAGTTAGCTCATAGATCATCTTATCATCCTCAATTGACGGGAAAACTAAGATAGCGAACAAATGTTTGGAAGGATATCTTCGTTGCTTTGTATCTGATAAAAAGACATAATGGGTCAAATGGTTTCCTCTGGCTGAATGGTGGTATAACACTTCCTTCGAAACTGTAGAAAAAATGACCCCATTTATGGCACTTTATGGATATCATCCACCATCCATCACATAATATTTAAGAGAAAATTCTAAGGTTCAAGTAGTGGAAGATCACATAAAGCATCAACAACAAGTTCTCCAACTTTTAAAGGATAACCTCACTTTGGCGCATAATAGAATGAAACAACAGGCATATCAACATCGCAGCGAAAGAAGTTTTGATATAGGTGACTGGGTATTTCATCGGCTACAACCATACAAACAAATGTCCCTCAAGAAAGCTAAGAAGGATAATAAATTATCACCAAAGTATTATGGTCTATACAAGGTGGTGCAAAGATTGGTAATATGGCATACATATTGGAGCTTCCTACAACTTCCTGTGTGCACCCAGTTTTCCATGTTTCATGGTTAAAGAAGGTTATAGGTGACAAGCTCTCAGTTGAAACAATATTTCCATAACTTGACAAGGAAGGAAAAATCATATTGGAACCTGAAGCAGTCATAGAAACAAGAAATCGATAGCTACGAAATCAATCAGTTTCAGAGTATCTCATCAAGTGCAAGAACTTACCCACTGAAGATTCCACATGGGAGGATGAGAATTTTATATAGCAGCACCCAGAACTACTCAAGCGTTGAGGACAATACTTTTATGAAGGAGAGGGGCATGTTAGGTCCCTATAATACTAGTTTATTCCCTTATTATTATTGCCATTGTATCCCCTTATTGTTATTGTTGTGCCCATGTTGTCCCCATATTGTTATTATTGTGCCCCATAGAAGCCCACTATTGTTATTGTTGTGCCCTTACATTATTATTGTTATGTCAGCTTGGACTATATTGTGACTCGTTAGACTGCTATATATAGAAAGGAGGTCTTGTCATTTGTATCATCCAAGAATTGTTCATTTGTGTAATGTAAAGGAGCTTTCCCCCTTGAAGAGGCTGATTTTGAAGTTGTTGATCTATATTTTCTTCTATTTTGTGAACTAGTTGCATAACATAATTATCCAAGAAGAAAACCTATCCGATGTAGTATTTCTTGGGCCCTGCCTAAATCTCTGCAACTCTGGTGACTAAAGTTCAATGTCACCCCACTTCTCTCCTGGAGGTATAACTACAAATAGTGTGAATTCATCCTCCAACCTGGAATACAAATTGTCTATCTCCAATGAAGCTATTGCATGCTTCCTACTTCTCCTTCTTGTCTTTATTTCTCTTTAGACACTGGGTACTATAATGAATGAACTCACCACACTTGAAGCATTTGATCTTGGACATATCATTTTCCTTGTTTTCTCGTCCCTATGAGCATTTTCCCTAATTGGGAACTTTCTCTGCCTTCCCCTTTGATGCAAGGGAAAAAATCTCCTCTTGCTACACACCCTTCAGTCCTTTATTACTGCTGCCATTAATATCTCTCTTCACTAGAGAAATCCTCGTCTCCTCCCACATAAATATGCCCACAATAGATCCCAACCAGGTAGCTAATCTCATCGAGTGATACCTTAGACGAAAGTGGGCTACTCCAATCTGAAACCATTAAGAGTTGTATGCACCAGTTCACTCTCTTAAGGTGCTTATCCAACAACGACAAGCTCACCACGAACATCCTGAATCTTGATGAGATAAGGAGTAACGACTTCACCGTTATTCATCCTAATCAACC
Source organism: Pinus tabuliformis (assembly GCA_031772625.1). Taxonomy (NCBI): domain Eukaryota; kingdom Viridiplantae; phylum Streptophyta; class Pinopsida; order Pinales; family Pinaceae; genus Pinus; species Pinus tabuliformis. Next base: position 440,541,774 of record CM062817.1, read on the forward strand.
TCAATTTCTCCTTCAAGAACATCTTCCGATTCTTTAAAGGATTTTGGAAAAGCGTAGCAATCAAATCCCACAATTCTTTGGTTATGTTCTTGGCTGCTAAGTGTGAGACTATATGATCCTAAACACCATCAAGGATCAACCTCTTTGCCTTGGCCATATCCTTATTGTAGTTCTCTAGCTGCTGCGAGTCTGTAGGTATAGCTACAAGTCATTCTAGGTGTGTCTTCAGACCATGCTCATCTAGCAGGAAAGACATTCTTTCTTTTTAGATATAATTATTTGAGGCTCCATCTAGTCTATCCTGATCTCAAAGTCCCGCTGAGCCCATTTTCTGCAAAGCTCACAACTGGGAAATAAACATGAATCTCCTCCTTTCCTGCTTGGATGTTTTCTCTGCTACTCACATTCCCTCCTAGAATGTGTTGTTCTGCTAGTTTCTACTGCCACCAACAACTGGAAATATTAGATTTTCTATAGAAGACTGCATCTAGAAACCCTTTGAGAAAAAATCACTATATGTGTGCTAATTCTCTTCCACTCGATGTTGATCTGCTACTATAAATACTGCTGCAAATCAACTGCACCTAGATCTGCTCAACAAAAATACTGATCTTCTCATCAGGACTTCTTTCCTGGTATTATCACTGCCTATTGGAACCGCTATTGGACAATTTTGAACCTTCCTGACAACCTGCTCCTGGAAATCAAACCCCCTGTCCAACAATTCACACTGCCTGGATGACTCTAATAAATTTGGAGAAATTGTGCTGTAGACTCCCTCTGAAATGCAAAATTCCTCCTTATTTCTTATGAGACTCTCATATATCTTCAACACTGCTATGATACCATGTTAGGAAACTTTCAAGTCTATTGCAATAACTATAAATTATTCTTATAACTGATTAAACATTAAGTGCAATTTATTTGTTACGACAAATAACAAATAAAATCACAACTATAATTTTCACCATAGAATTCTAGAAATTGAGAAATATAGAGCACACACACAATAAAAATGACACTGTTGTTTTTGGATAATTGTCCCAAGAAAAAAAAACCCCAATGTGGTAAAATTGGTGCAACAAATGAGGGTTTTATTATTATTCTTCAGTAGAAAACTTGAGTACAATAAAATGGATGCCAAACTGGAAATCCTCTCTGAGAGAAATACTCGCAAAATTATTGAGGGAATTTTCCCTTCCTCCGTAAGCAATCCTGCAATAACGAGCCTCAAAATTAGCTCTGGAAAACCCTTACACATGCCTCTGCGCAGGCCAACATGCACTACCTAGAATCTGCCTCTGATGATGATGTCCTGCCTATTGTTGCCTCTAGAAATGATTCACTTGGCCTCCTAGTGAAAATCCAGACCTCCAGCAACTGAATCTATTTTCTCTTTGGCTAAATCAAATTGCCTCTTTGAGGCTCTGCGCAAGCCCCTGTGCAGCCTCCTGTGGATAACTTCGACCTCCCTTAGCTGACTCTTCCAACATTGGAAAATTCCTCCGGAATACTACTATTGATCTCCCTCTCACCTTTGCTTCCTTCTGGCTCAAAGTCTTCTCGTTTCTCGAACTCTGCAACTGGGTAGTTTGATTTGCTAAGGAAACTCGCTACTCTGATGTGTCTTTGTCCAACCCCATCAACCTCCTCTTATAATCTCTTATTAGTGAACCAACGACGATGATTAAATCCTAATCAATGATTAAGATCATCTCTGAGTTGATCCATGTGAGTTTCCTGAGAATTCTCACATTTCTCAATTAATTACTGTTAATTAATCACTTTTCTTAAGTTAAACTTAGGAAATATTTAATTATTAATTAATTAACTTAATTGAGCCATCTCTAGGTGTTTTCGCTTGAAACCCTTTATGGGTTCTGGAGCTCTAGTGTTTCTTAGCCTCTTTGACCAAATTCGAGACTAGAACACCTATCCAATGCTACAAAATTAACACCGTGCGAAGACTTTCATAGTGTGGAGTTACTCCGCACACTGAAAGCCCACGCACAACACATTGAATGAAGCATCGAATGAAGAAATTATAGAGTTAGTTGATTATTAGTTATGTTGAAGTGTTAGAAATCAGAGATGAATCCACAATTTTCATTTTGAATTGACGTTTCGGGTCACAATCGGGACCCATCATCAGGATGATAAGATAATGAGAGAGGGATAGGCAAAAAAGAATTAATAAATACAAAAAATAAATCAAAAGGGAGAAATGAAAGGAAGAAAGGCCGACTTAACAATAAGTAATAGAAAATAGAAAGAATGAACTAAGCCTAACAAACCAAGAAGAAGAGAAGAAAGTTCACAATTAAAAAGTAAAAATTAAATAAAATGAAAATGAAAATAAAAATAAAAATAATAAAATAAAATAATTATAATAAAACAATAATTAAGTCGAATGAAACAAGGGCTACACAGTAGCTAGTACCTGCTCCTTAGGTTAAATATAGCTTATGTAAACTAAAAAATAATAAAGACAAAGGTTTCATCGCAAAAATAAAACAACTAATAAAATACTAATGTTGTATTTGTTCACCAAAAATTAAGAAATGTGATTAACTAATATTGCTTATATTAACCTATATATAGTTTAATATATATGTTTTTGATGCATATTTATGTGTTTTTTTTTTTTTTATTAATATATATAATTTTTTAGAATTAAATTTATTAAAATATGTTTTTAATACAAGAATTAAACCAAAAAAAAACAAAGACAAACATTTTATCACAAAAAAACAACTAATAAAATATTGCATTAAATATTGTATTGTTGAATGTTACCACCCAAATTAAGAAATATGATTAACTAATATTGTTTGTATTAACAAATTAAATCTATTAAAATATGTTTTTAATATAATAATAACTAATATTTTTATCTTAACATACATATATGTGTGTTGTATTTTTTTTTTTTATTTTTTTTTTTTTTTTTTATTTTTTTTTTTTGAATTGAGACTAATTCTATTAAGAAAAGAAATATGGTACAAACAAAGCTTGCAAAGAAGCGAAGCTAAGGAGCATGGGAGCCGGAAATGATATGAAATCAACCTCGGTCCCAAAGAGCTAACACGGCATGAGCAAAAGAGAACAGAGAGAACAGAAAAAACGAGCTGGTCTAGGAAGTCTACCCAGCATGGGCTGAATCTTCCAATCTACATTTTTTCCCCTTTTTTTTACTGACTTTGACCCAACCAATTTGATCTGGCTGGACCGGAACTACTTGTAGACAGATCTGAGCTGAAGGAGGAGACTCCTTATCTGAATCAGAAGGCGAAGACTCATGAGTACGTTTCTGCGAGAATAAAGGCGCAGAAGGATCCTTGGCGCAGGCAGAGGGAGAGGCCTCCGGTTGCTCCAAATTCTCCTCTTCCACTTCAATGTCCTCCTCATCAGACCTAGAGGACTCTATGTCATCCATAGGGGGACTATCACAAGGTTTCCAACTCTTGGATTTGGATTTGCGAGTGAAATTTTTCTTTTTGTCGAGGAACGCTGCACATGAGTTCTGGAGATGCCCCGTTTGATGGCAGTGGCGACATCTGAAGGCTGTATTCTCATAATCCAAAGTTTGCGTCCAATGGAAGTCCCCGACTTTGAGGATGATCTGATCCGGCAGCCCTTTGCTAATGTCTATTTCTGCACAAATTCTGCCGTAGGTATAGATTCCTTTCTCCCCCCTTGTGGTATCTGTTGCCAGGAAGCGGCCTAGGGTGTTCCCGATTCCTTGAAAGACAGCAAAATGCCAAAGATGCGCAGAGAGATTTGGAAGCCTGACCCAGATAGGGAGCTTTGAGATGACTGCAGTGGAGGGGTCAAAGTCTGGGAACCAGGGGGAGAGGAAAAGTCCCGCTGAACCCCAGAACCAGGGGCCCCCCGTTAAGGCTTTCTTGTAATCTTCATTGAAGGCTAAGGTTACAATAAAGAAGCCTTTCGAGCAGAAGAAGACTTTGCAGTTATTGGTCCAATTAGAATGGATCCACTGGTATAGATCAGCAGTGCGTGGCCAAAGGCCATTAAATCTGCAAATGAGGGCTTTTTCTGCAAATGTCTGGAATTGATCATCCAGAGATGGATGATTGATTTCAATGGCAGGGGTTTCCTCCATTTTGTCCACCAAGAAAGGTTTGGGAGCCTCGGTAGATTGGGCAGATTCCTTGGCCGGCTGTGCATGTACTGCATCTTTGTAGGAGAAGCCCTTGGAAGCAGAGGATTGCCCAACTGCACCTCCCCGAAGTCGGAGTGATAGGATCACTGTGGCATTTCTTTCAATATTATAAAAGGAAAGAGGCATATTGTTGTCAAGCTGCTTACCTACAAAGAGGAGCCGCAGAAGGGAGGAAGGGATCCCCAACCTCTGTTCAAGAATCTTTGAGAGCTGGCGCACTGTAAGAGATGGCTGGACCCCCAGGAGCAGGGTTTTGCCTGTTAGAAGAATTATTTGTATCTGAAAACTCGCTTGCTGGAGATGGACGCCTTCACTAATAAAAGCAGAGATAGCCGAGCCCTGTTTTGAGAGAGAGGGCTTCACTCTGAGCTCTGCCCTTTTGAGATTGCCTATGGGTATATTTGGCTCATTCAGCAGCTTGGAAACCAAACTGGCATCGACGCGCTTCTCCACGCCTGAGCTCCCAATAAAATCCCTCTGAACGCTCCTGCCGGTCGTGTGATTTTTGGTTCCTGCCTTCATGTCCGGCGACGCCTGATCATTCTCCCATTTGGCATTTCCGTCCTCTGTCAGAGCCGCGGCAGCAGCCCTAAACTTTCGCAGAGGGGCCATTGTAAAACCATGAGCAGCCTCGAACCATAGCAGGGGCCTGTAATTTTCGGTTTCTGGCTTCATGTCCGGCGACGCCTGATCATTCTCCCATTTGGCATTTCCGTCCTCTGTCAGAGCCGCGGCAGCAGCCCTAAACCTTCGCGGAGGCGCCATTGTAAACCCATGAGCAGCCCCAAACCAGAGCAGGGGCGCCGCTTCCATGCCTGGGATCAATCTTTCACGTCTAGGGTTTTGCAGAGCGAGTTCCATTTTCGCCGCCTTACTGAAATTCACAGCTTAAACTTGTGTGTTGTATTTTTATTAATATATGTAATTGTTTATAATTAGATCTATTAAAATATGTTTTTAATATAATAATAAGTAATTTTAATTAAGTATTGGGGGTTTTCGCAATGCATTATATTAGATATTTTTTTTGGGATTCAACTAGGTTAAGTCATCCATCTATGACCATTTCCATGAGAGGTAGTCGTAATTGATCCAGGGGGATATTGGTGGCCACCCGCTAATTCCACTTAGATCCCCTCTAGTGCTTCTTACAGTTTTTTCAGTTTCCTTAATTATAGCACAGTTTACTATTTTTAGCAGTTTTTCGGGTCTTAAACTTCCAAAGCCGTTTTGAGGCCCTAAACGACGTTTTTTGGGAAATCTACCTGCCAACGATTTTTCTGCTTAAAAATCGTCTTTTCCGTTGTAGTCCTCAGAGAGATCTTTCCAACGGGCTATCATGCACGTCAAATGGAGATAGTACGATCAATTCGCGACCCCAGGAAGTTGATGTACCAACTTACCCAAAAACAAGGCCCACAATTTGGCGTTTCATCTTCTAGGGTTAGGTTTTGGAATGTGAAGGGTTTTCCATTTTTTCTCAACAATAAATAGGCCTTCGAGCCTCATTGTAAGACAGTTCAGAGGCATGTAGCCGACACATCTCTTCTCAGAGATAAGCTACCATCGCCCTAGCTGGGTTATTTCTATTTCTATTTATAAGCATATTTCAGTATTTTACAGTAATGAAATGAAGTATTATTTCCACTGCATATCTGTCTTTATGGTTATCTCTGTATTTTATTGCGTTCCTGTTTAAATCCGGATCAGTGGTATCAGAGCGGTCTGTTTTTTTCTCTGTTTTTCTTTGCATGTCCCCAACGATGTCGGGATATAAGGAGTTAGGGCTTGAACTGGTCGAACCTTTGCGAGACCAGCCTCACAAATCCCGACGACCTCCCATGGCGGATGAGAAGAAAGACGAGGGGCTAGGAGATCCTATCAAAATCTTGCTCGAAGAAGCCCTCGAGCGACAACGGAACGCGATGATGGATAGTTTTGCCCAGATCCTTCAGCGACTACCTAGAGGCGACGCATCGGCTTCCAGCAGCTACTTTGGAAACGCCACGCCCTTTAAGGTACAAGTTAATTTTTAAATCCCCATATTCGAGGGTCAGATAGACGCGGATGTCGTAGATAGATGGTTAAATCTGCTAGAGGGTTATTTTCTGTTCATGAATTTTCGAGTAGGGAAAAGATTGTTTTTCCTCTTCTCAAAGCAGCCCCCACGTCAAAGACTGGTGGGAAACCTACTGCGAGCAAAAGGATGAAAATACCGGCTCACTATTTTCAACCGCACCCACCTGGAATTCATTCCGAGATGCCATCAAGGAGCAGTACTACCCTATCGGAAGCTATGAGGATGAATACATAAAGTGGACCACGCTGCGGCAGGGAAGGGACCAAGACGTGCCGGAGTTCACCAATCTTTTCCATACCCTTCGTACAAAGTTGGGAATCAAGGATACAGAGCAAAATTTGATACTCAAATACCGCGGCTGCCTGCATAAGTACATCCAGGAAGAAATAGAATTCCTGAACATCTCCTCGCTTGGCACAACATATCGATATGCCGTCAAGGTCGAGCAAAAGTTTAAACAAAGGAAGCGAGACTTTGGATCTGTGAATCAGAAGCAAGGGAAAGGTGCCCCTAAACCACAGAACAAAGGACAAAGCCAAGGTGGGGCAGCCCAAGACAACCCGCCAAAGCTGCAAGCAAAGAACAGTGCCGCGAAGCCGAAAAAGGACACGGGAAAATGGTGTGAGTTCCATAAGAGCTCCACTCACAACACAAGTGAGTGTCGGGCCAAGCAGTCATTGGTGGCCGAGCTAAAGGTTTCAGAATCAGATGCATGTTCCGACTCTGAGTCAGAACCCGACAAGGGGAATGAAAAAGGGAAGCAGATCCCAACGCCACTTTTGCTACAGCCAAGGTCCAGAAAAGTGAACCCAAAGATCCAGAGGAGGAGGAGCGTCTCTTCCACTCCCAGATGTGGGTAAAGGGCTCCCCTCTACAGTTCATTGTCGATAGCGGGAGCCAAAAGAACCTCATTTCGGCAGAGGTCGTGAAGCGGTTGGGCTTACCAACCACAACACATCCACAACCGTACACGATCGGGTGGCTTCACCAAGTACGGGATCTTCGTGTGAGCCAGCAGTGTCGCCTTCCATACAACATCAAGCCCTTCACGGATGAGGTATTGCGTGACATTGCTCCCCTTGAAGTTTGTGATGTATTATTAGGGAAACCATACTTGTGGAAGCGACATGTTGTGTATGAATCAAGGCCCCGTGCTGTTATTATTACATTGGGAGACAAGTTGTACAGGATACCAGAGGTAGCACCATCTATCGCCATCTCTTTGATTACTACAAAACAATGCAGTAAGCTCATTTCCAAAACTGGGAAATTTGTTTTCCTGATGATACGCCCTCAAGGAAATAAGAAGACGGTGGCCACAGCCTCCAGACAGGGCCCTTCTGCACGACAACTACAGATGGACAAGGTCATGGAGGAATACGAGGACATCTTCACCTCCCCTGCAGGGGTCCCTCTGCATTGTCAGGTCAAGCACTCCATCGATCTGACCCCAGGTGCGCCGCTACCCAATGGACCAATTTATCGGCGCTCCGTTCTGGAGAACGATGAAATCAAGAGGCAGATTCAGGAGCTGTCGTAGAAAGGTCACATCAGTCCGAGTTCATCGCCTTGTGGGAGCCCAATCGTGTTGGTACAGAAGAAGGATGGGACTTGGAGACTCTGTATTGACTATCGGGCGCTGAACAAGATTACTGTCCGTAATAGGTACCCGATCCCACGGATTGATGACCTCCTGGACCAACTAAAGGGGGAAAAATATTTTAGCAAGATCGATCTAAAGTCAGGATATCACCAGGTACCAATCGAACCCTCTGATGTGTGGAAGACTGCCTTCAAAGCCAAGGAGGGCCTTTTCGAATGGTTGGTTATGCCTTTTGGATTGATGAATGCTCCTGCAACCTTCATGAGGCTAATGGATGACATCTTGCGGCCATTCACCAACTCATTTGTAGTGGTATACTTGGATGACATTCTGATCTTCAGCCAGAGTTGGGAAGAGCATCTCCACCACATCCGACAAGTTCTCCAAACACTGCGGCAACACAAGCTATGTGCCAATTTGGAGAAATGCACTTTTGGCATGACCCAGGTTCAGTATCTGGGATACATTATTGATGAACAGGGGGTGCATGTGGATCCAGCCAAGATCCAAGTCATTCGGGATTGGCCATCTCCAACCACTCTGACAGAGCTCCGCAGCTTTTTAGGTCTTTCCAACTTCTACCGCAGATTCGTGTTGGGGTTCTCTCATATCACTTGGCCCTTGAGTCAAGTCACCAAGGGAGGAGCGAAAGCAAAGTTCTTTTGGTTTGAATCTCAACAGAAGGTATTCATAGAGTTGAAAGATCGCCTCTGCACGACACCAGTGCTCGCGTTACCAGATTTACAACAACCATTTGAGGTCAAGACAGATGCCTCTGACTATGCTATTGGGGCAGTCCTTACTCAACATGGGCATCCAGTGGCATATCACAGTGAAACACTTTCAGACACAGTCTGGAAGTATCCCACTTATGATAAAGAGATGTATTCCATTGTGCAGGCCTGTCGACAATGGAAGCATTACATTTTGGGGAAGGAAACGATCATCCACACAGACCACCGACCCCTCCAGTTCATACAGACCCAAGGGAAATTGCAGAATGATCGCCATCAGAAGTGGTCTACATACCTGCAGCAGTTCCATTTGAATATCAAATATAAGAAGGGTAGCACCAATAATGTTGCAGATTGCCTCAGTCGACCACCGATCATGGCGTTAACCACCGTGCTCAACTCTTGTGGGCACGAGACTTTTGATTGGACACTTCTCTACAAAAGCGACCCAGAATTTGGCCACACATACCAGACACTCTTGGAGGGTCGGCATGTTCCAGATTTTCACCTCCAGGATGCCCTGTTATGCCACCTGGGTCACCTTTGTGTTCCTTCAAGCGAGCGTGCCAAGATGATTTGGGAAGCACACTATAGTCGAACTGCTGGGCATTTTGGGGTCGAGAAAACGGTGGTAGTACTGCAAACGTATTTCTATTAGCCGAATCTTCGACAAGATGTCAGGAAGTATATCAGATCATGTACTGCCTGTGCCATTGCCAAACCGACCATCAAGAAGCAAGGCCTCTATAACCCGCTGCCTACCCCTAGTCGACCTTGGGAATCCATCTCCATGGATTACATGTCAGGCCTTCCTTCCACTAAGCATGGAAATGACTGTGTTTTTGTGGTCGTCGATAGGTTCTCGAAGATGGCCATTATGGCAGCCTACAAGAAGAATATCACAGCAGAAGCCACTGCTAAACTCTTCTTTGAACGAGTGTGGGTGCACTTTGAGATCCCACAGTCTATCATCTCAGATCGGGACAGTCGGTTCCTCAGTACATTTTGGTCCAGTCTCTGGTCAATGCTAGACACCAAACTCACTAAGTCCACATCCTTCTATCCTCAAAGTGATGGCCAGACAGAGGTTGTCAACAGGATGATTGTACACATTCTACGCATGTACAACTCAAAGCATCCACGCACGAGAGCCACCCCTATGTTCAGCACAACTACAACCGAGTTCTTCATAGCTCAACAGCCCTTTTCAGGTGGGCTTGGGATTCCAGCCACTATGCCCCATTGATGTGGCCATGCCACTTGCAGCTACTCACACAGATTCAGCTCATGTCCAGTTCGAAACAGACAAGGCAACCAGCTTCATTGAACACATCCAACATATTCGCCAACAGGTCCATGACATTCTGGAGAAATCAAATGCCAAGTACAAACAACGACATGATCAACATCGGGTGCCACACAAGTTTCAGGTGGGCGACAAAGTCTGGTTGCATTTGCAAAAGGAACGCCTTACTGGAGCCTATCGGAAACTGAGACCACTCCGATATGGTCCTTACACCATTACTAAGGCTGTGGGAGACAATGCATTTGAGCTCAGCATTCCCCCATTCCTTGGCCTGCACCCAGTGTTCAATGTGGACCGCCTTCGGCCATACTTTCCACCATTGCTAGACACATCCGACATTGCAGAACAGCTCACACCCACAGAATTAAATCCAGATTGCATGGAACAAGTTGCAACTGATCGGATCGTGGACACACAGATCAAGAACACTCGCCAACAGAATATCCAATTGTATCGAGTTGTCAAAGCAGGCCAACTCCTTCACCAGGGCAAGTGGCTCACCAGGGACCAAGTTCAGCAAAAGTTTCCTCATCTCATGGAGGAACTCAACGCAATGGGGACCATTGCTTCCTAAGGGGGGGGGGGGGGGGAATGATCCAGGTGGATATTGGTGGCCACCCGATAATTCCACTTGGATCCCCTCTAGTACTTCTTATAGTTTTTTTTTTTCAGTTTCCTTAATTATAGCACAATTTACTATTTTTATCCGTTTTTCTGGTCCTAAACTTCCGGAGCCGTTTTGAGGCCCTAAACGACGTTTTTTGGGAAATCTACCGCCGTGATTTTTTTGTCTAAAAATTGTCTTTTCCGTTGTAGTCCTCGGAGAGATCTTTCCAACGGGCTATCATGCACGTCAAACGGAGATAGTACGACCAATTCGCGACCCCGGGAAGTTGATGTACCAACTTACCCAAAAACGGGGCCCACAATTTGGCGTTTCATCTTCTAGGGTTAGGTTTTGGAATGTGAAGGGTTTTCCATTGTTTCTCAACAATAAATAAGCCTTCGAGCCTCATTGTAAGACAGTTCAGAGGCATGTAGAAGACACATCTCTTCTTAGAGATAAGTTACCATCGCCCTAGCTGGGTTATTTCTATTTCTATTTGTAAGCATATTTCAGTATTTTACAGTAATGAAATGAAGTATTATTTCCGCTGCATATATGTCTTTATGGTTATCTCTATATTTTGTTGCGTTCCTGTTTAAATCCGGATCAGTAATTGACTAATTTCTCATGATTTTTGAATAGTCCACTTAGTACTCATTGCATCTAGTGATGCTCACAGGGGGCGAAGAAGTGGGATTGAAACTAGTGAAATGAATCACATAGCATCAATCATCATTTCTGGGGCTTGCACCCGCTACCCAGGACTTTCCAAGAGGTCATCCACTAGAAGTAATTTTAAATTGAAAATATTGTGAAAAATTTATAATTCATGAAAATAGAAATAATATAAATAAAAGAAAAAAATAAAAAATAAATAAAACTAAAAACAAAAATTTAATGACTAATAGAAATAGAAGTTACTAAACAACCCATAATAAGACCTTAACCAATCACTTTATAAATAAATAAATTTAAATAATAATAAAAATAACAAAAATTGAATTCCTAATGTTAAACTATGCATAAGGGTCATAAATTTTTGGTCAAAGACAATCTAATACCCAGTCAAAGGCAAAACTTAATGAGTTATACCATGTTGGTAGGTATAATAATAATAAGTCATTCTAAATTGAACATATGGAGAAAAAAAAAACTATAATTCATAAAAATGAGAATAATAGAAAAATGAATAAAAAAAAGATAAATAAAAAGGAAATAAAACTAAAAACAAAAAATTAGTAACTATTAGAAATGGAAGTTACTAAACAACCCATTATGAGACTCCAACCAATCACCTTTCAAATAAATAAATTTAAATTAATATTATAATAAGTGAATAAGAGAAACAAATAAGAGTGAATGAAATAAGAATAAGAAAATAAAGCAATTGAAGAGGAAACAATCAAGAGTAAAAATAAAATAAAATAAAAATAAAAACAATTAAAATGAAAGGGGGATAAAATAAAGGATAGGAAAAAAGAAGTAGAAAAGAAAAGAAATAAAATAAATTAAAAGAAGAGAAAAGAAAGGAAACAAAACAAAATAAGGGCCAATGAAACAAAAAAATAACAAAGGCAAAGATTTCATCACAAAAATAAAACAACTAATGGAATATTGTATTGTTGAAAGTCATCACCAAAAATTAAGAAATATGATTAACTAATATTGTTTATATTAAAATACATATATCTATATGTGTGTTATATATATATATGTAATTGTTTATAATTAAATTTATTAAAATATGTTTTTAATATAATAATAAGCTATTTTAAATTGAAAATATAGTGAAAAAATTATAATTCATGAAAATAGAAAAAAAACAAAAAAATTAAAAAAGTTGAATAAAAAGGAAATAAGACTAAAAACAAAAAATTAGTAACTAATAAAAATGGAAGTTACTGAACAACCCACAATAAGACCTCAACCAATCACCTCACAAATAAATAAATTTAAATAATAATAATAAATAATAAAAATTGAATTACTAATGTTAAACTATGGATAAATTTCATAAATTTATGGTCAAAGACAAATTAATAGCCAGTCAAAGCAAAACTGAATGGGTGGGGGGTATGATAAAAATAACATAAAGTAAAAAAATTAACATAAAAATAAAAAAAAATAAAACAAATATAAAATAAAAAGAATAATGAAAAATGAATAAAGAAGAAAGTAACAAGATAAATAAATAAACAAATATTGAAAGACGAAAAACCATAAGGAAGAAAACAAAGAAACGAGGGAAGGGTAGGCAACAAACCTCATAAGCGGGGAGAGAAAGGAAGAAGGATAAAGAGAAGAGGAAAAAGAGTAAAGGAGGGAAATGAGGAGAAGAGGAGAGTGGAGGAGGTGAGAGGGGAAGGAAGGAAAAAGAAAAAGAAAAAGGTTGAGGTGAATTTCTAGAGATTAGAGGGAGCCAATTTCTACTAACTTCAATACCACCATCTCTATTGAGATTATTGGGATGTTTGATGATTTCAAGAGCTTCTCTAAGTTCATGTTTAAGATAGTGAGCTTATTTTGTGATGATTTTAGTATCTTCAAGGCATAAGTGATGTCGAGTCTTAGATGAACGCTCAACAAGGGCAGAGGAGCATGTTCTTTCTTTCTTTATATCAATGTCATGTTCCTTCAATCTTATTTTAAATGATTGACCAATTTCTCTAATGTAGCATAATCCATAGGAACATTTAGTTTTGTAGACACCTTTGTCGGATGGTCTCAAGGGATTTGAATGAAGTGATAATTCCATTTCTTTTGAGGATTATGGCAATCTTATCAGTAGTACCACTGATATATGGATGAAATGCCTTGTCATTAAGGGTCGGGGAGTTAAGGGAAGAGGATTTTATTTTCGCTCTTTTAATGGCTCTACTGATGTCTTTGTAGCTATAGCATATTCCATGGAAATTATTAGTAAGGTGGTCAATTTCTTGTTGAAGATGATCCTTGTCATATAATCTTAATGCCCTAGTGATAAGTGTATTGAGGATCCCCATCTTCTGAGCAGGGTGATGGTGGGACTCAACGTGGAGATAACTATCCGTGTGAATCTTCTTTTTGTATATTTGATGCCTAATGCTTCCATCATCTTTTTTAGTGAGAAGAACATCTAAGAAAGGAATGGAATGGTTGCTCTCAAGTTCCATAGTGAATTTAATGTCCTTAGAAATTCCATTAAGATGTTCCAAGAATTTGTTAAGTTCAGATTCTCCATGGGGCCAATTCACATTTGTGTCATCAACGTACCTTTTCCATTGTTTTGGTTTCAAAGGGTAGGTGTTGATGGCCTTCTTTTCAAACATCTCCATAAATAAATTGGCAACAATAGGTGATAATGGAGACCCCATTGCTACTCCAATGGTTTGTTCAAAGAATTCCCCTTGAAAACTGAAAAAGGTAGATCTAAGACATATCTCAGTAAGTCTGGCAGTTTGAGGGTCTGTCACGCCTTTGACAACCTCTATTGCTTCATCAAGAGGGATTTTGGTAAACAATGAAACCACGTCAAAACTTACCATTAGATCATTGGGTTCCCATGAGTCATCTTTAATCAAATCAACAAAATGTTTGGAATCCTTAATATAGGAACTCGTGTTGCCAACAAGAGGACTAAGAATACCAACAACGTATTTAGCCAACATATAGGTGGGAGAGCCAATGGTATTCACAATGGGCCTCAATGGAATTCCTTCTTTATGTATTTTTGGAAGGCCATAGATTCTTGGGGTAATCTCATTGCATGGTGTTAATATTTTCTTAAGATTATCATCAAGATTAGATTCTTTGATTGCTTTCTTTACTTCATTAATAATTCTATGGATGGGATTATGTTGAAGCCTTTTGTAACAACCACTATTGTAGAGGTGATCCTTCATTTTGTGGTCGTAATCTTATTTATTCATAACCACCATGGCACCACCTTTGTCTGCTTTTAAAATAACAATACTTTCATTATTCCTTAACCTCTTAAGAGCCATCAAAAGACTGGGACTAAGATTAGGTTTGGGAGGCTTGGATTTTCTTAAAATGAGCGCACAGTTTTGCTGGATACGTTCTTTATCCACTTCATTCAACGTTTGAATACTATCCTCTATACTACAGATTATGCTTTCAATAGGAATGAGCTTAGGGGAAATAGAAAATCCAAGTCCTCTTTATAACACCTCATTTCCTTACTTAGTTCATTAGTTATGTTGTTTTTACGTATGAATACACACCCAGTTTTGTGAAACATGAAAGGATCTCCGCACCAATTACGATAGTCCACGTAGTATAGTAATAAATTGGGGGTTGTCCCTGTGGACCCACCCTGTGTATTAATTCTTGACAGCATTCGAGGCTCCACAAACTATAGATCCTCGCAGATCTTGATCTCGTAGGGTTGATGTGCCTAGTTTCGGTTGTGTCTTACAACAAGACTATGATTGAGCACTGACAAAATATTGAGATCATTAAACCATTGTGCAGAGACATTCATTGTGCGAAGTTACTATACACCTTCGCATAATGAAAGCTTTTGCACAACCGTACATGAACGAAACATCGAATGAAGACATTGTAGAATTGGTTGAACATTGACTATTGCTTTCAGAGCGACTTAATTTATGGTGACCCTCAACTTAAGCCATTGCATCTATTACTAGATCACGGGAAAGTTAATAACGTTATTCTTCTTTATGGTTATACTCCATTACCAGATCATCTATTACCAGATTATGATTATTCTCCCGTATTATCAAGGTGTTATTTTTATGGAAAAATATTGATATATATATGTGTTTAAGAGAAAAATGTCCCATGCAATGAATGATCGATGATTCCAATCAATTGACAGGAAAGCATTGAGAACCACCGAAGGAAAAATGAAGAAATGAAATTCAATTATATTTGTATTTACAATTATGCTACTCCTTTTTTTTGGTTGACTAGGGTGTTTCCTGAATCACATAGGGGACTCAAACCGTTAGGTCATAATGGAACCATTTCGCACACCAAGAATAAGCATAATAAAGCATAAGTTAACATGGACTACTATGTAAAGTTCATTACTAGTTTATGTTGGGTGAAGATTCAATTTCTCTGCACAAATAATCATTGTGTAGAGGATTTGATTATGATAGTTCTTACTCCGTGCCTTTGCACAACACTTCCTTCCACACAATTAAATCCCCGCACAATGCACAACGATTATATGTGTAGAGGTGTGAATTGAACTAAGACATATTAAATGCTAAACTTTTACGGAATCTTGTCTCCCCAGCAAGACTCTGTGTTCATGTGGGTCCCACAAATAACGTGCAAAAATAAACTCACCAAAAAATGAACCACTACCAACTCTAGCGCAACCTAGAATACCATCTCAAGTGTACGTCAAGGGATTATATAAACTTTGGCAAGACATTCGAATGATTGACTTCGGTTGAATATGGAATATGTGAATAATATCTACAAACATGTGTTGGGCTTCACATGGTTGACATGATATTTATGTAATGTTCGATGTATACATTATTATTAGTGTCGAATTTCCAAAGGTCTGAAGTGGCCACATTCACGTCTCCTTTCCAAAAATTCAATGTCTGATCTTTACCAGAATTCACAGGCCACATGCGAGTCAACTATACAAGATTTTTTTTCTTTAAATAGGGAACTAACAATCAATTGTAATCAATGTTCGTAGAAGTGCATCTTTTCATGGTCGTCGATAGGTTCTCGAAGATGGCCATTATGGCAGCCTACAAGAAGAATATCACAGCAGAAGCCACTGCTAAACTCTTCTTTGAACGAGTGTGGGTGCACTTTGAGATCCCACAGTCTATCATCTCAGATCGGGACAGTCGGTTCCTCAGTACATTTTGGTCCAGTCTCTGGTCAATGCTAGACACCAAACTCACTAAGTCCACATCCTTCTATCCTCAAAGTGATGGCCAGACAGAGGTTGTCAACAGGATGATTGTACACATTCTACGCATGTACAACTCAAAGCATCCACGCACGAGAGCCACCCCTATGTTCAGCACAACTACAACCGAGTTCTTCATAGCTCAACAGCCCTTTTCAGGTGGGCTTGGGATTCCAGCCACTATGCCCCATTGATGTGGCCATGCCACTTGCAGCTACTCACACAGATTCAGCTCATGCCCAGTTCGAAACAGACAAGGCAACCAGCTTCATTGAACACATCCAACATATTCGCCAACAGGTCCATGACATTCTGGAGAAATCAAATGCCAAGTACAAACAACGACATGATCAACATCGGGTGCCACACAAGTTTCAGGTGGGCGACAAAGTCTGGTTGCATTTGCAAAAGGAACGCCTTACTGGAGCCTATCGGAAACTGAGACCACTCCGATATGGTCCTTACACCATTACTAAGGCTGTGGGAGACAATGCATTTGAGCTCAGCATTCCCCCATTCCTTGGCCTGCACCCAGTGTTCAATGTGGACCGCCTTCGGCCATACTTTCCACCATTGCTAGACACATCCGACATTGCAGAACAGCTCACACCCACAGAATTAAATCCAGATTGCATGGAACAAGTTGCAACTGATCGGATCGTGGACACACAGATCAAGAACACTCGCCAACAGAATATCCAATTGTATCGAGTTGTCAAAGCAGGCCAACTCCTTCACCAGGGCAAGTGGCTCACCAGGGACCAAGTTCAGCAAAAGTTTCCTCATCTCATGGAGGAACTCAACGCAATGGGGACCATTGCTTCCTAAGGGGGGGGGGGGGGGGAATGATCCAGGTGGATATTGGTGGCCACCCGATAATTCCACTTGGATCCCCTCTAGTACTTCTTATAGTTTTTTTTTTTCAGTTTCCTTAATTATAGCACAATTTACTATTTTTATCCGTTTTTCTGGTCCTAAACTTCCGGAGCCGTTTTGAGGCCCTAAACGACGTTTTTTGGGAAATCTACCGCCGTGATTTTTTTGTCTAAAAATTGTCTTTTCCGTTGTAGTCCTCGGAGAGATCTTTCCAACGGGCTATCATGCACGTCAAACGGAGATAGTACGACCAATTCGCGACCCCGGGAAGTTGATGTACCAACTTACCCAAAAACGGGGCCCACAATTTGGCGTTTCATCTTCTAGGGTTAGGTTTTGGAATGTGAAGGGTTTTCCATTGTTTCTCAACAATAAATAAGCCTTCGAGCCTCATTGTAAGACAGTTCAGAGGCATGTAGAAGACACATCTCTTCTTAGAGATAAGTTACCATCGCCCTAGCTGGGTTATTTCTATTTCTATTTGTAAGCATATTTCAGTATTTTACAGTAATGAAATGAAGTATTATTTCCGCTGCATATATGTCTTTATGGTTATCTCTATATTTTGTTGCGTTCCTGTTTAAATCCGGATCAGTAATTGACTAATTTCTCATGATTTTTGAATAGTCCACTTAGTACTCATTGCATCTAGTGATGCTCACAGGGGGCGAAGAAGTGGGATTGAAACTAGTGAAATGAATCACATAGCATCAATCATCATTTCTGGGGCTTGCACCCGCTACCCAGGACTTTCCAAGAGGTCATCCACTAGAAGTAATTTTAAATTGAAAATATTGTGAAAAATTTATAATTCATGAAAATAGAAATAATATAAATAAAAGAAAAAAATAAAAAATAAATAAAACTAAAAACAAAAATTTAATGACTAATAGAAATAGAAGTTACTAAACAACCCATAATAAGACCTTAACCAATCACTTTATAAATAAATAAATTTAAATAATAATAAAAATAACAAAAATTGAATTCCTAATGTTAAACTATGCATAAGGGTCATAAATTTTTGGTCAAAGACAATCTAATACCCAGTCAAAGGCAAAACTTAATGAGTTATACCATGTTGGTAGGTATAATAATAATAAGTCATTCTAAATTGAACATATGGAGAAAAAAAAAACTATAATTCATAAAAATGAGAATAATAGAAAAATGAATAAAAAAAAGATAAATAAAAAGGAAATAAAACTAAAAACAAAAAATTAGTAACTATTAGAAATGGAAGTTACTAAACAACCCATTATGAGACTCCAACCAATCACCTTTCAAATAAATAAATTTAAATTAATATTATAATAAGTGAATAAGAGAAACAAATAAGAGTGAATGAAATAAGAATAAGAAAATAAAGCAATTGAAGAGGAAACAATCAAGAGTAAAAATAAAATAAAATAAAAATAAAAGATAAAATAAAAACAATTAAAATGAAAGGGGGATAAAATAAAGGATAGGAAAAAAGAAGTAGAAAAGAAAAGAAATAAAATAAATTAAAAGAAGAGAAAAGAAAGGAAACAAAACAAAATAAGGGCCAATGAAACAAAAAAATAACAAAGGCAAAGATTTCATCACAAAAATAAAACAACTAATGGAATATTGTATTGTTGAAAGTCATCACCAAAAATTAAGAAATATGATTAACTAATATTGTTTATATTAAAATACATATATCTATATGTGTGTTATATATATATATGTAATTGTTTATAATTAAATTTATTAAAATATGTTTTTAATATAATAATAAGCTATTTTAAATTGAAAATATAGTGAAAAAATTATAATTCATGAAAATAGAAAAAAAACAAAAAAATTAAAAAAGTTGAATAAAAAGGAAATAAGACTAAAAACAAAAAATTAGTAACTAATAAAAATGGAAGTTACTGAACAACCCACAATAAGACCTCAACCAATCACCTCACAAATAAATAAATTTAAATAATAATAATAAATAATAAAAATTGAATTACTAATGTTAAACTATGGATAAATTTCATAAATTTATGGTCAAAGACAAATTAATAGCCAGTCAAAGCAAAACTGAATGGGTGGGGGGTATGATAAAAATAACATAAAGTAAAAAAATTAACATAAAAATAAAAAAAAATAAAACAAATATAAAATAAAAAGAATAATGAAAAATGAATAAAGAAGAAAGTAACAAGATAAATAAATAAACAAATATTGAAAGACGAAAAACCATAAGGAAGAAAACAAAGAAACGAGGGAAGGGTAGGCAACAAACCTCATAAGCGGGGAGAGAAAGGAAGAAGGATAAAGAGAAGAGGAAAAAGAGTAAAGGAGGGAAATGAGGAGAAGAGGAGAGTGGAGGAGGTGAGCGGGGAAGGAAGGAAAAAGAAAAAGAAAAAGGTTGAGGTGAATTTCTAGAGATTAGAGGGAGCCAATTTCTACTAACTTCAATACCTCCATCCCTATTGAGATTGTTGGGATGTTTGATGATTTCAAGAGCTTCTCTAAGTTCATGCTTAAAATAGTGAGCCTCTTTTGTGATGATTTTAGTATCTTCAAGGCATAAGTGATGTCGAGTCTTAGATGAACGCTCAACAAGGGCAGAGGAGCATGTTCTTTCTTTCTTTATATCAATGTCATGTTCCTTCAATCTTATCTTAAATGATTGACCAATTTCTCCAATGTAGCATAATCCATAGGAACATTTAGTTTTGTAGACACCTTTGTCGGATGGTCTCAAGGGGTTTGAATGAAGTGATAATTCCATTTCTTTTGAGGATTATGGCAATCTTATCAGTAGTACCACTGATATATGGATGAAATGCCTTGTCATTAAGGGTCGGGGAGTTAAGGGAAGAGGATTTTATTTTCGCTCTTTTAATGGCTCTACTGATGTCTTTGTAGCTATAGCATATTCCATGGAAATTATTAGTAAGGTGGTCAATTTCTTGTTGAAGATGATCCTTGTCAGATAATCTTAATGCCCTAGTGATAAGTGTATTGAGGATCCCCATCTTTTGAGCAGGGTGATGGTGGGACTCAACGTGGAGATAACTATCCGTGTGAATCTTCTTTTTGTATATTTGATGCCTAATGCTTCCATCATCTTTTTTAGTGAGAAGAACATCTAAGAAAGGAATGGAATGGTTGCTCTCAAGTTCCATAGTGAATTTAATGTCCTTAGAAATTCCATTAAGATGTTCCAAGAATTTGTTAAGTTCAGATTCTCCATGGGGCCAATTCACATTTGTGTCATCAACGTACCTTTTCCATTGTTTTGGTTTCAAATGGTAGGTGTTGATGGCCTTCTTTTCAAACATCTCCATAAATAAATTGGCAACAATAGGTGATAATGGAGACCCCATTGCTACTCCAATGGTTTGTTCAAAGAATTCCCCTTGAAAACTGAAAAAGGTAGATCTAAGACATATCTCAGTAAGTCTGGCAGTTTGAGAGTATGTCACGCCTTTGACAACCTCTATTGCTTCATCAAGAGGGATTTTGGTAAACAATGAAACCACGTCAAAACTTACCATTAGATCATTGGGTTCTCATAAGTCATATTTAATCAAATCAGCGAAATGTTTGGAATCCTTAATATAGGAACTCGTGTTGCCAACAAGAGGACTAAGAATACCAACAACGTATTTAGCCAACATATAGGTGGGAGAGACAATGGTATTCACAATGGGCCTCAATGGAATTCCTTCTTTATGTATTTTTGGAAGGCCATAGATTCTTGGGGTAATCTCATTGCATGGTGTTAACGTTTTCTTAAGATTATCATCAAAATTAGATTCTTTGATTGCTCTCTTTACTTCATTAATAATTCTATGGATGGGATTATGTTGAAGCCTTTTGTAACAACCACTACTGTAGAGGTGATCCTTCATTTTGTGGTCGTAATCTTATTTATTCATAACCACCCTGGCACCACCTTTGTCTGCGTTTAAAATAATGATACTATCATTATTCCTTAACCTCTTAAGAGCCATCAAAAGAATGGGACTAAGATTAGGTTTGGGAGGCTTGGATTTTCTTTAAATGAGCGCACAGTTTTGCTGGATACGTTCTTTATCC
The DNA here is from genome assembly GCA_031772625.1 of Pinus tabuliformis. NCBI lineage: Eukaryota > Viridiplantae > Streptophyta > Pinopsida > Pinales > Pinaceae > Pinus > Pinus tabuliformis. The sequence continues at coordinate 440,563,136 of CM062817.1, forward strand.
ACTTCATTCAACGTTTGAATACTATCCTCTATACTACAGATTATGCTTTCAATAGGAATGAGCTTAGGGGAAATAGAAAATCCAAGTCCTCTTTATAACACCTCATTTCCTTACTTAGTTCATTAGTTATGTTGTTTTTACGTATGAATACACACCCAGTTTTGTGAAACATGAAAGGATCTCCGCACCAATTACGATAGTCCACGTAGTATAGTAATAAATTGGGGGTTGTCCCTGTGGACCCACCCTGTGTATTAATTCTTGACAGCATTCGAGGCTCCACAAACTATAGATCCTCGCAGATCTTGATCTCGTAGGGTTGATGTGCCTAGTTTCGGTTGTGTCTTACAACAAGACTATGATTGAGCACTGACAAAATATTGAGATCATTAAACCATTGTGCAGAGACATTCATTGTGCGAAGTTACTATACACCTTCGCATAATGAAAGCTTTTGCACAACCGTACATGAACGAAACATCGAATGAAGACATTGTAGAATTGGTTGAACATTGACTATTGCTTTCAGAGCGACTTAATTTATGGTGACCCTCAACTTAAGCCATTGCATCTATTACTAGATCACGGGAAAGTTAATAACGTTATTCTTCTTTATGGTTATACTCTATTACCAGATTATGATTATTCTCCCGTATTATCAAGGTGTTATTTTTATGGAAAAATATTGATATATATATGTGTTTAAGAGAAAAATGTCCCATGCAATGAATGATCGATGATTCCAATCAATTGACAGGAAAGCATTGGCAACCACCGAAGGAAAAATGAAGAAATGAAATTCAATTATATTTGTATTTACAATTATGCTACTCCTTTTTTTTGGTTGACTAGGGTGTTTCCTGAATCACATAGGGGACTCAAACCGTTAGGTCATAATGGAACCATTTCGCACACCAAGAATAAGCATAATAAAGCATAAGTTAACATAGACTACTGTGTAAAGTTCATTACTAGTTTCCATTGGGTGGAGATTCAATTTCTCCGCACAAATAATCATTGTGTAGAGGATTTGATTATGATAGTTCTTACTCCGTGCCTTTGCACAACACTTCCTTCCGCACAATTAAATCCCCCGCACAATGCACAACGATTATGTGTAGAGGTGTGAATTGAACGAAGACACATATTAAATACTAAATTTTTACTGAATCTCGTCTCCCCCAGCAAGACTCTGTATTCATGTAGGTCCTACAAATAACGTGCAAAAATAAACTCACCAAAAAATGAACCACCACCAACTCTAGCGCGACGTAGAATACCATCTCAAGTGTACGTCAAGGGATTATATAAACGTTGGCAAGGCATTCGTATGATTGACTTCGGTTGAATATGGAATATGTGAATAATATCTACAAAGATGTGTTGGGCTTCACATCGTTGACATGATATTTATGTAATGTTCGATGTATACATTATTAGTGTCGAATTTCCAAAGGTCTAAGTGGCCACATTCACGTGTCTGATCTTTACCAGAATTCACAGGCCACATGCGAGCCAACTATACAAGATTTTTTTTCTTTAAATAGGGAACTAACAATCAATTGTAATCAATGTTCGTAGAAGTGCATCTTTTCATCCATGATCATTTTGTTTTTTAAAATTGAGAAAAAATCGTTTAACTTCCATTAATATATTATAATTTTTTATTCACTATGACTTTTTCAATCAGTATAACAAAACGTAATATGACTAACATGCAAATTATGCTGTAAATCTCTTCCACGATCTTATCTTTGACTTTGGGGTGTTGAAGGAAAGCTAGAAGAACCAGGAATCACCTGCAATTATAGTGTCATGGTGAGTATTTTCTTCTCCACTTTTAGTGGATGCCATAGACGGGAGTTAAATCACGTGGCTTATTTAGACAGGGTTGCAGTTTGACATGTAGTGCAGCTAAGCATTTTCAGATATACATTAAGAAAATACTTGATCTAACCTTTACTAATTCTAGAGTTCACTACGAATGCTTGCAAATTGGAATGATTGGATGATCCACATTCTTCATTGACATTTGATTGGCACTTGAAATTTCACAAACAACAAGATCTATTGAATTCTCAAAAATGCTACTAACACAATCAACCAAAATAGGTTCTATTAATTTCACACAGAGATAAACAAGCACAGTAATTGTTAAATTCATTAATGGGATAGAGCTTGTTATATAACTGAATATTTCCAATTTCGTTGATCAGAGTCAATTTAGCTAATGAGAAAATGATCGTAATAACAATATGCAAGTCATGATGACGTATTAGCTATGATGCAAATGCCAGGTAAAAATGAAAAATACTCCATAATAAATACGAAAATGGTGACACCTAGTGAACATATGTCCCCGTAGAACATCGTCTTTGTAACACCTAGTGAACACATGTCCCCGTAGAACATCGTCTTTGTACACTTTCTTCCCCACCTTCGAATATTGATATTTAATGTCATTCTTTTTAAAGCGATTTTACGTTCTTTAGTGACGCAGGCTCCATAAACTACACTTTAACACGTACGGTGAAAGCTCTGCACAATGGAAATATATTAATATTATTAGTAGATTTGTTTAGCCCCCTTGCTTACATAAAGGCTTGCAACTGTGTTAGTTCTAGCATCATTGGGTGGAACAGTAGCATAATAATGTCAGTACTAGAGTACTAATCAATCTGTTTATCCCCTCTGTATCCTCTTGTCAGGACCCTAAGACAAGGAGGGCGCGCCACGTGTGTGCGACAGGTGCTCGAGTTGGTTTTATGCAACGGGTGAGTCATCTTCGGTTATGTGCGACGAGTTGACTTATGCGAAGATCGCACGAGTTCGGTTAAAGGTGATGAGTGAGCATGCTCGACGATACGATGAGAGGGAGCGTTCGATTAAACGCACCCCAGTGAGTTGTGTGATGGTGGAACGAGTCACATGGAGAGTCGAAAAACAGAAAATGATATTTCGGCTAAGTATGGAACACACACACGACGAGTTTATAGGAGACTCAAAAAACCGAGATTGGGTCGACGTATGGAGGAGGCGCACTGGGTGGGTCGACGTGCGGAAGTGGACCTGACGGTTTGGTGGACGATTTGTATGGTCGGCCTGGGGGTAGGCCGACCTGCCTAAACACTTGGGCGATGGATATAAGTATGGGAGGATGACTTGAAGAGAGAGGCATCCAAGAAAGGATGCATCTCCAAGCATCTGATCACTTAGCAAACAAAACAGGCGAAAGGGATAAGGTTGAGGCAGGCACAGGTGGACAAAATGGCCAAAGTGCCGAGCCGAAAACGAAGGTGAGTTGCAAGCTGGGCGAGTGTGCTTGGGGACGAGTTTTGGTACATAACAACGAGTGGATGGAAGGTTTCGGCGAAGGGCGTGGGTAGGCAGCAGGCCAACAGGGCGATCGAGCTACGGTGGGCGCGGCCAAATGATGGGCGACCCGACCAAGCTAGGTGACTTGACCCACAGGTGCGGGCGAACGACTCAGCCTGATTGGGTGGGTCTACACGGGAAGACAGTGCAATGAAAAATGCGTGGGCAACAGTGAACGAGAAATCTAAAACCGACCCAATTGGGCGGGTCTACACGGGAAGATAGTCCGACGAAAAACGCATGGGCAACAGTGAACGAGAAAGCTGAAATGTGGGTGACCCTGCACGGTAGCAGGTGGGCGACCTTGCACGGTAGCAGGTGGGCACTCCTACACGGTGCAGCCAAGCAACATTACACGATAGTTGGGCCACCTTGCACGTCAGTAGGTGGGCGACCCTGAACGACAACTTTGCAGGTGGGTGTTGCTGAACAAGGGCAACCCGACCCAGTGAGGTGGGCGACTTGACACGAGCAGGCAAACTGCAGAAATTTGGTAGCTTTGTTGAGGTGGAATTTGGAGTCTCCAGCAAAGGCTAACTTGTACTTATATTTGTAAAAGATTGAATTATTGCCTTATTGGGAAGACTCTGTAATCTGGGAGTTTCCCCTCCCATTTAAAAGAAAGTATTTCCGCTGTGCATACATATGATGATATTATGATGATGTAAATGTTATGTCTATTGTGTAATGATAATGCTTAGAAGAATTGAAGAAAATAACTAAGTGTTGAGTGGTTAAACATATTCCATACTCATAAGTATTGGTGGAAAGAAAGTGGGTAGCAGTGTCGCACCTGCCTATGTGTGGTTGAAAGACCACTGCCATGACAGGGGAGTGACAATTGGTATCAGAGCCCTGTTTCTATAGGACTTTGAAGATTTGAAGATTGAAGTGATACTTTGTGACAATTAGTATCAAAAGCATTTGAAGAAGCATATATCTCTTGGTGACAGGGGATATTAGACTTTCTGCAGGACTTTGGAAAGTTCGGTAGGAGAAAGTAAAGGGCCAAGTTGAGCAATAAGGGAAGTGTATGGTCTTTACTAGATCATAAGCGAAGCTGATGGCTGATCAAGCAGAAGAACCTCAATTTATGATGAGGGAATCTAGCAAGGATGCCAAAACAATTTTCATGGATAGAGTAGTGGACAAAATGGATGAATTAGCTTTTGAAGCGGCTTCGGTGAAAGTCGAGAATGTTGAATTTCGGGAGATGCACATGAAGTTGAAGGAAGAATTTGAAGACCTCAAAATCTGATACGAGTATACACAATGGATGTATACACAAATAGAGGGAGAAGTCAAGGACATTGGAGTTGCGAGCGATCAAGGTGTAGCAAAAATCTCTAAGCTGCAGAAGGAACTTGACGATGCTTGAAACATGATGATTGTTTTGAAGAAAGCAGTTGGGCAAGGTTCTATTAGAGGAGTTGCCCATGTGAAGGTCAAAGAACCCGAACCTTATGATGGGATGAGGAGTACGGAAGCTCTTGGAAATTTCTTATGGGATATGGAGCAATACTTGGAGTGTTTGGGTATACCTGATCATGAGGCCAAAAAAGAAACATCCATTGGAGTGATGCAGATTCTGGGAGCTGCAGTAGCTACAAAAGCAGTAACAGGACCCTGATAGAAACAAGTTGGAATATGTGGAGATGAAGATTGGGCAAGGCACTATACTCACTATGGTGGATAGTGGTGCGACTCATAACTTCATGAGGGAAGAAATTGCGATGAAGATTACGTTTAAATTTATTCCAGCTCAAGCACATTTGAAAGCAGTGAACTCTCCACTAGATTCAATGATTGGTATAGCAGAGAAAGTGGATGTGAGCATAGGTGAATGGAATGGGAAAGTTGACTTCACGATTGTGCGAATAGACGACTATGAAGATGTACTAGGTATGGAATTTATGAAATAGTTTGAAGCTATGATGGTGCCACACTTGAAGAAGTTGCAAATTTATGACGGGCGAGATGATGATCCCATTGGTGTACCAACCATAGGGGCTACGACAACAGAATGTAAGTTAACAACGATGAATGTGGATGAAGTCAAGCGAGATGAGGAAGTCTATAAGAGGTTGTATTGTACGGAGGATAAACTTATGGAGCTATCGCAGGTGGTTAGAGCGTTGTCTGATAGTATCTTGGATCTATCAAGCATACTAGAGGCAGTGGAAGGAGATGGAGATGCTAGACCCGAGATTTAGACAGAGAGTCAAGAAGCATACATGCAGATATTGGAGGAGGAAGATCCAGACAAGTGAATTGAGCTATTAGCTGAGGAAGAAGGAGAGCCTTTGGCCTCCACTTCCTCCCTCTCTTATTGTTAGCTTCTCATGGCAGTGAGTCTCCTATGTTTTGAGCAGACTTCTGGGGTGAGATGGAAATGATTGGCAGCAGGATGTAGAGATGAGTCATGATGATGTAGGGTGCATGTGTTCTTGTGGAGGCGATGTACGGTTGGATTAACTACCCAACTAGTCACCAAGATGAGGGGATAAAACACATGATTTTCTTGCAGAGTTTGGCATATCGATGGTATGAGGTAGGTCAGAGGTGGATACATCTGGGTAACCATATTTACAGTCTTAGTGATGGTGGTTGCTGAGATGGTGTTTCCAAGGGCGACAACACTTTTAGAGTGGTGGAGGATGTCAGGACCCCGAGACGAGGAGGGCATGCCACATGTGTGCGACGGGTGCCTGAGTCGGTTTTATGCAATGTGTGAGTCATCTTCGGTTATGTGCGACAAGTCGACTTATGCGATGACTGCACGAGTTCTATTAAAGGTGATGGGTGAGCGTGCCTAACGATACGACGAGAGGGAGCATTCGGTGAAACGCGCCCCGGTGAGTTGTGCAACAAGTCACTTGGAAGGTCGGAAAACCGAAAATGATATTTCAACTAAGTATGGAGCACACACACGACGAGTTTATAGGAGAGTCGAAAAACTGAGATTAGGCCAACTTATGGAGGAGGACGCCCTGGGCGGGCCGACGTGTGGAAGTGGACTCGATGGTTGGATGGACGATTTGTATGGTCGGCTTGGGGGTAGGCCGACCCACCTAAACACTTGGGCGAAGTATTTAAGTATGAGAGGATGGCTTGATGAGAGAGGCATCCAAGAAAGGATGCATCTCCAAGCATCTGAGCACTTAGCAAACAAACAAGCGAAAGGGATAAATTTGAGACAGGCATAGGCGGACAAAAGGGTTGAAGCGCTGAGCCGAACGAAGGTGAGTTGCAGGCTGGGCGAGTGTGCACGGGGACGAGTTTTGGTACACAACAACGAGTGGGTGGAAACGAGCGGAAGGTTTTGGCGAAGGGCATAGGCAGGTAGTAGGGCAACACAAGCTGCGGTGGGCACGGCGGAAAGACGGGCGACCCGACCCAGTCAACAGTGAACGGGAACTCTGAAACGTGGGCGACCTTGCACGGTAGGAGGTGGGTGATCCTGCACGGTGCGGTCGGGCAACACTTCATGATAGTTGGGCCACCCTGCACGATAGCAGGTGGGCGGTCTTGAACGATGGGTTTGCAAGTGGGCTGCCCTGAACGACAGGTTTATAGGTGGGCGCTACTGAACGAGGGCGACCCAACTCGGTGAGGTGGGCAACTCGACACGAGCATGCAAACTGTAGAATTTTGGTAGCTTTGCTGAGGTGAAATTTGGAGTTTCCAGCAAAGGCTAACTTGTACTTGTATTTGTAAAAGATTGATTCATTGTCTTATTGGGCAGACTCTATAATCTGGGAGTTACCCCTCCCATTTAAAAGAAATTATTTCCGTTGTGTAATGATAATGCTTAGAAGAATTGAAGAAAATAACTAAGTGTTGAATGGTTAGGCGTATTTCGTACTCATAAGTATTGGTGAAAAGAAAGTGGGTAGCAGTGCTGCACTTGCTTATGTGCGGTTGAAAGACCACCACCAGGATAGGGGTGTGACACCCCCCCGTAAAGGACTTGCAGCCGTGTCAGTTCTAGCATCATTGGGAAAAGCAATAACATAACAATGTCAGTGTTAGAGCACTCATTGATGGAATGACCACTCCCAAAATTAGTTTATATATATATATATATATATATATATATATATATATATATATTAAATGAATTGTCAGACACCCAAAAATAAAATGCCCTCCACTAAAATAATTATGTCCCATCAAAACTCACTTAACCAATCGAAAATTAAAAATAAAGTTTCGAGAAAATTAGAAAATTATTTTTAAATTTACGAAAAATAAAAATATTAAAAATTATCCCAAAACTTTTGTTAAAATTATAAAAACACAATAAAATATTGCAAAATCAATATAATTTGACCACAAAATAAATACTATATTCTATAACAAAACAAAACAAATAAATATATACACTCTATAACCAACTAACCATTATATTAAGCTCCAAAAAAATATCACATTAACTAAGTCCAACTTGAAAATTAAATTAATCCCTACCCTAAGAGAATGCACACATAAATAGACACGCTGACAATAAAATGAATTAATATAGGGCATATGAAACCGACTTAAGTTGTTGCCTTTTAAGACAAGATGATGATTTAAGACTTATTCAAAGATTAAAATGACCAAATTTGTGAAGATATATGTACCCATGCGAATATGATTTATCCATAACTTTAACTAATGATTTTAATGGATACGCTTTAACCCTCTCCTTGGGGTATATGGAATAAAGGAGTTGTTAACATGTCAACTTGTTCATAAACTTTTGCTTAAAGTTTTAAACATTATACTTTTATATAATCTAAATCATTAAAACTTGACTTATTGGTGAAGTGCGGTGGTAATATGATTATTTTTTTCAAAAGTATAATATGTTTCATCATATGACAAGTCAAATTATCATGATCATTTTTTTAAAAATATATAATATTAACTATATCAGACTTATAGGTTAAGTGCGGTGGTAATATGATTAATGTTTTCAAAAGTATAATATGTTTCATCATATGACAAGTCAAATTATCATCATTATTAGGTTAAATAATACATAATATTAACTATCACAAAAAAGTATAATATGTTTCATCATATGACAAGTTAAATTATCATCATTATTGTGTTAAATAATACATAATATTAACTATAGTGTGATAGGGCATCTTATATATTGGAAAGCAATATAGGTTTAATATTTCGATCTAAATAAATATTTTATGTTACGTAAAATCTTTTTTTTATAACGAGGATACAAATTTTTATTATTTTTATTGTAATATTTTTTTAACTAAGTTGAATTTAGGTTAAAGTTAGTTTATCTATTAGATATAAGAATGATTATTTATAATGAGACATTATTATCATAATTGTTTAAAGTTGGGTTGAGTTCGAATGTTTTTTATAATAGTTTAATTATTTCAAAGTGATTTTTATCCTCAATTTTTCTCCATAAAAATAAATTTAAAATTTATTAAATACTAAATCCCAATTAAATCAATTAATCTATACTTTATAAATTAAAAAAATACACATTAATAACATAATTAAATACAAAATCTCTTTATTAATAATTAAAGTTTGAGTGGACATAACGGTTAAGAATATATGTTTCCTCTTAAAATGTCACAAGTTCAAAATCAATAAAGTATATATGCCTTCGTAAACTTAACAATCAAATTATATAGCAATTTAATATCTAACTTAACTACGACCTTAAAATTAAATAATAATAAAAAATACAATAAAATTTTTTACATCTTAAAATCACAAATTTAATTTTTAAAATTTTATCCTAATTAATTATAATTTTTATTTTTTTTATCATATTAATAATATGCATAATTATAAACTAAAATTTCTCTTTCAACCATAATTGATAGTAAACTTTTGGAAACCGTCTTCCCAACACTATATAACTGCATACCAACGGCTTCTAAAACACTTTATAACTTAAATGCGCATTAAGAAATCCATATGCTAAAGTGTACTGTCATCATACCCATTTAATAAAAAGTTAACCCACTTGTCAAAAGTGAACTAGGTTATAAATGCCATAAAATCATTTATAATTTATAAAGTGCACAAGTCCTTTCGGGGGATGAGATTTCCGTATCTTCTCTTTTAGCAATGAGGCTTTTCTTTGAGATTCATGCATTGGACCCTTTTATGATTCCTTCATAGGTACGAGTGCCATATTAGGACCCTTTCAATCTGAAGGTGGTAGCGTATGAGGATCTCTCCTTCTCGTAATCTAAAACTATGTGTGGATATATTTTTTTGACTGGTAATTAATGGAAGACTTAAGGGCCATTGGATTCCATGTTTTTCTTTAAATCTTTGGATTTAAAAGTGGAAAAACCTTAGTCTAGGTCAGTGAGAGTTTTGTCTTTTTTTTGGTTTGTTTTTAATATTTAAAAATAAAAAAATAAAATTTATTAAAATATATATATATATATATATTTTTTTTTTTAAATTATATATTTATTCTTTCTTCATATTTTAGTTATTTTTTTTGATGGATAATTTTAGCTATTAAATTGGTTAAAGTAATTAAACATTTACATAATTATTTAATAAAAATAATTTTATTTAATTTTATTAGATGAAATGACATATAATATAAATTACTATCGTAATTTAAAAATATATTATGAAAATATAATAATATTATAGCATAATAGTAATAAACAATTATGAATGTGAAAATTTCATTATTATTCATTTCAAAATGCATCCTAAGCAAAGACATAAGTTGACAGTGGGAAAACATCAATACACGAAAGATCCACTCTTAAAGAAAAATAACGAGTACTTACCTTAGTTTTAACTTTATATAGCCATATGATAATCCCTAATTATGAATGTGAAAATTTCATTATTATTCATTTCAAAATGCATCCTAAGCAAAGACATAAGTTGATAGTGGGGAAAACATCAATACCCAAAAGATCCACTCACCTTAGTTTTAACTTTATATAGCCATATGATAATCCCTTTGGCTTTTTGATGCTTTAGTATTAAACAAGTAAGTAAGTATATATATATATATATATATAATCACTTTCACTACTTGGGTTGATGAATAGGCAAACTTCCATGAATGGATTGCCTTGAAAAAAGAAAAATAAATTAAGGGATTTCATATTTTTTGATAGTTTAGTCTAAAAAAGAATATATATATATATATATATATTCACTTTCTTTACTTGGGTTGATGACTAGGCAAGCTTCCACGAATTAGTTACTTGATAAAAGAAAAATAAATTAAGGGATTTCATATATAATGAGATTTCGTAATTTCTTAATAATTTTCCATTATTTGTTTATCATTAAAAAAGGTTTAGCAAAATTTCAAGTTTTCTTAATATATTCTTTATTTTGATTGTGTTCATGTTTGGTTTCTCCTAGTTTTTCCTCTCTTGCTACATCTAATTTTCCTTCATCGGAACCTTGCTCAATATGCGATTCCTCCGCAATATAGGTATCCATTTCTTCACCTTATGTATTATGATCCTATAACATATCCTGTTTTTCTAAATTGTTGGTAGTCTTGGTATTGATGTTGTTTCTTGTTGGTCTTTTTACATTTGGGTTTTCCCACTTCTAATTTCCCTTAAACATGGTTTTGACACTTGGGGTTTGTTTAATTCTAATTTACAAGGATGTTGAAAAATCACTAAGTACAAAAGACATTGAATAAAAAAAATGCAATCTAGAACTAAACAAGACGAAAGAAGCGAATAACATCATGCTTAAGATGTAAAAGGAAAAGGATGAAAGGATACGCGAAGTTCACCATGAAATAATCAAAGAAGATGAACTCAAGCTTCAGAATGTCAAGGTTGAATATGGTGGAACTATGTCAAAAGAAATTGATGAATAACATCATGCTTAAGTTCCAAAAGGAGGAGGAAGAAAGGATATAAGCAGTTCACTATAAAATACTTAAAGAAGCTCGACTTAAACTTGAGAATTTCAAGGCCAAATATGATGGAATTAAGTCAAAGAAACAAGTATTAAAGATCAAGCATGAAAGATATAGAGTGTAGTCCTTGTAGTATAAAAGAAGATTGAGGATAAAATGGTGGAAGAAGATGTCCAGCATTCAAAAGTTGAACAACATTGACATCATCATTACCAAGATAGTAGACATGAATGAAAGGTACATACCAACATGCTCATTACCAAGATTGTAGACATGAATGCAAGGTACATATCGATGTGCTTGTTGCTAAGGAAGAAAATGGCATAATCAACTATGCCCATAGAATATGGCATCAAAGAACCATTGTTTGACATGATATTATAAAGAACTAATAACCATAACAAATTGAAAAACTTATAACAAAGTCGCATAAAATCAGAGAAAATTAAATTAAATGAAATTAAGCTATCAAACATTAATACCAAGAATAATTGAATTTGGATAGATAGATAATCATCATTGGTAGTAAGAGGGTAAAGATAAAAAAAATCCATTTTTTTCCAACGAAAAATTCGCCATTTCTATTCAAATATAAAATAAATTACACGTATAATATTTCGTCACACTTACATATAAATTGGGAGCAGTTTATTATCCATATCAAAGCAATATCTAAAGACGTATTTATGTACATACTAATGTAGTTTCACAACATAAAAAATAGAGTTCTATAGATGTTCTATGTTTTAACTTATACGTTTCTAAGATAAATTATGTCCATGTCATCTATTACTAAGCAAAACATACCAATGCAATTTTTTAACCACTTAATGGTTAGAACAAAAAAAGAGCAATGACATCATCATTATAAATGCATCTTGAGATAGTGATTGATCCATATACACACTCTTCATATGCTACTCCCCCTTATGATATTTATTGTCCCTCTTTTGAAATAACACTCGCCTCCAATTTTGTTCTTTAAATGCATGAGTAAAGGAAATTGACTCAAAAAACCTTGTTATCTCTTTGATTTGGTCCCATTAAATCCTTAGGTGAATGTTTAAAAGTTATCTTATTCGATTCATCCACTCGATCAATAGACTTGAATTTGTTTTACATTTTCTTCATAACAAATTTTAATAAAAACCTTAACATTGCTATTTCTACAAAGTTATTAGACCCAATGGCAAGTCTTTCCTTCATTTTGATTATTTATCCCTTAGAAAGTTATAAAATACAACAAACACTACTTTTGTTTTGAGGGCCTTGACCTGATACATAAAAAAAACCTCTAAACCTAATTAGTGTTTATAATCCAAATTGCAAATGCTTCTCTTCCTTTTAAATTATTGGTAACCTATATGCCATGGCCATATATATGATTCCATGAACAACTTGAAGTGGAGGGATACCTTTACCCTCAAAAAGAAAAAAATTCTTCCCTAACCACATCCCCCATATAGTCATGTATGGCATAACTCTCCATTTCTCTAGCTCTCTTTGCTTATCTAACTTCTTAAGCATTCCTTAATAGTATCTTCAACCCAACCCATCCTTCTTTCACACCTATGATCTTTTCCACCTATAAGTAGAACTATTTGGCATAGGAGTATTTAACGAGTAAATGAGTAATGTTTCTTCATCTTATTTGCATAAGGTGCATACTCCAAACCCTTACCTATCCATCTTTACATAACTTCTCATGCCAAAGCCTTGCTTGTAATATCCAACCACATAAAATATGTCTTCCTTGGAGTATTTATCTTCCATAGTTTCTTAGATGAGGTTGTATGTTTAGGCTCAAAAGGGAAGTATGCTTGGAAACTTAATTTAACTGAATACAATCACAAACTTTGATTCATTGACTAAAACATTGTGTCTTCTTCTTCCCTTATTCTAACCTTACTTTGTTGGATGCTATCCACATACGCATTCTAAGTAGCTACATTTTCTCCTTCAATTCCTATTATATCTTCCCTCATCCACCCTTACTCACATATACTTGTGATTTCTTGAGTTGCTATCTAATTAAGAGTATATATACCTTTGCCTTAAAGATATTATTTCTAACTATCAGGAAACCTATATTAATTTATACATCTCATCCAAGGATCAACACCAACCTAAACTTTCTCCCTTATCTAATCCTTTAAGGCCAACCAATTACCTCTTAGTGGGAACAAATATGCTAAGGTCTTCTAGTGGGTGGACACTTTTTTATTGTTGTCTTCTTCTAACTTATGATCTAATAAATTCTTCTTCTTGGATTTATGTATTTCTAAACCATGAATTATTTCCATTAATTTTCATGGATGATTACTCCTCCATAGGTTTTTCAATGCCTAAGGTTTTCCAAATAGGTGTACATTCTTTAGGGCCCATCCACGTTCCTCCATTGGTTTAGCTAATAACATCCATGTAACCAATGGGATTCCTTTTGTTTCTTTTCCCATCCACATAAACCTAAATATATTCTTCCTAATATTATTTAGAATTGCCTTGGGAATATATCTTGGAGAATGCCAAAAGATTGAGATGGCCTCTAAAATTAACTTAACTAAGGTGATCCTTTTGTAGAATTTTGTAGACTTTTTCTACAAATCAACTAACTCTGATACCATGTAGAAATTTTTCTACAAATCAGCTAGCTCTGATACCATGTAGAAATTTCCACCTGTAGATCACCTCGTAATGCAATATACTAAAGAAACACTTGATCTACTTCTACAAACAATTTGGCGGAAGCTTAATCGAACATGAGAAACATCAATAAGAACACATATAACTGATATGGAGAAATTAATCACACATAACACAGAAGATATAACCAGGGGAAAGCCTCAACTTAAAACCCCAACTTTGTATTATCATACAAGTGGAAATATAGTCCGGATTACAAAAAGAATCAGCTCACAAGCTATCTTGTTCTCTCTGCAATCCCTTTGCTACTCATAGATAGTCAAAGGCTTCTCACAAACCTTCTCCTCTGTCCTCCAAGCCTACTATTTCCTTGTGCAGTTTTCCTTGGGGTCCAGTGTTGCCACTTGTGCGAATTGACCTCTTCACACACTCACTAACCTCTGATCTAATTGCACAAACCTGAAGGAGATAAATCCTCATCATGGATGAGCTTCCTTTATAGGAAAAATATTCATCCAAGTGATAGTACACTGTCCCTTCTCTGATCTCAACTGGGTCTCTGTCTGAACTGACATGCATGAGTTATCCATGAGTGAATACTCAGTTATCTGAAAATAATAGTTGTCACATGCATGCAAGCATCAACAAACTATATCTCATTAATTTAACAACTTGTTAAATTAATCTAACTGAACTTGACTAAGTTAAACTAATTCAACTGATCCTCTCAATATAGAACTCATCCTTTCAGTGGAGCAAATCAAGGACACATTCCCCAATTAGTGGAGAAATAATTGCATGTTCTCACAAAGACTTCAAATTTGCTTTTCCTTAACTAATTAACTCATGGAGAATTAATTAATTAATATTTTAAACTACTGGTAAGACCAAATTCGTTTTTACTTCCTATAGTTAGACCAGGGATTGCTAAAAATAGGAAGGGACCCAAAAATGATATTTTTAGAAGATTCTATTTTTAGCAGTTTCACCTCTCACCCAAGGTGGCCAAAATTCTCATTGGCCAAACTGCTATTTTTAGAAGTGTTATTTTTAGCAGTTCTATTTTTAGCACTTTCTAAATTTAGCATTTCTTGTTGCACACTTTTCAACACTCCCTCTCAACAAGAAAGGCTTCCTCTCGAACCTGATCCTGTAACTCTGGAATGTTCTGCATGCAACACATCTACTAAGTGCGGTTGCTCCAACAACACTCGGAACAAAAAAACTCCCAACTGACCTCTCTGTTGGGCTAGAAACATACTCTGATGCTGAAGCTCTACCTGCTGCTGACAAGTGCTCCCTCTGTGACCTCTGTGCTACTGCAACATCTCCATGCATCTCGCACCATTGCACCTTTCTCTGTGCTACCCTGCACTGTGCAACACACTTGACAACCTCTTGCATTGCTTCAGCCTGCATGCTCTGCGCTGTCCTGGGATTCCCTGCACTGTAGCTCTCTCTGCCGCTCCATCCGCATCTGTCTCTACCCAATCAGTCAGATCCTGCTACTCCACATCGACACTCTCGTAGTAAGGTCTCATCCAAGAGGTTGGGTACCTCAAGGATCCTGCCCCTCATCCTTGGGACGATCACTCTACATCGCCCCACCTCCTACCTGGAGGTATGGCTGCATGTGATCCCTCAGCCCACCTGGCTTGAAGTTTCCCCCTACTGGAGGTCTCTAAATGAGTAGATGTTTGTACTCAATCTCCACTCAACTTCCCCTGTTGTGGCTGCTTCACAACCTCCTGAAGTTGTTGCACCAATCGTGGCTCCTCCATAATCATTTGAGACTTCTTATGGCGTTGCATGTTGAGAGTAATTTACTCTCCCTCTCAACCACCAAGTATCTAACCTTTGCCTTACTCCTCAAGGCTTTGCATGCATCTTGTACCTTAAGTGCATATAGGTTCTTGGTTAGCACACCAATATGTTTCCACTTTCCCACCGTCAAGAAATTTTATGGAAAAAGAGCTGATTTTAGATCAGAGATATCTCCATCATCCAAACTCCGATTCATTCGATTTTTTGTTTTTGTTTTTGAATTTGGGTATTTTTCCGCAAGGAATCCAAATTTTCTATTTTTTTTGAAAATTTTGTACAGAAATGTTTAGATCTGCTCTGCAAACTCTCGGCCCAAAACTCAAAACTTTGAAATCTCCTCTAGTATATTGTTCTTCCTTGATCACCTGTGCTCTAATACCATGTAGAATTTTGTAGATTTTTTCTACAAATCAGCTAGCTCTGATACAACATAATAAAGTAAAACACTTGATCTACTTCTACAAACAATTTGGCGGAAGCTTAATCGAACATGAGCAACATCAATAAGAACACATATAACTGATATGGGGAAATAAATCACACATAACACAGAAGATATAACCAGGGGAAAGCCTCAGCCTAAAACCCCAACTCTGTATTATCATACAAGTGGAAATATAGTCCGGATTACAAAAAGAATCAGCTCACAAGCTATCCTGCTCTCTCTGCAATCCCTCTGCTGCTCATAGATAGTCAAAGGCTTCTCACAAACCTTCTCCTCTGTCCTCCAAGCCTCCTATTTCCTTGTGCAGTTTTCCTTGGGGTCCAGTGCTGCCACTTGTGTGAATTGGCCTCTTCACACAATCACTAACCGCTGATCTAACTGCACAAACCTAAAGGAGATAAATCCTCATCATGGATGAACTTCCTTTATAGGAAAAATATTCATCCAAGTGATAGTACACTGTCCCTTCTCTGATCTCAACTGGGTCTCTGTCTGAACTGACATGCATGAGTTATCCATGAGTGAATACTCAGTTATCTAAAAATAATAATTTTCACATGCATGCAAGCATCAACAAACTATATCTCATTAATTTAACAACTTGTTAAATTAATCTAACTGAACTTGACTAAGTTAAACTAAGTCAATTGATCCTCTCAATATAGAACTCATCCTTAATTCCTCAATCAGTGGAGCAAATCAAGGACACATTCCCCAATTAGTGGAGAAATAATTGCATGTTCTCACAAAGACTTCAAGTTTTTTTTTCCTTAACTAATTAACTCATGGATAATTAATTAATTAATATTTTAAACTGCTGGTAAGACCAAATTCATTTTTACTTCCTATAGTTAGACCAGGGGCTGCTAAAAATAGGAAGGGACCCAAAAATGCTATTTTTAGAAATTCTATTTTTAGCAGTTTCACCTCTCACCCAAGGTGGCCAAAATGCTCATTGGCCAAACTGCTATTTTTAGCACTTTCTAAATTTAGCATTTCTTGTTGCACACTTTTCAACACCTTTCCTCTATTTTCTTTCTTAATCAGAACATGAAATTTGTATTAATAAAAATATTTATGTAAAGCACACAGCTGAAGTACGTCGAAATTAGTACTACAAGGAAATTTCTTCAATGAATCTAAAAAGAGGAGAGAAAAAATCATCCTGCACTGAATAAAAGGAGGAGGGGAGGAGATCTATTACTAGAATTTCTAAAACTTGCACCTACTAGTTCTTGAGAATAAGGGTAAACTATTACAAATTGCTTGCATTGGATGACACAAAAACAAAATATTTTTAAGATTTGAGTGAGATTTACCCACCCTCGCCGTTAGACCCATGGGAGGTGAGAGAATGGTCGACACCTAATTTTCAGGTATTTCTTACTTCGATCTTTCCTACTTCTTGTTAATGGAGGGGAGGAATATTGTTTGATTTTTCAAACATTTAATTAGGAAGGAGAAGAAGAGGGAGTCTAACCTCCTCTATTTCTCTGTTCTAGCCTCTTCTTCCTTTTTTTGAAAGGATGCTTTTTATATTGTTGTTAGATGAAGATTTTTCCTCGGTGGAAAAATTGATGCTTTTTGGAGGCACTAGATCTGGAGTTGGATGATCAAATTGGGCTTCTTCACCCTTAACTTTTGCTTCCAAGGATTTCAAAGATTCATATCTATTACTGGAGCAAAGATATTGATGAGATTTAGGTCTGCTTGACTGAGGCCTCTTGGACATATGATTCTTGTGTTTCCTTGAAATTGGTTTGAATGTACATTGCTCATCATTATTGTGAGAAGATAACAGAGGTTTAGAAGGAGGTTGAGAAGGTGGAGTTTTATAGCCTTGTTTATGACCTATGTAACCCTAAAACCCCTTATTAAGTCTTCAATATTGAGTGCTTACATTTTTATTATTATGTAGGCTAGAACCTAACATTGTCCCATTTTATTATAGTTGTACCCTTTGTCTCCCACACATGCACATACACGCATATGAGATTTAGTCATAGGATCATAAAATTTTGTCTTGCACATTGTATTCACTTTAAAAGGAGGTTTCCTCCTCAATGATGACTATAATTATTGGTTTCTTATCATTTTTAAGGCACAAGGTTCATAACATTTTGTATCAGAGCTCATGAGCATAGGGATTTGTTTCTTCAAATAGGTCATCATGACATTCTCTCTCTCTCTGTCTATATATATATATATATATATATATATATATAGAGAGAGAGAGAGAGAGAGAGAGAGAGAGAGAGAGAGAGAGAGATGTTTCATGTAGTGAAACTTGGATAATATTGAGGATAAATCTTGGGTAATATTTGGTTCAAATTTGATATCTTGGTTCATTATATAGTCAAAGATATGCTCTAAGGAAGTTAGGGTTCCTGAATACTCCTAAGATTAATTTCAAACAGGCAAGTTTGGAATTTTTTCTATAAATTTTTTTTAAGAGGTTCCAAAAAGTGAAACTTTAACCATATTGAGGATAAATATCAACAAACATATAGTTCAAATTTCAGGTCTTGGTTCATTATAATTTTGAGTATATGCTATAAGGAATTGAGGGTTCCTGAATGCTCCTGAAATCAATTTCAAATAGGCCAGGTTGGTATTTTTGCTTAAAAAAACTGTAATTTTCATTCTTTCCAAAAAAGATTCAAAATTACATTTTGTAGATGCACCGTTGGTGCATTTCAAGCAGTGTGATTGGTTTAAAAACTTGTTTCTGAGAGCTGTTAGAAGAGTAGCTGGAACATGTTCCAAATGAGCCATGAGATATTCAAAATATATATCCATAAACCCTGGATTAGAACATAACCACAGTTCCCTTGATTGGATCTCCAAAATATGATGGGAAGAAAACCATCGTGCCCAAAACCATGTGCGAAATCCATGCACAAAACCATAGGTAGGTCCGCCCACCTAATATAGGGTCCAATTTTGTTTTCTTGGGGTGTTGCCTCAGACCCCGTGCTGGGGGACTACCATCCCCCCGCAAGCCACCTGACAGGGGGGGCACCCCCTGTTGTGCTCGACACAACGAAAGGGTTGCTGGCTGCCCCCCTCTAACCCGCCGACTTCACGCGTGGGGCTAGTCATGGAAATAATATAACACACACCGAACAAAGGCACCCCCAACAACTCCAACTCCTCCTAAGCCGCCAAAGCCCATTCCTCCTTGTGATTTGTGTGATGTTGCTGGTCATGCCACCAATAATTATCGTGAACTCCCTCATGTTAAGGATGTGGTCACTGATACCTTCCCTGATTATAACATTCCCGAGGTCCATGCCACCTTACCTGAATCAGCTAATAAGAACAAATCATTACGCACCAATCACCCCTGTGCTCTATGTGCTAATTATGGTCACTATTCTCATCATTGTCTCGTATGGAAGATTTTCATGATACACTTCAAGTGCTTTGTGAAATAAAGTTCGCTCGTAGTGAGTCCACCTCTCCACTACCTACAGATTTTGGTCCCACTCCTACACCATAACATGAGGTCTCTCAAATGACCATTGTGATCCCTCCCCCTGATGTCAAGAAGACAAATAGTATGCTGCCATTCTCTACCTGCCATAATCCATGAGATCGATGCATTGGAACTCCCTTGATGTCTCCTATTATGATTTTGTTGAACCTTCTTCGATGAGCACCCCGCTCTCAACATCGGTAGATATTATATCTACTTGTGATATGTCTACCACCCTTGACAATTTGCATGTGAACCTTGTCTCTTATGAAGATGCCTCAAGTAGCTCTTCTCCATCATGTGGTCCATCTTCCTCCCATCCATCCATATTCCATTCTGATGAAGACATCATGGAAACTATGACCACTCCTTATTATCCTTCGGATGATATGCACCATCGTGCATACTTCCTTTCGCAACAAACCCATGACCAATATGCTGTGGAGTCTAAAGACTTCATCCATGGTGAGGTCATTTGGTTCAATCACCCCTTACTTCAAACCCATGATTTCGATCCACATCCACCTTGTGTCCATTACATTGAAACCCAATATTTGGGTAAGAGGGAATCCACTTTTGAGTGTCGAGGAGAAGAAATTCTCCCCAACCCTCCTAGTGCATCTGGTAGTGTTGGGTAGCGGAGGTCCCGCATAACAGTTTTGGGTTTGAGAGCCTAGAAGTTAGGATAAAAATATTGTAAAACTTCGAAATATGCGGAGCACAAAATGTAAAAGGTTGAGTCAAAGGGTTGTCTACCCAAGAAATAATATAGAATAGTATGGAGTAAGTCGGCCTACCCATGGTCCGCGGACCATGGGAATGTATAAATAGAGCGGGGCTCTAAAGGTAGAAGGCATTTTTTTTGAAGAGAATGTATTGTAGTGCTATGGGTCTGTGAAAGTTATATGCGTGTTTGTAAGTCCGAGTCGAGGGTATTGGGTGATAGATAGAGGCTCTGCAACTGTGTGCGCAGAGGCCTGGTAGAGTCCGCAACTGTGTGCGCGAACTCCTGCAGTTGAGTGTGCAGGGTAGATCTGGATGTATCGGTGATAACATGGAAAGAAAGATAAGCTGATTTTGAAACACAGTGTTAATATGAGCTATTGCAGATCTAGTTAATTTATGATTGGTATTTCTATTGATTCTTTATGTGCATGCTTATGTTATGGGTTAATGCAAATCTGTATCTATGTTAAATGCACGCACTGGTTATCTTGATTGAATGTTTGCTTAAAGACCATCACAAGTATATCTGATCTATAAAGTAAATAGTATTGAGGAATAGCCCAGCCACGGATCTGCGCGGAAGAAGAGCAGCACGAGGCTGCGGAACGGTGCGCTAAATCTCCAGACCACATCTAGACATCCCAAAGGCGTGGAAACCTGGTTCTAGCGCCCTTCCCTGCTACCTCGAGTGAGACCTCAGTCTGCGCTTTGCGGGCTGTTGCTGAAAGGGCCGGTAGCTGCGAGATTTGTTTGGCTAAATAAATCTTCCGAACCTGGGTCAGGCCCATATAAGCCAACAAATGGTTCCGTTGCTGGGATCGGGATCTGCCTAAGGGGTGTTTGATGTGGAACATAGGGACTCTATAGAGAAGGAATTGAAGGATCAAAGGGACCAGGAGCAGTAGTAGTTTAGAGTACATTGACAAGGTTGACAATGACGAGCGCGATCTAGCTACCAGTATTCAAAGGAGCAGGAAGCGAAGATCCAGAACAATTTTGGTTCGTGTTAACATCAGTATGGAACGCACATAGAATTACAGATGATAATATCAAAAAGGCTACCTTAGTTAGCACGCTGCAGGACCGAGTGCTGACATGGTACATAAAGTACTCAAGCAATCACCCAACTGCGGGGACAACAGAAATCTAGACCGAACTAAAGAAAGAGTTTAGCCGGCCGAAGTCAGAAACACAGTCGATCATAGGGTTTAAGGAGATTGCGATGATGCCTGGTGAAACCCCGTGGGATTTGGATCAAAGACTGAAAAGTACTATCCACGAAGCAAACATGGTACTAACAGATGTGTAGCACTACGCTTGGTTTATGACATCATCAACACCACATCTGCGGACGACTTTGTCACAAAAGAAGATCTCATCCTAGGCTAAAGCATTGGAGACAATGATGAGGTTGCATGAAACTCTGTTACAAGACCCGGGGTTGGGAGTTCAGCAAATCCAAGCGCAGATACAAAACTTGTGTTTGGAAATGAAGAAGTTAAAACAGGAACAGGCACCTCGCCCAGAAGTCCGAGAGGAAGTATGGTGTATAAAGTGCAGGAGCCAGGGGCATGATAAAGATCACTGCCCGGTCTTGGCGAATTATGTGGCAACAGGGGGACCAACACCATTGTGACCAGAGGCATAGGCAGGGCCAAGCGTGACAATCCCGCTCTGGTGCGCAATCTGTCAGGTGGGAGGAAATCATAACACATATAACTGTCATCTACTGCCAAAATTCAACCAGACCCCCCAACAGCTATTTTGCAACTTTTGCAGATCGGTGGGCCACAAGGAAAGAGACTGTTGTAGCTATCAATTATTAATGGACCAGTCACCTGCCTACAGAATGCATACTGAGGCGCGAGGTCAGGATCCAACCACGGCGATTGCGCGCGGTGGGTTCTAGGGACATGGATGAGGATGGGGCAAAATGGGGCCAGGAAGGGGTCGCAGGCAACTAATTTGTTACAACTGTGGAGGACCAGGACATTATGCGTGGGATTGTACCAACCCAACTAGAATATCATGCACTTACTGTGAGAAATTCAATCATGAGCTAATAGATTGCCCCACACTGATAGCACAAATTCGTGAAAAAGGGTAGCACAACCTACGGCGACCCAGAATGTGCAGATGATGAGGTCCAAACCCCGCGACGAAGACCCCCATGTAAACATGGTACTAAGAAGTGGTATGGCCACAGGAGAGGATAAAAGGAACTTAAGTAAGGAAGACACAGGGGTTGGCAAGGAGACATATCTGGAAGCTAGAGGGAGCTTTGCGGAAGTCTCTACCCCAGGTAGCAGGGATCAACCTAAGTAGGACATCGATCCCTCGATGCTAGCTACCTTTTTAGAGACATGCACAAAATTGCTGCGTGAAAATAGAGTGGTTAGAGGCTTGCAAGAATTAATAAATAGGTGCGTGAGGACGCGAGAACCTAGCGTGGTCCGCAAACTAGGAAAACACGCAACACGGACGGGGCGAGAGATGCGATTAATGACACAAATTGGCGACTATGAGATGGACTAGATCATTTTGGATTTGGGCTCAAACGCAAATGTACTGCCTAAAAAAACTTGGGAGCACATTGGTAGGCCTACACTCCGATGGTATCCTATTCAATTGCAGATGGCGAACCAACAGAAGATCCTACCCATGGGAAGGTTGCAGGGAATTACGGTAGATATAGAAGGCACGAGCACCAGAACAAACTTTGAAGTAATTGAAATCGTGGATGAAAGTACGCCTTATCCTGCGTTGTTAGGAATAGACTAGGCCACCGACATGAATGGGGTTATTAATTTAAAGAAGCGGACAATGATATTTGAAATGAAGTCGCTCCGCGTAGTCGTTCCGCTAGATCCGGCTGAAGGACCGTGCTACATTGAACCCGTGTGCAACAAAGAAAGTGACGATGAATTAGACTGTATCTACAAAATTTTTGCACAAAGGCAAGAATGGGTCAAGTCAACGGAGGATAGAAGAATATCACGGGGCTATGTAGAGTCCTGCACCACCGATTCAGATGAAGAAGATGAGCAGTGGCATAACAGGTTGAACGGAGTAACCACGCTACACTACAATATGGTGACTAAATCTCTGTACTGCGTGAGGGCCCAGGATCGCGAACTGCCGATGTATGATGGGCTGACAATAATAGATGAATTCCTGACCAAATTTGAAATCGCGGTACCAGAGCACCAACGGTTTGATGCGTTGAGATGGGCGTTGCGCATGACACCTGTGCGATGGTGGGGCACACATGAAGGGACTTTCGAAGATTGGCACGGCTACAGGCGCATGATGCAGATAAGATTTGGGAAGCTGGAACTACGAATAACGGAGAAATATGATGGACGTGATGACCCGCGCATGCACCTTACCAGATGGATCAAAGCCTATGGAGAGGAACCTCAACCAGAATGGGTGCACTTATTTTATCACACCCTGGACGTCATTCCCAGAAACTGGTATACTGAAGCAGAGCTCTGACACAGCACAGGCGAGTGGGATATCTTGTGCGAAGGGTTTTTGTCAACATTCCTCTTTGAAGATCAATTGATGGATACCATGGATGGTGTGTTACAATTGGTGAAGGCTGCCATTTTCAAAACGCCACTGGAACCATAAGAAATCATGCAACCCGATTGGTCGTGACGCCTGAGCCAGGCCCTCGAATGTTACAATGTCCAGGTAGAAGATGATGAGGATGACCTGCGAAACATCAATATTCCGGAATCAGAGGGGAGCCGTGAGGTGTGCGGACCTGAAATCGAAGATCCAGATATCACAGCGCCGTTGAAAATGAAACAAGTAAATATCGGAACAGAAGAAGAGCCAAAGTATGCAATGCTTGGGGACTATTGGGACGATGCCATGGTGGAAAAGGTCATCGAGTTGCTTCGGGAATATTGAGATTTATTCCCAACAAAAATCACGGAGCTAAAAGGGATCCTAGGAGACCTAGGAATGATGAAGATAATGTTGAAGCCGAACACGAAGCCAGTTAAGCAGCGACCCTACCGATTGAATCCAAAATACAAAGCAAAGGTCCGCGAAGAACTGGACAAGATGCTAGCAGCAGGAATCATTGAACCAGTCGAGGAGTCCAACTGGGTAAGTCCTATGGTTGTGCAGGAGAAGAAACAGAAGGGTGAGATTCACATCTGCGTGGATCTTAGGAAGCTCAATGATGCCTGTGTTAACGATCCATTTCCAACACCCTTTACAGATGAGGTACTAGAAAATGTGGGTGGGCAGGAAGCCTACTCCTTCATGGACAGGTTCTTAGGATACCACCAGATCAAGATCATGCCAAAGGACCGGAGTAAAACAACGTTCGCCACTGAATGGGGTTGTTTTCAGTATATGGTGATGCCCTTTGGACTAAAGAACACGCCGGCAATATTCTCATGCATTGTGGTAGCGACATTCAAGGAATTTATACACAAGTTCTTAGAGGTCTATCTTGATGACTGGACCGTATTCAGACTGGTTAAAAAACACATAGTGAGCTTATGGTTAATGCTAGATACTTTCCGACAACACCAGATTACGCTAAACCTAATGAAGTGTACTTTCCTTATCCCCTTTGAGAACCTGCTTGGCCATGTGGTTTGCAAGCAAGGCCTGATGGTGGATCTGGAAAAGATCGCTGTCATACTCAATTTGAAAGCGCCGTGAAGTGTCAAACAACTACGCGCCACACTGGGACACACAGGCTACTATCAGAAGTTCATCAAAAGCTACGCCCAGATCACGGCTCCAATGGAACAGTTGCTGAAGAAGGATGCTACTTATTGCTGGAACGAGGAATGCAACAAAATTCTGGAAATTCTTAAGGAAAATATGGCATCCGCCCCTATATTGATCTTTCCAAAATGGGACATCGAATTTCATGTGCATGTTGATGCGTCGTGTATCATGTTGGGTGCGATACTCACTCAAGAAGGAGCGAAGGGAATATATCACCTGATTGCTTTTGCAAGTCGTCGGTTGTCAGAAGCTGAGAAGAATTCCTCCACTATTGAGTGAGAGGGATTGGCAATGGTATACGCACTTCAAAAATACCGCCACTATATGCTAGGCAGACACTTTAAGATGTATATTGATCAATCTGCGCTAAAATACCTAGTGAATAAGCTTGTGTTGCGGGGGCGAATTTGTAGGTGGTTGCTGTTATTACAAGAATATGACTTCGACGTCGTCATAAAGCCGGGATGTCTAAATGCAGGTCTGGATCACCTGTCCCAAATTGAGATCGGCGAGCCCACAAATTTAGAGGAAGGACTCCTGGATGCACAACTATATGCAGTGCGCATTGCGGATGGCCAGTTTGAGGATATAATCCATTTCTTAACTTTAGGAACCACGCCGCAAGGATATGTTCAACAGAAGAAGGAATTGGTGATACATGCAACAGACTTTACCGTGATTGCAGGGTATCTATACAAAATGGGCAAAGACGAAAACTTACACAGATATGTGCCTGAATTCAAGCGTGGAAAATCTTGGCTAAAGCACATGGCGGGGTAGCGGGAGGACATTTTTCCAGTTGAGCTATCGCATAGAAGATTCTTCGCGTAGGACTATGGTGGCCAACCCTACATCAGGACTCGAAAGCGTACTATCGGGCCTGCGACATCTGTCAACAGACCGGGAAACCATCGCGGAGAGATGAAATTTCGCTTAAGCCACAAATGATGCTACAACCATTCGAGAAGTGGGAAATCGACTTCGTAGGACCTTTCGCACCGTGAGGGAAGACGGACGCACGCTATATCATCACAGCGACATAATATTTTACTCGATGGGCAGAGGCACAGCCGGTTAAGGACTGCACGACTACAATAGCTGCAAAGTTTTTGTTCGAGAATGTACTGACAAGGTTTGGATGTCCCAAAATTCTCATGAGCGATTGGGGAACTCATTTTCTAAATGAAATGATCAACACACTCATTGAGGAGTTCTAGATATATCACCAACAAAGTATGCCATACCACTCGCAAGCGAATGGGACCATTGAAGCATTCAACAAAATCTTGGAGATAGCGTTGACCAAGGTCTGTAATGCGCAACGAAATGACTGGGACCTACCCATCCCTACTATGCTATGGGCATACCGAAGCACGTGCAAGAAGTTGACGGGCCAGACACCTTTTCAGTTAGTGTATGGAAAGGAGGCCATTATGCTTATGGAATACATTGTGCCTAGTCTACGGATAGCGGTAATAAAGGTATGGCAGACCGCAGGGCTTTGGAGGAACGGCTCGCGCAGCTAGAGGAACTAGAGGAGGAATGATTTTTGGCTGGATTCCATCAGCAAGTACAGAAACAACGAGAAAAAGCGTGGCATGATCGCCATATCAAGGTGCGCACCTTCAAGGAGAATGATCTAGTATTACTATATGACAACAAGTTCGAGAAATTCCCTGGCAAACTTCGAATGCATTGGTTGGGAACCTATGTCGTCAAAGAAGTTACTGATGGGGGCACGGTTCAGCTTGCCAAACTCGATGGAGACCCCTTCCCGTGAAGAGTGAATAGAAGTCGCCTGAAGCTCTACACGGGTGGGTTGACCGCCTCACTAATCGTCCGAGGGACAGTCTCACCGTTCCAGCCAGTTGAAAGAGAGCATGGGACGATAAAGCAGTCTGGGGGAAAGAGGCGCAATTTCTAGGATACGCACAGATGTGGCCAATCACAAAGGTCACGGTTGCACAGAAAGGAGTACACTAATGCATTGCTAAGAGGAGAGGTGATTGTTGCTGTCACTATTCATGACAAGATGTTTGCATTATGGCACAAGGGAGCAGGCGATGGGCAATTAAGAGAAGGGGTACGAGCCAGATATGGAACGAGCTGCCATAGGTTTAACACGAGGACGCCAGAACAAGTGGGAGCCAGTAAATTTGAAATTCGAAACACTTATAAATCACAGAGGGGCATCCACCGGGCAACTGACACTTTTAGAAAACACAAGATGGTTACTGATATGTAACTTTTCATTATCTCCACACGAGGAGTAAGCCCGAGGGTGGCGATATTGCCGATGGAATGGCAGGGATCTTTGAGGAACATGGTGTTGATAGCTGCAGGCACCACCCAGAGTTTAGCATTAATAGTAGGGGATGTACCGGAAAATGGGAGACACAAAGCAGAATTGGTCCGGATGCCGCCACCTTGCCTGGGGGCAGGCCGACGAACTACAACAGAAAAGAGAAAGGATGGAAAGATGGAGACCACTGGTAGAAATGTAGTTAATAAGTCGTCTCTGATGTACCTTGAGGATTGGGATCTCGCAGACAGCAACAAAGGTCTTGCAAAATTGCAACACAAGCTGCAGCAGATAGTGCGAAGAGTAGATACGAAGGTAGGAAGTGGCTGCGGTGGTACAAGGAGGTCCCGTATGCGGCTCCCCCGCTCGAGCTAAAATCCTATGAGGGGGTGTTATGTGTTAACCGAGCAGAGCAGAATGAGCATTATTGATCGCGAGAATTTGTAGAAACAACGAAGCAGGAGCCGGACGAAGTGTTGTAGGAGACAACGAAGAAGCAGCAGGACGACAAGCATCACTCAAAGGGAGGTGAACTGTGAAGCCAAGGCAGTGCATCTTATCGCACCGACGAGTGACTCGGGACGAGTCATGATGATTGTGTTGGGGGACTGTTGGGTAGCGGAGGTCCCACGTAACAGTTTTGGGTTTGAGAGCCTAGAAGTTAGGATAAAAATATTGTAAAACTCCGAAATATGCGGAGCGCGAAATGTAAAAGGTCGAGTCAAAGGGTTGTCTGCCCATGAAATAATATAGAATAGTAGGGAGTAAGTCGGCCTACCCATGGTCCGCGGACCATGGGAATGTATAAATAGAGCAGGGCTCTAAAGGTAGAAGGCAGTTTTTTTTGAAGAGAATGTATTGTAGTGCTATGGGTTTGTGAAAGTTATATGCGTGTCTGTATGTCTGAGTCGAGGGTATTGGGTGATAGATAGAGGCTCTGCACCTGTGTGCACAGAGGCCTGGTAGAGTTTGCAGCTGTGTGTGCAGACCCCTGCAATTGAGTGCATAGGGTAGATCTGGATGTATCGGTGATAAAGTGGAAATAAAGATAAGTTGATTTTGAAACACTGTGTTAATCTGAGCTATTGCAGATCTGGTTAATTTATGATTGGTATTTCTATTGATTCTTTATGTGCATGCTTATGTTCTGGGTTAATGCAAATCTGTATCTCTGTTAAATGCATGCACTGGTTATCTTGATTAAATGTTTGCTTAAATACCATCACAAGTAGATCTGATCTATAAAGTAAATAGTATTGAGGAATAGCCCAGCCACGGATCTGCGCGGAAGCAGAGCAGCGCGAGGCTGCGGAACGGTGCGTGAAACCTCTAGACCACATCTAGACATCCCAAGGGTGTGGAAACCTGGTTCCAACACCCTCCCCTGCTACCTCGGGTGAGACCTTAGTCTGCGCTCCGCAGGCTGTTGCCAAAAGGGCCGATAGCTGTGGGATTTGTTTGGCTAAATAACTCTTCCGAACCTGGGTCAGGCCCATATAAGCCAATAGGTAGTGTCGAATATAGTACCATTATTCTTTCCCATTTAGAAGAATCTATAGAGTCTCATATCACTTTCAGATCACTCTTTGGATGTTCCACTTACTCATCCCTCCATATTACATCAACAACCCAATCCCTTAGACATTGTTGTTGTTCAACCACCATGTTTTATAGGTGAGCAACAATTCCTCATTTCTGAAGCCACTCTTTGGTATGGTGACACCATGTATGCGAACCCAAAAATTTAGTACATTTGATTCATATATGTAGTGAAAAATGAGATTGGTAATACACCATTTCCTTTCTCTAACCATATCTATCCGTTCTTCCCATAAGAATACATCCATAACATAAACAAATGGAGACCACATTAACAAAATGTGTTTGGAGTCCACTATCCAAATACATCCGGTATGCCCATAACATACTCCATCTATCCATACAAAATTGGGGGCACATATGCCCCTACATCCCCTCATCATCCTTTGGAGGATCTCGTGCCATTTAAGCTGAATTGAATCCCTTATTTACGCACTTGGAAGACAATGGCGTTCTCCTCCTGCTAGGGGGCATCATTCCCACCTTTGCATACCATATCAGTGCCCTCCATCACATATGTCCGAGGAAAGTATCCCACGCCTGGGGGTATGATGGTTCCCCCCTTAGCCACATTCTCACTTGATCAACATAACTCTCAACCTAAACCCTAATGATCTAGGTATGGTCGATTATCCTCCCATATTTTGGATAATTTGTCCTACCGGCCTCCCCGACAAGCCATATACTGATCACATATCGTAGATGATTTATACCATATATTCAACCATTCTATTATATGTGACACCATACTTACTACCTAGTCCCCATGTTTGACTTCGTGGGCAGGGATGATCTTAGACCTTCTCTAGTATTTCATTCTTGTATTCCTCTTTTACCTTGATTCTTCACTAGGAATCATCCATCGGAGAAGCATTAAGGAAACCTTTAGACAAGTAATGCCACCTACTTGGAAGTCACATATTTGAATTTCGACGGTCGGTTTGTCTACTATGATCTCCACAAGATTTAGGGCCTTCTCCTCCTCTCCTAATTCTCCACAAATCACTATGCAAATGAATTGGATTTGGGGGAAAAAGGCCCTTTTATAGGGAAAACCCTAGTTTTTCCATCACCCATTGTGACCAAACCGTAACTCAGTTTGACAAACTGTCAGCACCGCTGGAAATTTCTCATTGAGTTCTATAATGGGTCTTTTTTTGGTAATTTGACACTTCACCGGGAAGCCATTTTTTCCATGAGGTCTCATTTTGTTGCATATTCGTACCGAATTTCTTCATTTGCACGACCCGTACTTTGGTACCACTTTACCTTTGCACTGGTTGACTCATGTGTCAATTTTCATCATCAGTAACCATCATTTACTCATGTTTTCATGGTCCCCCTCTGGCCTCCTGCACATGGCAGCATCATCGAGTCACCCCTGGTCAAAGCATCAGAGATGAGTCACCCTTGTATTTATGGAGTCTGTTTTGAGTCCCCTTATGTCCCTTTACAATGTTTCATACGTCGTCATGTCGCATCCCTACCATTTTACTCATATTTTTCCTCCAACTCGACTACTCCATCTTTGCTAAACCCTCGTTTGAGTCATTGACCACCCCCTTTGGAATTTAGTCAGTCGCTGCTAGGTCAACCATCCTTATTATGCTCTGACAAGGGAAGTCGTCAGTCCGCCACCCATCTTGTTTCCTTCCATAATCATCCTTGGTGTCAGTCCATCAGTCATTCTGCTATGATCCCTCATGCCTTTGTTTAGGATTCCTTATTGCCTTAACTTGTGCAGGTCCTCTTTTGTCGACCTTAGCACATTTATTCCAGAAGAGTGGTCTAGAGGGCAGTGTACCTTGGTTCCAACTTCCATCTTTGTGCAGTGCCTCAGATCAAGAAAAGGGACTTATCATTTCCCTTTGACTTGTTTGTTTCTCACGTGATCGACACCAACTCCTTATCGCGCGATTGAGATTTGTACCCTTGACGGTATAGGCCAAATGATTGTCCCAGTGATTCTCGGGTGTGTGTGATATGTTCCAAACCTCATGAGGGGGTGGCCCTTTAGGTATCCCCCCACTCACCCGGATGACCACAGATGTTGATCCAGCCTCAGATGCAGTTCAACAAATGTGAGGGGTTCGGTTTCCACCGCTTGCGGCACCCACAACACGCATGTCTCCTTTAGATGATCCATTTAGATCTTTAGAGCCCTTTCTTGTTTAACAAGAATTATTTGGTTGTGATCTCCCCTCATCATGTCAGCTTGAGGGGGATCATGTCTCATGTACTCAGATGTTATTGCATTTAGTTATGGCCTATGTTTATATAGGCGCATTATGTATATGGGATCCATTGTATTATTTTCTATCCCATTGATGCCAGTGTAGCATGCATCATGTATCATGTACTTTGTAGCTCAATCCCACATTGATGGGCTCATCATTATTCTTTGTATGCAATTATCTTGGCAGGTATGGGTATGCCTCTCCCGCCTCATTTGAGATCATGTACTACCACATAAAAAGATACTTCTATCAGTTTAGTAGGTCTCGCCCCCTCCATTATTTGTCTGTCCTTGACTTGCTTCGGGTCTTTGTCTCTCTATTTGACTTCCCTTTTGGTGTCTCATGGAAGTGTAAACTACAACGTATTTTAGTCATACAATTTGCTCCTAACACTCATACAGGTGGGGGAAATCTGTTATCACCAAAAAATGATCACTTAGCCATTTCTAACTAGGTGGATCAAAATACACCATGTAGATTTAATTTTACCATAGTAAAATCACTTTCATTGTGGAAAATAATTTAGTAAACCACTTTTATTAAATTATTTTCTGTTTTAAATAAAAAACCCATGAGAAAAATTAGATAAGTCATTATTTATTTAATTTTCTCTAGGAATAATTATTAAAACATTATTTAAATAATTACTCCTTGTCACATTTTACTAAATCCCTTAGGAATATTTAAATAAATCACTATTTATTTAATTTTCCTTATTTATGTTCTTCGAATAATTGTTAAATCCCTATTTAATAATTGTATTGATTTCACATCATTCTCAATTCTCGTGAAATAATTAATAAATCATTTTATTTGTTAATTATTTTTAAATAAAGATATTATTTAACCATTTTAAAAGTTTGTTCCCTCTCCAATAAATATAATAAAGTATTCCAAGCAGTTAGATCTTGATTTGGTTAATATTATTTTATGATTCTCCACTTTCGAGATTAACTCAATACTTTGTTATAAATAAGAGGGTTTTTTCATTCATTCTTCACCATGATCATAATCATCACCACCATTATCGTCTTTTTTCTTTTGAGCTCCCATTTGAGTTCTCCACATTTTGTCTAGGTTTTTCAATTATTGAGAGAGAAGATCGTTTTCTGAAGCATCAAGGACATCAAAGGATACATCCCACGGAGGGGGACTCACAAACCATTTTGTAGATCTCCTTCACCAGGTGTTTTTAATAAATAGTTTATTCAATTAAAGTCTTTACATTTGGGTTATTGCATTGGGTATTTTTTACAACTGCTTTCTATTCTAGATCGTTTAAACTTTTGTTGCAGGTTTTCTATTTTTATTGCAGATCTGAATTGCAAGCAACCATCAACTTATTGTTAGGGTCACTTGTCACCTAGTGACTTAAGTGAAGTGTTTTTGGTACACCTTCCAAGAATTTTCACACTAACAAAAGGAATATTCACGGGTAAAATATATATATTTTTTTCATTATGCAATTTGAAATGGAAGTTAGGCATAGAGACATGCATTGGTAGAAACTATTCATCTCTTATATTAAAGTTTTTATGTATTAGAAATGGAATTATCATGTTC
The DNA here is from genome assembly GCA_031772625.1 of Pinus tabuliformis. NCBI lineage: Eukaryota > Viridiplantae > Streptophyta > Pinopsida > Pinales > Pinaceae > Pinus > Pinus tabuliformis. Next base: position 440,595,989 of record CM062817.1, read on the forward strand.
ACACAATAAAAGAGATAAAATGTAAAAGGGAACATGAGTGAAAATATGAAAGGTTTTTGGGTGTTCTATCAATAATATACATTTAAATTAATTAAAAAATAGGATTATTCATGAAAGAGACATGTGGTTGGATGAATGATAGGTAGACTAGTGAATCAATAATTAGGACTTTGACATGATAAGGCATGTGGCTTACACAAGCCCCATGAGAAGAGAGGGAAGGTGGACATGGAGGGAACCTTATGCTCCTTAAGGTTGGATGATTATTCTAATGTTGAATAACAAATATACAATTTTTTTCTCTTTCAAATTCAAGGATTCCCATTGCATAACACATGTCAACTTGTTATATACACGACTTCAGATGATTTGGGATTTTGAACTAATGCTTTCTTTATTTGTATGTGAGCATGTTTTTCTTTTGTCTAATTCCTCCACACATCTCCTTTATTTTCTAGATTTGCTTATTTCTATTGGAAAAAAATATTCCCATTATCCAAACACTATAGAATTCACAAAATCAATAATCATAAATCACATAATGAATAAATTGAAATTATAAATAAAAACAAAAATGAATCAAGTTTTTAACAATGATATAAAATAGATTATTGTATAATAAAGCAATCAAATCTTCCTTCTGATTTTACTCTACTTGATTTGACTCCATAAAATTCAAATTCCTACTTGTGAAAATATCAATAAATGACACTTGTTGAATGATAACTAAACAATCTTATTTCGTAGTTTTGTACATTATTTATTTATCTCACATTTGCTGGGTCAACATTTTATAAAGGTTTATATCAATACAATTTCCGAGGTTTAATTATGTGCATAATTGCAAATAGTATATCTAAATGCAAAATAGTCCAAGAATCTAGAAAAGGTAAATCTTGAAATTAACAAGAAATATATATGGGTCTAGATATCTTGTAGATTATGACATGTTACTACCACCTGGATACCATGTAGGATAATATTCGCACCGAGCACTTAGATATGACATGTAGGACAACTAACATATGATGCAGAGGTGAATTATATCAATCATGATATCAACATTAAGAAAAATATGAATTTGTCTATATGGGATCTAGTAAATCCTGATAGATTTCACAAAAGTATTCCCTAGATTTGGAGTAGTGGAATTTGTATATCCCGAAATCAAGAAATTTGGATAGATTTCACAAAAGTATTCTCTAGATCTAGATTTACAAAATATGTATATAAAAATAATTCCATATAGATGACATGTGTTTTCTGCCGAGTCATCTTCCACATAAATTGACATGTAACATGACATGTCATATTAAATATCAACAAAATAAAATATCAAAACTTTAAAACCTTGTTTAACCCTTGTATGCCAATTGTATTATTTGGAAGAAGAATCCATAATTCAAAAGGTTTAATGAAACACAAAATTGGTTTTAAATATAAGGAATGCAATAGAATTTACAAGTTCTAATAATCATAGATTACACTTCTCTCGGATCCTGATAACTTGCATCCGTATAACTAAAATCCAAGAAAGGTGAATACATAGAAATACCATAAAAATCATGGATATGGATTTAGGAAGTAAGGAGAAAGGTGAATACATAGAAATACCATAAAAATCATGGATATGGATTTAGGAAGTAAGGCATTTTCAACGAAATTTTAAGTAATTCACATAACAATTTTAAAAGGAAAAATCCATTCCTTTGGAAAATCATTAAAATAAAGCGATTCTAAATTTACGAAAATTGTAAAAACTCCCGAGACACAACCAAACAGACACGAATAAGCACATGATGAAAACTACTTACAAATTGTATAAAATAAAAATGAAATTATAATAATTTATCAAAATAAATGAAAGTAAGGAATATTTTGTAGGGCTCCCATTATTATATGAAGATATGAAGATACGATATAACTATGGGGGTTGTTGTATCATTTGCAACAAGATGTCAACTACTAAGTTCAAATCAATTGGCTTGGGAGAATATCGAAGTAGATATATAGAAAAAATTTGGAGCAAGGGAGCTTCTACAACCTATAATGAAGAGACATCATTTTTAGAAAATTTTGAGATTATCTCCTTAGTTTTCAATTTACTCATTAAAATTTTAACAAACTTTATATTTAATAATGGAAGATTTATCTTTTATACATGTCAGGTTAAAATGTGGTATTAAGGATCTTAATTAGACTTATTAGAGTTAGATTAGTCATTGGTAGAAAACCTAAGACTCAAGGGTGCATGCAGAAGCACATGCATTCTTTTACATGCACAAGAGTCACATACATAAGGGTGTTAAGACTTTATAGAAAGCATAATAATGAGGACATAAGAATGATCACACTTTATATAAGGAACAATAGTGAGTTGTCCACATTTTTCCTTAAGGGGACAACTATGTGCATCATACAATGGTATTTGTTTGGCTTAAAAGCTCAATAAATTCAAGTCCATTTTCATGAAACATTTTTTGGGTTTTTGGAAGAGGAGTTTTATTTCTATGATTCACCTTTTAACATTGATCTAAGTGTGTTTTAACCTTACTAAACATTTGAAACCATATTTTTATATCTTTTTTACCATGGTCATATTTGATCCATGTCCTTATGCTTGTGATTTGAAGGAAATTTTTCCTTGTCCATAACTTAGGACGAGGATTGATTATTGAACCTTTATACTTTTGAATATGATAAATACTTAAGTTTTTTTTTTTTTTTATTGTTAACAATGTGTTCATAAGGCATATATCCTAGATCAAAATGAATATAAGGAATTCCATATCTATATTTGTTCAAGTAGTTGCATATAAATAATTTGAATAATATTTTTCTTAGTTGATAACCTAGGAAGTGAATTAAATATTATACCTTTACGTTTTCATCATTTTTTTAATCAAAAGAGTATTTATATTATATAATTCCATGCTTGGTTTACAACAAATACATTAGGAATTACAAAGATAATTCATAAAAAATTTTCAATTTTTTTCTCGTTTCTAATAAGAATACATGATTTTCCTAGGACAATATTTCCGAGCAACAAAAAGAGGGGTTTTGTAGGTGAATAACTTACAAAACTTCCCTAGCAAAACACAAAATTTATAACACATAATGCTACGAGGGAATTATTTTAATAGATTTCATCCGCCATTAGGGAATTATAGTAGGCCTAATTTAGCCATTAATGTTTAATTCACTTATCTTCAATTTACACCCCTCGTTACAATTCAAGGAGAGAATCTTCATTACTTACTGCTTGTATGAGTTGCCCCTTGTTGAGGGGAAGAGTTTCGTGCTTTTCTGGTATTTGAATATCCTTTGAATTTTGGTTCTAGAATTGACTGAGTGCCCATTTCCTTATTTTTTTTGTTTTCTCCAATCTTATATTTATTGGCATTGATGTGTGTTGCAGTGTTTCAAATGTATTGTTGGTTGGCATTGCTGTCAACCTGGTAGCATGGTTGTAGGAGAGTTGGTTAGCACTTCTATGTTTAGCTATAGGTGGCTTGTATTTGGTTCATGTGTTGCATTAATTTTGGCATGTCTACTAGCATGGAGATGTGAGGATGACAAATGTTAGTGTTGCAGGTGGATTGTGTGTAGATGGTTGTTGGTATGTATCTGATGAGCTATGATTTATGGCTTCTGTGGGGATGATCTATGATAGATGGTTCTTGAAGCTTGGCTTATGTCCAAATGTTTTTTGTTGAATGGTTTCTTATGTGATGTTATGGCTATGTAGATGGATGTCATGGAAAGTGCTTGATTGATTACAAGTGTTTGGATATGCATTGGTTATGCATATGATTGCTTGGTTATACAATGTTACCAAGGATGTTTTCCATGGTATTTGATTGAGCATGAGTAGAGTGTTAACATGGTACATGTATTCTTGGTATTGGCATTACCATGGTATTGGTATGTGTGCGTGGAGCAGGTTGGCACGTGATATTGCCTTGGTGAAAATAGTCTTGGTATTGACATAACCATGGTATTTTCCCGTGGTATTGTTTTGGAGATTACCATGGTACAAGAGTCCTTGGCATTGACATAACCATGGTATTTTCATGTAGTAATTTTTGGAGATTACCATGGTAAAAGAGTCCTTAGTATTAACATAACCATGGTATTTTACCGTGGTATTAGTTTGGAGATTACCATGGTATATGTGTCCTTGGTATTGACATAACCTAGGTATTTTCCCGTGGCATTGATTTGGATATTACCATGGTACACGTGTTCTTGGTATTGACATAACCAAGGTATTTTCCTGTGGTATTGGTTTGGAGATTTCCATGGTAAATGTGTCCTAGGTATTGAAATTGTTATCACTCAGGTTGTTCCCTTTGACTCCTAAGGGAATACGGTCGAGGTAACCACAAACCAATCTTTGGACTGCAGGTCCTAGCCTACCTGTAGTCAGAGAGGGCTCTCTCTTTAGGATTTAGATTTGTTTAAGGGATGATTTTAGGCTAGATATGATGCACATGGGTTTTGTTTGAGTTTGGTGGGATGGTTGATATATTCAAGCAGAGTTGGCATGCAAAGTGTAAGAAGTTCAAACCATTGGGCATGGAGTCTATGAATGTGAATTGAAGGGTGTGTTTTCCTTGGCAGAAGAGGGGAATATGGAGCAGGATAGCTACACATGGCACAATGATTAATGCTGGAACAAAGATGAAATGGAGGTTAGGGGATTAGAGGCAATTAAGGATCTCTCATCCAGCCAAAGAGGGAAAGTGAATGAAGACTATGTAGGAGCAATGAAGGATTCCTAAATAGCATTCAGAAATGAGAAATAACTTAAACATGATCAATTAAGTACGCATATCCATCACTAATTCAGAGGAAAACATAGAAAGTTACAAGAATTGAGCACAGAGGGCATGAAAACCATTTCTGAACTATTCCTTCTTCCTGCAACTTAGATTATGATATATAAATGATACAAATACATATAAGCTGACAACAGAGGGAGGAAAGACTTATTGGACCATGAGCAAGCACGAGAATTCCATATCAAGCTCTTCAGCCATTGAAAGCACAACCAACCAGTTCAGATGCAAATATTCCAACAATCTTTGATTACAAAAGTTCTTAAACTTACAGCACAAGTCTGGAATGAGAAATACAACCAACCAACCCTTTACACTATCCAGAGGGTGGTATAAATAGAGAAAATATCTACAAAATATCTACAACAGCAGATCTGATAGCAGATCTGGAGAAATGAATGCTTCTAACCTATCATTTATTGCAAATAAATGAAAGAATTCCTATCTACCAGCTGCGCAGGGACTGCAGCCATAAGAATGAATAAATTATTGGTCTTTTGAGCAATGTGCTGGCACTTCTGCAATAACTGTGCCTTAGGACTTGCTGCACTGCTCATATGTGTCTTTGTACACTGTCTCTGCAAAATCTGGGCTTTAAACACTTGAATTGCCCCTCTAGGCGGTTCTGCTGCTGTAGAGTGGCTTTAATGCTCATAACTGTGATCTGGTGGGCTTTGATGGCTCTGAGCTACTTTATTGACTTTGATGGGGGCCTCTTTAATGTTCTGTTACTTTGGGCTACTGATATTTTGATCTGATACTCTTTGACTGTCAAATCGCCCCATTCTGCTCTTTGAATGCAAAATTACTGCTGCAAGTGCTTTCCGTGGCCCCTAGAATGCTATCGGCGCATGGCCGATCAAAAATGGTCCTTAAACTGATAAATTTGTAGCACTGGGTCGAATAAAGGAGCTCTGGCGGCATGTTGAGGAGAAATCCCTTTATTTGGAAGTATTTGGGCCCGGAGCGATCTCAAAATGGCCAAGGAAGGCATCGCTCTTTTGCAGTTGTGGCGGGCGAGAGCGCTGTACACAAAACTTTAAAAATGGCCCTTTTATTATAATACAAAAATGCTTTCAAAATTGTGCAAATTCATGAAATTTGGGCGCAGGCGGCAACTGTTCATTTTATTAAATTCTGGCCGTTGGATCTGGCACGGGCCGATCCAACGGCTGGCGCTAAATCGCAATATCGGCGTCGGGTGGACCGGGGGGTGGCACATAAACAATCGCCGAAACTGCGCGGACCCGATATGCTATAGGCCCTTCCTTTTATTTGGAATCGCGTCCGGCCCATCGGCGATGTCATATCGGCGGACTTACAAAAATTTGGTTTGCGGACCCGAAATGCTAATATACCATGCTTTAATGTTATTTCGGCTCCGCCATATCGGAGCAGTCCCGCTCAGCTGCACAAAGGGCCTTTCGGACCCGAAATCCCTATATGCCGAGCTATATAATATTTCAGCTTCGCCAGTAGGACATGGGGAGAGCCGCGAACAAATCATGATCGTTGATCTGGCAGGGCGATCCGACGGCCGGTGCTAAATCACATCGGGGCGGACCATTGGTCCCAACACATAAAACTTCCGATGGAGCGATATAGCTTGCAGAACCGAAATGCCTTTGTGCCCATTTTTAATGGAGATCGGGTCCGAACCATCGGAACCCATCATATCGGCGGATTTACATTTGAAACAGGTCCAACGGACCCGAAATCCCTTTCAAAACTTCCCTTTATAAATTATCGGCTCCGGAATATCGGAGACCTCCCTTTTCGCTGTGCCCGGGGACCTTACGGACCCGATAGCTTTTACAAAACCCGCCTTTATAATATTTCGGCTCCGGAATATCGGAGCCAAACATAAGGGGTGACCGCCGATTACATATGGGCCGTTGATTTGGTGAGGGCGATGGACGGCTGAGATTGAGTCGGCACTTCGCTATCGGCGGGGTCATGGGGGCTGCCACATAGAAACGCCGAAACCCATCGGACCCGAAATCCTTTATAAGCCGCGCTTTATATGTTTTCGGCTCCGCCCAGTCGGAGCCATATATAGGAATGAAGCGATAAAACATTAGCCATTGATCTGGGGCCCAAATGGATGGCTGTGATTAATTCGGGGATTCGGCAATCGGCGGGGTGGAGGGCACAGCCTTTACATATTGCGATCACCGAAACGGGCGATCGCCGAAATGATCCGGGCCATTGGATCGGCGGGGGTGATGGACGGCTGAGATTTGGTCGCTGTATCGGCGATCGGCGGCCCATTATAACCCATGCCTTATAACCTCGAATATTTGCGATATGCCGATAAGCGATATCGCATCGGCCATTGTTGATTGGACAGGCAAAAAATGTTGTTGTTTCAAGACAAGACCTCCCTCCCGACTGCGATATTGCATTGGAGGGGGTCAAAAAGACTCTTTTTTATATCGGAGCAATTTATTATAAAAAAAAGGCAAGGCAAATGAATTCGGAGGGGTGAGGTAAGTGCTTGGAATGGACTTCTAGGGCATCAGAAGGGGTCTGATGGCCAAAAAGGGAGGATTCATGCCTTGGAAGGATTCCAAAGGCACTTGGGAGGATTTCTATGTGTTTTGAGAGGGGTTTAATGGCCAAAAAAGGGGTTTATGCCTTAAAAAGGTAAAACAAGGCCAAAAGGATGATTTTTATACATATGAAGGGAAACTATGCAAAGGAATGAGTCCTTATGCATTTGGGAGATGGTTAGAGCTGGTATTGAGGGCTCTTGCTAAGTTTCAGATAAACTTAGCAATTCCCGAGGATGTATATGGTTATCTTTCAACCAGGGGGAGGGGATAAGTATATAGGGGAGTAATATACATAGTTTTAGTAGGGGAAGGGGAAATAGATAGGGAGCTACATAGTAAAGTTAATAGTTAATATGACAATGATGAGAAAAAGTGCTAAGTATGATGTCTTAGGCTATCAATGGGGGAAAATGACTCATAGAAGCAATATGGATTTTCCTTGAGTGAAGCAGATCTTCACCAAGGCAAATGATATGGAGAATGATGAAACTAAGAGGTATCAAGCAGATCTTGACCTCTTTAGGGGAAGTTAGTGAGTGATTTGGGGAAAGAGGAGGAAGGGGAAGTTAGACATGCCTCGCTTGAAGTCCTCCAACTGAAAAACTGCCTCAAACCAAAAATGAATTGCTTATCAAAATTGGAACACAGCAGTGGCACTGAGACTAGCACACTCTCATGGACACTTCTTTGGCCATCTGTAGCAAATATGGAGCATTGCAGCATGCATAGTACGACATATTTGGCATGTAAAAATGTCGATCATGAAAGATGATTAACCTGCTGCAGCAGGAGGCTAACAGACATAACCATGGTATTTTCCTATGGTATTCACTTGGAGAATTGTTAAGGATATTTTGGATTTTACTTATGTGAAAAAAAATTAGTGTTGTTGGTTGGTTGGTTTTGTTCCATTGAGAGTGTTAGAGTATGCCATTGTGAGGGCATTGAGAGAGAGTAGAGATTGCAACAATTTCCCACATAGTTTTGTAGTGTTTTATCAGAATTGTGTATGCAAAATGTAGAGAATGATTTGAGGAGAATTTCATAGTTTTTGTATTGCAGATGGCAGTAGTCAAAGTGGAGAAGGATTGAAAGTATGTGGTGTATTAGTGTGAAAAAAATTGATGTGATATTTTCTCCCTCATGTTGAGCAGTTTGAGAGCCCAATATGAAATATTTATGAATGGTGGTTCACATGGAGGAAGTGAAGGAATGGAGGCTTCAGAGTAGACTATGATTCGACATATTCAGTAGAAGGAACATATTTCTCCATCCAATTGGTGTTGGATAGTCCAATGGGTGTTGGGCAAAGATCGTTGGTCGTGGGTGCTTCCAACATATATATTTTTGTCGATCCATGAGAGAAACAGATTTCCTAACTGATAGGTGCCAACATACTGTAATGCAAGCTAAGTATTTCGACTTATGGGTGTTGTTATCACTTAGAACTAAAAATTTGATGTATGTCAATTTCTATCCTAGTCCGATGACAAAGGTCTGTGTTAAGTTGATTTCGTTTTTTTTTTTCCCTCACTTAGGATTTGGAGTTTTAAAAAGTTTTTAACTCGAACCATACTCAACTCCCATTGGTTCTCCTCCACCATCATTGTTCTATAGTCATATCTTGTCTCATCTGAGTCACCATGTCTTTTAGTAATTTCGCAGCGTAATCCCATTCGCCAGTTTCGCAGCGCAATCATGGATAAACGTTTTCGCAGCGCATCATGATTAGGCCGTTTCGCAGCGCATCATGAAAATTTAAAACTAACAGCGCTGCGAAATCATGGATTCGTGCATTTCGCAGCGAATCTTTCCCGAAATGTCAAGTCCGTTGGGTGAGTCATCAGTTATGTCCTCTCATGTCAGTTTATGTACCTCTCGTATCACGTTTGAACGCTCATTTGCCACTATCACCACCACTAGATCTGTTGATATGCACAGAGTATCATTCCCAAGGAATTTTACCGTGCATAAACCTTAATGATGGTCGTAAGTGCTGCATGAGTGACAAATCTGCCCGATTATGTATTGAAAGGTTTTAAATGGAAGAGTTTAAATTTCAAGCGAGGCTGATAATCAAGCGAGGCTGAATTAAAAAGGAGCTGAATCACGATTTCAACCGGAGCTGTTAGTCTTTGTATGTGAAGATCTCGAAGAAAGAATGGAGAAAAAAGAGCACAGATCCGGTAAATGTCAGAGGACTGAACCTGAGGGCCTGGACATAACGCTGAGAGATGAAGGGGTGAAGAAAGCGTTTAAAGATGCCGGGTGCTGGAACTTTTGCAAAAAGCTACAAGGAGGACATGCGCAGGTAACTAAAGAATTTGTGCTAAACTTCACTGGTTTAAATTCAAAGGTAGCCATGTTAGAAGTGCAGGTTTCTCCAGAAGCAATATCTGCTGTGACAGAGATCCCAAGAGGACAAGAGGAATGGTTTAAGAATTTCAAATTTGACCTGAATCCTTGTAAGGAGTTTTTAAAGGATGCATATGTAAATGAAGATTTAACTAAAGCAGTGCCCAGGAGTTATGTCAAGGAACATTATGCTCTTCTACTCACCTGCATACAGAAATATTTAACTTGTGAAGGAAGGTACAACAAGGTTTATTCTTACCATTTCAAACTGCTTTTGCATTTCACTGGGAAAGTCTCCATAGACCTTCCTTTTTATTTGTTTCGCAGCTTGAGTAAGATGTGTGATAAGGTGCAGCTAAGGAAAGAGGACTGTGAAACCTCTTTGTTTCATCATGGTTTGATCAAGCTGCTGGTTTTAGATGGCCTCCAAAAGATAGACAGAGACTGGAATTCTTTTATTTTCATGGCTGGATTCCAAAGCAAGACTGGCCTCACTCCACAATCAGTCAGAGAATTTACAATAGCTGAGCTCCAAAAAGAAGCAAGAGCTAAAAGGGTTCCAAAGTCACAGCTAAGAAAACCAGTGAAGCCACTAATCATTCAAGATCAACCTCAGAAAACAACAAAGGAAAAAACTCATGATAAGAAGACTATACCTGAAACAAGCACATTTGAAGCAGTCTCAAGGGTAAGGACAAGAAGCCAGATAAATAAGGAAAAAGGTAAAGCCATAGCAGTTGAAGAGAGCCCAGTGTCTAAGGCAAGTTTGAATGATTTATTACAGGCCATTGAATTTGAGCAGTCTGAACCAGTCCAAATTGATTTGACACAGTCAGAGCAAGAAGGTACCAAGAAGTCTAAGGCCTCAAAAAGGCTTAAATTCGATGAGCCAGCTGAAGAATTCATTTTTAAACCCAAAAGACCTATAACAAGGAAATTCCAGCAAGTAAAGGAAGCACTGCCAAGAACAGAGGAAACAGGGAAAGGAACGCAAAAGGACACAAGCAAAACAGTCATCACATCTCAAGGAGATAATATAGCAACCATAAAGAGCCAATTAGAAGCAGCTAAATATGAGATTGCCAAATTGAAGAAAGCCGCTAGAAAACGTGCAGTCATATACGCAAAGTATCGTAAAGCTCTATGGAAAGGGAGTGAAACCCTAGAAAACCAGTTGAATTCAGTGGTTGATGGCCATTCACAATTTCACACATGGATAGTACCAGCAATCAGAGAAGCCAGGTACATCAGAAGAATCAATATGCAACTGAGAGCTGGGAATAAAGCTATGAAGAAACAAATTGAAGATCTGAAGGCACAGCTAGGTCAGCTACCTGCTAAATGAGTTTTGAGGCCAAGTAAGATTTTGTTTAAATTTTTGACAAATTTGCTTGACTTTATCTTTTTGAGGAAACATAAATCCCTGTGCGACATGTGTAAAGTTTAAAGAAGTTTTGGGCAATCAAATACTCGGCTAATAAGGGTCTCAGGGCAAAAGCAAGCTGTTTAAAAAAAAAAAAAAAAAAACTCAGCAGTTTCGTAGCGCGCTACGAAACTGCTGTAGGTGATGATTTTAACGCAAACAGGCAGTTTTGAATTATGAGCGGGAATTTTGAAAGGGAAACGCCTAAAGGGTGTGCAAAACATCATCTGGAGCAACAATAGTCAATCAGATCAAGACAGGTGGATGCTTAAAAAAGGTGGAATATTTCAACTCAAGTTTAAAATTTCTGTTGTAAAGCCCCTTTATCACCGTTCAAGAGGTATCAAACGATTTGCATACAAGGAACTTTTGCCTGCACACATGTTCATCGATGAAGCTTACAACGCATCAAGAACGTGGCAGTTTTCCATGTTTTGGGTTATTAAAGGCTAGAAGACATGCTTCTATACATTCCAACTTTTTGAGGAAAACTGAAGCCGAGAAGCAAGGGAAATTTCCTAATACTTCTGAGCAGTTAAAAGATTTAGTGTTCAAGGTCAATATGGAGCATTAAACATCCAGCTCACCCAAATCGAAAGAAGACCAGGTGTCAAAGAACAAGGAGAAGCCATTATGCATGGAAAATGGAGTTAGAGTCATAGTTAATTTAGAACTCTTAAAAAACTCCAGTCAGCACTTTATTGTATTTATTAGTTAGTTAAATAGTTGATAGGTGTCATTAGAGGTAGTTATCGAATTCCCCTCATGCTGGAGGAGGAAGCTCGAATCAGTTAGAATAAGGACTCTATATATAGCTGAAACAACAATGTAATGAGGGTTGGGAAATTTTATAACAGAGCATTGTTTTGGCTTATGTAAAGACAGAGTTTCAGTAATATAATTTGGCTGCTTTACTTCTCAGGATTCATGAAGGATTTCTATGTTCAGAATGTGTGATTTTATCCTTTCCTTAATGTCTTTTACAGTTGCATAGATGTATAATCACTCAGAATTCACTGGTTGTGCTCTGATTTCCTGTATGCATTTATGAGCTGTGGTTCCATATGTGTTATGTTCTGAATACTTAAATGCTGAATGCCCTGACTTCTATGTAAAGGCAGTATCATTGTTTACTGAGGTGTTGTTGACTCCAGAGGCCCAATGGAAACTTGTTTAATGTTTTTCCAGCATCCATATTTATCACAGATATATCACAAAGAGTTAGCCATCTTATCTTAAGTAAAAATCATTAACCCATTTAGAGAGAGCCCTCTCAGGTAGAGGAGGCTAAGCCTCAACCTAAAGTAGGTTTGAAATAGTTACTTGAAGTCTTCCTGGTCTGCAGCCTTCCAGGGCCTGATTTTGAGATAACAGGTGTAAGCTAATCCATGTAAAATCTTGTACAATAGATTAATAGAAGAATTGAGTAGCGCAACAACAACAAGGTGGTTTTCCCTTGAAAGGGTTTCCACTAGAAATACTAGTGTCTTCATGCGTGCTTAGTTGGGTTGATGCTTTCCATGGTTATTATGCTTTGAGTTTATTTCTACCTTCATGTTTTATAAGTTAATATTGTGGATGTGTTGTGAAAATTGTTAATCCAACAAAAATATATAAAATTGATATAAAGTCCATCACTAATGATTCACCCCCCCATGTGATATAGTTTCCAACAATTAGTATAAGAGTTGGTGTTCTTCAGTGAAGCTTGACCGCTTAGAGAGTAGATCGTGGATCATGGCCAAAAGAAAGAGGAGGATGTCTCAAAAGAAAAAGGGTTTGAAGAAGGAAAAGGTTCAGTCTAGTGAAAATGAAGCAACAAATTCTGAAATCTCAGCCAAAATAGTTATGGTGCGAGGTAATATATTGAAAGATTTTTTTAAATTATAAAGCTGATAGTTCTATTGAGTTTGATAGTGATGATGAGAAGGATATTTATCTCATTAAGGTTGAATATGAATCAACAATGGTTGTAATCAAGGAATTAGTTGCTGAATTAGAAAAACTAACCCTTGGATGTAAAGATCAGAAAAAACTTTTGCAGATTTCCAATGAGAAAGAAAATGAGCTAAGGGAAAAAATCAATGGATTGAAAATTCAGGTTGAGGAGGAAAATAAGATTGAGGAAGAAATGAGGAAGAAATATAGAGATAAGGAGGAGGAATTCCAGAGATTGGAAGCAAAAGTGGTTTCAATAAGGAGTGATTTAGAGGAGAAAACCACTTCCTCATCTATCAAGCCAGATTTTAGGATGCACAAAGGAGAAACCAATTTAATTTCATCTACAAGTATAATCGATGATAACAGTAGAAAAAGTAGCAAGAAAGAGATCCATCAACACAACTAATAGTCAAAGAAGGAGCTCAAGGAAGATAAGCCCAAGGTGATGCCAAGAAAAACTTCAAGAAGATCATTTTTACCTTTGGGAAACGTGAGGTGCTACAACTGCTAAGAGCTCGAGCATATTGCATCAAATTATAAATCCATGCAATAAGAGAAGCAATGGTATAGAAGGTCCCATCAATAAAAACTTCAAGGAAGACAACCCACTTCACGTAGTTCAACCAAAATCAAGTATAATGCTCATTTTTATGGTTATTGCTACTCATGCAATGACTTTGGCCACAAGGTTATTGAATACAGGTTGCATGCAAAGAGGAGTAGAATGAAGAATAAGAGATATGAGCCCTTTCATCCATTTTTATGGCACATCGGACACTACATATGTGATAATCCTGGTCATAGGGCCAAGGACTGCAAGACTCCAAGATACTTAAGGCAACCTAATCAAAGAATGAAGAATATGCAAAGTAGGCCAAATAAGATGATAGTTGGACATCCGCATGCAAGAGAGAAACCACTCAAATTTTGGAGGAAGAAGGAGAAACAAGGACTGGAAAGAAGAAACTAAGGCTTTCATGGCCTCATGGGGAGCTATGGTGCATCTTGTTTTGCATGTAAACTCATTGATGGTGTTGCCATAGCTAGTGAAGTACATGTGAATATATTTGCTTGTTGAGAAGTTGTTTTTGATGACACTTTTGATTTCATGATGATGGATTTAATCTTTACTACAAATGATTGTATTTGGTAAGGCTATTGTGATAAGGATTTATGATGCGAGAATGAGCACAAATCTCTCTAGAAGGAAGGTTGAAAAAACATGATGCCACATGTTTAGTGGGAACACTTTATATGATTCCAATATTTCGATGGTTTTGATGGAATTATGGATCCTTAGAGGATTTGGTCATGCATTTCATGCTACGTGCTCATCTGTTGCCGATGTATGTGTTTTTGTTATGCATAGCTTATATGTTGCTTAGATAAGTTGACATGCAGTTGGAATGCACTAGTATGAGGAAAAATGCTTTTAGCTTAATGATATCATGTATGTAATGGTGCCATGGAGTTTAGTATGATAGTTGTGTATGGTTTTAACTGCTCGCATAATTCGTGTGTTAGAGAATTGTAGCTTATATGAAAATAAGTTAGAAGTTGTTCATGTTGTTTTTGTTGCTAGATATGGTGATGATGATGATTTTCTATGATGGTAGATGGTGTTTATATTTATGAGTATGGTTGTTGATGTGAAATTGTCATTGCCTTTACATCATTATATTTTTTGTTGCTGCCAGTTCAACTTATATTGTAGAGGTTCATGCTCCATATGATGGTTATTGTTGCTGCTATGTTTTTCCATAGAGAGATGATATATTGGGCTGATTGGTATGCTATATTTCTCATTCATGATGCTGATATATGTTGCTGGTTTAGGATGCTGTTGATATATGCTATTGTTGGGCCACTATGTATTGTTATGTGCTACTGATTATTGCTGCTAAAATATAGATTTATGGTTGGTGATTTGTGTTCGCATTATGACACAGATTTGGTGCTATGACACAGGTGTTGTCCTTGATGGCAACTCACTTAGATGACAGATCACAGTTCAGGCTCTCAAAATGAAGGAAAAAGAGATATACGCAGGTTCCCCTTGACCAAGCCGCGTATACACGTGGGTTCGCCGACCAAAAGGCGCGTATGCGTATACACGCACTTTCACGCAAGGAAAGGCGCGTACATGTTGGAGAATTTGGTTTTGGTTCGTGGTATTTGGACCATGGTATTTTGACCCATGGTATTGGTCCAAGGTATCTTGTCCGAAGTGTTGACCCTAGGTATTTGGTCCAAGGTATTGAGTCTAAGTGGTTTTGGACCATGGTATTGAGTAAGGCCTAAGACTATAAAAGGAGGAGGAGATCATTAGGCAAAGGTACTCAAGTAATTGAATATCTAATGAAGAGCAAGATCTAGAATACTGGTCATTGGGTTATGGTGCATAGTTGGATCTGAATCAAGGAAGAACCTGAGCGCTTGAAGAAGGATAAGTTTTATTGATGGGTCAAGATCTTAAGGCTTGAACAGAAGTATATTTATGTGGTTTTGATCTTTTATCTGAATAGTTGGCGCATGTTGTAATCTGTAAATCTGATGATCTGGGTATAGCTGATGTCTGAATAGTTTTAAAGGTTAAATAATCTTTTACAGATCTGTACGCAAGTTCATTACAACAAGGGCGCGTATACACACTGGCTCAGCATTTAAAAACAACGTATACGTAGGTTTGTCTTGAGCAAAGTGCGTATGCATGCAAGTTCGACACATTGAAGTAGCGTACACCTCATAAAATATGTTTTAGCTAATTTTGTTTGCTGTTGCAGTGTTCTGGGTTCTGGCTTGGGTTCTAGTATTGTTACTGTATTCTGGTTACAACATTAAGAGAAGTGATTGTTTGATTCAGTTTTGGTTGGTGCAAAGGAGATTGATTGATGCAGATATATTTTGATGTTTGATTGATGCTATTGATGGATCCAGTTTGAAATTTATGAAACGTGGTCCCTGGAAGAAAAGAGAAGGTTGTAGCCTTCTGTAGGTCAGCACCTATGTACTAGTACATCAGCTAGTACAAAATCTAAGGGGGTTGTAGCTCCCTTCTAGGAGAAGTTGGAGAATGAGAGAAGGTTGTAGCCTTCTGCAGGTAGAAGCTTGCGTACTGGTATAAGACTGCACCAGTACAGAAATACTGTAAAAAGAAGTTTCTTATTAAAAGAAGATAGAGACGAATTGTAGTTGGTGGTTTTCACCCAGATTGGGTTTCCACCTTATATCTTGTGTTCTTGTGTGTGATTGTCTGCTTTGTTTTCACTGTACCTAGTTACTCTTATATGGTTTTGATGCACAGACTAAAGATCAACATATGATGAATTAACTAAATTATAAGTGTGCAAGATATACGCTAGTTTCCTTAACTAAAGTTGTGTATATACGCAAGTCTCATTAATTGAAGTAGCGTATACAAATCTGATTGTGAAAAGAAATATTATTGACTTGCTAACACTGATTAACCCCCCCCTCTCAATATTATTTACAACAATTGGTATCAGAGCAGGTCCTTCAGAAGAAACTTGATCGCTTGAAGGAAGATCTATCATCATGAGTAACTATGAAAGAGAGGCATCCATTAGACCACCAATGTTTGATGGGAGCAACTTCGTCTATTGGAAGGTAAGAACCACAACCTATCATCAATCTATTGGAACAGATGTTTGGGAAGTCGTGGAAGGAGGATACACATTTACATAAGCAATTCCTACAGATACGGGAGGTAAAAAGTAGTATGAAATAAATGCCAAGGATGTCAATACTTTATTGGGGGGTCTATCACAATCAGAATTTGTCAAGGTTATGCAACTCAAAACCGCCAAAGAAATATGGGACAAGATCATTCTAAGCTATGAAGGAGATGATCAGGTAAAACGAGAAAAACTACAATCGCTCAGAATTCAATATGAAACTCTCATAATGCATAATGATGAAAGTATAGATAATTACTTCTTACGTATAGATGAGATTGTTAATCACATAAAAAACTTGGGTGAAGAGATAAAATAAGTTACTTTAGTTGAAAATGTTTTAAGATCCTTCTCTTCTAAGTTTGAAACAAAGTTTCTGCCATAGAAGAAAAGCAGGATCTTCAGAGTATCACTATGTAACAACTGCACAGAATCCTAACTGCTTATGAAATGAGAAAATGGGGTCCATTAGATATGAGAGAAGTTGCATTCAAAGCTTCAGGAAGAGGAGAACTCAATGAATCAGGACATACGTTAGAAGGAGAGGAAGAATCAAACTTTGTCAAGAACCTTCAATGGGGTTCTGGAAGATTCAGAGGTAAACTACCTTTCAAATGTTTTGCTTGTGGAAGAGTCGGTCATTATGCTGCCAAATGTCCTCACAAAGATAATCTTGATAAAGGTAAGGAATCAACAAAATGGAATAGAAAACAAAGTGTAAATAAGAAGAGCTACTATACGCATGAAGATAGTGATGGTTTATCAAATATTGATGAAGATGAAAATAGTAATGATTATAGACTTCTGATTGCTTTTGAAGATGATGATTTCTTGGATGCTTTAGATGAAGATGGTCTTCATGAAGAAATTTATAAACTTAAAATTTGTGTAGAAGAAAAGAATATGATCATAGATACTTTGACATTCTAACTTGCTGAAAGGGAAAAACACAATGAAAAATTAGAATGTGAAATTGTGGGTCTGAGAAAAGATATTGAGAAAACAAAAGCTCTCAATCTCAGATTTTCTAAAGGATCAGAAACTTTAGATGAAATTATCAAAGTGCAACGTTCTCCTCTAATAAAGACAGGTCTTGGATATATTGAAGAAGCATCTCAAACACAAAAGCCATCAACCTCCAAAAGCTATCTTGATGCAACAAGGAGAAGTGAACAATTTGACAATCATCAGCAAAGGCATAAAGTAGATCACCAGGTAAATCGGGTTCAATCTACTTCAAGGATGAACAGAAGCTACGACCAACCACAGGTAAACCATATTCAATCTGTTTCAAGAATGAATCACCAGGACAATAGATTCAATAATCGCAGGAACTATTTTAATGGCCAATGTTTTTCATGTCATAACTTTGGACACAAAGCTGCTCAATGTGTTGCATACAAGACCATCATGACCAAAGAAGCACAAAATCAAAGGAATGTAACTGGGATCATGAAAAGGAGCTACAATAACTTTTCTCCTCTTGAAAATGAAATAGAATGCTCTATCTGTAACAACTTTGGTCATGTATATTTTGAATGCAGGAGCAAGTTTCGACAAACATCTAAGAAGGAGCAAACTTCATTGGGTCCCAAAACATGGAGAAAGAAGGAACCACAAACAGAAAGATGTGGTATAGCCTTATATGCAGAAGGACAAGAAAATCAATGGTATATTGATAGTGGATGCTTGAAACACATGACAGGTGATAAAGAAAAACTTTAGTCATATAGTGCCTTAGAAAAGGAAAAGAAGGTATCATTTGGAAATGACACTCCCGCTGTCATAAAAGGTAAAGGTTCTATTCTCTTGAAAGAAAAAGTTAAAGATGGGAATGTTATGTATGTTGATGGTCTTAAGCATAACCTATTGAGTGTCAGTCAAATGTGTGATCAAGGAAATGAAGTAGTATTTCGATCAAATGGATGTGTTGTTCGTGAGCTTGATATAGGAGAAACAATGATCAAAGGCATAAGAACTCCAAATAATTTATACATACTCAAGGGAGGACAACAACAGTGCTATCTAAGCAAAAATGATGAACATTGGCTATGGCACAGAAGATTGGGGCATCTAAGCTTCCCTCAAATAAGGAAAGCATGCAAATTCCAGGCTGTTCGCGATCTTCCTGACATCAGAATTCCAGAAAATACAATATGCAAATCATGTCAATTTGGTAAGAAAACCAGAGCACATTTCCCAGAAAAGGAAGGATCAGCTAGCAAGCCTCTTGAACTTGTTCATACTGATTTATGCGGTCCTTCAAGGAAAAAGTCACATCACGGAGAAGAATACTTTATATTGTTCGTTGACGATTTTTCTAGAATGTGTTGGATAGGACTTCTAAAGCACAAATATGAAGCATTTGAAAAGTTCAAAGCCTTCAAAGCTTTGGTTGAATCAGATCACAAAATCAAATTCCTCAGATCTGATCGAGGAGGGGAATTTACCTCAGATGAATTCTTCGACTTTTGTGAAGAACATGGAATAAGAAGAGAATTTTCCACCACGAGGACTCCTCATAAAAATGGAGTGGTAGAAAGGATGAACATAACTGTTCAACAAATGGATCATGCCATGCTGGATGAGTCTGGAACTCCTGCAACCTTCTACGGTGAAGCTGCATTTTCTGCCGTGACTATTCTCAACAAAACAAACATTCGGGTAAATAGCACTCAAAAACCACATGAACTTTGGTATGGTAAGACTCCTACTGTAAAATACTTCAAAGTTTTTGGAAGAAAATGTTACATCAAAAGGACTGATGAAAAACTTGGCAAGTTTGAACCTAGAGCAGATGAAGGCATTCTCCTTGGTTACTCTTCCCAAAGTAAAGGATACAAGTGTTATAATAAAAGACTAGGGAAAATTGTTGAAAGTATTGATGTTGTGGTTGATGAAGCAGGTGAAAATCCAAAGCAGGCAAAAACTGAAGAATGGGAAGAAGATGAGGATTACCCTTCCACATCAAATTAGACTAATGCTAAAGAACAAGAAACGAATGAAGCACTAGAAGAGCAGATAACAACAGAAGAAAAGACTCCATCCAGATATGTTCAGAAAAATCATCCAGAGACTCAAATTTTGGGACAGAAAGAGGTAGGTGTGCAGACAAGAAGAACTATTACAGAAGCTTCGAGCTATCTAGCATTGCTTTCCTCTATTGAACCTCAAAATGTAAATGAAGCATGCAAAGATGAATGTTGGGTCAAGGCCATGAATGAAGAACTTGAGCAAATTGAAAAGAATAATACCTGGGAATTAGTTCCTAAACCTCATGATAAGAATGTCGTAGGAACCAAATGGATATTCAAAAGCAAGCTGAATGAAAATGGAGAAGTTATTAGAAATAAGGCCAGACTTGTTTGTAAAGGGTATTCTCAACAAGAAGGTATAGACTTTGAAGAAACTTTTGCACCTGTTGCTAGACTTGAAGCCATAAGAATGTTCCTTGCTCTTTCTAGCTTTCAGAAGTTCAAAGTATATCAAATGGATGTGAAATCTGCCTTTCTTAATGGAGATCTAGAAGAAGAAGTATATATTGAGCAACCAGATGGATTCATCCTTGGAAATGATCCAAAACTTGTATGCAGACTCAGAAAGGCTCTCTATGGTCTAAAACAAGCTCCAAGGGCCTAGTATTATCGTCTTGACAAATACCTTCATCAATAAGGTCTTTCAAAAGGATCAGTTGATAGCAATCTATATATAAAAATTGACAATGATAAATTTCTAATACTTGTTGTGTATGTTGATGATATCATTTTTGGTAGCAATGAAGAAGCCATGAGTCAAAACTTTGCTTTGGTAATGCAGAAAGAATTTGAAATGTCCTTGCTTGGTGAACTCACATATTTTCTTGGTTTACAAGTTCAACAAAATAAAGATGGTATTTTTCAATCACAAACCAAGTACCTCAAGCAGATCTTAAGAAATATGGCATGGAAGATACTAAACCAGTATGTACCCCTATGGTAACAGGATGCAGCCTCAACACAAATGATGAATCAACAACAATACATCAACCAACCTACAGATCCATGATTGGTAGTATGCTCTATCTAACAGGTACCCGACCAGACATCATGAATGCCGTAGGAATAGTTGGAAGATTCCAAGCAAATCCAAAGGAAGCACACCTTCAGGCAGTCAAAAGGATTTTCAAATATCTTCAAGGAACACAAAACTTTGGTTTATGGTATCCTAGGGATACAAATTTTACACTTCATGCATATACAGATGTAGATTGGGCAAGAAGCGTGGATGACAAAAAAAGCACTATCAGTGGTGCATTATATATGGGTTCCAGATTAGTATCTTGGTTCAGAAAGAAACAAAGTTTAATTGCATTATCTACATCTGAAGCAGAATATGTGGCTGCTATATCTTGCTGCACACAACTCCTTTGGATGATGCAAACATTGCAAGACATTCAAATCACATGTACTCCACCCATCTCCATTCTATGTGATAATACAAGTGCAATTAGTATTTCAAAGAATCCTGTCATGCATTCCAAGACCAAGCACATACCTATCAAATATCATTTCCTCTGGGAACAAGTGCTTGAACAAAAGGTCAAATTGGAGTATGTTCCCTCCAAGGAACAGGCTGCTGAAATATTCACCAAACCATTGCCCAGAGAGACATTTGAATATCTCACACAGAAGCTGGGAGTAGTTGATGCATCATCTTGTTGTTGAAACCTATCTGGTTCAGAGAAAAGTGGTTGTACGCGAGTTTAATGAAGCATATCCACGTACATATGCCGGTTGCTGTGGATACAATCGCGTATATGTTGGTTTGAAGAAAAAAAGTGGGCTAGAATCAAGATGAAAAGAGTCTGATATGAGTCTGACAAGAGACCATCTGGCACAGGTTCAAGGGGAGCATATACTTCTAATAATGCATTGCTGGCATTATCTTGGTATAATTTCATAGTTGTTTCTGATTCAGGTGGAACAGGTGTAGAGGGAGATCATGGTTGCTGGTCTGGATGGTGATTGACAGACGTTGTTGATGATAGTTGCTGATGACTATCATAGTCTTGTTTTAGATATTTTGTCTCTATGTCATGTATATCTTATCAAGGTCATGTAATGACCTATTTTGTTTCCCCACTATGTCTGGGATCGATGATGTAATGTTCTTGTTTTATCATGTATAAACTTTTGGTGTATCCCCACTTGGTTGGGTAGATGAGTCAATCTTGGTATATCCCCACTTGGTTGGGAGATGGATGTATGTATGAGTCCTTGGTGATAGGAAGGTCAATTATGATGTATAGAGTCATGTTCTTCTTGTAGAAACTCTTTTTGCAGACCTTGCTTATAGTCAGGGGGAGCATGAACAATACACTTTAGCATATCAGAGAATTCAACATGTACTCGGGGCAACATAACCCTTTGCCCTTGATGACAAAGGGGGAGAGTGACTTGGGGTTGCTATCAAGTCCAAAGGGGGATATTGTTGGCATTATGACACAGGTTTGGCGATATGACACAGGTGTTGTCCTTGATGGCAACTCACTCAGATGACAAATCACAGTTCAGGCTTTCAGAATGAAGGAAAAATAGATATACGTAGGTTTCCCTTGACCAAGCCATGTATACACACAGGTTTGCCGACCAAAAGGCGCGTATGCATCTACATGCACTTTCATGCAAGTAAAGGCGCGTACGTGTTGGAGAATTTGGTTTTGGTCTGTGGTATTTGGACCATGGTATTTTGACCCATGGTATTGGTCCAAGGTATCTTGTCCGAAGTGTTGACCCCAGGTATTTGGTCCAAGGTATTGAGTCTAAGTGGTTTTAGACTATGGTATTGAGTAAGGCCTAAGACTATAAAAGGAGGAAGAGATCATTAGGCAAAGGCACTCAAGTAATTGAATATCTAATGAAGAGCAAGATCTAGAATACTGGTCATTGGGTTATGGTGCATAGCTGGATCTGAATCAAGGAAGAACCTGAGTGCTTGAAGAAGGATAAGTTCTATTGATGGGTCAAGATCTTAAGGCTTGAAGAGAAGTATCTTTATGTGGTTTTGATCTTTTATCTGAATAGTTGGCGCATGTCGTAATCTGTAAATCTGATGATCTGGGTATAACTGATGTCTGAATAGTTGTAAAGGTTAAATCATCTTTTACAGATCTGTACGCAGGTTCATTACAACAAGGGCGCATATACACGCTGGTTCAACATTTCAAAACAACGTATACGCAGGTTTGTCTTGAGCAAAGTGCGTATGCACACAGGTTCGACACATTGAAGTAGCGTACACCTCATAAAATATGTTTTAGCTACTTTTGTTTGCTGTTGCAGTGTTCTGGGTTCTGGCTTGGGTTCTGGTATTGTTACTGTATTCTGGTTACAACATTCAGAGAAGTGATTATTTGATTTAGTTTTGGTTGGTGCAAAGGAGATTGATTGATGCAAATATTTTTGATGTTTGATTGATGTTATTGATGGATCCAGTCTGAAAATTTATGAAACGTGGTCCCTGGAAGAAAAGAGAAGGTTGTAGCCTTCTGTAGGTCAGCACCTACGTACTAGTACATTAGCTAGTACAAGAGCTAAGGGGGTTGTAGCTCCCTTCCAGGAGAAGCTGGAGAACGAGAGAAGGTTGTAGCCTTCTGCAGGTAGAAGCCTGCGTACTGGTATAAGACTACACTAGTATAGAAATATTGTAAAAAGAAGTTTCCTATTAAAAGAAGATAGAGACGAATTGTAGCAGGTGGTTTTCACTCACAAAGGGTTTCCACCTTATATCTTGTGTTCTTGTGTGTGATTGTCTGCTCTGTTTTTATTGTACCTGGTTACTGTTATATGGTTCTGATGCACAGACTAAAGATCAACATCTGATGAATTAATTCAATTATAAATTTGCAGGATATATGCTAGTTTCCTTAACTACAGTTGTGTATATACGAAAGTCTCATTAACTGAAGTAGCATATACAAATCTGATTGTGAAAAGAAATATTATTGACTTGCTAATACTGATTCATCCCCCCCCTCTCAGTATTATTTCCAACAATTTGGAGAGGATGACACATGTCTCTTATGTGATTTATATTGATATTATCTTGCTGCCATGAAGAGGACATGTTGTTGATCATATGCTATATGTACTTGCATTATGATATTATATTAGATATGCATTGGTGAGAGGATTATTATGATGTCCATGTATGCGAGAGTCACATTCTTGTATGTATCATGCTTAGAGTTGAGAACCATGAGAGTTGGTGCGACTATGTGTGGGCTGTTAGTAGTGTTGGTACAACCATGTATTTCATGCATTATTCATGTACACTCTCATACTTATCATAAGTAGGGAATCTAGAGTCATGTATGCATTGAGAGAGAGTCATGTGAGTCATGGTTCAACCATATGTATAGGCTTATTGATGTCATTGTACAATCATGTATCATCTTTTATAGTCATGTAATAAGTCTATGAAGACCTGTACTCTATTTCATATCATTTGATCATAGTCATTGGTCCATGTGGAGTAGCCTCTTACATATGGCAAGGAGGCATTAGAAGTGATATATATATATACACACACACATTCAACCATGGAGATGTTTGCATTTAGTGGAGTATGATTGGTCATGCCATTGTGACCTTATCATCATGCATTTTCTGCCACTGTATCTTTCCTTAGAGGATATTTCTGTTGCTCATTGACATAGGAGAGAGAGATTCTGCTTCTAGATAGTCGTTGTTGTTGCTGATGTACGAGTTTCAGTTGCTAGATAGTATAGTGTGGAGATGCAGATATGAGACAGAGAGAATGTATATGTTGTTGTTATTCATGAGTTTATTGAATATATGCTGCTACTATAGAGTTGATTAGAGTTGCTGCTAGTTGGTCACATTATGTTGGTGCTATATGTGTTGATGATTTGATATGCTGCTACTATATGATATGGATTTTGTTGCTGCTGATAAGAGATGTATACTACTGCTATAATGTGTTGTTGATCGAGAATAGCTTGTGTCCAGGGGGAGTTTATTACACATATTTTTCTACTATGTGGAGGATTGTTGTTATTATTCTCATATTTCAGTCCTACATTCCGTTATTCATCATTGAAATATGATATTGAGTGGAGTTTCTGTTTTTGTTGATGGAGCTAATTTCATGGAGATGAGCATATGGAATTTGTCCTTGACGTGTCTAGCCCTTTGCCATTGATGTCAAAGGGGGAGAATGTGAGGATGGAGATAAGTTTTAGAGGATAGTTCAAATGGTTGGATCAACTAGGGTTGCCATCAAGGCCAAAGGGGGAGATTGTTGGCATTGATGTGGGTTGCAGATGTATTGTTGGTTGGCATTGATGTCAACCTAGTAGCGTGGGTTGTAGGAGAGTTGGTTAGTACTTGCATGTTTAGCTACAGGTGGCCTGTAATTGGTTGATGTGTTGCATTAATTTTGGCATGTCTACTAGAATGGAGATGTGAGGATAGAAAATGTTTGTGTTGTAGGTGGTTCGTGTGTAAATAGTTTTTGGTATGTCTCCGATGAGTTATGATCTATGGCTTGTGTGGGTATGATCTATGATAGATCGTTTTGGAGTAGCTTGGCTTATGTCCATATGTTTTTTGTTGATTGGTTTTTTATGTGAAGATGTTATGATTGTGTAGATGGATGTCATGGAAGGTGCTTGATTGATTACAGGTGTTTGGTTATGCATGTTGAGCTCTGAAACTACATCTCTCCTACACATTTTTCCTAGACTTTTTCCCCTCACCAGTACCTCATAAGCTATCAAAGATCATTGCATATTGTTTCTAAAAGAGCATTTAAGTTGTTTTCTAACTATGTTTTTGTGTTTGCTATTTGAATTAGATTTTGCTCATTAGCCGCGGAATGTAGCCACTTTCCGCAACTGTTTTTGTTGATCTCTATATTACAGGTGTCATCAAGCAAAACAAGGCACGTGGGCAGTTCAGGAATGATCTGGACATGGATCAGGTCCTATTGGTTTAGCCAGATTCATAAAGGAAATCCCTGGTCAAACAGTGGTCAAACGAAGGAGTCCTACGACAACATGTCTTTGTTTTTCAACACGTGAAGGGTCCAAGGTTGTTCCTAGATCCCTGGGTTCATTTTGACAGCTGTAGACTACCTCCACGATGCAAATCCAACATCCACCTTTTGATAGATTGAATGATCTCAGCAACCATCATGCTAAACTCACGGATGCTGTCTTTTTACGTGTCCTCTGTTGAAGGTGTTTCATAAGAAAACAATTATGTAATTTCCCGTATAAATAACGTGTTTGCAAATGCATAGAGTTAGTTAGTTTTTGATGTCGTTTTACTGTTAGTCATTGTACTGTGCTGTGAACTAGACCTGCTGTTGTAACGAGAGGAGTCTTCCTTTGTTTTGCAATATAACAAGACTCTGTTTTATATGGCTGTGTGAGCATAATTCCAGACTGATAGCGTGTTGAACAAGGCTGTGCATAGGGCCCCTGCACGCTGAGGTTTTGTTTTCTTTATTGCTGTAAAGTTTTTATGTATTGTTTCCTTGTTTCCATTGTACATATTTCATAATTTGTTCACCTATGTATATTTCATAAGATAGTTATGATGTTAACATTACAGTCCTGTACATGATTTTTCAAGCATTGTATATTGTTGCTAACACTGATCAGTGTGTGTTTCAGGATAGGCTAGGCCCGAGAATTTTCATACAATTTTTACGATAACTAGTGACATGAGATTAGCCTCTCTGCTGACTTTGCTTTTCTTAGCTTTTCAATTTCAGTTATGCTTTGATTTCAGTTTTATTCATTTGCTTTGTCAGTTAGTTTAGATATCAAATTCCTCATATCATTGACGTTATCTCCAGAGCCATAGCTTAGACTACTTGGCGAGCTATCGGACTATGAATGATGTGATTTGATTTTAGCTTTATTTTTCTGCAATTAGATATCAAATTCCTCATATCATTGACATTATCTCCAGAGCCATAACTTAGACTACTTGGCGAGCTATTGGACTATGAATGATGTGATTTGATTTTAGCTTTATTTTTTTGCAATTAGATATCAATTCCTCATATTATTGACGTTATCTCCAGAGCCATAGCTTAGACTACTTTGCGAGCTATCGGAATATAAAGGAAGTGAATTGATTTTACTTTTATTAGTTTGCAATTTTTGATTTGTTTGAGTGGAGTGGCTTAACTCATTTTTATTTCTGTATTTAGATAAGCAGCAGAGATAGTGATTTCATGATCAGTAGTTCATTATTTGTTTGATTTGAATAGCAACACATTTCATTCTTGTTCAAGTATTAATTTCATCACTAGTATGTTTTAAGACCTTCTGAAGTGTTAAGTTCTGGAAATCATTATAGAGGACATAATTGCCTTAAAATCTATACCCAAACTTGCCTTCTAAAAGTATTCTTAAAACTTAGGAATAGGATTATCATTTGCATTAGGAGACAAACCAAGATAAAACCCCCCAAAACAAGATAAAATTGATAAAAAGTAAGAAAGAGGTTGTCTTGCACATATAGTGCGCCACACTTCATCAGTTTATGACTCCCGGATTGATAATTAATGTAGCAATTTAGGACATACTAAATTGACTAAACATTTTGGCACCGTTGTCAGGGAAGTGTAACTAGGTAGCTAATCTCTTACAAAAAAGAAAAGGGAAAAATTGATAACTTCTTGAAGTATGCTCTCCTCTTGCACCTAGCGTGATCTGGAGGATCAGAAAAGAGAGTTATTAGTTCAATAATTTCTTGATTATGCTCTCTTCTTGCACCTAGTGTGACTTGGAAGATCAGAAAGAGAATTATTAGCCCGACTTAAAAATAAAAAAAAAAGGGATAAAAAAATGACATGCATAGAGCAAGAGATTCTAGGGGAAGGTTTATAGCTAGGGCCAAAAGTTCAATTTTCACAACTCCAGCTACTTCAAGGCATAGACAAGATACACCTCCATCATCTCCGACTCATACTCCCAGCCTTAGGATTCCTGGAATTCAAGGGGCAGCAGCCGAATTAGGAGACTCTCCCACATTATCTATTAAATCTGATCTAGGAGAAGAACCTTTCTTCACTTCTACAGGGGAACATATTGTAATCAAAGAAGTAGAATCACCTGAAGAAGAGGAGGGAGAAACTCTTCCTCGTTCACCATTAATAGAAGAACCAGAGGACTCTGAGGACTTTGAGGAAACTATCATGATAGAGGAAGTAGTAAATGGATTTGGAGGAGGGGGTCGAGGTAGAGGAAGAGGAAACAATGGAGGAGGTAGAGGTAACAATGGGGGAAATAGGGATGGAGATAACTCGTTTGGATTTCCTATAGCCGATGAGGAAACTCATACAACAATGAAAAACATTTCACCATCTGTCCTCCCAAACTTTTATGGGTTGCGAAGTGAGGATCCTAAAACATTTCTATTTGAGTTTGAAGTCTTGTGCCGAACCTATGACTATATGGAAGACTCTCAAAAACTCAAACTGTTTCCTTCAACATTGAAAGGAGCTGCTTTGAAATGGTTCATGGGATTAGTCACTCAATCTATTAGGACTTGGAATGATATGAAACAAACATTTTTGGATAAATACCTGGATTATTGTATGCCTACCAATCATAAGGATGAGGTATTCAAGATGATGCAAAGAGAAGATGAAAACTTGGAGGATTTACTTGAAAGATTTCAATACAACTTAAAGAGAGCAAAAATGAGTAATTTAGATGAGGAAACCTTGAAGGCCCTTCTATTGAAAGCCATTAGAGATGAATGGATAGATATTTTAAACATGATGGGGAAGGGAGATATTTCTCAACTTTCACTTCATGACATAGCATAACTATGTGTCCATCTCTCAAGAGGAAAATCTAAAACTGGGAAAGGGCCGAGAGATCCTTCTATTATTAGAGCAAACAAATCTGCAACTGGATCAGTAAGTAGGGCAGAGATTGGAAATATGCTTGATGAGTTCAAAATTGATATTCTAGGGAGCCTTAGTGAACAATTAGACACCCTTAAAATACAAAACAAGCAGAAAGCAGAAGCTGATGCCTTGGCCATGTTTTGTCCAAAATGTAGGAAGAAACATGCTCTAAGGGAATGTCCCTTGGATGCAAAAGTTGTAGAAACATGTATGATTTTCTCAGAAAACCATGAGACCAAGGATTGTCCTTCAATTCTTGGGCTCAAAGCTGTCTTTTAGGAAGATCCAAATTCAGTAGAGTCCCTTTGTTTTGTTTCAAGAAGACCATGGCAGGGGAAACAAAATCAAGGATTTAACAATCCTATGAACTTTCAGCTCCCGCCAAATTGGAATTCTTGGCAACAACCTTGGCCCCAACCTCAAAATCCATACCAATCATGGGCACAAGGGATGCAAAATCCTTATGGGAGATTTTCTCAATTTTATCAATATCTTCCATCTTTTCCAAATCAACAAAATCCACAAATTCCAAATCAAAACCCACAACTTTCATTACCATTCCCACAACAACAACCTTCTCAACAAAATCCAAATTCTCAACTCTTGCTTCCATTTCAACAAAAGACAAATCAACTACCGGCCCAGGCATTGCCAAATCCCAACAACAAAAATCCTCAGAATGCTTACATGGTAGAAGGACAACAATTTCCTACCTATACGATTGTTCCTCTTAATGATGTTCAACTCAGATCTGGTATAGTTTTAGAAAAACCTTCAATAGATGTTCAAGAGCAAGGTACTTCTGAGGAGGATTCTCTTGAAGTCAATAAAGGTTCTGAGGAAGCATCTATTCAAAACCCAATCGTTCAAAAAGAAAAATAAAAAGGGTCAACCCCCACAACTCCTATAGTTGAGCAACCTGCATCTTCATCCATGCCTCCTTTCCTTGAAAGATTACAAATTGACAAAGGGGTGGAAAAACAAATCTTGTTGCCTGACTATGATTTTCTAGATGAATTGAAGAATGTCTATATCAAGATTCCCTTGCTACAAGCCATTCGAGAGATTCCTATTCTAGCGAAAACAATAAAGGAGTTGAGTCTTAAAAGACCAGGAAGGAAACCAAGGGACACAAGAAGAATCCACCTGGTAGGAAAAATTGCAGATATCATGATGGGAAAAATTACCATGCAGAAGTATGTAGATCCAGGTAGTCCAATTGTCAAGACACATATAAATGGGATAGAAATTCCGAACACTTTGATTGACTTAGGGGCTGCTATCAACATTATGAGTAGACAGACTATGGAACAACTTAAACTTCCTAATCTTCTTTTTACACCCACCTTACTGCAACTTGCAGATAGATCAATAATCAAACCAGACGGTGTACTAGAAGATATTTCAGTCTCCTTAGATTCTTGGGAATATCCTGTAGATTTCATGATTTTGACTCCCAAGAGTAATTTAGGAGGACATCCACTCATCTTAGGAAGACCTTGGCTAGCCACAACTGATGCTTTCATTTGTTGTAGATCTGGAGATGTACATTTCTGATGGTAGTTCAACAAATAAATTCAATCTGTATCCTCCAGCAAAGGTAATTACAGAAGTAGGAGACAATGAATGGGTCAATGATGAAGATATTATACAACCTGTCTTTACTGTTTCTCAAATTAGTGAAGATAGTCAAATTTTGAACACATTAGAAAATTTTGAAACATCTTTAGAATATGACCACACACAATTTCAGTTAGATTTTGATATTGAATATCTATCATCAAGACAAATGTCTTTTTACTCTATGGAAGAGTTTGGTAGCTCTACCATTGAGATTTTTCCAAGAAAAACACTATATATCAACAAAAATTTGGAAAAATCACAATGATAGAGGGAAATGTTCCCCTAGGGCTTTTTGGGTTGAAACCCTAGCAGATTGAAAGTTATCTATTCAAAGAAACATGCATTCACACAGCCATTATGCTATTGTAAGAAAATTCTATGATAAGGGTACATATCTTTGGTCCTACATTTGAGAAGGCCCTTAGGGTCCAAACCCTTCTCGGAGTTCCCTTCTTCTCTTTTGTCCTGCAAAACAACCAATTCAAAGAACACAACAGTACATGGACAAAAACTTATAAAGAAACCATCTTCATGTTATAAAGAAAGGTAGTTAGTTATGAAATCCAAACAACCATTTACATATGAATTCTAAACATGAATATCATTAACATAAAGAAGATTCATTTCGGGAACCAAGACATGTGTTTCTTTTATTATAGACAAATAAAGTACATAAAAAGGAATATTGTCACCTGAGTCACCTTCAGCAGGCTCCAAGCAAAGCTTCCTTCCGGATCCGTTCCAGCCTCAAGCCTCTAACAAAATCCTTCCATGACTCTCTCCATGATGTCATAAACGGTGGATGAACATCAACACACAAGGAAACAAAGGTTTCCTGTACAAAATGGGGGAAGTGCAGAAGGCACAAGGGACTTCAGACCTGGTCAAGGGAAAAATATCAGCATAATAACCTTTCTCTCTCTTCTCTCCTCCTTTAGGCCTTCCCTTTGAGGTATTTTTATACCATCTCCAAAGTAGTTTTTTAGTTAGGAGTTGGTTGGGAACAGTTGGGCCACGGGCACTAACAGGTGATCAGCAAGTAAAACCTGCGATCTCCGGCCGAAAATAAGGACTTTTATATTTTTTTAAGTGTTTTAATACATACACGTGGGTTGGCTATACACATACCCGCGTATACATGCGTTTAACTCAGGGCAATGTCACGTATAAGGGATAAAACACTGTTTTTTTAAATTTTAGGACCAGGTCTGGAAGGAGGGGTTTCCCTAGGCCATGAGTACAGCATCACAAACCATACAAGTGAGATTTGGAGCTATAACAGATGCCCCCTAATATATGAGGTCAGAAGGGGTACATGATGGCCAAAATATATTATGCGAGTACATGGAAAGGAAGTCTGTCAAAAACCGAGGAGGACTTCACCAGAATTCAGCCTGCCAAGCCACCAAAGGAGATCAGAAAGAAACACTGTCTGAGGCGAGCATACCCATGCTCAGAAAAAGTAAAGCATGTCCTCATATCAAGTACAAGCGGATCCACTAAGTATACAAGTATAAATGACTGAAAGATACATAATGGATCAACTGATCATAATGAACAAGTACATGTTTGAATATCACATATAAGACTGTCAATGATGCTGAAGGATGCAACGGATCACTGATATCAAAGACTGATCCCAAAAGGTACCAACTGAAGATGATGGAATAGGATGGTACTACACTGCAAACTCAGGTGCCAGCATATAGAATGTCGCCATGACTGACTGCAACATATAAAGTGAAGTGGTATCGACTAGCAGCAACAGGAGCAACTGTCAAGTGAACCAATGAATGCTGATACAACCTGAGGTCTTCACCGACCGCCGTGGTACATTTCTACACCATGGGAATAAATGATTTGAAGTCGACCATGTGAGAAATCGTTTGATTACCGGTCATTGATGTATACTGTTAACAAACGCGAGACTACTCACCGATAATGATAATGAGCGTCAAGGTACCCAGTACAATCTAACAAGTGTGAATATATGAGTTGGAGTCGAACACCTGTAAGAATCTATCGATCAGGAGACAATGATGGTTTCCCACTGTCAATAGCGAAGGATCTGCCACTAATGACTGCAAACCCCAAGGTACTGCCAAATGGACTCTAGATCTTTCCCCCAGAGCAATGAGTCGGAGTCGATAGGGAAAGATCCGCTAGAAGGAAGGCATTAAGGCATCCTTCATCAATGTAGCACGAGTGTAACCCCTAGGCCAATAATGTGGAAGGAATCGGACGAAAAAGATGTAGTAACCCAACCGCAGTATGTTTCCGGCGTACACAAGATGTGGCTAGCGCACGGCAGAAACCCTCTGAACCAACCAATAATGAAAGCTGACACAGAGGCGAGGTATCCACCAATAGGGTCAAATGGACCCAAGGTACTGCACGAATCCCAATGTGTGATAATGTAAGCTGATGTCAAACACAAGGGAAACCACTCAGTCAAAGACCCATGATACTGATCGATGCTAAGCAGAAGGTGACCTATCAATAATGAAAATAGGGCCAGGGTGCGGCTCTAGGCCTGTCCTCAGAGCAAGATGTCGTTGTCGATAAGGACAAGACCTGCCAGCAAGAAGTCAATGGGGACCTTCTCAAACCGGCACGAGTAAAGGACCAATATAATTGATGTGATGATAGACATGACACTGACAATCAGGGATGGCCGACTGAATAATGAGTCAAGAGACACCACAGAGAGGCCGACTCAGGCTAACTTCCCTTGAACAAAAACATGACTCAGTGTGACTATGTGGCAGCATATAATGACTCTGTATAAGTTCGCCATGCAGGAGGCACGAACGAACCCTCCATATGATTGGAAGAGATAACCAATCGGGGGAGAATTGACTCAATAACAAGGTTATGGCGTACCTAAGTCAAACTAAATCCCACCCATGCGGAGGAGACTTTGTTTTGAGTGCTTTGTTCAAGGGCGACATGACTGACTCTAGCTGCCAACAATAAATGGAAATAATGTCCCGTTCCCGCTCTTTTTTGGAATATTTTTTTTTTTTTTGTCTTTTTCTGTTAAGCTGAAAAAAGAATAAAAGAATGCTATGGTACAGTGGAAAGAATGAGTGTCGATGAAACAGATGATCTAGTTCCTGGGAAAGGAATGTTCCTATGCTCAATGCAGGGAGGTGAAAACTGGTCAGTGACACTCAAAGGTATGTTCCTTCCACGGGTCAAAGTGTGTCAAGCTGTAGAAGTCAAAGGTATGCAAGGTTGATTTTGCAGACATCATGGTCAAAAGTTGGCTTAAACACGAGTCCAAGTGAAGCCGGCTCTAGGCCAAAAGGTGCAAGTGGTCAACATGCAATGTAGTAGTACAACTCAACACAAAGGAGCCTCTAGGGTATAAGGCCAGAACAAAGCGGAGAAGCTAAGAGGAATGAGTCTTCAACGCATAAGTCATGGCGGGACTACATAGGACTCCTGAGCCTACTCAAATTGGAGCAGCATGGGCAACAAATGTCAGTGAGGTGCTAACTAGGATGCCCATGTAAAGGATGGCTCTACCATCGTGTCATGATATAAAGAATCAGCGAGTGAAGATGGCTTACGAACCATAACACGATGGGATCAACCCTATGGCGGATGTATCGGCAAATGGAGGCTAGTATGCATAATGCAACGGAAAAATGATGTCCCTAACCTATATGCCAGTGAGAAAACGATACCTGCCATGATGGGTCAGCAGTCATGGAACCGTCTCGAAACTGAAAATCGTCCAAAATGTCCTGAAAAACAGACCAATCTCGACATTCCAAGCTCCCAAGTTAAAAGTCACATGAGGCCAAACAAAATAAAATTTTGAAAAAATTTTGCATTTTCAAAACTTATAAAAAGCATTTTGGACTCACCATTTTTACCATTTGAGTTTGAGAGCAAAAAATTTGGAGCAAAAGGAGCAAACTTCCCACAGCCAGATTTAACCATTCAAATTTGTAAAAAACCTCCAGGTAACTCTTATACTTAGCTTGCAATTGATTGTGACTGGTTTTAAGATTTTTGATTGATGTTTCACCGTTGAACTTTTGTCAAAAATTTCCCCGCGGCGTATACGCAGGTTGGTAATATTGAACCCGCGTACATGCGGGCCCTATATGCTACTGTGTGCATAGGGACCCGCGTATATGCCGCGAATCATTTTTAAACAAAAACTAACGGTTTTAAATCGATTTTTTCTCAGTATGCCTGTCACGTGGCGTGAAAGAGAGCACACAGCGGTAGACAATGAAGTTATGAACAGTCCAGAAGCATTAGATGCACTACGGGGATGCGGTTTGCTTAAAATTTTCAAACTGCCAAATATGAAAGCGAACACGCGTCTGCTTGAGATTCTCATTGATTATTGGGATGTCGATGAGGAAGCCTTTATGATCGATCAGATGCTGCTCAGGGTAGAAGTGGAGGACATCTATTTTATCACGGGCCTTTCCCGAAGGGGAGAGGTAGTATAGTCCCGGGGCAGGACACGGAGTAGCCTCTCGATAGAGGACTATGTACAGATATACTACCCGGGACATCCCAAGAAGGTTGGGAGCCAGATTTCCATCAAACATGTGGCGAGTTTATCACTTAGGATTATCCTGTTCACCATGGCTCGAGTGAACGGATCATCCTCTTTGCATTGGGCGTCATGACTAAACATGAGCGTGGCAGTTGACTGTCTCACTACTGTGTTCGACTCGTGTACTCCTCTTCTGGCCAACATGAAGAGCCAGCTCACTTCTATCAGGAGGGGACAAACCAAGAACTCTGGATATGGGACTATCCTGTGTACTTTCTTTTTCGAGAAGGTTCCCGCACTCCGCCCCAGGGTAGCAGTTTCGATCAGCACCCGACGCGATCCACGCATGGGTCGGTGGGCTGATCTGATGAAACATCTGGGGGGTGGGGAGGTCCCACGGACTACCTTCGACGATGACTTCTTCACCTGGTGGGATCAACAGATCATCGCCATAGATGACTACCCCTATGCTGGGCTGGATTTCCGAGGAGATCCTGATCTAGCGTTACCACCGAATGTAGCATGGGGCGAGATTGGTAAGATTTTTTGATTTTTTGTTTTTTTTTGGATTTTCCAAATATAATGATGAATTTTGAAAAATATTTTTTGATGAGATTCAAATGATTGATATGATGATCATGTTCCAGACATTGGGCCAGTATGACCAGATGGATTCCCGCGGCATGGACGGCGCGGCCGAGGAGCCGAAGAAGCGGCTGCTGATACAGAACGGACTCTAAACAACGTCCAACGACACTTGGCGAGACTGAGGTGCCGAGTACCGATGGCCGTCATAGAGGACCTTCCTGAGGATATGCAGCGTCATGTGGTTGGCATGCCACGTGACTGGGTTCGCATTTTTCGGCGTGTGGCCAATGCTATAGTTACATACTTAGATGCTCATCCTGAGCTGAGGCATTAGATATGCCGGACATGATTACGGGCATTTCAGTCCCAATTTTGTATATTTTTGGACACACATATGTACACTCGAGACGCTTTATGATATATATATATATATATAGTTTGACTTTTTGATGCTTGATTTTATTGTGATGAATGATTGATATGCCAGTCTAATGCTTGATTAGCGATAGAATCAGCTAACCAATTGTGAGATCTTGGAATGTGAAAATAATTAATATAAGTAAATGATCTTTGCAACAACCTAACCCTTAAATACTGACGATATAAAGATGGATCCCGTACCCGATAAATGTTATTTAATTGAGACACTATCAATTGAGAATCAAGATACACTACCAACGAGTCAATCCCATAAGAGATTGCCTCGGATAATAAATTAATAACAGCAGTATACTCGACCATATTGTTTGAAGTAGGACCGATGCACACGCCTCTTGATGCCATCAATTGACCAGTTGGATAATAGAGTACCCAAGCTGCGGAAGCAAGATTCCGAGTGTGCCGACTAGCACCATTGGCGAACCCAAAATAGACCAAATCATCCATCAACACCTGCCACAACAGACCAAAAGGTGCTGATAACAGAAAACTCTCGACGATATATGTACAAATATACATAAAATACAAAGAAGCCATTGCTTGGCCAAAGCTAAGCAAAGCACTTCCTTACGTAGAGCCCGTCAGGGGGCTCCGCCAACTTACTCCTAGGGATGTTTATAGGTACGATGATCGAACCAATCAATATACTTCCTTCGGCAAATGAATGTGTTGGAGCCAAAGGGACCGTACAAACAGCGCTAGTCGAACTTGAGGACTAAGATTCGACTTCATGCATAGGGGAATGAAAGTGTAGCCGACGATGTAAATCTTCCAAAGGTCGATCTACAGCCGTCATTGCTTCGAATATCGCTTCGTCCGATGGAAAAACAATATCCGAGCAATCTGATGCAGAGGTGGAATCAAGGGTCCGAAAATGAGTCACATCACCATCTATCTCCTTCATAGAGGAAGAAGTAGAATGGTTATCTGCAGTGTTATCGATAGATTCACATTTAAGCTCTATTGCAGATATAAGAGATTCTATTCCACCCACCTTGTCGTCACCTGATGTGGTCACAGATGAAGCTAAGGTTCCAGGTTTCAAAGAATAAGGAGTTTGAACAAACTCTCTCCGTAAAGGGTCCCTGGAGGATGAAATTGTATCTATCCCAACTATAGGAGGGGGAAGATTAAACGTACCCATCAATGAAGAGTACATCTCGACTCCTAGACTCTCAGTAGGCGGACGGGGGTTACCCACTAAAGGAATAGTAGAGTCAGAGCTTGCTTGAGGATCGACTGGACAATAGTCCAATTGATCAACCTTAACGATTTTCCCCTCATGAGGAAAGAAAATGACACGAAACAGAGTCGAAACAACGGCATCCATTTCGTATACCCAGTTCCTTCCTAATAGGAGATTATAGTCTAGGTTAGAATCTATGATCTCTACTTCAATATTAATGACCTTTCCTCCAACACATATAGGAAAGGCCGGGATAATCCCGTATGGCCTATGAGAATGACCATCAAATGCTATCAATAGGGTGGGTGAAGGAATGACCGACGGTGATCCAATGGCCTTCCAGCATGACATAGACATGACACACGTGGAAGCTCCCTCATTTACAACCGTCCGAAAAATATTCGTTTTCTGGTAGGCAGACTTTATTTGGAAAGCCATGTGATGAGGAAGTCTCTTTTTGACATTATTCATATCAAAAGTGAGAGCTAAAGAATTACTTGGATCCACTGCCCCCATTGCCGATAGCAAGGCACTTCGTTGAGTAGGACATGACTGGAGAAACTCTAAAGCGGACATAGCACATGGACTCTGAGCCAGATCCTCGACAATGGAGTAATTCCGGGTTGCCCTAATATTAGGGTTGATAGTCACGCGTTTTGCGGAACCTTTCGGTATCCGAGGTATAGTCTCGACAGAAGGTCGCTCAATATGAAGTGGGTTGTTAGTTTCGGGAATTGATTTACCCTTGGAAGTTTCACCTTCACCATAATCGCGTGACCGTGTGGCCACATTAGCGTGAGAACCCATCATGAAAACATTTGATGACTTGTCCCCTTCCTGGTTGCCCCCTGTGGAGGTTCCAGGGTTTGAACTCGCGCCAGCAAGAAGTTGCTGCCCTTGGGGAAACGGGTTGGTTAACACAGCTTGAGAACTAGAAGTCCCTTGTTGTCCTAACAAGCGATAAGCGTCTTCAATCTTAGGGCAAAGATGAGTTAGATGGTCTCCACTGCACAAATTGCATGGAAACTTGACTTTCTTTCTCGACTCATTTCTACCACCACCAGCGTTGTTGCCGGATTTATTTGCATCAGGCTTCCCATCCTGGTTCTTTTTCTTACCTCGTGCTTTCTTTTTCCCATTGGAATTTTGATTTCCTTTGGGGTTATCAGATTGGACGACATTAATTGAAGAAGTTTGGGAAGTGGGGGGATTAGAGGATGTGACTTGGTTGTTAGAAGCAGTTTGCAAGGACAACTGCTGCAATTGATTCAACAAGTTCAC
Source organism: Pinus tabuliformis (assembly GCA_031772625.1). NCBI lineage: Eukaryota > Viridiplantae > Streptophyta > Pinopsida > Pinales > Pinaceae > Pinus > Pinus tabuliformis. The sequence continues at coordinate 440,634,377 of CM062817.1, forward strand.
TGTAGTTGTGTCTACTGACCCAACGATACCATCCGCGTGTGGACCTGGCTTCGACTTAGCTACGTCAACCTTAGATCTAGGAGCATCTGGCATGTACTTTTGTAGGATCCCAGACTGAGAGTAGATCAATTCTAATTGCCGGGCCCTAAAAATGGCTTGCTCCTCAGAATAGACCCTAGACATGGAGACATCCTTGGAGATCTCGGGTTGTAAAGATTTCAAAAACCACTCGAGACGGTACTCGGGAGGGATTTCGGCTTTAATGAGCCTCTTTCTCCGTCTCCATTCCTGAATATGGTCAGAAATGTGGGTTGCCTTATCCTGACGAAAGGTGGCCAGAAGTTCAGTTTCAGCATCATAGTGGACAGGCAACTGGAAATGATTTAAGAAAATATTGGCTAAGTCAGCGAAAGATGTAAATCTGCCCCCTGGCAACTCTATATACCATTTGGCCGCATTACCAGTCAAGGTGTGCTGAAAGAGTCTCAACCTAATCGAGTCATCGATAAGGGAGTTAGATGAGCACCACAAGTGGAATGTGGTCACATGGTCGCCTGGGTCTTCACCACTCTTCCCTTCGAATTTTGGAATGTCTGAAGGGAGTTTGGTTGGGACCGGAGGCCAGGCCGGATTGTACTTGATTGGGTCGTTTGTTAACTTAGTGATATCTGGCAAGTTCAACGTTGCCAGAAACGGAAGCCTAGGAGGACCTTGGGGATTCCACCCGGACTGGGCAGAATTCCCAAAGTTCTGAAAAGATTGTCCTGGAATTTGGGAGGCACCAGGCTGCCCGAAGTAACCAGTAGAACCAGCTGAACCAAAAGGCAAGCCTTGTGATCCAGCAAAATTTGGAGTTTGACCAACTCCGGCTGTATAGCCTCCATAACCAGCAAAGTTTCCTCCTAAAGGATTGTAAGGAGTTGATAACCCCTGATACGGATTCCAAGCCGAAGCAAGGGGAGGAATACTTTGAAACAAACTAACCGTGGAGTACGGCCTATTCCCTTGTTGGCCGATAAACGGATTCCCAGTTCCCGCGCTACTAACCCCAGGGTTATTCCAACCTTGGAAAGGTTTGCTGCTTTTTCCTATAGAAGAAAAAGGCATGGATACTACCGTCGGGTTGGAATGTGGTATATGACCACTTCCGAAAGGAAAACCCTGGAATGAAGCCGATCCGCCCATCATGGACGTAGCGGCACTAAACGGAACCGATGGAATACCCTGTGGGTGGGTGCCAAATGGGAAGAATCCAGTACCAAAAGCATTGGTTTCCACTCGTGGACGGAATGGAGGTAGACCCAGCTAAAGATGTGCTAGCAAAAGATCCAAACAAGGAAGCAGAGGAGATGGAAATGGTTCCTCCCCCTTGCACCTATGTTGGGGTTTGCATAGTCGTAGCACTTGTAGAATCCATGCTTCTAGTAGTGGTCATCGATGGTAAGCACGTACCGTAACCTGGACTTGACGGTCTATGCATCGGAGTCCCAACGTATTGCAATACGTCTGGATGACTAGATGGTAGGGGAGAATTCCGAGCCGCTAATGACTCTGAGAGTTCTTCTACCTCTATGTTATTCTCTGCTTGAAAGAGAACTCGAGAAAGGACTGGAGTGTCCCTCTCTTGTTCAGAAGTGCCAGGCCTTGCTTGGCCGCTCATGCCCGCGAGAGGAGGATCAATCCTCGATGCGTCAACCGGCGTGGGACGGAACCCACCGGTAGTATTGCCTCTGCGCCTTCTAGGAGAAGGCTCTAAACTTGGTGGCGAAAGACCACGAAGTCTTCGAGACCGTCTAGGAGATTGGTCAGCCACTTTGAATTTTTTGTTATGATCTAACTAAAGACTCAAAAAATTGAAATCTAGGCCAACTAAGAGCACAAAGCACACACTATAAAGTCCCTAAAGATACAGCCAGTCAAACAACTTCCAAGTATTTCCGCTCCGGGTGATTAAGACCGGACACCAAAATACGAGAAAGTGAATTAAGGGGCCTTCCGAAGATAGTCTGGGATGATGAGGGCCCAGTCCTATCATCGAAGGTATCAGAGGAAGTTACACTGACCTCCTAACAATAGCCTGTGCCGGTGCAAGCCCCCAAGCTTCGCAAGGGTGCCCTCCAGTAGTACTGTCGAGAGTGATGCAACGTCAACCTCAGGTGCCACGAGATTCCCTTCCGCAACCACCTGTGTAGATCCCTAGGAGTAGCAACTATGGATACCAACTCGTTTCAGAAGCCAGGTGGAACAGTCGTGAGGTAAGTTCGGACAAGTAGGAGAGGGGGTATCTCTCTTCCCTGTCTTCACAGACCCTTGTGCTTAACTCCCAGATCCGGAGCTTTCCTGGTCTTCCTAATGCTATTGGATTTTCTCTCGTTATTCAGACTCCTATGTTTGAAGTTTATATGGCCTTGGAGAGTTAACTCTCCACTCGCCTAATCCAAGACCCTAAAATCCTAAACTTGTTGGTGTAACTGACTAAAACAAAAAGTTCTAGTGAATTTTAGTTAGCGCTTGATTTTAAATTGGGCTGTTCTTTAAGTCACAAGGTAACTGAAGTGAAACTAGTGGTGTTTTTTGATGCAAAAGAAATTAATAAAAACTTAACTACATGCACATGCACTTTTTCATTTTTCGATGAAGAGCAATTTCTATAGGGTTCAGAGGTACTTCTAATAAAACAAAATTTTCTTTTCTTTTCATTAATTCACACTTCACACTCACAAAAGCTAACAAAGCTATGTATTCCTAAAAAGGGGATGCAAATGCAACAACTATATGCGGATGCAAGATTTAAAACTACTCTAAAAACAAAAATCAAAGTTGCTTGCTTATCAATCTTTATCTTGCCACTTATGATGCCTAGATGGAATATGAGATGCTACCATTCATTTCGTCTAAACACTAAAAACAAGTTCTAAGACAAACATAAAGCACTTTCACTCAATAAAAGGAAACCAAATGAAAAGCAAGTTCAAGAAAGCAAAACTAAGGTTTTCAAAAGATTTTCTTCAAAGCAACAAACAAAAGAGTCTTTTAAAAAAAAATGCTCTCAACAACACTGAAAACTTGTGATTGAAGAATAGGCAACTAAACACTTTTGCGAATCGACACCACTCAACGGATGAAGACTCAACAAAAATAAATGTGTTTGAAATCGCTCTTAACAATCAAAAGCAGCAACGAAAGCTTTGGCAATGAAAACCAAAAAGATCAAAAAGACAAATTCCAAGAAAGTGTGAATCAACAACTTTCATGAAACAAAGAAGTGGATGGTCACAAAAAGTGATTTTGTCAAGCAAACAAAAAGTCACCAAAAGTGAGATTAACACAAAGATTGTGATCAATCTCCCTACTCTGATGAATCAGAGCAGCCAAGATTCCTAGCAAGAAATCTTGCGTGCTTTAGCAAAAACGATGACACTTGCAATCAACAAAAAACAAGACCAATACTCCTTATAATCAGAGAGAATTCATAACAAGATGCTCGCTGTAAAACAAATAACTGATACTGGAAAATGACTGTTTCAGACTGACTCAAACCACCAGACAAACCTTCAGAGATTAAAAAGATTTATAAATCTTGAAAATTGCAATATATACGCGACTGTACTGAAGTACAAATTGCGTTTATACGCGACTGTATCTGAGGAAACCTACGTATACGCGGGTTCACTCAAAGAAACGAGCGTATATACGCCTCTGTATCTAAGAAAAACAGCGTATATGAAAAGCTTCAAGAAAATAAAATAAAAAAAAACAAACTGAAGAAACTGGCAAAGCTTAAAGTTCAAGAACAGACCAAACAGTAACATCAAGCAGACAAGGCAGCTGAGCCCTGATTGGCTTGAAAAATACCCAAACTAGGAACAACAAGGGTGTTGTCCCCAGCGGAGTCGCCAATTCTGATAGAGGGAAATGTTCCCCTAGGGCTTTTTGGGTTGAAACACTAGTAGACTGAAAGTTATCTATTCAAAGAAACATGCATTCACACAGCCATTATGCTATTGTAACCAAATTCTATGATAAGGGTACGTACCTTTGGTCCTACGTTTGAGAAGGCCCTTAGGGTCCAAACCCTTCTTGGAGTTCCCTTCTTCTCTTTTGTCCTGCAAAACAACCAATTCAAAGAACACAGCAGTACATGGACAAAAACTTATAAAGAAACCATCTTCATGTTATAAAGAAAGGTAGTTAGTTATGAAATCCAAACAACCATTTACATATGAATTCTAAACATGAATATCATTAACATAAAGAAGATTCATTTCGGGAACCAAGACATGTGTTTCTTTTATTATAGACAAATAAAGTACATAAAAAGGAATATTTTCACCTGAGTCACCTTCAGCAGGCTCCAAGCAAAGCTTCCTTCCAGATCCGTTCCAGCCTCAAGCCTCTAACAAACTCCTTCCATGACTCTCTCCATGATGTCATAAATGGTGGATGAACAACAACACACAAGGAAACAAAGGTTTCCTGTACAAAATGGGGGAAGTGCAGAAGACACAAGGGACTTCAGACCTGGTCAAGGGAAAAATATCAGCATAATAACCTTTCTTTCTCTTCTCTCCTCCTTTAGGCCTTCCCTTTGAGGTCTTTTTATACCATCTCCAAAGTAGTTTTTTAGTTAGGAGTTGGTTGGGAACAGTTGGGCCACAGGCACTAACAGGTGATCAGCAGGTAAAACCCGCGATCTCCGCCCGAAAATAAGGAGTTTTATATTTTTTTAAGTGTTTTAATACATACACGCGGGTTGGCTATACACATACCCGCGTATACACGCGTTTAACTCAGGGAAATGTCGTGTATAAGGGATAAAAAACTGTTTTTTTTAAATTTTAGGACTAGGTCTGGAAGGAGGGGTTGCCCTAGGCCATGAGTACAGCATCACAAACCATAAAAGTGAGATTTGGAGATATAACACACAACAGAAAGAGCTAACCAAAATCTTGCAAAAACATTCTACTGCATTTGCATGGGAGTATACTGATATGAAAGGTATTGACCCTAAGACTTGCATCCATCATATCTATATTGAGGAAAACAGTAGAACAATCAGACAACCTCAGAGAAGGATGAATCCAAATCTTAGGGAGATAGTGAAAGAAGAGCTCCAAAAACTACTGAATGTAAATTTTATTTACCCAATTTCAGATAGCCGATGGGTTTCTCCTTTGGTTATGGTACCCAAAAAGAATGGTAAATGGAGGATATGCACTGATTACAGGGAATTGAACAATGCAACTTCGAAGGATCACTTTCCCTTGCCCTTTATCGATCAAGTATTAGATACATTAGCAGGCAAAAAGTACTTTTCATTTCTAGATGGTTTTAGTGGTTATAATCAAATCTAGGTAGCACCTGAGGATCAGGATAAGACCAGATTTACCTTTCCATGGGGAACTTTTGCTTATCAAGTGCTTCCTTTTGGATTATGTAATGCACCCGCAACATTCCAAAGAGTAGTACTAGGAATTTTTTCTGATCTAATCCATGATTGTGTAGAGGTTTATATGGATGATTTTATAGTTTATGGTGATTCGTTTGAAGAGACATTAGAAAATTTGGAAAAAGTCCTTATAAGATGTAAAGAAACAAACCTTTCACTAAGCCATGAAAAATGTTTTATAATGTTTACTAAAGGTATTTTTTTGGGACATCATATTTCAGGGGATGGGATTAAAGTTGATAGATCAAAAGTTGAAGTCATCTCCAAGTTGTCTATTCCAAATTGTCAAAAAGATGTTAGAAGTTTTCTGGGATTTACTGGATATTATAGAAGATTTATAGAAAACTTCACCAAAATAGCATCTCCACTCTTCAAACTACTTACAAAAGAATGTGAATTCAAATGGGGTCCTAATTGCCAATCAACATTTGAAACTTTGAAAACAATAATATCTGAAGCGCCTATCTTGAGAGGACCAAATTGAAAACTCCCTTTCCATATTTCTACAGAAGCTTCAGATAGAGCTCTAGGGGTTGTATTGGGACAGAAAGATTTAGTTCCTTATGCCATTTACTATATGAGTAAAAATTTAACTCCTACGGAGTTGAACTATACTGTCACTGAAAAAGAGCTCTTAGCTGTTGTTCATGCAATCAATAATTTTAGACATTATATAACAGGATATGAAACTTTTATTCATACTGATCATTCTGCAATTAGATATCTAATGAACAAACCCATTACTAATCGCAGAGTTACAAGCTGGCTCTTACTTTTATAGGAATTCAATATTACTGTGTTAGATAGACCAGGGAAACAAAACACAGTAGCTGATTTCTTGTCTAGGATTCATAATAATAAATAAGATTCTCCTATAGAGGACAAGTTTCCTGAAGAATATTTATTTGCAGTAACTACTAATACTCCTTGGTATGCAAATATAGCTAACTATTTGGTTACAAGAGAAAGGTTATTCAGGAGATTTCAAAATATTCATGGATTTCTAACGAATTGTTTAAAACAGGGCCAGACTTTGTGATCAGAAGATGTGTTAGGGAAGATGAAATGCCTGATATTCTCAAAGCATGCCATGATGAACCATGCGGCGGACACTTTGCTGACAAAAGGACAGTCTATAAAATCCTCTCTTTAGGATATTATTGGCCATCCCTCTTCAAAGATGCAAAACAATATGTCAAAAGGTGTGACAACTTCCAAAGAGTAGGGAAACCTACCCTTTCAAATGAAATGCCATTGCAGCCATAGGTACTCATCGAACCCTTTGAAAAATGGGCTTTAGATTTTATTGGACCTATTAACCCACCATCTAAACAAAGAAAGTATATATTGGTATGTACTGATTATGTCACTAAATGGGTAGAAGCCAAAGCATTATTTTTTGCTACTGAGCATGCAGTTGTTAGTTTTCTTTATGAGGATATTTTTACTTGCTTTGGTGTTCCAAGAGAAATTGTGACAGATCAGGGAGGACAATTCACATCCAAACTGGTGGAGAAGCTGATGGAAGAGTACAAGGTCAAGCACAACAAATCTACTCCTTACCATCCGAAAGCAAATGGTCAATTGGAGTCTACAAACAAATTTCTTGAATGCATCATTACCAAGACTGTTCATCTACACAGAAGAGATTGGGCAGAAAGGCTTCCTGAAGCCTTATGGGCCTACAGAACTACATGGAGGAATACAACAGAACATTCTCCCTATGAACTTGTTTATGGGAAAGAAGTTCTGCTCCCCATTGATTTCCAAGTCAAAACTTTCAAGATGGTAGTTCAATTGGGAATGGATCTATCAGAAGCCCAAAAGCATAGAATGCAGCAGTTGAATGAGCTAGATGAGATCAGACAAGAAGCAATCCTAAGAAATGATCTAGTTCAATATCAAGGAGCTAAGTGGCATGACAAATACATCAAGGAGAAAAAGTTTCAAGAAGGAGATTGGGCATTGCTATTTGATTCAAAGTTTAAAGATTTCAAAGGAAAATTTCAGACTCATTGGCTTGGGCCATATGAGATTGAAAAAATCTTTAGCAATGGAGCGGTAAGAATCAAAACCATTGATGGACATCAAACTCCTCTTATTGTAATGGCCACAGATTAAAGATCTACCATAAGCCACTCTCAAAGGAGGAATTTGTCAAAATCTTTCAAGATAATTCTGCAATAAGGCTGGTGAAGAAGAATCCTTCTTCTCCACTAGCCTAGTCCTTGTTCTTTTCAATTTTATTAAAAAAAAAAAATTGTATAAGCCTGAAAACCAATCACTGATTGGCAGTGTTATACATAAAATACAAGGTGAAAATTAGAAACTTCTGACGCCCTATATTTTCCAAAAAAAAAAACTTTCCTCATTGTATTCAAAGTTTCGTGTCATTTCACTTCATTTCACCTCACTCCATTTCATTTCATTCCATTTCATCATCTCATTTCGCAATAAAATTCATTTCATGACCAGTTTTCCTATATCATTCACTCAGTCATTATTCATTTCCATCCATCTCCATTCAGTCATATGTTCACTGTGTCAGTTTCCGTAGCTGAATTCAGTTTCCGCAGCTAGAAACTGATTCCGCAACTAACACTCTATTATTCAGCACTGACAATAAGATGTTAGCCAAATGATGATGAGAACCAAGTGCAGGTATGGAAAAGGAAAATATTTTGAAGTTATAAAGCACCTAAAGCACCAACAGGAAGTAGCTAATCAAAGGTTAATGGACGAAAGTGGCAAAAATTCCAAGGTATGAGCAAGATTTATTTCAAATAGCATTTAAAAAAAAAGCACATTCTATATAGTTATGAAACCACGGCTCCATTATATGTAATGATTAGCATTGATAGCTTCCATAACCGCTCCATGAACTTTACATTATTTCTCCACGAACCTTGCATTAATTTTTAAACGGCCTCATGATCCGCCTCCGAATTTAACTCGTGTTTATTTGTACGTTGGCATTCCACCTGCTGAACCGGGTAATTATGAGGACGTGATCTATTTGATCACGGCTCTGTCCCGCCGCACATTCCGCAGCCATTTTGAGAACGTGCTCACGCTTATTCCGTAGCCATCTATCTCAAAAGCTAAGCTCACTCTATTCCCATACTATCCCGATTGTTATTTCCGGCCTGTTTACACTCCCGTGAACTCATTCTCATTACCTGTTCTCTGCTCTTTCGTTTACGATTACTGGTTTTTCTCCACAAACCTTTGCCATTCCCCGCTAACATAGTTGTTTCACCTTCGTCAATCCATTATTCACTCAGACGTATTTTAAGGCAGGAGGTAGGAATGGGTCTTTTGCTAAGAGCAGAACCGGAAGGGCCCAAATTCATGGAGGGGTATCCCCAATTGAAAAACATACTAAGGAAGGCACGGTGGCTACAGTTCATCCAGAAATTCAGAGGCTACAACAAAGAAGTTACGAAGACATTTGTGAGGTCTTTTAATGGCGTGGAAGTTGAGGTTGGAGACCTTAAATTTTCAGTTACAGAGGCATCTATCGCTGCAGCAATGGAACTCCCATAGGAGGGGGAACGGTGGTTCAAAAACAAAATCTTTGACGAGAGGGCCTAGAGGGTTATCCTACGGAATCCAGGTATGGATATAACCATTTTCAAATGTGGAATCCTTGTCTCTGCTTTAGAAGAAAAGTGGGCCAGTCTATTATTGATAATCCAAAAGTTTATTACATGTGAGGGACGATTCGGGTCCATGTATATGTACCACACCTGGTTGTTAATGAATTTTCTAGAAAATAAAACTATCAATTTGCCTTACTTTTTATTGAATAGTCCGAAAAAGATGTCCATAACTGTCCAAAAGAATCTGGAGGACATAGAACCCCTCTTGTACCATCACGGCCTTGTGAAAATTTTGATTGAAAAACAGTTGAAGGAAAAGAAGGACACCTGGGAACAATTTTTGGTTAGAAACTTCTTTAAAGATCCACCTGAAACACCCAAGAGCAGCTTAGCAAGGAAAAGTAGGAGAAATAAGAGAATTTAGGACACTCCTACTAACATAGCTAAAGAAACTAATAAGGAAGAAAAGCTGCCAGAAAGTAGGAAGGAAAGAACTGAGGATAGGAAGCAAAGAAAATTAAAGGGGAAAAGAAACATTGAAGCAGTCTATCAAACCCCAGAACCTTCCTCAGAAGAGGACCACCAAATACTTTCTGAAAGACTACTTTATCTTCAGGAACAATCAACTACAGCAAAGAGGAAAGGGAAAGAAAAACAGAGTGTGGAGAAAGAAGACACTAGCTCACAAAATTTAAGGAGGAGCTCTAGACTTAAAGGAAAACTGAGGAAAGTACAAACTAAAGGGCCCCACTTCATTGATTTAGGAGGGGAAACACCGGAACAACCTCCAACAATCCCTCCTGGCTGTGGCCCACACCATACTCCTATTCCTCAGCCATATTTTGAGATTAGTCCTTCTCGGCCATATCTTGAGATCAGTCATTCTCAACCAGATTTTGGGGACAACCCAAGGAAGACTACACTTGAGATAGATCCAACCCAGCAAGAAATGTATGATTATATTGAAACGTTGGAGAAAACTTCCACAGATCAAGGCATGTCATATGCCTAGCCTAATATAGCCTAGGAAGCTCTAATCCAATCACTAAAACAGGAAGTTTTTGAGCTGGAGGTCCTAAATAGACACATCAAAAGAGAAAATGAAACATTGAGAGAACAGAGTAGGTTGGATAAGATTATTCATGACAACACCATGTTGCATCTTGGGCTGTGGCAGAAGAAAAATAGAAAATTGAAGAAAAAGAGCAGGAGGTTGAGCAGAGCTCTCATCAACCTCAAATTCAAGTGCCTAATGAGGAAACCGAGGATGACAGTGGTCCCAAGAAAGAAGAAAAGAAGGCTGGATGTGTTGGTAGAGGTCTCAGAACACATGAACTGAAAGGAGGATGGTCAAAGTTTTGGTTGCATGGGGACATGCAACACCTTCACAGTGGGGGTATGTTGAGCTTTGAAACTACATCTCTCCTACACATTTTCCTAGACTTTTTTCCCTCACCAGTACCTCATAAGCTATCAAAGATCATTGCATATTGATTCTAAAAGAGCATTTAAGTGGTTTTCTAACTATGTTTTTGTGTTTGCTATTTGAATTAGATTTTTCTCATTAGCTGCGGAATGCAGCCACTTTCCGCAGCTGATTCAACTTTTCGCAGCTGTTTTTGTTGATCTCTATATTACAGGTGTCATCAAGCAAAACGAGGCACGTGGGCAGTTCAGGAATGATCTGGACATGGATCAGGTCCTATTGGTTTATCCGGATTCATAAAGGAAAGCCATGGTCAAATGGTGGTCAAACGAAGGAGTCCTACGGCAACAGGTCTCTGTTTTTCAACACATGAAGGGTCCGAGGCCATTCCTAGATCCCTGGGTTCATTTTGACAGCTGTAGATTGCCTCCACGATGCAAATCCAACAGCCATCTTTTGATAGATTGAATGATCTCGGCAACCATCATGCTAAACTCACGGATGCTGTCTTTTTACGTGTCCTCTGTTGAAGGTGTTTCATAAGAAAACAGTTATGTAATTTCCCTTATAAATAACGCGTTTGCAAATGCATAGAGTTAGTTAGTTTTTGATGTCGTTTTGCTGTTAGTCATTGTACTGTGCCGTGAACTGGACCTGTTGTTGTAACGAGAGGAGTCTTCCTCTGTTTTGCAATATAACAAGACTCTGTTTTATATGACTGTGTGAGCATAATTCTAGACTGATAGCGTGTTGACCAAGGCCGTGCAGAGGGCCCCTGCACGCTGAGGTTTTGTTTTCTTTATTGCTGTAAAGTTTTTATGTATTGTTTCCTTGTTTCCATTGTACATATTTCATAATTTGTTCACCTGTGTATATTTCATAAGATAGTTATGATGTTAACATTACAGTCTTGTACATGATTTTTCAAGCATTGTATATTGTTGCTAACACTGATCAGTGTGTGTTTCAGGATAGGCTAGGCCCGGGCATTTTCATACAATTTTTACGATAACTAGTGACATGAGATTAGCCTCTCTGCTGACTTTGCTTTTCTTAGCTTTTCAATTTCAGTTATGCTTTGATTTCAGTTTTATTCATTTGCTTTGTCAGTTAGTTTAGATATCAAATTCCTCATATCATTGACGTTATCTCCAGAGCCATAGCTTAGACTACTTGGCGAGCTATCAGACTATGAATGATGTGATTTGATTTTAGCTTTATTTTTCTGCAATTAGATATCAAATTCCTCATATCATTGACGTTATCTCCAGAGCCATAGCTTAGACTACTTGGTGAGCTATTGGACTATGAATGATGTGATTTGATTTTAGCTTTATTTTTCTGCAATTAGATATCAAATTCCTCATATCATTGACTTTATCTCTAGAGCCATAGCTTAGACTACTTGGCGAGCTATCGGACTATGAATGATGTGATTTGATTTTAGCTTTATTTTTCTGCAATTAGATATCAATTCCTCATATTATTGACGTTATCTCCAGAGCCATAGCTTAGACTACTTGGCGAGCTATCGGACTATAAATGAAGTGAATTGATTTTACTTTTATTAGTTTGCAGTTTTTGATTTGTTTGAGTGTAGTAGCTTAACTCATTTTTCTTTCTGTATTTAGATAAGCAGCAGAGATAGTGATTTCATGATCAGTAGTTCATTATTTTCTTGATTTGAATAGCAACACATTTCATTCTTGTTCAAGTATTAATTTCATCACTAGTATGTTTTAAGACCTTCTGAAGTGTTAAGTTCTGGAAATCATCATAGAGGACATAATTGCCTTAAAATCTATACCCAAACTTGCCTTCTAAAAGTATTCTTAAAACTTAGGAATAGGATTGTCATTTGAATTAGGAGACAAACCAAGATAAAACCCACAAAAACAAGATAAAATTGATAAAAAGTAAGAAAGAGGCTGTCTTGCACATATAGTGCGCCACACTTCATCAGTTTACGACTCTCGGATTGATAATTAATGTAGCAATTTAGGACATACTAAATTGACTAAACAATGCATATGATTGTTTGGTTATACATTATTACCAAGGATGTTTCCCATGGTATTTGATATAGTAGCTAAATTTTTTACCTTGGTATTTGATTAAGCATGAGTAGAGTATTACCATGGTATAAGTATTCTTGGTATTGGAATTACCGTGGTATTGGTATGTGTGTGGAGCAGGTTGCACATGATATTACCTTGTTGCAAATAGTCTTGGTATTGTCACAACCTTGGAATTTCCCCTGGTATTGTTTTTGTAGATTACCATGGTATAAGAGTCCTTGGTATTTAAATAACCATGGTATTTTCCCGTGGTATTATTTTGGAGATTACCATGGTACAAGAGTCCTTGGTATTGACATAACCATGGTATTTTATGATGGTCTTGTTTTGGAGATTACCATGGTATAGGTGTCCATGGTATTGACATAACCAAGGTATTTTCCCATGGTATTGGTTTGGATATTACCATGGTACAAGTATCCTTGGTATTGACATAACCAAGGTATTTTCTTGTGGTATTAGTTTGGAGATTACCATGGTACAGGTGTCCTAGTGTTGGCTTGTTGGGGCCTGACCCAGGTTCAGAGGTAATTAGCCAAACAAATCCCGGTAATACTGGCCCTTTCAGCAACAATCTATGGAGCATGGACTTAGGTCTCACCCGAAGTAGTATGGGAGAGTGCTAGAACCAGGTTTCCACACCCTAGAGATCTCTCATGAGTTTAACTCGTCTGCGATTTCTCCTTGCGCACAGGTTGCTTTCACGCGCCTTTCCGTTCCTTGCAAACTGACACACTGCCCTCGCGCAACCCTATCCAGGGGCTGTGTCGCATTTTGCACTATTGCCCAAGACCTTGGTTATATTCCAATGTTAGTTAATTATCTTTGCCTACTTGAGTGCTTTAAGTTATACTTAAAAACATAAAACATTCATACAGGTGCACACAATAAATAAACAGTATAATTGCAAGTTATATCAATCATGCATTAACCCAAGAATAGATACATAGGATTATAACCAAACTGCGCGCTCAGCTGCAGGGGTCCGTGCACTTAGTTACGGACTACTAGGCCTCTGCACACTCAGCTGTAGAGCCTTCTCCTACTCTACGACCCAAAGACACACTTCACACTGTGACTGAATCACTTAGACTTCTCATCTTCTATTCTCCCTTATCTTTCTATTTTTTCTCCTCTTTTACGCTTAGAGCCTCGCTCTATTTATACAATCCCATGGTCCGCGGACTGTGGGTAGGTCTATCTACCCGACATCACATTACAAAACTAGGGTGGACAACCCCATGACTCTATCATACTTTTGCGCCCCGCACCTGCAATTCACGGAGCTTTACAACAACATTGGGTCAAAACTTGGGCTTTGAGCCCAAAAACATGCCTTGGGGGGATTCCATGCCCAACAGGCCCCCAACACAAACATCGTGACTCGCCCTCAAGTCACTCTGTCGACGTGACAATCTTTGCATGGAGTCCCTCCAACTGTTCTCGAACTGTGCGGAGGTTAGCAACAAACTGAGCTGCTGCTTGCTAGATCTGTTGCATACGATGTTCTAAGACTTCTGTGTCCGAACTGCTTCTCTGCATCTGTGCCGGTATCCCTTGCATTTGTTTATAGTCTCGTGCAGTTGTCTGAATCCTTAGAGCCTCGCTCTATTTATACAATCCCATGGTCCGCGGACTGTGGGTAGGTCTATCTACCCGACATCACATTACAAAACTAGGGTGGACAACCCCATGACTCTATCATACTTTTGCGCCCCGCACCTGCAATTCACGGAGCTTTACAACAACATTGGGTCAAAACTTGGGCTTTGAGCCCCAAAACATGCCTTGGGGGGATTCCATGCCCAACAGGCCCCCAACACAAACATCGTGACTCGCCCTCAAGTCACTCTGTCGGCGTGACAATCTTTGCATGGAGTCCCTCCAACTGTTCTCGAACTATGCAGAGGTTAGCAACACACTGAGCTGCTGCTTGCTAGATCTGTTGCATATGCTGTTCTAAGACTTCTGTGTCCGAACTGCTTCTCTGCATCTGTGCCGATATCCCTTGCATTTGTTTATAGTCTCGTGCAGTTGTCCGAATTCTTGGAGTGCGAAGACTGTGCTTTTGCTGGCTAGTCACATAGCTGGGTCAGCTGTGTAGGGCTTCAAGCGGCTGCCATTCACTTTGCCTAGGAAAGGGTCTCCATTTAGTTTGACTAGTTGTATCACACCTCCATCTGTGACCTCCTTAACAATGTATGGTCCCAACCAATTCATTTTGAACTTTCCTGGGAATTTATCAACTTACTATCATACAATAGCACTAAATCATTTATCTTGAAGGTGTGCAACTTAATATGGCGATCGTGCCGAGCCTTCTCACACTACTTTTGCACCTGTTGATGAAACCCGACTAAGAACCATTCCTCCTCAAGTTCTTCCAACTGCATGAGCCTTTCTTCCAGGGCTTCACGGTCTTCATAACTGTGAGCACTGCTAAGCGCAAACTAGGTACAATATACTCCATTGGCATGACAACTTCCATGCCATAAACTAATCGAAAAGGTGTTTGTCCTGTCAGTGTCTTGCATGTTGTCCCATAATCCCATAGTATTGCAGGTACGTGCAGGTCCCAATCACTTCGCTGCGCGTTGCATATTTTGGTTAGCACCATCTTCAATATTTTGTTGAATGCTTCTACTGTCCCATTGGCTTGTGGGTGATACGGTGTGCTTTTCTGATGGTACACCTGGAACTCTTCTGTGAGTGCGCTGATGGTTTCGTTCAAGAAATGTGTACCGCGATCACTCACTAAGATTTTCGGGTAGCAAAATCGAATCAACACGTGTTCAAATAAAAACTTCGTAGCCGTGGTGGTTGTGTAGTCTTTGACCAGCTACGCTTTCACCCAACGAGTCAGGTACTTTGTTGTGATGATGTAGCACGCGCTCATTTTTCCCTGGGGTTTGATAGGTCCTACAAAGTCGATTGCCCACTTTTCGAAGGGTTGCAGCGTCATTTGTGGATTCAAAGGAATCTCATCCCTCCGCGATGTTTTACTAGTCTTTTGACATATATCGCAGGCCTTACAATGTGCTTTTGAATCATGATGAAGGGTTGGCCACCATAACCCTGCGTGGAGAATATTTTGTGCAGTCGCTCGTCCTGCAAAGTGTCCTCCTACAACGCCCCCATGTGCTTCCGTGAGGATCTAAATTCGTTCAAATTCAGGTACGTACCTTTGAAATATCTCATCATTTCCCATTTTGTATAGTTTCCCTGTGATGATAGAGAAATCTGTCGAATGCACAACAATTTCCTTCTTTTGTTGAACAAAGTATTCCTTCAGTGCAGTCCCTATTGTCAGAAAGTGGATTATATCTTCAAAGTGTCCGTCCGTGACGCGAGCAATAAAGAGCTGCACATCAGGTAATCCTTCCTCCAAACTAGTAGGTTCCTCACCCGTCTCAATACGCGACAAGTGATTCGGCCTTACGTTCAGGCATCTAGGCTTTACCAGGACCTCAAAATCATATTCTTGGAACAATAAGAGCCACCTGCATATGCGCCCCCCAACACAGGCTTATTGACCAAGTATTTTAGCATGGAATGGTCTGTATACATCTTGAAATGTCTTCCTAGCAAATAGTGCAGGTATTTTTGGAGCATGTATACCATAGCCAACCCCTCGCACTCGGTTGTGGAGTAGTTCTTTTTCGCTTTGGACAATATGCGACTTGCAAACACGATAGGGTGATCCAAGCCTTCTTCACCCTCTTGTGTGAGCACTGCTCCCAACGCTATACATGACGCATCAACATGGACATGAAACTCCACATCTCGTTTTGGGAAGACCATGATTGGAGCGAAGGCCAATTTCTCTTTTAGTACATCTAGGCTCTTCATGCAATCATCATCCCAGTAGAGCGTGACATCTTTCTTCAATAGTTTCTCCATTGGCGCAGTGATCTGGGCGTAGCTCTTGATGAAATTCCTGTAGTACCCTGTATGTCCCAAGGTAGAGCACAACTATTTAACACTTCGCGGTGCTTCCAAATTCAAATTACTGCAATTTTCGTGGGGTCTACCATTAGTCCCTATCTGTAGACCACATGTCCCAGTAGGTTCCCAAAGGGAACGAGGAATGTACACTTCTTAAGGTTCAACGCAATTTGGTGTTGTTGGAAAGTATCCAACATCAAGTGTAAGCTCGCTATGTGGTGCTTAACCAATCCAAATACAGTCTAATCATCTAGATAGACCTCCAGTAATTTGTGGATATACTCTTTGAATGCTGCAACAACTATGCGCGAAAATATGGCCGGTGCATTTTTTAACCTGAACGACATAACGATTTATTGAAAGCAGCTCCACTCAGTCGTGAAGGTGGTCTTGCTCCTATCTTCCAGCGTGATTTTGTTCTGGTGGTACCCTAAGAACCCATCAGTAAATGAATAGGCTTATTTCCCGCCGACATTTTCCAATACTTCGTCTGTGAACAAAGTCAGGAATGGGTCATGCACACAGGCGTCATTCAATTTCCTAAGGTCCACGCATATTCTTATCTCGCCCTTCTGCTTCTTCTCCTATACTACCATAGGGCTTACCCAATCGGATTCTTCCACTGGCTCAATGATTCTGACTGCGAGCATTTTGTCTAGTTCTATGCAGACCTTTTCCTTGTACTTCGAATTCAAGTGGTAAGGCCTTTGCTTAACCGGCTTCATGTCGGGTTTTAGGGTGATCTTCATCATCCCTAAATCGCCAATGATCCCCTTTAAGTCTGTGATCTTGGTTGGGAATAAGTCTTGGTACTCGCGGAGTAACTCAGCGACCTTATCCACCGTGGCATCATCCCAGTAGTCGCTGAAAGTTGCATACTTCGATTCCGCCTCCATACCAATGTTTACCTACTTTGTTTTTACCGACATGTTAATGTCAGGGTATTCAATCAATGGCCCTTGAACCTCGTGATAACCTTCAGTTTTTGGAATTTTAACTTTGCGTGGATCTTCGTCATCTTCCTCAATGTTTTGTAACACTCCAACGCGTAGCTCCGCTGGGTCGCCCATTTAGGCTGAAGCACTTCCATTAGCTCCTAGGGTATTTTAAATATAGTTGCTTTTAATGCTTGCAGCGCATCATCAACAGTATCGCACCAACGATCTTCAAAGGTGAAGGTTAACAAGAATCCTTCGCGCAAGATATCCCATTCATTCGTGCCATGGCAGAGCTTTGTTTCTATATACCAATTCATGGGTATAATATCCAGGGTATGATAGAACATGTGCACCCACTCAGGTTGGGGCTCTTCCCCATAGACCTTTGTCCACTTCGCGAGGTGTGCTCATGGATCATCCCGTCCGTCATACTTGTCTTTTAACCTCATCTGAGGCTTCCCAAATCATAGGCGCATCATCCTTCTGCATTCATGCCAGTCCTCAAAACTCTGCTGGTGTGTACCCCACCACCTTGTGGGCGTAGCGCGCAGTACCCATTTTAGAGTGTCAAAACGTTGTTGTTCCGACACTTCTTTTTCAAATTTGTTCAGGAACTCCTCCACCTCGCTTAACCTGTCATACATAGGCAGGTCTCTTGTCTCTGTTGCTACGCAGTGCAGTGACCTTATCATCATGTTATAGTTGAGCGTGGTTACCTCATGTAACCGGTTATGCCATTGTTCTATCTCTTCGTCAGAATCTGATGTGTAGGAGCTTTCGCGCTCCCATGATATTCGACCATCCGCAGTGGGATTTACCAAGTCTTGCTCCCACGCAGTTATCTTGTAGATGTAGTCCAAATCGTCATCGCTGTCATTGTCACACACAAGTTTTGTGTAGCGCGATCCTTCTACAGGGTCTAAAGGTACCACTACGCATAATTACTTTTTCTTAAAAATCATCTTGCGCTTCTTTCGATTTATCACTCCATTCATGTCAGTGGCCCAATCTATTCCTAGTAACATGGGATAGGGATTGCTATCATTAACAATCTCTATCACTTCAAAATTTTCTAATGTGCTCGCTCTTTCGATATCTACTGTGATTCCCTGCAATCTCTCCATAGGTAGAATCTTTTGTTGGTTTTCCATTTGTAGTTGGATAAGAGACCATTGCAACATAGGCTTGCCCATGCACTCCCATGTCTTCTTTGGTAGGACGTTCACGTTCAATCCTAGATCCAGAATCACTTGATCCCTCTCATATTCCCCGATCTACGCAGTCAATCTCATCTCCCTTCCTGTTCGCGTCATGTGCTTCCCGAGCTTCCGGACTACGTGCGGTTCTCCTGGCGCGGTCCCAACACATCTAGTTATGAGTTCTTGCAACCCCTTCACAACCTTACTGTCACGCAATAGCTTCATGCATGTCTCTAAGAATGTAGTGAGCATTGATGGGTCCATTTCGGGTCCCAGTTTGTCTTTACTTCCTGAAGTGGAGGCATCGGCGAAGCTCCTCTTAGCTTCCATGAATGTCTCTTTAGCGCGCTCTAAATCAAATTCAGGTTCCTTTGTCGGAGCCTTGCAAACCCAGGTACTTTCTTCGGGCTGCGTGCCCTTGTCATCCCCTATCGTAATATCGCTTCGGAGCACGATATTTACATTAGGTTCTTCCTCGCGTGGCTTAGACCTCATTATTTGTAGGTTCTGAGTCAGGGGAGGTTGGAGTGCTCCTTTATCGCACAACCTTGCTATTAATGTTGGACAATCCTTTGTCTCATGATCGAAAAATGTACAATACAAGCATGATGGTCATGTTGGATTCGTACAGTCGTGGGCATAATGTCCTGGCCCTCTGTAATTGTAACATATCAGTTGGCCGTGACCTCTTCCTAGTCCCATTCCTCCACGGCCTCGCCCGCACCCCTGAAATCTGGTGCGTGCCATTCCTGTGTTTTGATCAAGGGCCCATGTTTTGGCCTGAACTCTATAGGTAGGAGTCCAATCTATCATCAGTTCATAACTTCTACAGGTGCGCTCGTCATGTCCCATCGATCTACAGAAATTACAGAAAAATTGTTGGGAAGTCTGTGTATACTTTTGTAATAGATGGCAGTTATCTGTAGCATGCTTCCCTCCTATCTAACAAATCGCGCACCACAATGCAGGCACCACACTTGGCCCTACTTGTGCCTCCGGTCTCAATGGCATTGGTCCTCCTCCCACGAGGTAATTCATGAACACCGGGCAATGGTCCTTGTTGTGCCCCTGGCCCTTGCACTTTACGCACCATACCTCGTCATGCACTTCTGGACAAGTCATCCTATCTTGTTTCAAACTATGCATCTCAAGGCACAAGTTTTTCAACTGTGCATGAATCTGTTGGACTCCTAGGTTTGAATCTTGTATCATAGTCTCGTGCAATCTCATCACGACCTCCAAAGCTTCAACCTGAGTTGTCAGCTTTTGTTGTGACAATGCGTTTCGCAAACGCAGTGTTAATGATGCTACAAACCATTCACGATGTTTCCCATCTGTTAGTGTCATGTTAACTTCGCGAATTGTGCACTTCAATCTTTGATCCAGCTCCCACGGGCTTTCGCCTGGTAGCATTGTGATTTCCTTGAATTCAATGATCGTCTGTGCCTCCGATTTTGGTCTGCTAAATTCCTTGTTTAGCTCAACTTGGATATCCGCTATCCTCGCATTCGGATTTCCATTGGAATGCTTAATGTACCAAGTCAACGCGCGATCCTACAGAGTGTTGACTAACGTTTCCTTCTTTATATTGTCGTCCGTGACACCCCGTGCTTCCCATACCGCTTTTACCACGAACCAAAATTGGTTTGGATCTTCATTCCCTACTCCCTTGAACACTGGTAGCTTTATCGCACTGGCCATATTGCTTCGCGGTGGTGGCAGAGGTGGTATGGGTGAAGTCGGGGGTGAAGATGGTGAAACTGGTGGTGGTGTGGGTGGGGGTGGTATGCGCAGAATCCTCTGCTTTATCAGATTGATCGCACTTCTTGGTGAAACCTTCGCGAGTTCCTCTTCGCCTCCGTGCAAAGGTGAAATCAAGGGGCTAGTTTCTAGTTTTGTGCTACCTTCGTTTCTATAGATCCTCCCACTCCGCGTAACCCCAAACATCAATCTATTCGCATAACCCACTTTTCACACAAATAACATTTTAATCCATGTGTTCAGATATTTAACGTAGTTACCTCGCGGTCCCTTGAGGAAGCTTCGTTCTGCCTCGCTATAGCTAATTGAAGTATCTTTCGCGAATTCGGTGATGAATCCTCTGATCATTCGATCCAGCCAGTGATCGATAGCGCGTGTGATCCTATCTTTCTATGCTTCAAGTCTGCACACCAACTCTGGAGTCCACACAATAGGTTTGTCGATTTTACACCTTCCTTGGCTATCTGCTAGCTTCGCGATCCACTTGTCCAACTCAGTGGGGAAGGATGCAAAGAAAATTTCATGGATCTCCGTACACAAGTAGCAATCTAACCACTTTTCCTTTGATAACTGTGTATTCCTATTTTCCTACGCCACGAACTTGGGAATATTTTTGTACAACCACTCCTAAATTCCTTTCTTTGTCGGATTCCAGTGGTACGACATTAGAAATATTTATGTAGATCTCGGTCCTGTCAATGGAACCATTTGTTGGCTTATTGGGGCATGACCAAGGTTTAGAGGTAATTAGCCAAACAAATCCTGGTACTACTGGCCCTTTCGGAAACAGTTTGCAGAGAGCGGACTGAGGTCTCACCCGAAGTAGTATGGGAGGGTGCTAGAACTAGGTTTCCACACCCTGGAGATGTCTGATGAGTTCGACTGGTCCGCAGTTTCCCCTTGCGCGCAGGTTGCTTTCACGCGCCTTTCCGTTCCTCGCGACCTGATACACTACCCTCGCGCAGCCCTATCCAAGGGCTGTGCCACATTTTGCACTATTGCCTAAGACCTTGCTTATATTCCAATGTTAGTTAATTATCTTTGCCTACTTGAGTGCTTTAAGTTATACTTAACAACATAAAACATTCATACAGGTGCGCACAATAAATAAACAATATAATTGCAAGTTATATCAATCATGCATTAACCCAAGAACAGATACACAGGATTATAACCAAACTTCTCTTTATTGATTCTTTCCACGGTTACAGACTCGACTCACCCTGCGCACTCAGCTGCAGGGGTCCGCGCACTCAGCTGCGGACTACTAAGCCTCTGCACACTCAGCTGCAGAGCCTTCTCCTACTCTACAACCCAGAGACACACTTCACACTGCATTACTCAATCACTTAGACTTCTCATCTTCTATTCTCCCTTATCTTTCTATTTTTTCTCCTCTTTTACACTTAGAGCCTCACTCTATTTATACAATCCCATGGTCCGTGGACCATGGGTAGGTCTATCTAGCCGACATTACATTACAAAACTAGGGTGGACAACCCTGTGACTCTATCATACTTTCGCACCCTACGCTCACAATTAGTGGAGCTTTACAACAACATTCGGTCAAAACTTGGGCTTTGAGCCCCAAAACATGCCTTGGGGGGATTCCATGCGCAACACGTGGGTATTTGATCAGGTGCTCAATATTTAACTCAAAAATAAAAGTTCTTAGATTGGCTTGAAAAGTGTACGACTGCGTCCATTTTGTCAAGACGATCGCAATGCAATTCGTTTCACTGAAAACAGAGTGAGAATGAAGGAGAAAAGGCCTACTGTTTGTTTTTCTAAACAACTAAAAAAATTGCAGAATAGGATAGAATGATGATAGGATAGTCTAGTCAGCAATGGGAATCTTCTTTAGTTTTTGCCCAATGGGGCTATGACAAGTGTCACCTCCGGATTCACCAGTTTGGTTGGGTGAAGGTGAAATTGCCTAATTGGCCTCCAAGGTAGAATTTGATTTTCTTTTAGTTATTTAAATATTATTACATATATAATTTTATTTTATATTATATGGCTTTTTTAACTATATATTATATTATAATATTATATATATTTTATATATTTAATAATAATTCAATACAAAAATCCGCATACATTACGATGGCACAATTTAAATACTATATAATATAGTTTCGAACTATAAATATATCCAAAGTCTGAGTTAAATGGCGCATTTTAAAATTGGTCAAAGTCAGAATAATTGGGCGACAAAACATATATGGGATGGGTGGAGGAAATTTGAACCTGTGACCTCCCCCACCTGAACTCCATGCCATACCAATGGACCACCGGCAAGGATTTGAAAAATATTGCCACGAACTTATAGTTAATGCTGCAGTAATGTCTGACGGCGAGGGAAGGAGGGGAGCCAGCCCTGCGGGCCAGCCCCCACCCCATGTGACCATGCGCCCGAACCAGGGGCTGGGGCCAACGCTAAGCACGCCCTTAATCACGTTTAAAGATTAATTAAACCAGTTTTGTATTAATTAACTAGACTTTAAGTTGGCGGTGATTTCAGTGGAGTGCGAAATTCGACATACCTTCCAGTTTTGGTGGACTTAACTGGAGTCTCTCCAGATTTAGCTGGGTTTCCTAGGGAAAAATTAAATGAAGCATATCTTGCTCAATTTCAACCAATTTTGGAAAATGAATAGTCAATTTTGGATGATTTAGACCTTCTGAAGACATTGGTATAGGTTTTAGAGGTAATAGAAGACTTGTACAAGTGATTTTTCCACAGGGAATTTCAGGGAAGCCTAGAGCCACCAGGGAAGGGGTTCATACCCAGAGCAATAAGAGTCAGTTTTTAGAGATCCAATAGTTATTTTTGGCAAATTTGGACATTCTGAACACATTGGTGTAGGTATCAGAAGTCATAGAGCTTTGTAAACAAAATTTTTTCCACATTGAGCTAATACAGAGGCCCAAGCCATGGAAGTTGGACCAAGATGTAGCCTAGGAGGGGTGAACTCCTTCATCAAAACACTGTGTTAATGTGTGTATTTGATGGTTTGATGCACTGTACATGTTTTCTGTTCATTATTCATTTTTGAAGCTATTTTGCTTATGAATGTCTTGTTTAACTCAAGGAAATTTACCTGTTTGTAAGCACCAACAACTAAGGAAACCTCAACACAAAAAGCAAGAAGCAAGCACATGTTTATAAATATGTAATTGTTATTAGCACAACAAAACTAATCATACAAAAACAGATCAAGTTGGTATCAGAGCTCAAGGTTGAATTGCTTGATTGCTTGAGTTTGTGCAATTAGGGTTTTAATGGTTGCAAAATTGTGATGCTTACAAGGTTAAAGTTGCAGAAAGGAGAAAGGAAGCAATTGGTTGCAACTCTTGAGGTAATGCCCAGAAGAAGGAGAGCCACAAGGCCACAATATCCAACAACCAAAGTTCCTATTCTAGTTGCACTTGAAGCTCCTCAAGTTTTTCCTTCAATTGAGATTGAAGAGGTACAATCAATACAAATTTCTGAGCCTGAATCCATAGCCATTATGTCTGGAGAAAGAGAGCCTGAAGGTCCCTCTTCAGAAGAGGAAGAATTTAAGAAAGATTTCTATACTTTGAATGAGATGGTTAAAGTCCTCTATAAAGAGAGGAACTCTAGAATGGTTGGGGAGAGTTCTAAACCTCCACATGGAGAAGGAAGCTCAAAGGACAAAAAAGATGATAAGAAGGATTCCAAAGGGAATGGTGGAAATCCACCTCCATCTCCACCATCCTCATCATCTCCATCATCTCACACAACATCATCTTCCACTACCACCACTGAAACTGCCCATACTCATTCCAAAACCCCAAAAGGAAAAACTCCATTATTGAAATTGGACATAAAATTCGACCTTCCCATGTACAATGGAGAGGTGAATGCATAAAAGTTGGACAATTGGATTCGACAGTTGGAGGTATACTGCAAAATTCAGAACCTTTAAGAGGATGGTATAAAGATCCAGTTGATTTCACTGGGGCTAGAAGGAGCTGCACTAGTTTGGTGGGAAGCAAAGACTCAAGAGGAAATGAGAATCCATGGTAAGATATCCATCACTTAGGTTGAATTTGTTTTTGCAATTAAAAGATTGTTTTATCCTTTAGCCTATATGAAAAAAGCCATTATGAGTTGGCATAATTTTAGGCAGCTTAAAGGCCAAACAGTCCAAGATTATACATAGGAGTTGAGGAAAAGGGCTTTGCTATTAGGAGTGAATTTGAATTCTCCAGATACACTGTTGAAATATATTGGGGGTTTACATTCCTATCTTAAACTCACTATTATTATGTTCAATCCAACTAATTTGGATGAAGTATGTGTGCAAGCCACGCATCTTGAATCTAGAGGAAAGAACACTTATGAAGGGAGTAGTAATAAAAATCCACCTAAGGGTAAGGAGAAAGAGAAAGGAGGAAAATGGAAGGGAAAGAAGAATGCAAGTGTGAAAAAAGAAGGGGAAAAAGTTATCTGTAAACATTGTTCAAAAGAGGGACATAATGAGGATCACTATTGGAAATTGCATCTATAAATGAGATCAAATAAGTTCAACAATAAAGGGAAACAAAAAACCACTCCTATCACTCGAAGATTTAGGTTCGGAATCAGGTGATGAAAACAAAATCACTATCATGGGAATCAAAGAAAAACAAGATATTGCAAGCAGTAGTTCACAAAACTATAACACTGCTACTACTCCAGATGAAAAGAGATGAATTGAGTTATTTCATGTTACGGTCGTATCTAAACACGCCAAGATTGACACACTTTTCGATAGTGGGTCACCAGCGAATCTAATCTTAGAAGACCTAGTCAACAGATTGAATCTTGAAATTGTACCTCACCATAAACCATAACCTTTGGGATGGATAACAAGAGACAATAGTTTACATGTTACAAGAAAATGTCTGTTTAAGTTTGCAATCATTGCAAATTTTGTTGATGAAGTAGAGTTAGATGTGGTACCGCTTGATATTTCAGGTCTGGTGTTGGGTAGTCCATATTTGTATGACCGGAAAGTAGTCTTTTACTGCCATGAAAACAGGTATCACTTGTTCAAGGATGGTGTGGAGTATATAGTGAAAACCCATGGCAAAAAGCTAAACATTCCTTTGGTTTAATGTAGGGCAGACAAAAGGACTAGTTAATTCAAGTAAAAGTTTAGTACTTCTCATGTTCAAGCCAAATGATGAAATTGTTTATGAAAATGTTGTTGCATGTAATGCAAGTTTCAATTCTGATTTGGTTGGTTCAGTTCATCAAAGTGATGAAGTATTTCAGGTTGTGAAAGAATCGTCCTTCAAGCAGAAAGAAACTTCACATGAAATATCTTTGCAGCAAGAGGTAGGTTGTGAAAGAATCGTCCTTCAAGGAGAAGGAAACTTCACATGAAATATCTTTGCAGCAAGAGGTTTCTCTTTGTGATGTCAGCATGCAAGGGTTGACAAGATTGCAAAGTATAGAGACACCAATGCAATGCAAAAGTTTGTTGAAAAATGAGCTCATTCAATCATCCCTTACGCCATGTTGTGCACCGATGGTTATGGTGCCAAAGAAGAATGGTAATTATTTTAAGAAAGAGGGCAAAAGGTGTTTTTTTCACCAAAGCAAAGTTGTAAAAAGAGTTCAGTGCAATAATATGTATAACACCAACCAAGAATGGTTTGTATGACTTTTAATGTTGTATGTTCTTTATAGCACTTCTATTACATACATGTATTTGAATTATGGCAAAAAATAGTCCTTTCTTGAAGAAATTTTGCACTTGGGCGAGATAAACATGTTTAGAAAATTTTCTTATGCACATGTTATCTATGAAAGGAAACTGTTTGATGTTTTGAAGATATCAAAGTACAAGTTGGGTTTCACTTCTTTGATGCATTTGGGCCATGATGTTGGAGGAGGTAAGTTGAAGGCAAACCTCTCCAAGTTTGATGCCATTGTTGATTGGTCAACGCCCAAGATTGTCATTTTGATAAGAGGTTTGTTGGGAGCAGCCCAATGTTGGAAGAAAGTTGTTATTGACATTTCTTCTTTCGAAGCTCCTTGGCATGCATTGTCATGTGTGTGCAAAGTCTTCCAGTGGGGAGGCAAACAACAAGAGGCATGTTTTGCTTCAAACCAAAAGATCAGTTCAATTCTTTTTCATGCTCTTTCAAACTTGAAAGGTTCATTTGAGTTTTAGGTTTATGCAAGCAACTTCAACATCTTATTTCATTCAGAAGATTTCCATGGTGTAAATGTTAAGTTGCAGTGATCCATGCACTTTCACTGGATGGATACTTGCCAAAAACTTCACATGGTTCGAAGGTACAAAAGAGGTATAAGCAGAAAGTTCATTGTTATGCCTTTGAGGCCTATTAGTTATGTAACTATTGTATTCAAGCGTCATTATGTTTTACATGAAAGTTATGTTTAGAAAATTTCATACTTTCAAGATGTAAAATCAGGCTTGAGTCATGTAAACCAAGTAGTGAAATTTGTCATCCATTTGCATTATATTTGGTTATGTCATCTTGGTAAGAAGGATGTTGCTTTTGATGGTGACACGGACAAAACCATGAGTTTCTATGAACGACTGAAAATGGTGCAACAAACAATGCAAGATCAACTTGAAAAGGGCAAAGACAAGTACATGTATTATGTCAATCACAAGTTTCAAGTCGGCGGTGCAAGCTTGTGTTAGTTTTGCTTTAAAAATAGGCTTCAAGTTGTTAAGCAAGGAGAGAATGTTTAGATTTCACATTCTGAATGCATTCCTACAGAATTTCTGAATTAGTTTCAACAAGACACCATATGTGATAGAAGAACGGGGTCCTCAAGGCAAGTGAATGTTGATTTCCTTAGAGAGAAGCTCAAGGAAACAAATTCGTCAAAATCTAATTGGATCAAGCTTGGAAAGGTGAGGGGGTTGTACCCGCATCTACTTGTCAGATGATAGTATCTTTTGGGTTCCAAAAGGCTTCTAGTGGGGAGGAATGATAAGGTGCTCAGTATTTAGCTCAAAAATAAAAGTTCTTAGATTGGCTCGAACATTGTACGACTGCGTTCCTCTCATCAAGACGATTGTGACAAAATCCATTTCACTAAAAATAGAGTCTGGATGAAGGAGAAAAGGCCTGTTGTTCGTTTTCCTAAACAACTAAAAAATTGCAAAATATAACAGAATGATGACATGGCAGTCCAATCAACAGTCCAGTCAGCAAGGAGAATCTTCTTCAATTTTCGCCTAATGGGACTGTGACAAGAGTCACCTCCGGATTCGCCAGTTTGGTTGTGTGAAGGTGAAATTGCCTAATTGGCCTCTAAAGTGGAATTTGATTTTTTTTTAGTTATTTAAATATTAGTATATATAAAATTTTATTTTATATTATATGGTTTTTTAAACCATATATTATATTATACTATATATATATATATAATATAGTTTCAAACTATATATATATATATATCCAAAGTTCGAGTTAAATGACACATTTTAAAATTGGTCAAAGTCCGAATAATTGGGTGGCAAAAACATATTGGGATGGGCGGAGGCGGGTTTGAACCCATAATTGGGATGTGAGGAGCCTCTCTAGTTATTTTTCCTTCTTAGCCTCCAATTTCTCATTTCTTGAACTCATAAAAGATGACCACATCTTATTGTTTTAGGGGAAAGGAATTCTTCCTCCTCCATAGAACACTCCACGAGTTGTTGTGCTGGTGCTAGAGCTTCTTCTAGCGACGACATACTTTCATCAATTCTTTCTAGATCTAGATTTGATACTGAATTTTGATCTTTCTCTTGTGAGGAGGGGTTATTTTGTGGAATTTACCCTTCTTCATTCACCATATTTAATGCCTCATAGTTGTTACTATTCTCTTTCTTCCCTTTGTTGGTTCCTTCTCCACTTCCAGGATTTATTTTTTTAGGGGAGGCTAGTCCTTTTCCTTTATTCCCAGTCTAATGTTGTTGCATTGGTTGGTTATTCTGCTGTTTTACTGAGCCTCTTCTACCTTTTTGTTGTTTCCATTGTTATCCTCCCCCCCTCGTTTTTTTTTTTCTCCTCCTATTTTTTTTTAAACTTCTTGCAAAGTGGTCATAATCATGACATACTTTGCATTTGAATGGAAGCTGATTGTAGTTTACCTCTTGGATATGGGACCAATTTTCGATATTGATATTTGTGGTTACTAGGACTCCCTTATTTAGATCCACTTCCACGTATATCTTGACGGACAATAAAATCCCCTCTTGTGGCTTGGCACAATAAATATACTTGCCAATGCCACTGCAAACACTTTTGAAAGTGATATCATTCCAATAATGTGATGAAAAAAAGGGGAGTTTCACCCATACTGGAACTGTAGATGGAACATCACTATCTAGGTTAAGATAAGGAATCCACCAATCCAGATATAACCCTTGAGCCCCATGAAATAAGTCCCACTTCTAATATGAGGTCTCGATTTGCTTTTTTTTCGAAGTAGAAAGTAAAAAACCCTTTTTTAGAGAATGTCAAAGAGATGAAACCCTTGATCATAGGTTTCCAATTTTTTTCCACCAAAAACGTAATAGAACACAAGGAGGTCCAAATCCACATGAATTGGATGATGAGGTTTCACTTGGTCAATTGCATAGCTCAAGTTCTTGATTGAGGGTCAAATTCCTCCACATTTGGAATTTCCTTCAATTTCTTGATGAAATGAGGAGGCTTTGCCTTCCGAAACCTTGATCGAGTTAAAATCATCCATATCAGGAGAAGGAAAAGGGGACGGGAGTGAAAACCCCTCTTGAACTGGTCATCAACCCACGAAAAAAACCGACACATCCAAAACCCTCAGAGATGTACAGCCTCATCCCTACACTCAAAAAATAATATCTTTATGTTTTCATCATTGATAGAAACCTTTAAATACAATAACGATAGGATTGTGTTTATGGGTGCATATTTGTAAGAATCAATTAAAGAAGATATTCTATTGTACTCCACTTATATGGTTTACATGTTAAAATTGTGAAAGTAGGAAAAAATCAAAAGTATAGTCGTTGTGAGCTCATATTGAATTATCCTCATATATCGTAGACTCTTGATATAAGAATGTTTAGGGAGATCATCTTAGTAAGTTCTTGATATGTCATGGAATTTTTAGAAATAGTACTTGATGAGGTTATATATCCTATTGTGTTTTCATATAAATAAATAGGAGGTTAAATTATATTACACATATATTGTTTTAGTGAATAACATCTTTGCATATAAAAGATGTAATGTTTGTATGACCAAGATAATGTAATGCTTGGTTATCCTTCTCATTAATAGATACGATGGGTTTTGGGCCTACTTCTATGATTTGGTTAAGCAACCCTCCTTAAATGTCCTTTATTTAATCTTGAAGCTCTCTTATTTGTTTCCTTGTCATTTCTCTTTTATAATGAGGCACTCCTTAAACATATGTGAGACCCTCATTGTTAGAGTCTTGACTTGCACCGTGCCTCTCCATTCTCCTTTGTAATGTTTCATGCTTGGTTGGTAATATATTGTAACACTTTGGTATTGTTGGCATGTCTCAACATTAGTGAGTTTGAATGTGTGATGAGAAGGGGTATTTGATATTGGCCCTTAGTGTGGTGACATATGGTGGTGATTTTTTGGTTGACTTACCTAGAAAAGTTGTACTCCCATGCCATTGTTATGGGGATTATAATTTATATGAGATTTATAAACCATAGAAAATTTGGGTATGATTATGGCATTGGTTTTCATGCAACCTCCTTGGGGTTTGTTGTGATATTGCATGGGCTTGGGTGCATAGCATATTGAAAACTCTCATGTGCTTGCTCCATCTTGGTGTGATCCAAGCCTTTGGTGTTTGATAACAATAGTGGGCCACTAGTTTTGCTTCTATTACCTCACTACCTATCATTACACTCTCTTATTCTCTCTTATCAATAATATTATCTTTCTATTTAGATTTGAATTTGGATCTAGAGCAATTGAACCCACACAATCCTTGATATGCTCTTTCTGACTTTATTTATGAAGCTATAATGATTCTCGAGTGCACCTTTATAGTGATTATTGAGTGCAACTTTGTGTTGTGTGGTTAAATTATTGATGTTGTTGGTGTTTGGAATTTTTTGTGTAGTTGCTAGAGTTAGAATATCATCCTTTATTGCTTAATTTTCTAGGGTAAAAAGATGAGTTTGGGGCAAACTTCCCCATCCCTACATGATTAGGTGCTCAAGTTTATGCTCAAAAATAAAAGTGTCAAAATCTTGTCAAACTCAACTTCAAATCGAAGATCTCGTCATTCTGAATCCAACTATGTGAACGACACTCAAATCTGAGCTCATATGCATAAGTTAAAGCAATTCAAAGTTCAAGTTTGACTTGTCTGCCTGGCAGGATTGGATGACGTGGCAAGTCCTTCAGCGAATGAGGAGGTGCCCAGTGGCAGTCTAGCATTAGCCCTCGCATATCACAAATCGTAAGTCGTAGGTGGAAAGGTGTTACAAATCGGCCCCAACAGGTTTAGAGTTGCGATGCGATAATGCCATCGCAAATCGCAATCGTAGTTCGGCGAGGGGAGAACAAGTCAGAATTGGCCCCTGACAGTTACCAAGTTGCGATGAGATAAATTGCAGATCACAAATCGCATGTTGCAGGGAGAACAAGTTTGCTTAAGACTTCCATTGGTTCTCCTCTGAACTACGAAATGCAATAAAGTACCCGGACGCGAGGTGTTTTCTAGTGAAAACTACCATTGGGTCTGTCGATATCACAATTGCAGTGTTCCACTGTGTTAACAAGAACTTCAGCCCGCTGAACTTCACCGATTGTGATTTACGATACAACCGACATGATATAGCCCGCTGCACAGAGAAATTCTTGCCCAGTTAGTGAATTTTGGGGATAATGTGTAGAATTATGCCGGTTTTAGAGCATTTTGTAGAACGAATAGTGGGAGAACTAGGAGAAGTCATAAATTCTTTAGTTCTTATCCAAATTGGATGCAAAAAGAGGCTAGATAGCCATTTTTGAGCATTTTGAACTCATGGAGAGAGGTTTCAGAGGAATTTGAGCATTGTAAACACACTTTTGCTGTAATTTTGAGCATAATAGAGAGGCCCAAGCATTGGAAGCTGGACGAAGGAGATATAGCCCAAGAGGGGTGAACTCCTCATCAAATCTCTGTATTGTGTGTTGTATTTTGATGTTCTTTGTTGTTATATTGCTGCTCTTCAGTATATGTTTTATTTTAAATTGTTTATAACATTTACATAAGAAACTCTCATGGGAATTAGTTAAAATAGGCCAACATGGTGAATCCTTAAGCACTTGATAAGCAAATGATAGGCATATTGGGTTTTATTCTGATTGGGGAATTAGCACAACATTACTAATCTGCTCCATTTCAGATCAAGTTGGTATCAGAGCACTGGTTTTGCTTACTAGATTTGCTTGTGCAAAGGAGTATTTTTTTCTAATTTTGTGTCATGCTAACAAGGTTAAAACTCAAAAGAGAAGGGAAGGTGGTTGAAAGCTCTGTAGTTGGCTCAAGGGGAAGAAGAGAAAGGTTTCCAAAGTCTTCTACACTAGTACATCCTAAAGTTGCAGTTGAGACTCCAAAGACCATGTCTCATGAAGGAGAACCTATCATGATCGAAGATGAGAGGAATTCCAGAAAGAGTTTCTTTGATATGATAGAGATGGTGAAGGTCCTCTATGAAGAAAGGAATAGAAGATTTCAAGAGGAAAGTTCCAAACCTCCCAAAGGAGAAGGCTTTTTAGGAGGAGGTAATGGAAAAGGAGGTAATGGGAATGGAGACAAGCCTCCACACTCTCCACCATCTTCTTCATCGTCTTCTTCGCAAGCATCTCCACACTCTTCCACTAATACAACCCTTACTCATACTCATCATCATTCTTCAAAAGGAGCTGGAAAATCACATCTACTTAAACTTTATGTTAAATTCGAGTTGCCCATGTATAATGGTGAAGTGAATGTAGAGAAGCTTGATAATTGGATTCGTCAGTTGGAGGTCTACTGTAGAATTCAAAACCTTCAAGAGGATGATATTAAAATTCAGTTGGCTTCATTGAGAATGGAGGGTGCAACACTCATTTGGTGGGAAGCAAGGACTCAAGACGAGATCAAAAAACATGGTAAGATCTATATTACTTGGTCTGATTTCATTGCTGCTATAAAAATACAATTCTACCCTTTAGCCCATATGCAAAAAGCTATCATGAATTGGAAAAATTTTAGAAAGTTAAAAGGTCAAAATGTGCAGGAGTATACTCAAGAGTTTAGGAGAAGAGCTCTTATGCTAGGAGTAGAATTATATTCACAAGATACTTTGCTAAAATACGTAGGAGGTTTGCATAGCATATTCGACACACCATTCTTATGTTTAATCCAACGAATCTTGATGAGGTTTGTGTTCAAGCTGCATGCCTTGAAGCAAGAGGGAAAAATGTTGAAGAAGAGGGTAAGAAGAAGCCATTCCATAGTGGTGAAAAAGGAAATAATTTTAAAGGAAAGCAGAAGAAAAATGCTTCTATTAAGAAAGAAGGGGAGAAACTCGTGTGCAATAATTGTTCCAAAGAGGGCAATGATGAAGCGCATTGCTCGAAGCTTCATCCAGAGTTAAGATCAAAGAAATTTAACAATAAAGGGAAACAAAAGACCAATGCCATTGTAAAACAAGACTTAGGTTCTAACTTAGGTGATGAAACCAAGATTGCAGCCACAGTCACTAAGGGAAAATCCGTGGCAAAATAAAGCAAAGAGGAAGCCGTGGCAAGCACCAACACAACACATAACTCCAAAAACGTTTCAAATGAGGAAAATAGAATCGAGCTGTTCCACATCTGAGTTATTTCCAAACACACAAAAATCGATACGATGTTTAACAATGGACATCAGGAAAATTTAGTCTCTGCAGATTTGGTCAAGAACTTAAATATGGAAACCATGCCTCATCATAAACCGTATCCATTGGGATAGATAACCAAGGATGCCAATTTTCAGGTAACATGAAAATGCATTTTCAAGTTTGCAATCACTGCCAATTTTGTTGATGAATTTGGTTTAGACGTTGTGCCCCTGGATATTTCTGGAATTGTGTTGGGAAGCCCGTATTTGTATGACAGGAAGGCTGTTTTCCATCAATTTGAGAACAAGTATCATCTGTTCAAAGGCATAGTGGAGTACATTATAGGAGCCCATTGCAGAAAGCTTAAATTGTCTTTGGCAAGTGCAGGGCAAATGAAACGACCGGTCAATTCCAATAAGAGTCTCATGCTCCTTATGATCAAGCAGAAGAATGACACAGAGCAAGAATCCTTTGCAGAATGTGATGTGAAGCTGAAAGCTAAATTGGTTGATGTGGTCAATCAATATGGAGACATGTTTCAAGAACCAAAATGATTGCCACCTAAAAGGGGAAATCAGCATGAAATATAGCTACAACAAGACTGTCCACTCCCAAACAACAGTACTTATCGAATGTCAATTCTAGAAAGTTTAGAAATCAAGAAACAAGTCCAGGAATTGTTAGATAAAGGTTTAATTCGTCCCTCTACTTCTCCATGTGGTTCACCAATTGTTTTGGTACCCAATAAAGATGGAACCTGGTGCATGTGTGTTGATTATCGAGCTTTGAGAAAAATTACCATAAAGAATCGATACCCACTGCCCAGAATAGATGATTTGTTAGATTAGTTGAAGAACGCAAAATATTTCACTAAATTAGACTTGAGAAATAGATATCATCAAAATCGAACAACCGAGGAGGATATTGAGAAGACCGCTTTTAAAACCAAACAAGGATTGTTTGAGTGGCTGGTTATGCCTTTTGGTCTTTGCAACGCTCCAGCTACATTCATGAGAGTTGTGAATGATCTTTTAAGATCCTTTCTTGATGAGTTTGTAATTGTCTATTTAGATGATATTTTGATATTCAAAAATCACGAGAAGAGCATGTCAAGCATGCGAGGAAAGTGTTGGATGTCTTGAGAAAATAACAATTATTTATGAAGATGTGTAAATGTGAATTCGGGAAAACTTCCTTAGTGTATTTGGGCCACATAGTTGGAGGAGGTGAGATGAATATTGACCCCTCTAAAGTTTCATTCATTGTAAATTGGCCAATACCCAAATCAATCACAAAAGTAAGGAGTTTTCTGGGAGCAATGCAGTATTGGAGGAAGTTCATTGCCAATTTCTCTTCCATAGCAGCTCCACTACATGCTTTGACCAACGTGAAGGTTGTCTTCCAGTGGGGAGGCAAAAAACAAAAAGCATTTGATGCTTTAAAACAAAAGATCAGTTCAACCCCAGTTTTAGTATTACCAGATTTGAAACAACC
This sequence comes from Pinus tabuliformis, assembly GCA_031772625.1. NCBI lineage: Eukaryota > Viridiplantae > Streptophyta > Pinopsida > Pinales > Pinaceae > Pinus > Pinus tabuliformis. Next base: position 440,669,138 of record CM062817.1, read on the forward strand.
CTTTGAAATAAAAACAGATGCAAGTGACCACTCCATGGGTGCAATTCTTTTACAGCATGGTAAGCCCATTTCATTTCATTCTGAGATTTTTAATGGTGTGTTATTAATTATCCTACATATGATAAAGAGCTTTATACATTGGTGCAAAGTGTGAAGAAATAGAAGCATTTATTGATGGGAAAAGAAACCATTATTCACACCGATCATCAACCTTTGCAATATCTGCAATCTCAAACAAAATTGTAGCAATCAAGGCTCTTTTGTTGGATGGGATTTTTACAACAATTCCACTTGGTAATCAGGTATAAGAAAGGTATTTATAACAGAGTTGTTGATATGCTTTCTATACCAATTGTTAATGTAGCCATTTTCCTCAAGAATAATTCTGTTTTTCTTGAAAGTTATGTTGAACAATACGCACTTGATGCTGAATTTCAAGAGGTATATTAAAACTTGAGTCGTTTCCACCAAGTTGAGGAATTAGACTACCATGTTCATGATAATCTGTTGTATCATTTGGGAAAAATTTGTGTTCCATAGGGAGAGAGTAAATGTCACAAGGGAAGCACACATTTCTCTTATTGCTGGACATTTTGGTGTAAGTAAAATAGTGGCAAACCTTCAGAGCTATTTTTATTGGCCTCATATGCTTGAAAGTGTGTCATGATTTATCAGAGGTTGTTCATTGTGTGTAGTCAGTAAGCCTAGTAATAGGAAAATAGGATTGTACACACCACTTCCAGTGCCTTCACATCCATGGGAGAGTGTTTATATGCATTTTGTTGGAGGTCTTCCTTTATCAAGAAAAGGTCATGATTATTTGTACGTAGTTGTGGATAGGTTCAACAAGATGTGTATATTAATGCCTTGTAAAAGCAAATTACAGCTGAACAAAAAACTCAACTTTTCTTTCAAAATATATGGGTTCATTTTGGGTTACCTACTTCTATTGTAAGTGATCGTGATTCCCGATTTGTTGGGACTTTTTGGTCAAGTTTATGGAACTTGATGGACACCAAGTTGAAGAAAAGTACAACCTTCCATTCACAAACAGATGGTCAAATTGAAGTGGTTAACATGACAATTATTCATTTGCTAAGAGGATATTGCAACAAACATCCTAAGTTGTGGGATGAACAGTTGCATTATATTCAACATGCTTACAACCAAGCAAAACGCTCTTCTACTCTAACTTCGCATTTTGAGACATGTATTGGTTATTTTCCTAAATTGCCTTTGGATTTCATCTTTGAGAAAGATGTATGTTGGTATCATCCCAAGACCCCTTTTTCCTCCTAAAAACATGTCATTTACCCATTCCTTTTCATTATATATTCCTTAGAACATTGAAAATTAATTATTAATAGTCTTATAGTTATTAAAATGCATTGGAATTGATTTAGGGATTTTATGTTGAAGAATTAGAAGTTTTTGGTGAAATGGTTACAGGAAGTTCCAACATCCTGTAATGAGCTCATTGTTTGACATGTGTCACAACAGCTGGACTAGAGCGAAAGGCATGGATGAAAAATAGAATGTCCAAGGATGGACAAACACCTATCTTACAGCCGGATCGACTCTCCTACATGCGCGGTCAACCCAGGTCAAAGCATGGCACACTGGCGACAAAGGAAGAAACAACAGCTCATCCTATCTTGATTTAGTTTTTGTTCTTTTTGATCAGTTAGGATAGGAATATTTTGAAAAGCTCAATGTAATAAAAGCGGCAACAGCCAAAGTCCGAATGTACATTCATTAATGACATGGTTATGTAAATACAGTCCGAGTAATGGATAGGAGGTTAATCGTTGTATCGTTCCAAAAACTCTGTTTTGAAACTTAATACTAAGAACCAGTTACAGTCCCGATTTGTGTCTCGTGCATTGATTTGATCTTCAGTCGATTATAGTCCAGTGTACCTCTGGAGTGTGGACGGGCCCTGCGCTCAACCGGTATACTGTTCTCTCATTTTATTTGCACTTAGGTTATCGTGTGGTTTACACAGTAGTCACGCTTGATTAGATTTCGATTTCAATAGATATTAAAGGGTTTGCACAACAGTTACAATTACTTGGGTTTCTATTTCCATAGCTTTCGACTTCCATTGAATGTATATGGTTTGCGCTTATGGTTGGTTTGCGTTTATGGTAATGCTGGACAGTCACCACTGAGATCTGGAAGGGCGTCCTGTAAGGGATTCGATCCCTGTGTGTCTTTTCAAAGCACTGTCATAAACTTTGTTTTTATTTCACAATTCATTTATGATCTCTGTATATTTTGATATTGTATAAAGGTTAGCGAATGCTGGGTGTTTACTGGACAAGGGTTTTATGTGTCATATCTTTGTAAGGAGATTAAGATCATTGTTGCAGTGATACACAGTGTTTAGTTTCAGTGTGTGATTTGGTAAATGCATTTAATGATAGCATTGTAATCGGGTATAGTAGCAGAGTGACCTGAGTGTTTGGATGATAGGTGACATATTCCAGTCTTCCGTAAAGAATCCCTGTGACCTACATCATAACCACTTAGCCAACAATCCTTTATGTCTATATACTTTAGACGCATGCCTCTAAGCTTACGCATCCTGGTCGATAATTAATATAGTCTAGTCTAGTACCCTAGCTAGAACACTACATTTTGGCGCCGTTGCCGGGGAGGCATACTTAAATGATTCAAACAAAAAGGAAAAAAATTTCAACGCACAAAAATAAACAAAAACACAGTTAGAAATCATGTTCATTTATGCCTAGATTTAGAGACAGTCAAGGGAGATTTGTAAAAACCCCCCACCATCTAAAAACTAACCCATCATCATCAGGAGCATACTCTCTAGGGAATACAACACCAGTTGAGGAAGTTATCCAGACATTGGCAGAAAAATTTTATTCAGGACAGGAACTTACTCTTATTGAGAGGGAAACTTTATTCACACATAAATCGCAGAAGAAGCACTTTCCTAAACCTTCTACACAAGGAGAAAGTAGTACAGTTACTGAACAATCTTCCTTCCTCCTTTTTCCACCAAGTGACACTGACACAAAGAGACCAATTAGAATGGCTGAGGAAGGATTTGGATCAGTCCCACGCCAAGGAGATGAAGAAGAGTCAACTTTTAAGTTCCCTATACATGAACCACAGGAGGATGAGGAGATCAAAATGAAAAACATACCCCCATCCGTCCTACCAATAAATGCACCACAACTGCAATTTCCAGCTAACTCACAACCTCCCAGGCCCACTCAAATTCCTGCTCAAACTGTCCCAAATCCGAATAATAGAGCAGAGAGGCCAGCCTATAATGTAGAAGAAGGAAGCTCATATTCCACACTGCCTTTGCAAAACATTAATTTGAGGTCTGGTAGGGTGCTCAACAAAGATTCTCCAATAACAGATAAGCAAGAAGAAAACTCAGGAAAGGAAAATGAAATGACAAATCCAACAAAACCAATCAATGATACCAAAGAAAAACAGATGCAACCACTGCATCCACCTTTTCCAGACCGATTGGTCCAAGTAAAACCACCACTGTCTATACCACAATTTGATGTCTTAGATGAGCTTAAAAATGTCTACATAAAAATCCCACTGCTGCAAGCTATCAAAGACATTCCTATCTATACCAAAGCCATTAAAGACATGTGCCTCAAGAAGCCTGCTAGGAGAAGACTTGATCCTCAAACCATTCATGTTTTAGGAAATTTAGCAGGCCTTATGACCAATACCATCTCCATGGAGAAGTATGTTGATCTTGGCATTCCCAAAGTGACCACCATCATTAACAACATAAGAATTCCAAACACTTTGATAGATCTTGGAGCCGCAATTAATGTCATGACTCTTGAAACCATGAGAACACTCCAGCTCATGAATTTGCAACATACCACGATTGTTCTTGAACTAGCTGATAGGTCCAAAGTCATTCCTGAAGGGATTTTGGAAGACATCATTGTCTCACTGGACTCTTGGGAGTATCCAGTGGATTTCCTAGTCCTTCAACCCAAATCCAATTTAGGAGGACACCCTATCATTCTAGGTAGACCATGGTTAGCGACTGTTGATGCATTTATAGGATGTCGATCAGGCAACATGATCATTTCAAGGGGGACCGAAAGGAAACAACTAACCCTTTATCCATCGGCACAATCACCAGCAGTAACACATAACTTGTGGCTTGATGATAAATTTAATGATAAAGAAGAAGTACAATCTATTTTTAGCATTGACCAAATCTATGATTTCCAGGAAGACAATAATGATTTGGTAGAATTATTTCTTTCTCAACCTGATATGTCTAAAAATTTGAGAAATGAACAATATCATGCTGTAGATTTACTTTTGGCTCAAAACTTTCAAGAAACATGCTCTATCCAATCATTGCAAACTACATTTCACGACATTTTTCCAGTTCAATCCATCACCAATACACAGAGTCAGATCATAGAGATCAGTCCAGGGAAAACTCTGAACATAGGCAACCACCTAGACTCATCTCAACAAGAGAAATTGATTAAACTCTTGAGAAAATACCAAAAAGCCTTTGCTTGGGAGTATACCGACATGCATGGGATTCACCCCGACACATGCACTCACCACATCTATACAGATAGCACCATTAAACCAGTGAGGCAACCACAGAGAAGAATGAACCCCATGATCCAAGATATTTTCAGAGAGGAGTTGCAAAAACTTTTGAGAGTTAATTTTATATATCCTATCTCTGACAGTCAGTGGGTATCCCCATTGGTGATAGTGCCCAAGAAGAATGGTAAGTGGTGCATTTGTGTTGATTACAGACAGTTGAACAAAGCAACGCTCAAAGACTACTTCCCACTGCCATTTATTGATCAAGTGTTAGACACCCTAGCTGGCAAATCATCATTTTCTTTTCTTGATGGTTTCAGTGGCTATAACCAGATCAGGATAGCCTCTGAAGACCAGGACAAAACCAAATTCACCTGTCCTTGGGGGACCTATGCCTACAATTTTTTTCCATTTGGACTTTGTAACGCACCAGCTACATTTCAGAGAGCTGTGTTAGCTATTTTCGCTGATTTAATTCATGATTGTGTTGAAGTCTACATGGATGATTTTTCAGTATATGGCAATTCATTTGAACATGCATTAGAAAACCTTGAGAGAGTTTTGAAAAGATGTATTGAAGCTAACCTGTCCCTCAGCAATGAAAAGTGCTTTATGATGTTAAACGAAGGGATAGTGCTAGGCCACTATATTTCTTTTCAAGGCATCCAGGTTGACCCAGCCAAGATCCAGATCATAGCTGATTTGCCAATTCCACAGAATCAAAGAGAGGTAAGAAGTTTTCTTGGGTATGCAAGCTATTACCGCAGATTTATTGAAAATTTTAGTAAGATAGCTTTACCTTTGTTTAAACTTCTAACCAAAGATGTACTTTTCAACTGGAATGAGAACTGCCAACAAGCATTCGAACAACTCAAAAAGAAACTATCCACCGCACCAGTCTTGAGAGGGCCTAATTGGAGCCTACCATTTCATATCTTTACAGATGCATCCGACACTGCAGTAGGTGCATCCTTAGGCCAAAAAGAGGAATCTTGTACTTATGCCATTTATTTCATTAGTAAAAATCTAACACCTGCAGAGCTCAACTACATAGTTACAGAAAAGGAAACACTTGCCATCATTTATGCTGTGAATAAATTCCGACATTACATAACTGGTTATGAAGTCTTTGTACATACTGATCATTCGGCCATTAGACATTTAATGAATAAACCAATAACTAGTGGCAGAGTTACCAGATGGTTACTATTGTTACAGGAATTTAACATCACAGTGTTAGATAGACCAGGCAAGGAGAACCAGGTGGCAGATTTTCTCTCTAGACTGCAAAATCCAGGTGAGGTTGTTCCAGTTGAAGATTCTTTTCCAGATGAAAACTTATTTTCAATTTCCATAGTAACTCCTTGGTATGCTGATTTGGCCAATTATTTGTCTACAGGAAGGACACCCCCACACTTTACTGCAAAGGAACGAAAGAGACTAGTCAAACAAAGTGCTAGATATTCATGGCTTAATGGCAACTTATTTTACACTGGTTTTGATATGATAATTAGGAGATGTGTAAGAAATGATGAGGTCATTGATATTTTAAAATCTTGCCACGATGAACCGTGTGGTGGGCATTTTGCAGCGAAGCGGACCGCATTCAAAGTTCTTACTCTTGGATACTACTGGCCATCCATTTTTAAGGATGCCAAGAAGTATGTAAAGAGTTGTGACAGCTGCCAAAGAATGGGCAGGCCCACAGCTACCGATGAGATGCCCCTTCAGCCCCAAGTTCACTTAGAGCCATTTGACAAATGGGCTCTAGACTTTATAGGACCCATTAACCCAACCTCCAATGGTAAGAAGTACATCTTAGTATGTACTGATTACGTCACAAAGTGGGCTGAACCAAAAGCACTGGTTAGAGCAACTGAACACACAGTAGTCAATTTCCTTTTTGAGGAGATTTTTGTGAGGTATGGAGTACCAAGGGAAATTGTGACTGATCAAGGTACTCAATTCACCTCAAAGCTAGTGAAGGACATCACAGACAGATACCAAATAAAGCATAGGAAAAGTACCCCTTACCATCCACAGGCCAATGGGCAGGTGGAATCCACAAACAAAACCTTGGAAGGCACCATTACTAAAACTGTTGCAATGAACCAGAAAAACTAGGAGGAGAAGCTCAAAGAAGCACTCTGGGCTTACAGGATTACCTGGAAAGATACTACAGGATTTACACCATATCAGTTGGTGTACGGTAAAGAGGTAATGCTTCCTATTGAGTTCCAAATACACACTTTTAAACTGGCTGCAGATTTACAAATTGATTTGGACCAAGCACAAAAAGAAAGAATTCAGCAGTTGAACCAGCTGGATGAGATGAGGCAGCAAGCAGAAGAAACCACCATCCTCATGCAAAAACATAGGAAGCAGTGGCATGATGCACATATTAAGACAAAGCAGTTTAAGGAAGGTGACTGGGCTTTACTTTTTGATTCAAAGTTCAGAGATCATAAAGCTAAGTTCACCACCCATTGGATGGGCCCCTATGAAATTGTTCAGGCTTATGACAATGGTTCAGTCAAGCTCAAAACTATTGATGGAGAAGGTCACTCCTTCACAGTCAATGGTCATCGCCTGAAACTCTACACCAAGCCCATCAGCAAGCAAGATTTTCTCCATACACTATCTCAGCAAAGAGAGGTTGAGGTACTGCAGCCCTCAGCTGCAGTATCACTGCCTTAGTTTCATTTCTTTTCAATTTCAAAGTTAGAAAAAAAATAAAATAAAAAAAATAATGGGTTAGATGTGAAAACCAGTCTCTGGCACACTCTAACCTCGAATTCCTACTTGAAAACCAGTCTCTGGCGGGTATGAATTCTCTTTCTTTTGTTTACAGTTGCTTTATCAGTTAAATCATGACTTGAGGACAAGTCAAAATTTTAGTCGGGGAGAGAGGCATCAACACTTTGTTCTTTTATCTCTCCATTGTAAATTCTTAAAGATTTCTTATTCTGTATCTTCACTGTGTAAATTTCCAAAGCAGCTTGTTCCAACATTCCAGACTTCAATAAATAAGCTGTTTTGTCATTGTTTTATCTCAGAGGGACCTGGTTATAAACATTATGCAGGGGGACCTGTTTTGTCCAGACAACTATGCTACCAACACCAGCAGTAAGGGACCTGTTTAAGACATTCAGAAGGGACCTGTTAACGAAATTGACACCAAGGGCTACTTCAACAGAATTTCATCAAGTTTCTACAAGGATTTGGGCATCAAGACTCCATCAAAGGCACAAGCTCAGTGAACCTGTTACATTCAATCTTTCTCAAGGGACCTGTTACATTCAATCTTTCTCAAGGGACCTGTTACATTCAAATTTTCTCAAGGGACCTGTTACATTCAGATTTTTCTCAAAGGACCTGTGCATTCAATCTTCCTTAGAGGACCTGTTACAACAAGCAGAAGAACAGTAAAAAAGGGACTAGCTACTCAGCATGTCAATACAACAATGACCAACAAAAGAGTAATTTGTTTCTGTTCTTAAACATTTAATTACTTAGATTGATTTTTAATGTAATTTTGATGACTATGAACTGTTATGATTGATTTCAAGGATATCTACATTTCCTATCATCCCTTATTCCACCGATTCTCATCATTCCCATAACATCAACCCATTCATACTTCTAAAACCCATTATCAACACATCAACTTTGTCATACATCCCACAATCATACCAACATCCTCCATCTGACCGAATACCAACTGAAAGGGGACACGTGGCGGATTATGTTTTTAAATATAAAGGAAAGAGACAAATGTAAAAGCGGCCTATCTATTTCATTCCACACAACCAAATCATAGTTCCACCACCCAACGTACCCAATGATTCAAGGGACTTCCCGAAACCATACCCACCATTATATATACATGCTCCCAGCGTTCTTGTGGTGACATCTGTGTAAGCGTACAACACTCCTCTGTTTTCAAATGAATGAATATGCTGTGAAGTGAGTACAACCGGTTATCCCACAGTCATTCTCGCACTTGATTCCCATAATTTTCTAAGTATAATCGGGAGCAGTGAGCACCGGAAGAAGCATTATCATTTAGGTTCGATTATTATCATTTGGGTCCGATTTACTCAATGAGGAATGGGAGCGGTGAGCGCTTAAAGAGAAAGTATAACCACCCTGTTGCGATTTCCACTACAGTCATAATACAGTCGACCAACCGAGCATCATATTGAAGACTAAGGAAAGCGGTATACCAGGTAACCAGTTTGAAATTTCTTTGTTAAAATTGTAAGAACATAAACAGAGAAGGGTTAGAAGCACGACCCTCTGCCACCATGACTAATAGGGTCGAACCGAGTGTGTTCGACAGTTCACAATATCATGAGGATTGCATCGAAATTCTTAGAGAAATACAGTGGTTACCATTCCTAGAGAAATTCCATGGAAGCAATGAGGAAGTTACCAAGCAATTTGCCTTCACCTTCAATGGAGAAAAAGCCCTGATAGGTAACTTCTCATTCAGGGTTTCAGAGGATACTATAGCTCAGGCAATAGGGATTAGTCCAGAAGGGGAGAAGTATTTTAAAACCAAGCAATTTAAAGAAAAATCGTGGACACAGTTTATGTCTAGATCTAGAGTCTCATCAGTGAACTGGAAGAAGGGTGTTCCAAGAAGCTGGTTGATGCATCCTTGGGATGAGATGGTCTACATCCTTCAAAAATTCATAACCTATGAAGGCCGCTACAATATTCTCTATCTATACCACATTAAACTACTCCTCCATTTGAAGAAACAATGTGTTATCAGTATACCATATTTTCTGTTACAAAGTTTAACCAAGATGTCCAAGACTATCCAGAAGCAGAAGGGGAATGAAGACAAAAGCCTGTATCACTTTGGCTTGATCAAAATCCTTATTGAGCATGAATTGCAGAGAAGAGGGAAGCCATGGAAAGAATTTCTAGCTGTTAATCAAATTAGAGATGAGGAAGATAAAGAAGAAGTGCAAGAGGACTCAGGGTTCATGAAGGACATTGATGAAGAAATCCCAGTATCCAAAGCCAGCAAGGCACCTCTACCTGTGGGCAGCATAAGGACCAGGAACATGAAAAAGGAAGATGCTAAGAGGGCCGAGAAAGATAAAATTTTCACCACTTACTCACGAAGAACAAGGAGGACACCAAAAGCCCAGTTGCAAGAAGACCAGCTTGAATCCAATGCACCTGCACAAATGGATGTTGAGAGTGGTGACCACTCACTACCAGGACCAGAAGTTGACATAGAGGTAGAGAGCAATAACAAGCAGGAGAAATGTTCACCACCTCCCATCAAGAGACAGAAGAAACTGGAAAAACAAATTGAAGAATTAAAGGAAGAGCTCATGGAAGCTAATATGTTAGAAAAAGTTATCAAGAGGGAAAATGAAATGCTCCGGGCATAGAGTAAAGAAACTCAGAAGAAGAATGAAAAGTTAAAGGAAAGAATCGGTGAACTAGAGGCTGAGCAGACTAAGATCTCTAACTGGGCCACTAAGTGGTACAATCAGAAGAAGACCCTCAAAGAAAAATACAAAAAGTTAAAACAGGAGCTCAAGGGTCAAAAAGATAACCAGGTGAAAAAGAATGTGGACACCTTGCTCAAGGCAACAGAGATCCAGTCAGGGACAGAGTTCAAGGGAAGCACTTCGGGGATAAGCATGAGGACATGCTAATTCCTTAAGTCGGGGAGAGATGTTGGTATCATCCCAAGACCCCTTTTTCCTCCTAAAAACATGTCATTTACCCATTCCTTTTCATCATATATTCCTTAGAATCCTTGAAAATTAATTATTAATTGTCTTATAGTTATTAAAATGCATTGGAATTGATTTAGGGATTTTATGTTGAAGAATTAGAAGTTTTTGGTGAAATGGTTACAGGAAGTTCCAACATCCTGTAATGAGCTCATTGTTTGACATGTGTCACAGCAGCTGGACTAGAGCGAAAGGCATGGATGAAAAATAGAATGTCCAAGGATGGATAAACACCTATCTTACAGCCGGATCGACTCTCCTACATGCGCGGTCAACCTAGGTCAAAGCATGGCACACTGGCGACAAAGGCAGAAACAACATCTCATCCTATCTTGATTTAGTTTTTGTTCTTTTTGATCAGTTAGGATAGGAATATTTTGAAAAGCTCGATGTAATAAAAGCGGCAACAACCAAAGTCCGAATGTACATTCATTAATGACATGGTTATGTAAATACAGTCCGAGTAATGGATAGGAGGTTAATCGTTGTATCGTTCCAAAAACTCTGTTTTGAAACTTAATACTAAGAACCAGTTACAGTCCCGATTTGTGTCTCGTGCATTGATTTGATCTTCAGTCGATTATAGTCCAGTGTACCTCTGGAGTGTGGACGGGCCCTGCGCTCAACCGGTATACTGTTCTCTCATTTTATTTGCACTTAGGTTATCGTGTGGTTTACACAGTAGTCAAGCTTGATTAGATTTCGATTTCAATAGATATTAAAGGGTTTGCACAGCAGTTACAATTACTTGGGTTTCTATTTCCATAGCTTTCGACTTCCATTGAATGTATATGGTTTGCGCTTATGGTTGGTTTGCGTTTATGGTAATGCTGGACAGTCACCACTGAGATCTGGAAGGGCGTCCTGTAAGGGATTCGATCCCTGTGTGTCTTTTCAAAGCACTGTCATAAACTTTGTTTTTATTTCACAATTCATTTATGATCTCTGTATATTTTGATATTGTATAAAGGTTAGCGAATGCTGGGTGTTTACTGGACAAGGGTTTTATGTGTCATATCTTTGTAAGGAGATTAAGATCATTGTTGCAGTGATACACAGTGTTTAGTTTCAGTGTGTGATTTGGTAAATGCATTTAATGATAGCATTGTAATCGGGTATAGTAGCAGAGTGACCTGAGTGTTTGGATGATAGGTGACATATTCCAGTCTTCCGTAAAGAAGCCCTGTGACCTACATCATAACCACTTAGCCAACAATCCTTTATGTCTATATACTTTAGACGCATGCCTCTAAGCTTACGCATCCTGGTCGATAATTAATATAGTCTAGTCTAGTACCCTAGCTAGAACACTACAATGTAGCTATAGATGGACATAACGAAATAGACAGAGCAAAGAAATTCATTGAGAAAATTCAGTTGATTCACCAAACATTTGAAGAACAACTAGAAAAGAGTCAAGGCAAGTATAAGGGAAGGCATGATAAGCATAATGTGGATCATCAGTTTAAAAAGGGTGATGAAGTTTGGCTCTACATTAGCAAGGAAAGGCTTCAAGGTGAAGGTAAAAAACTGAAACCAATCCGTTATGGTCGATTTAAAATTCTCGAAAAGATTGGTAATAATGCTTTCAAGCTTGATTTGCCTTCATATATGCAAATTTATTCCATTGTTAAAGTTGAAAATTTGAGATTGTATGAGCCTCCTTTGATTGAAGATCAAGGAGAAAATGTACAAATTCCATCAATTGAAGATTTTTCTCCAGAATTTCTTGATGAGCTGTAAGAAGACACCATACTTGACAGGATAATGAGGTCATCAAAGAGGGGAAATATTGATTATCTTCGAGTGGGTCTTAAAGGTACAAATCCATAAAAGGCCAAATGGATTGAATAGGGGAAGGTGAGGGAACAATACCCTCATTTTTTCAATATCTAAATATAATCTTTTGGGGTCCAAAAGGCATTCAGTGGGGAGGAGTGATCAGGTGCTCAAGCTTATGCTAAAAAATGAAAGTGTTAAAATCTTGTCAAACTCAACTTCAAATCGAAGAGCTCGTCATTCGGAATCCAACGGTGAAAACGAAACTCAAATCCAAGCTCTTATGTAGAATTTAGAGAAAGTAAAAGTTCAAGTTTCACTTATGGCATGATTGGATGACGTGGCAAGTCCTTTAGCAAATGAGGATGCGCTAAGTGGCAGGCCCCCATTGGCCCTCGCATATCACAAATCGCAAGTCGCAGGTGGAAAGGTGTTACAAATTGGCCCCAGCAGGTTCAGGGTTGCGATGTGATAAGGCCATCGCAAATCGCAATCGCAGATCGGTGGGGGGAGAACAGGTCAGAATCGGCCCCGACAGTTACTAGGTTGCGATGCAATAAATTGTAGATTATAAATCGCATGTCACAAGAAGAATAAGTCTGCTCAAGGCTGCCGTTGGTTTTCCACCGAACTTCGAAATGCGATAAAGTACCTGGACGCAAAGTGTTTATAAATTTCGGTGAAAACTCCCATCAGGTCCGCCGATATCGCAATCACAGTGTTTCGCCGTGTTAACAAGACCTTCAGCCTGCTGAGCTTCGCTAATTGCGATTTGCGATACAACCGACATGTTATAGGCTGTCGAAGCGGAGAAATTCTTGCCTAGTTAGCAAATTTTGGGGCTAATTTGTAGAATTATGCTGGTTTTAGAGCATTTTGTGAAACGAATAGTGGGAGAACTAGGAGAAGTCATAACTTCATTTATTATCCAAATTAGATGCAAAAAGAGGCTAGATATCCATTTTTGAGCATTTTAAACTCATGGAGAGAGGTTTCAAAGGCATTTGAGCATTATAAACACACTTTTGTTGTAATTTTGAGCATAATAGAGAGGCCCAAGCATTGGAAGTTGGACTAAGGAGACGTAGCCCAGGAGGGGTGAACTCCTCATCAAATATCTGTTTTCTGTGTTGTATTTTGATGTTATTTGCTGTTATATTGCTGCTGTTCAACATATGTTTTATGTTAAAATGTTTATGACATTTACATAAGAAACTCTCATGGGAATCACTTAAAATATGCAAATATGGTGAATCCTTAAGCACTTGATAAGAAAATGATAAGCATCTTGGGTTTTATTTTGATTAGGGAATTAACATAGCATTATTAATCTGCTCCATTTCAAATCACTACAAGGAATAATTACATTTGCAAAGGACGTGCATGACTGCATGTTCTAGTATAATAATAAGAAATATAGATTCCCTTTTCCTACATCTTGGATGAATTTGAGAGGATTATTGATCGGTTATGGAAGAAATTTAGTGATGATTATGATTGTCCCTCTCAATGAAGATGGATACCTTACATGGAAAATAACTTTTCTTCTTAGAGATTAATATTGTTAAGCTTAGTTTAATTATTTTCTCTTGATGTGATGTGGATTTATTTCGATTGTGATTGGATATTAATATTGTTGAGATCTCATTAAAGATGCTTTTATTCTCCTTTATAAGATAAAATTTCACATCTTTATTGCGAATTAAATGAAAAAATAAATAAATTATCAAATGATAGATTGTGCTGGTTAGAGAACCATTACACTTTATTGAGATATGATCGAGAAAAAGTTAGTATTAAAATCAAAATATTTCAATCTCTATGGTTAATATTATAGTTTATAACTAAATATTGTTAAACAATATTTAAAAATTAAATAATCTAAAAAGTTTTTATCAATTTTGAAATCTTTTTATTTTAAAGATAATTAAAATTAACCCAAATTATAAAAATAATAAACGATAATCACCTATCAAAATAGCCTTTTTATGGTAAAACAACATTTAAAGATGGTATCATTTTCACTTAAATACCCATATTTTTTCCTTTGAAAAAGAATTGTGATTGAAATGAAGGCTCTTAAACAATTTTCCAAAAAAAGTTATAAGAGTAACTCTAAATTGTTATGAAGTTCAATGATTTAATATTGGAATGTGAGTTAGGTGTATTATTATGATTCATAATGCGCATTTCCATGGAATTATGATGATAATTTAGATTTAGGGATCACAAGCTTTTCATGGAATTATGATGATAATTTAGATTTAGGGATTACAAGCCATTTGAAATACATGATTGAGTGGTTATATTAAATGATGGTTCTATTTTTCATTTAAATTAATAAACTCTGTTAATGGTTATTCTTCATATATATATATACATATAAAATGTTAATAATTAATTTATGTTTTTAATTATAACAAAAATATTTCTTGTGGATGAATATTTTAGAATATAATATTTATTATAGACTTCTATATTTATTTAGCTATCAAGTGTAGAGTTATTTAGTTTAGATCTTGAGACTTCCTGCATGAAGCTTAAAGAAATTAGGTGGTGGAGTGCCTATATACATTTTACATTATATATAACCAGGGCTAAAACCCAGTATTATAAAAAAACGAAATCCAAACTCTTAAGAGGACTTAAGGGTATAATTTATTATTTTGGCTAGATATTTAAGTTTTTTTTAAGGCACCTCTTACATTCCAAGACCCAACTAAAGAGCTAGGTGACTATATAAAGGGTTGAAAAGTTCCAAAATGAATTACTTAACCATAATTGAACACATTTTATATTGTATTATAGTGTTTACATCCATCCATGTTTATTATTTTCATGGCACATTCTTTTGATGAATGCATACTAGAGGTTGAAAAAGTATCTAAGGAATTTTGTATGGATTAATATTTGGTGGAAGTGGCTTTCACATGGTTAACTAGAAGTTCAATAACATCCTAAAAAAATGGTTGGGTTAGTAGGGATCCTTAAAACCTTCATGTAGGACCAAGCTTTATGTACCACATTAGGTAATGCACTATTTGGAGGTTGGGTTAGGGGATATTTAAAACCTTCATATAAGGCCAAGCTTTATCTATTAATGGCCATATTTAAAATCTTATTATAGGGCCAAGCTTTATGTATGCAGTAGGTAATTCACTATTTAGAGGTTGGGTTAATAAGTGTTTATAAAACCATTATGTAGGGCTAAGACTTATACATCCAAAGGGTAATTCACTATTTGAAAGACTATTATGGAATGTAACAAATGTTTTATCTTGGTTGCTACATAGGAAACTTGAAAACGCTGAGTCATCTATAATGGTTATACCCTTTTTCCAAGTTTAGATGGAATAACTTGTCTTTTTGTATTTAAATTCTCGTTGTTTCAATATTGTAAAGATGTCATTTTAAGATTTTGCTACTTTTTGAAATTGATTGCAATCCATTTGCAAGGATTTTTTTTTTTTTTTGGGAGAAAGAAAGATAAAGACCAAATTAATTAAAAATCTTCCTAAATATTTTGTTGCTTCATTAAATGACCAATTGATGCAAGTACACCATTGTAAAGGCCTAGTCTAACTTATAGACAAAATGACCATTTTCACGACATTTATTCTGGTTAATTTTAACCAAAATCCGACAGATTTTAAAAAACTTGAGTTTAAGTTGTTTAATCGGTAGGAATCTAGTGTCCCAAAGGGTTGGTGATGAATCTATTTATGTATTCAAAAATGTATTTTAAACAACAAAAAATCACATTCTTTCTTGAAATTATTTTGCTGACTCCAGTGAAAAAGTCCAGTGTCCCAAACGGTTGGTGATGAATCTATTTATGCATTCAAAAATGTATTTTAAACAACAAAATATCACATTCTTTCTTGAAATTGTTTTGCCTCCAGTGAAAAAGTCCATTTCTTCATCTAAAAATTAGACTATGCCACATTATAAATAGGCATATCTTCCATTAACCTTCATCAAATCCTATGCCGCATTATAAATAGGCATATCTTCCATTAACTTTCATCAAATCCAAATATCGTAAAAATGATAAGGCACAAAGGAAAAATACCTTACAAAAGTGATTAAACAATTTTCAAAAATAATAATTAAAATCCAGCAAATTTTACATTATAGTAAAAATGACATGTTCTTAATCTTACATTAAGCAAGTACATATTTATCGAATACAATTTACAAATAATAAAATAACCTATTCAAAATGAGAATAATAATACAATTACTCACTTTACCATTAACAACATTTCATTATCCAAATATATATTTCATCACGACTATGTACAAGTAATAAAATAACTATTCAAAATGAAAATGATAATACAACTACTCGCTTTAACAACGACAATTAACCAAAAAAATATAATTTTCATTTAGCTATTTTAAAACATGTAAAAGTTAATATATAAAAGTTGATCGTAAACCGAAAATGTCATAATTAAATTCACCAACCGCAAAGGAATCCAAGGCATAAATTGAGTTCACCAACTACAAAACAAATCCAATATCATAAATTGAGTCTCTTTATCAGAGCTACAATGGTCAAAACACAATGACTTCCCTTATATTCATCACAATGACTTCACAGCATGTACATATTCATCACAAAAACAACAACAATGAAAACAAAATATGAAGATCTAACACTAATATTCATATAAATCTTTTCGGTTTCTGCTTCTGATTCTGAGACTTTTCATGCGACGGATTTCGTGTTGGCTTCTGAGGAATCTGCTTTTGTGTTCGATTTTCAGTCACTACATTTGGCTTTGGCCTTCCCTTTTCGTCCACACATCTAGGTTTGTCATTTTCAGATGTTTCAACAAGCTCTTCGATTGCTTTTGGCTTCCCATTTCCATTTCGATTTACAGGTGGCTTTGCCTGTAAAGGATGACATTCTGATATCATTGGCTTATGATTCTCTTTGGATTCATTATCCTTCTTGGCAGAATATAGAGCTGTTTCCAGTTCCCTGATTCTGTTCTGAAGACAAACATTTTCTTCTGAAACCATTGTGCATCTGTTCAGTTCAGTGACTAAAGAGTCATTTTTCTCCTCAAGGCATTTCTTGGCTTCTACAAGGTCTGAGTGTCGATTCTGTAAGTCAACTAGTTGCTGCTCTTTCTCCTCTGCAATGCCCCTCGAGGATTCAAGCTCTTTGTTGAGAGAATTGAAGGTTGTTTGCAACTCCCTTACTCTTCCCTCAAGTCTGACCTTCTCTTCCTTTGAAACCGATGTTCTTCTCTTCCTCCTCCAGGGACATTTTTCCAGCAGCAATGAATGAAAATTGATCTTGCAAACTCGCCAACTGGCTCTTTTTCTCTTCCTCCCTAGCCAAAAGCTCTCTGTATATCAGAGAGTTGGGCATCCTTTTCCTCTTCAACAGCTAAAAGCTGGCTCCTTAAATGAGCTATTTGTACTTCACCAGTGGCAGCAGATTCCTTTATTTCTTCCAAAGAGGACTTTGCTTAGAGCAATTTTTCTTCAAGCTCTTTATTTCTAGACTGTTCCACTGTCAAATCTTTATGCAATGCCTCAATCCTCTTTCCATGTTCTTCGTTTTGCTTCAACGATTCACGGTGGTTTTCCTCCATATCTCTATATTTCTTGGCAGTTTCTGCATGCAGTGCTTCAAATTCCATCCTCCGCGAATCTTTTTCCTGCATCAGCCTGACATTTGTCTCTTGCAACCTGCTCGTTAAGTCTACCATTTTCTACAATGGATTCTGTAATTTTTTTATTTTGCTTTTCAAACAAGACTTGGTACTGTTTACCTCCTCTTGTAACGTTTCATTCTGTTGTTTTAGAGAATGTTCTGCTACCTTGTACTGCTGAATTAAATCTGACTGTTGTTTGACTCCTTCATTTACCTGATACTTCAAGAATTCTACTTCAATGCTCAGCTCTCGATTCTTTTGGGTCCATGATCTCCTTTCCTTAGCCAGCAGATCATGTTTTGTTTGCAGCTCTGCAACAGTGGCTTCCAAATTACTCTTTTCGGCATTCCACAAATGTGTGGCGTCTTCAACTTTCCTCTGCAGATCCTCAAACCTTCCCTTGGAATCATCTAAGTCGGATTGCAAATCAATATTTTCTTTACTACATTGTTGTAAAGCCTTCTCATTTTGCAGCCTCTCGCGTTCGATTTGAACTAGTCTAGAATTATATTCATTCAATTGGGCTTTCAAGGAATCTACTACAGTGCTCAGCTCTCTATTTTTCTGGCTGAGCAATTCCCTTTCACTAGCCAAGGAATCGATCTTGGATTGGAAATTTGTTGCAGCAACTTCATGAACGTGAATTTGTGATTCCGATTCAGAGAGCTTTCGAAATCCCTCCTGTCGTGAAATATTCATACCTTCAACAAATCTTTGATTAAGCTCTTGCAACTCGGATATTTCATCTTCACATCTTTTGCAGGGCTGGGAGCTTTGATCATCTTTGTCCTTCTCCTCCGTGCACTGGGATTTCTTCTTTTCATCTTTGCCGTTGCTGTTACAGGGCATCAGGGAAGATGCTGCGTTTTGACCATTTTGTCTCCTTAGCCTGCTGCCTTTGCCCATCTTGATATTCAAGAAGCACAACCAGAAGCACCTGCCACCAGTCATACGCAATTTGGATACCGCATTGTTCTTGAACTCTGATATTAATTAACAGGCGGAAGAATAAGGGAACATATCGACATTAAAATAAGGGCAGCCGAGCTAAAGTGGAAACCCTGCTAATGCATCTGAAATAAAATAGAATAGGCTGACATAAATACCTCTACTCCCCAAAAGTAATTTTCCCTCCACTTGCAACGAAACCAGAAAAAGATTTATTTGTCAAATCACCATATCGCAATTAGCTTGCCGCCCTATTTCAGAGATCACAACTTCCTCACAGATTATTCCTTCCTTCCTCGCTCGTCGCTTTAATCAACAAGTGCAACTTCTTCGAGATAATCGCTCCATCTCTGGTTTGTTCAACAAGTGCAAGGTTTATAAATAAATTATGTTAGACAGAGAAAGCGGAGAGTGTGTTTTTTTTTCAAGTTACAAAGGTTAACGGTTATAATTTAATTAATTAATTATTATTATTTATATTATAATAGATAAAAAAATTGATTTTTTTAAAAATGTTACTCTCTAATTTCGTAATTTAATAAAGTGTATACAACGTATTTATCTTTTTACCACTTTTTATATATATATATATATATATATATATTTATTTAATTTATAAAGGTGTATATGCCTTATTTCTTCTTCAACAATTTTACTCATTTCATATATTTTAATTTTGTTGTAAGATATTAGGATACAAACCCAATAAAAAAAACTAGAAATTTGTTGTATGTTTTCCTTAAAAGTCTACAATCTAGTTTGGAAACTAGAAATTTGTTGTATGTTTTCCTTAAAAGTCTACGATCTAGTTTGGTTACTTTTTGAGTCAATCTCAATTAAACCCCATAATCACATTTCTATCACCTTATTTTTCCAAACAACCACCCTACTTATCTCATGGTAAGTATTTGACTATTTTAGATTATTTGAAAATTCAAATGCGATATTATTGATAAAACCCTTTCTTATACCCCATAGAAGAAATGCACTGATCTAAGAATTCCAACTAAAGCCTAATTACACTGTGTTGCTTCTATGTGAGAAGCAACTTATCAAATGGTAATATACTAAATATAAAAAGAATTATACTTCACTAAATTTGAATTATACTTCACTAATTTTTTTTATGCTATCTTGATCAATAAATGTATGTCACAGTGAGTGAATATGAAACAACTAGGTATACTTCTTAGATGCTATTATCTAAAGTTTGTTCAACCTTACCTCAAGCACTAGCCTAGGGTTGAGACACCAATACCCATTAGTTGGGTTATATTTCACGAAGACTTTAAATTAATTCCATTTCTAGTGTGTGCACTGCTACGTTAGGATTAGCACTCCCAAGTTAAGGAAAATGTCACTAGTGACTAGACCCTATATTTGCTTGACAATGGGTTTGTATGGCCCATGCAACAAAAATTATGTTTTTGATGCTACCCACATCTTTTAATTATAACACTCCTACCCACCCCATGAACCATCTAAGGATTTGGGAGGTGTTACTTATTAATTAACTCGACCTCCATGATACGTTATAAAAATGGGGTTACAAAAATCCTTATATTCCAAAGTTAGTATAATTAAGTTTGTACATCACCATCACATTTAGTTCACCACAAGATTTCCAACGATATAAGATTTTAGCTCAATCTTAAATCAAAAGTTATGACCATTTATAGGTTGGCCAACAAAGAATTGCCACATGGCACCCAAATGTGATTGTATGTGGACCTCACATGTCATCATTGACTATAGAAATACCTCATGTATCCTATGCAATAATGAAATCAACATGTCTTTATCCTATCAACATTTTCCACATGTTCCTAAGGTTGTGGGTTCCACCATCCCACTCTCTGTTAAGACCAATCCACATGACCAAATCATCAAAGTTCTAAATCCCCAACCCATTTTGGAAATTTAACGCCTTACACACCTAGGGTCGTGCGACCGAGGATTAAGACTAATCCCAACCGCATGCATTAATTAATTTGCTCCAACAAACCACAAGGAAAAGAACCTTGTGGGTCCTCCCTGTGCACACGTCATCTTGACCCTCAATCCTTCCAAACTACATGTAGGCCAGAGGACCCGGGGGGAGGTCCCACCCACATATGTCATTTCAACGAGGTTTCACCTGTGCATATGTCATCTCGTCCGTAGGTATTTTCAACTATGTCTTTCTTGAACTTAACCTTGAGAGCCCGAGGCATGTACACATCATTCTGCCCCAACTCCTCTCTTTTTGTTTGTTTCATTTGAAATGAAATCCCCGAGGCTTCAATTATATCACATCGTCCCATGCCCATTCTGAACTATGCCCCATCTTTTATTCACTTAGAGTACCCGATGTCACAAGCCTACAAAACAATTAATTGCATTTACTCGCATTTATCACAAAGGGGTAAATATCTAAACTTCAAATATCTAGCTTAAGGCACAAGGGCTTAACGTCGAAAAGCCACTAACAATGAATAATCAACATTGGCAAAGGGAGCACTTCTGAACTCCTAAAGACAGTGTATTCAGAGATAAGAAAGGTCACAAGAACCTAATACCGATTCATAATGCATTCATGGCTTAGCAAAGAAATATGCTAGTTATTCAAACCATCCTAGTCTATTATTAATACCGATTCATAATGCATTCATGGCTTAGCAAAGAAATATGCTAGTTATTCAAACCATCCTAGTCTATTATTGAACTCATTTAGAGAATCTTCATTAGTAATTGACTAAGATCACACCTAATTTTATTACTCATCCATAATAAAACGTTGCGCTGCACGATCTAGATTCACATCACACAGAGCTTGTGCCACATTGAGCATAGCTAAACGGATTCATATTTCAGTCATGAACAAAAGCAACAAACACTATTAATTAGACATCCATGCCTACTTATGTAGCCCATACTATGGATCAAACAATGACAACAACACAAAGTTCTATGAAACCAACATAACCATGAGAACATGTAAGCAAGCATTCATCGTAAACGTACATGAATACTAGCACTTCTCTAGGGACATCATCAATCCATGCACTTTCATATTACTTAATAGACATTATTAACTATTCATGACACTAGTAAATACATGAATATACACACTTATGTGAATAACTTGAATGGCTAACAACTAATAGAGGGATTTCAACTCTCCACTCAATCATAGGCGAGTTGCATGGCAATATTTCTTGCAGTTGAATACCTATTGAGTCCTAAAACACCCCCCTTAATTTCTTCAAAAGTATGAGGCCCTCCATGTAAATTTTGCTAATATTGCTTCTAGGATGCTTTAATTTACTTTACTTTGGGTGATTTTCATTTTGATGGCTCCATTGCTTCCATTTTGCTGCCATATTTCCAACGATAATAATTTTGCTTGATTCCTACTTATGTTTTGAAAGTTGTGATTGGTCAAAGTTTGGTCTTTTTTATCGCCTAGATATTACAATATGTAAATATATATAATTTTAATGTTTTATAAATTTTATAAATTAAATCAATTTAAAATATGTAAATAAAATTTAATCAATTTAGTTAATTTATTGTTAAGTTGATTATCATTTTTTTGTATCCCAGAGGAATCCAATAGCCCGCGAGACACATAACTACTAGTAAACCTCTTGGGGTTTATGACCTATCCTCCTTGCCATAAACTAGGCTTGCTACAGGGGGATTTCAACCTGGATTTCCTTGTTTCCATGATTTCACAAACTTTGAATTAACCAATTGAGCTATCCTCGAGACAAGTTAATTATCAATTTAAATAATATAGAAATATAACTTTAATTTAATTATTTTTTTAATTAACTTCATTTTATTATTTAATTAAATTTTAAAATCTCTCTCTCTCTCTCTCTCTCTCTCTCTCTCTCTCTCTCTCTCTCTATATATATATATATATATATATATATTGTTGGGAATCACGATTTCTGTTAGACCAAAACCCGCAGGTGTTAGTCAATGATCGCATTGCCAGAGATAAGGATCCACGAGAGGTGGTTAGTCCATGTTGCCAAACACACGGGGAGGATTGGTTTATCCAATGTCCAACAACCCCCCTCCCCCCAATGTGAGCCGGGTATGTATCAAACGTGTGACGTACACTATGATACCACTTGTTGGAATCACTATTGTCGTTAGACCAAAACCTGCAGGTATTAGTCAACGATCGCATCTCCACAGATAAGGATCCACGGGAGGCGATTAGTCCATGTCACGAAACACACAGGGAGCGTTGATTTATCCAATGTCCAACATACATACATACATACATATAGATATAAGAAAGAAATATAATAATAAACATAATATAAATGAAATAATTAATTAATTAATTTTAATTTTAATTTTTTAATTTTTTATTTATTTTTGTTCATATATATATATATATTTTCCCATAAGTCAAGATTCTATTCATTCATCAAAATAGAAGTACATAGATATCAAAATGCAAGTGGTCTCACCCCGACCGGGTTTATTGACCAATGTTATCACCATATTACAAAGAAACAGTAAGAGAAGCAGATCAATAGTCCAAAGCCTAACATGCCAAAAGCACCAAAAAGAAAACAAAACTAGAAGGAAACTAGTGACCATAATCAAACATCAAAAGTAATTGACGCTGGATTATCCACACCCGTCCCTAGAGGGGGAGGAGGGAGACAGGGACAGTTGCCATGTTTCTCAAAGTGAGTCAACCACGTTTCCAGCTTCTTGACCTTTTCTACTAGCAAGTTTCGCCCCCGCCAAACCACTATAATCCTTTCTTTGACATGTTATTGAAAGTAATGCAATTGATTAAGCGTAGCGATGATAACCTCATGCTCTTCCTTTCTGG
Source organism: Pinus tabuliformis (assembly GCA_031772625.1). Classification (NCBI taxonomy): domain Eukaryota; kingdom Viridiplantae; phylum Streptophyta; class Pinopsida; order Pinales; family Pinaceae; genus Pinus; species Pinus tabuliformis. Next base: position 440,692,735 of record CM062817.1, read on the forward strand.
TCCTGTCATAAGCTTCCATATGATCCAGAACAGATTGGAATGAATAAAATCTGCTGTAGTTTAACCCGATAATGCAATATAAATCAAAGCAGAATACTATAACCTACTTCTACTATTAATTTGCGGACGCTTAAAGATCGAGATGAACAATATAACCAGAAGAAGAAGAATCAATGCATAATACACATGGAAATACTTTGGGGAAAGCCTCAGCTAAAAACCCCACTATCTGTATTATCATACAAGGTGGAAATACATAGGAATTATACAAATGATCCAGATTTAAACAGGAACGCAACAAATTACAGAGATAACCATATACACAAAGATGCAGCGGAAATAATACTTCATTTCATTAATGGAAAATACTGAAATATGCTTACAATCAGAAATGGAAATAAACCAGCTAGGGCAATGGTAGCTTATCTCTGAGAAGAGATGTGATGGCTACATGCCTCTGAACTGTGTTACAATGAGGCTCGAAGGCCTATTTATTGTTGAGAAACAATGGAAAACCCTTAACATTCCAAAACCTAACCCTAGGAGATGAAACGCCAAACTGTGGACCCCGTTTGGGGTAAATTGGTACATCAACTTCCCGGGGTTGTAACTTTGGCATATGATCTCCGTTTGACGCATACAATAGCTCGTTAGAAAGATCTATCCGAGCACTATCATTGTTGGAACGGGCAACATCGGTCCATTTCATGGACCCATGTTGCCCTTGGATTCCCCAAAAAACGTCGTTTAGGGCCTCAAAACGGCTCCGGAAGTTCAGGACCCAAAAAACTGCTAAAAATAGTAAGTTGTGCTACAATTAAGGAAACTGAAAATGCTGAGAAAGACAATGGTGGGGGTCCAGGTGGACGGGGGTCAAGGTGGACTTGGCAGGTGGCCACCAATATCCACCTGGATCATTCCTCCCCCCTTAGGAAGCAATGGTCCCCATTGCGTTGAGCTCCTCCATGAGATGAGGAAACTTTTGCTGAACTTGTTCCCTGGTGAGCCACTTGCCCTGCTGAAGGAGTTGGCCTGCTTTGACAACTCGATACAGTTGGATATTCTGTTGGCGAGTGTTCTTGATCTGTGTGTCCATGATCCGATCAGTTGCAGCTTGTTCCATGCAATTTGGATTTAATTCTGTGGGTTTGAGCTGTTCTGCAATGTCGGATGTGTCTAGCAATGGTGGAAAGTATGGCCGAAGGCGGTCCACATTGAACACTGGGTGTAGGCCAAGGAATGGGGGAATGCTGAGCTCAAATGCATTGTCTCCCATAGCCTTAGTAATGGTGTAAGGACCATATCGGAGTGGTCTCAATTTCCGATAGGCTCCAGTAAGGCGTTCCTTTTGCAAATGCAACCAGACTTTGTCGCCCACCTGAAACTTGTGTGGCACCCGATGTTGATCATGTCGCTGCTTGTACTTGGCATTTGATTTCTCAAGAATGTCATGGACCTGCTGGCGAATATGTTGGATGCGCTCAATGAAGATGGTGGCCTTATCTGTTTCGGACTGGACATGAGCTGAATTCATGTGAGTAGCTGCAAGTGGCATGGCCACATCAATGGGGCATAGTGGCTGGAATCCCAAACCCACCTGAAAAGGGCTATGGCCAGTGGAGCTGTAAAGAGCTCGGTTGTAGCTGTGCTGAACATAGGGGAGGCTCTCGTCCCATGTGCGTGGATTCTTTGAGTTATACATGCGCAGAATGTGCACAATCATCCTATTGACAACCTCTGTCTGGCCATCAGTTTGCGGATGGAAGGTTGTGGACTTCGTGAGTTTGGTGTCCAGCATTGACCAGAGACTGGACCAAAATGTGCTGAGAAACCAACTGTCCCGATCTGAGATGATAGACTATGGGATCCAAAAGTGCACCCACACTCGTTCAAAGAAGAGTTTAGCAGTGGCTTCTGCTGTGATATTCTTCTTGCAGGCCACCATAATGGCCATCTTCGAGAACCTGTCGACGACCACAAAAACACAGTCATTTCCATGCTTAGTGGAAGGAAGGCCTGACATGTAATCCATGGAGATGGATTCCCAAGGTCGACTAGGGGTAGGCAACGAGGTATAGAGGCCGTGCTTCTTAATGGTCGGTTTGGCAATGGCACAGGCAGTACATGATCGGATGTACTTCCCAACATCCCGTCAACGATTCGGCCAATAGAAATAATTTTGCAGTACTGCCACTATTTTCTCGACCCCGAAATGCCCAGCAGCCCGACTGTAGTGTGCTTCCCAAATCATCTTGGCACGCTCGCTTGAAGGAACACAAAGGTGACCGAGGTGGCATAATAGGGCATCCTGGAGGTGAAAATCTGCAACATGCCGACCCTCCAAGAGTGTCTGGTATGTGTGGCCAAATTCTGGGTCGCTTTTGTAGAGAAGTGGCCAATCAGAAGTCTCGTACCCACAAGAGTTGAGCACGGTGGTTAATGCCATGATCGGTGGTCGACTGAGGCAATCTGCAACATTATTGGTGCTGCCCTTCTTATACTTGATATTCAGGTGGAACTGTTGCAGGTATGTAGACCACTTCTGATGGCGATCATTCTGCAATTTCCCTTGGGTCTGTATGAACTGTAGGGGTCGGTGGTCTGTGTGGATGACCGTTTCCTTCCCCAAAATGTAATGCTTCCATTGTCGGCAGGCCCATATAATGGAATACATCTCTTTATCATAAGTGGGGTACTTCCGGACTGTGTCTGAAAGTGTTTCACTGTGATATGCCACTGGATGTCCATGTTGAGTAAGGACTGCCCCAATAGCATAGTCAGAGGCATCTGTCTCGACCTCAAATGGTTGTTGTAAATCTGGTAACGCGAGCACTGGTGCCGTGCAGAGGTGATTCTTCAACTCCATGAATGCCTTCTGTTGAGATTCAGACCAAAAGAATTTTTGTTTCGCCCCACCCTTGGTGACTTGACTCAAGGGCCAAGAAATATGAGAAAACCCCAACACAAACCTGCGGTAGAAGTTGGCAAGACCTAGAAAGCTGCGGAGCTCTGTTAGAGTGGTTGGAGAGGGCCAATCCCGAATGACTTGGATCTTGGCTGGATCGACATGCACCCCCTGTTCATCAATGATGTATCCCAGATACTGAACCTGGGTCATGCCAAAAGTGCATTTCTCCAAATTGGCACATAGCTTGTGTTGCCGCAGTGTTTGGAGAACCTGTCGGATGTGGTGGAGGTGCTCTTCCCAACTCTGGCTGAAGATCAGAATGTCATCCAAGTATACTACTACAAAGGAGTTGGTGAATGGCCGCAAGATGTCATCCATTAGCCTCATAAAGGTTGCAGGAGCATTCGTCAATCCGAAAGGCATGATCAACCATTCGAAGAGGCCCTCCTTGGATTTGAAGGCAGTCTTCCACACATCGGAGGGTTCGATTGGTACCTGGTGATATCCTGACTTCAGATCGATCTTGCTGAAATATTTCGCCCCCTTTAGTTGGTCTAGGAGGTCATCAATCCGCAGGATCGGGTACCTATTACGGACAGTGATCTTGTTCAGCGCTCGATAGTCAATATAGAGTCTCCACGTCCCATCCTTCTTCTGTACCAACGCGATCGGGCTCCCACAGGGCGATGAACTCGGATGGATGTGACCTTTCTGCAGGAGCTCCTGAATCTGCCTCTTGATTTCATTGTTCTCCAAAACGGAGCACCGATAAATTGGTCCATTGGGTAGCGGCGCACCTGGGGTCAGATCGATGGAGTGCTTGACTTGACAGTGCAGAGGAACCCCTGCCGGGAGGTGAAGATGTCCTCGTACTCCTCCACAATCTTGTCCATCTGTAGTTGTCGTGCAGAGGGACCCCGTCTGGAGGCCGCAGCCACTGTCTTCTTCTTTCCTTGAGGGCGTATCATCAGGAAAACAAATTTCCTGGTTTTGGAAATGATCTTACTGCATTGTTTTGCAGTAATCAAAGAGATGGCGGCAGGTGGTGCTACCTCTGGTATCCTGAACAACTTATTTCCCAATGTAATAATAACATCACGGGGCCTTGATTCATACACAGCATGTCGCTTCCACAAGTATGGTTGTCCTAGTAATACATCACAAACTTCAAGGGGAGCAATGTCACACAGTACCTCATCCATGAAGGGCTTGATGTTGTATGGAAGGCGACACTGCTGGCTCACGCGAAGATCTCGTCCTTGGTGAAGCCACCCAATGGTGTATGGTTGTGGATGTGCTGTGGTCAGTAAGCCCAACCGCTTCACGACCTCTGCCGAAATGAGGTTCTTTTGACTCCCGCTATCAACAATGAACTGTATCGGGGAGCCCTTTACCCACATCTGGGAGTGGAAGAGACGCTCCTCCTCCTCTGGATCTTCGGGTTCATTTTTCTGGATCTTTGCGGTAGCAACAGTGGCGCTGGGATCCGCATCAATGATCTGCTTCCCTTTTTCATACCCCTTATCGGGTTCTGACTCAGAGTCAGAACATGCATCTGATTCTGAAACCTTTAGCTCAGCCACCAGTGACTGCTTGGCCCGACACTCACTTGTGTTGTGAGTGGAGCTCTTATGGAACTCGCACCATTTTCCAGTGTCCTTTCTCGGCTTCGCGGCGCTATTCTTTGCTTGCAGCTTCGGCTGGTTGTCTTGGGCTGTCCCGCCTTGGCTCTGTCCTTTGTTCTGTGGTTTAGGGGCACCTTTCCCCTGCTTTGGATTCGTAGATCCAAAGTCTCGCTTCTTTTGTTTAAACTTCTGCTCGACCTTGACGGCATATCTGTATGCTGCACCGAGCGAGGGGATGTTTAGGAATTGTATTTCTTCCTGGATGTACTTGTGTAGGAAGCCACGGTATTTGAGTATCAAATGTTGCTCCGAATCCTTGATACCCAACTTTGTGCGAAGGGTATGGAAAAGATTGGTGAACTCCGGCACGTCTTGGTCCCTTCCCTGCCACAGCGTGGTCCACTTTATGTATTCATCCTCATAGCTTCCAATAGGGTAGTACTGCTCCTTGATGGCATCCCGGAACGAATCCCAGGTGGGTGCGGCTGAAAATAGTGAGCCAGTACTTTCATCCTTCTGCTCGCAGTAGGTTTCCCACCAGTCCTTGACGTGGGGGGCTGCTTTGAGAAGAGCAAAAACAATCTTTTCCCGACTCGAGAATTCATGAACAGAAAAATAACCCTCTAGCAGATTTAACCATTTATCTACGGCATCTACGTCTATCTGACCCTTGAATATGGGGATTTCAAAAATTAACTTGTACCTTAAAGGGTGTGGCGTTTCCAGAGTAGCTGCTGGAAGCCGATGCGTCGCTTCTGGGTAGCCGCTGAAGGATCTGGGCAAAGCTGTCCATCATCGCGTTCCGTTGTCGCTCGAGGGCTTCTTCGAGCAAGATTTTGATGGGATCTCCTGCCCCCTCGTCTTTCTTCTCATCCGCCATGGGAGGCCGTCGGGATTTGCGAGGCTGGTCTTGCAAAGGTTCAACCAGTTCAAGCCCTAACTCCTTATATCCCAACCTTGTTGGGGACATGCAAAGAAAAACAGAGAAAAAAGCAGACCGCTCTGATACCACTGATCCGGATTTAAACAGGAACGCAACAAATTACAGAGATTACCATATACACAAAGATGCAGTGGAAATAATACTTCATTTCATTAATGGAAAATACTGAAATATGCTTACAATCAGAAATGGAAATAAACCAGCTAAGGCGATGGTAGCTTATCTCTGAGAAGAGATGTGATGGCTACATGCCTCTGAACTGTGTTACAATGAGGCTCGAAGGCCTATTTATTGTTGAGAAACAATGGAAAACCCTTAACATTCCAAAACGTAACCCTAGGAGATGAAACGCCAAACTGTGGGCCCCGTTTGGGGTAAATTTGTACATCAACTTCCCGGGGTCGTAACTTTGGCATATGATCTCCGTTTGATGCATACAATAGCTCGTTAGAAAGATCTATCCGAGCACTATCATTGTTGGAACGGACAACATCGGTCCATTCCATGGACCCATGTTGCCCTTGGATCCCCCAAAAAACGTCGTTTAGGGCCTCAAAACGGCTCCGAAAGTTCAGGACCCGAAAAACTGCTAAAAATAGTAAGTTGTGCTACAATTAAAGAAACTGAAAATGCTGAGAAAGACAATGGTGGGGGTCCAGGTGGACTTGGCAGGTGGCCACCAATATCCACCTGGATCAACAAAGCCTTAGCTCTCACAGCTAGCCAGCTATCAATATAATCCTCACAGATGCTCACAGGAAATCTTGGCTTCTCACAAGCCTTCCTCTTTGCCCTCCAAGCTCCTATTTCCTTGCGCTGTTCCTCTGGGATGATCTCCTTCAACCAAGTGGAAAAACTTGATTTACCAAGTGGTTGATCTCCTGATCTCACACACTGTCAGAACTACGCAATCCTCAAGGAAGGATACCTTACTGCATGCATGAGTTTTCTTTATAAGAAAACACATGCAACTAATAGTACACTATCCTTGACATTTAACTTAACTGGGTCTTTCTCAGAATAGACATGCATGATTTTCTGATGAGGGAACCTTCAGTTAACTGGAGTACACTAGTTGAGTGCATGCATGCATCAACTCACTGTTAGCTCTCTATTAGTTCCTCAAATAGTTTGGAACTAATTTAACTGGACTTAACTCAGTAAACTGAGTTAATTAATTACAACTCAAATATAACTCAACCTTATCTCCTTAATTCAAGGCTTATCTCCTTAATTTAAGGGATAACTCTTGCATGACTTCAGAAAGACTTGTAACTTGAATTTCTCCAACTAATTAAGTCAAGATAACTTAATTAATTATTTCCAAGCAGCTGTTAAGACTAAATTCGATTTTTAATTCACAATTTAATTCAAGGACAAATTAAATTGGAATATTCTTGTTGCCACATTTCAACATGGAACATGTCACAAGGGGCGCAGGACTAATCGATAAGCTAACAGTTGAATGCCTTAAAAGACCTACATCCCCTGATCTGCTACCGAGTCCTTGCATGCCCACTCCACGACCACAAACTGCACAATCACCCTGCTAAGAGCCCATAACTCCCCTGCCACCTCGAACTCCAGTTGGTGCCTTGAAAACACCACCTATGGCTCTCCCTCCTCGCTTGAAACTTGAAACAGTCCTACCCCCTGCAACACCTCCAACAATCTGCCCGAGCCACCCCTATTAGCCGAGACGCCCAGCTTCCAGGGGTGGGAACGAGAACTCTGCAGAATAGGCCACATGATGAGAACACAGGAGGACACCCCCAACCCACCACACACCCTTCCACCACACCAGATTCCAACAAAGGCCTGATGTTAGCCCCACAACAACCAACAATGATCACCCCTGCAAAATTGAATACCACCATCTGCAGACCTAGAAGGAGAAGACTTCGACGATAATTTGCTTCCACAATAGCCACACCCATGCCTCTACCACTATAATGACAAGGTAAACACCATAGGGTAGAGTCGAGGGCCACCTAACTAGACCTCAGATCCCAGAACCCCGAAAGCCCAACCAGAGCGAATGCCACCAGACCCTTTGGAGACCCCTGAGAACTAATAAAATGAACTCAAATGAACAAATAACCAATCAAGAATCTAACCGCACATGAAGCAGATTGAGATGGATTCTCGCTTTCACCCCTATCAACCGAATTCCACCTTGAGACCCAAGAGTGAGTTCCGAAACAAACAAGTGGCATAGGGAACAAAGATAAAACCAAAGACAGGAGAAATATCAGAAGACTTACCTCGAGTGAAGGCCCCAAACCCCACCTCAACCACATAGGATCTGTTATGACAATTAAATTCATTTTTATTTTTTTTAGAAAATGTTGAGAATTGCAGTGTCAACATTTAAATTGTAATAAACAGGGAAAAATTCTGATATCTTTTTAAGTATTCCAATTATATTTTCAGAAGAAATTCACTGAAAATAGTTTCATCTACTGCCTTTAATGTTCCAATAATGTTTCCTAAAGGAATTCGCTGACAATGGGCTTATCAACGTTTTTTTGTAAAAATGGACAGTTAAAAAACTCTATTTTTTACACTGTTTTTCCTATAAAAGGCAATAAATTCGGGAGAGGTTTCCGAATATTGGAAATTGATTTTCCAAATATGAAGGAGTTTTTATTTTCACAATGTACCAATTTAGAAAAACCTCTCTTGGTTTTATAACAGGTGTTACGATTTGGAATATTCGAAGGGATATTCGAAAGGTTATTTTTCAGAATTTTACAGTTCAGTTTTAGTAATTATTTTCCAAATTATATTCTGGACAAATGATAACAAATTTTACAAAATTGAAAGAGGTCTTTATCTAGAATGGATCCATTTAGAAAAAGCTCTCTCGGTTTTCGAACAGGTGCCACAGATTTGGAGTTTTGAAGGGATCATTTGACCCTGTTTTTGAGGAATTCGTAGGGAAAAATTCATGGACAGTTGGAGACTTGGATGCCACCTCATCAAATTTGACTTTTTGTTCCTTATCTCTAGAAATGGCTCCAGCAACAACATTATCTTTAGATGCAGATAGGTTTGGAAAGTTTTAAATGCATGTATTTGAGAGATATGATTGATCTCTTTTATTGTTAGAAATTTGTAATGTCTATAAAGACAATTTATTAATAATGAGAAAAGATTGGAAATCATTTGAAAAATTACTTGAAGTCTCGATATGTTTGAGCAATCTCAAATGCATTTGCAGTGTTTTATGAGAAGCTAGTATAAAACTCATGTGTTTCATTTCCCTATCAGTGTTTCTCTGTTATTAATTGTCTCTTTCTTGTTTGAAATGTTAATCTAATGAGATTGGATTTCATTTGATACTCCTCTCTTAAATTATCAATCATTAAATAATTGTTTTTCTCAGCTCTTATAAGCTTTGTTTTCTCCCAGTTCATCTTTCTTCGAAATCTCCAAAATAGTCAAAGGACGTGTTACTCCCATGCTTTGTGCAATTTTCTCATTAGATCTGTGATTTCATTTGCTTGATAGTTTGACTCCATGCCCAATGGTAGGTTTTGAGGATCATCCAACCATCTTATACATGAACCCAAGTCTGGACACCTGAACTCAATTACGAAAACTTTCTACTACAGTGACCATAGAGTAGTTGAGTTTATGGAGAGATCCCCCTCTGGGTTGAAGGGCCAACTTTCAACCTAAAAGTGGTTTGAGGTTACCTTAGGGTTTCTCCCTACAACCATGGTTTTCTCTGTGACAAAATTTTGGCAGCATTGTTAGGGAGGCGAAATTTCATGTCAAATCATCCCCGGGAGAATGAAAAAGATCAGATTTTCTCTCTGATGGTGAATAAAGGACAGGCACAGAAATGTTGTGCATCATTCACCTGACGAATCTATTATCAACTAAATCGAGAGCTCAAAACTTTCATGATGACTCCACTGACCGAACAATCAGTTTTTTGAAGAACTATTTGGCGACTCCACTATCTCGAGATGGATCCATAATTTGCAAGGTATGCTCCTATGAATTGTGATCATATTCCTGGCTTTCCAAATCGTATTCCTCGCATAGATTGGCAGACATATCTGCCAATATTTAAAGATGAAGAAGGAAATGATGCTTCTTTGCATCTGATTAAATTTCATATACATACACGAAAGCTAGAGGTTGAGCTTGCATGAGGATTGTTTAATGAAAATGTTCATGGATACTTTGGAGGGAAATGCACGATATTGGTATGAAATTTTACCACCTACTATCATTTACTCCCTTGAAGATTTCTATTCAGCATTTTATGTAAACGATAAAGAAAGATAACCTTTTATAGTGTTGGTTAAAAACTTTTGTGGAAATATTGAAAATATTTTTTCAACCATGGGACTTGATATTGATAATGAGGATTTAATGGAGGATGAAATCAAAGAAGCCTTTTATGAATTGCCTTTATAATGAAGAAATTATGGAAGATAGTTGTCATGTTAATCATCACACTTTTCAACAAACAATAGCCTCTTTCTTGACTGAAAATGAAACCGATCAGGCCCCTTTTGTAGACAGACATATTTCATACCTTGAACTTGATAAAGATATGCAACAGGTTTGCCATTTTCCATGTGATCGAGATTCTGATGAAGACAATCATTCAAGATATCTTTCATATCATTCATCTAGTGAATTTTTGTCTTATGAAGAAACTTATGAAAATCAAATCCTTGAAAATCCAATTCATTATGGTAGTTATTCACAGTTGCAAGATCATGTGCAGGAAGTTGTTTTTCTTCATTCTTTTAAAAGTCAAAATGATAGTTCTCAAACAAGGTTACAAGAGGTTAATGAGACAAATTTAAAATTGTTTGATAACCAAAAAGAGAGTCTTCATTCAAAAAATGTAGATGTTTCATTTCAAGTTTCACAATAAAGTACAAAATGTTTCCCTGATGTGCATGATAATATAGATGAACATATTGTTTCCTTTCGTTCTAAAAATGATCTTGAGTTGGATGGAATAGGACAAGGAAAAACAATTAAAAATGAAGGGAATGTTTGTCTTTTTGTTGATTGTCAAGAAGGGGTAGGTTTTCTTCTTTTCCAGTACCCTGTGGCTATTCTTCTAGAATCAACTATGATGGTAGAGTTTGTTTTGTCCATTGACAGAGGGATTGGATTCAAATTCCAGTTTGAGTTCTTAAATTTTTCCTTTTGCTTAAAGAAAATGTGAGCAGAAATCAGTTAAGTAACCATTTACTTACATGGTTGCAATATAGTTTTGAGATCTCTTGATTCAACAGTTGTCTCATTGTTTAGGATAGGTTGGTGTGCCAATAACCTCAACACTCTGAGCGTGTTTTATAGCAGTTTTCAATTTCATTTTTCAGTTTGTAGTGTGCAACAATGTGGTTTTCAGCTGGAGAGTTAATTGGTTGCAAATACGGTTAACAGTTTCAGATAAAAGGTTGGGAGCCACCCATTGGATGAGGAAACTGGTCTATGGGGAGTTCTTGCTGCCATCATTAATTGAAAACATCCCCGTGGAGGCAATTGTTATCACAATAAACTTCGTTTTTGATTTTTTTTAGAAAATGCTGACAGTTGCAGTGTCAACATTTAAATTGTAATGAACAGGGAAAATTTCTGATAGCATTTTAAGTATTTCGATTAGATTTTCAGAATAAATTCACTGAAAATAGTTTCATCTACTACCTTTAATGTTCCAATATTGTTTTCTGAAGTAATTCGCTGACAACGAGCTTATCAACGTTTTTCTGTAAAAATGGACAGTTAAAAAACTCTGTTTCCTCTAGAAGGCAGTGAATTCGAGAGAGGTTTCTGAATAGATGGAAAAAGATTTTCCAAATTCAAAGAGGTTTTTTTTCAGAATGGACCCATTTAGAAAAACCTCTCTCGATTTTCTAATAAGTATTACGGTTTGGAATATTCGAAGGGATATTTGAAAGGTTATTTTTCAAAATTATACGACCTTGTTTTAGTAATCATTTTCAAAATAATATCCTAGACAAATGAGAAGGAATTTTGCAAAACTAAAAGAGGTTTTTGTCCAGTATAGATCCATTTAAAAAATCCTCCCTCGGGTTTCTAACAGGTGTCATAGCTTTGGAGTTTTGAAGGGATCATTTGACCCTATTTTTCAGGAATTCGTGAGGGAAAAGCTCATGGACAGTTGATGACTTGGTTGCCACCTCATCAAATTTGACTTGTTTTTCCTTATCTCCAACAATAACTCCAATAACAACATCCTCCTTAGATGCAGATAGGTTTTGAAAATTTTATATGCATGTATTTGAGAGATACGCTTGATCTATTTTATTGTTAGCAATTTGTAATGTCTATAAAGACAATTTATGAATAATGAAACAAGGTTGGAAATCATTTGACAAATTACATGCAGTCTGGATATGTTTGAGCAATCTTAAATGTATATGCAGTGTTTGATGAATAGCTAGTATAACTCACATGTTTCATTTCCCTGTCATTATTTATCTGTTATTAATTGTCTCTTCATGTCTGAAATGTTAGTTTAATGAGTTTGGATTTCAATTGATGCTCCTCTCTTGAATTATCAGTCATTAAATACTTATTGTTCTTAGTTCTTATAAGCTCTTTTTTCTCCCAATTCATCTTTCTTCGAAATCTCCAAAACTGTCAAAGGATGTGTTACTCCCATGCTTTGTGAGATTTTCTCATTAGATATGTGATTTCATTTGGTTGATAGTTTGACTCCATGCCCAATGGTAGGTTTTGAGGATCATCCAACCATCTTATACCTAAACCCAAATCTGGCCACCTGAACTCAATTGCGAAAACCTTCTACTACAATGACCATAGAGTAGTTGAGTTTTATGGAGAGATCCCCCTCCGGGTTGAAGGGCCAACTTTCAACCTAAAAGTGGTTTGAGTTTACCTTAGGGTTTCTCCCTGTAGCCATGGTTTTCTCTAAGTAATATTATTTTGGCTTTGTTGTCGGGGAGGCGAAATTTCATGTCAAAGCATCCCTAGGAGAATGAAAAAGATCAGAGCTTCTCTCTGATGGTGAACAGAGGACAAACACAGAAATGTTGTGCATCATTCACCTCGCGAATCCATTCTCAACTGAATCTAGAGCTCAAAACTTTCATGACAACTCCATTGGTCGAAGATTCAGTTGTCTGAAGAACTATTTGGTGAATCCACTGTCTCGATATGGAGCCACAATTTGCAAGGTATGCTCCTATGAATCGTCATCATATTCTTGGCTTCCCAAATCATATTCCTTGCATAGATTGGCAAACATATCTACCAATATTTAAAGATGAAGAAGTAAATGATGTTTCTTTGCACCTGATTAAATTTCATATACCTACAAGAAAGCTAGAGGTTGAGCTGCATGAGGATTATTTAATGAAAATGTTCATGGCTACTTTGGAGGAAATGCATGATCTTGGTATGAAATTTTACCACCTGCTAGAATTTACTCCCTTGAAGATTTCTATTCAACATTTTGTGTAAACTATAAAGAAAGATACCCTTTTATAGTGTTGGTTAAAAACTTTTGTGGAAATCTTGAAAATATTTTTTCAACCATGGGAATTGATATTGATGATGAGGATCTAATGGAGGATGAAATCAAAGAATCCCTTTATGAATTGCCTTCTTATCATGAAGAAATTATGGAAGATAGTTTTCATGTTAATCAAGACACTTTTCAACAAACAATAGCCTCTCTCTTGATTGAAAATGAAACTGATCAGGCTCCTTTTGTAGATAGACATGTTTCATCCCTTGAACTTGATAAAGATATGCAACAGGTTTTTCATTTTTCATGTGATCGAGACTGGGATGAAGACAATCATTCAAGCTATCCTTCATATCATTCATCTACTGAATTTTTTGTCTTATGAAGAAACTTATGAAAATCAGATCCTTGAAAATCCAATTCATGGTGGTAGTTATTCATAGTTGCAAGATCATGTGCAGGAAGTTGTTTTTCTTCATTCTTTTGAAAGTCAAAATGACAGTTCTCAAACAAGGTTACAAGAGGTTAATGAGACAAATTTAGAATTGTTTGATAACCAAAAAGATAGTCTTCATTCACAAAATGTAGATGTTGCATTTGAAGTTTCACAAGAAAGTACAAAATGTTTCCCTGATGTGCATGATAATACAGATGAACAAATTGTTTCCTTTTGTTTTGAAAATGATCTTGAGTTGGACGGAATAGGACCAGGAAAATCAATTAAATTTTTGTTGATTTTCAAGAAGGGGTAGCTTTTCATATTTTCCAAGACCCTGTGGCTAGTCTGCTAGAATCATCAGTGATGGTAGAGTTTGTTTTATTCATCGATAGAGGGATTGGATTCAAATTCCAGTTTGAGTTGCCATTTCTTAAATTTTTCTTTCTGCTTAAAGAAAATGTGAGCAGAAATAAGTTAAGTAACCATTTATTTACATGTTTGCCTTGGAGTTTTGAGATCACTTGATTAAGTAGTTCTCTCATCGTTTAGGATAGGTTGGTGTGCCAATAAGCTCAACACTTTGAGCATGTTTTGTAGTAGCTTTCAATTTTAGTTTTTAGTTTGTAGCGTGTGTTTTTTAGCTGCAGATTTAATTAGTTGCAAATAAGGTTGTTGGTTTCAGGTAAAAGGTTGGGAGCCACCCAATGGATGAGGAAACTGGTCTATGGGGAGTTCTTGCTACCGTCATTGATCGAATCCTCCTTGTGGAGCCAATTGTTATCACAATAAACTTCGTTTTTTAATTTTTTAGAAAATGTTGACAGTTGTAGTTTCAACATTTAAATTGTAATAAATAGGGAATTTTTTTGATAGAATTTTAATTATTTCGATTATATTTTCAGAATAAATTCACTGAAAACAATTTCATATAATTCCTTTAATGTTCCAATAATGTTTTCTGAAGGAATTCGTTAACAACGAGATTATCAGTGTTTCTCTGTAAAAATGGATAGTTAAAAAACTTTGCTTTTTAAATTGTTTTTCCTCTAAAAGGAAATAAATTCGGGATAGGTTTCCGAATAGATGGAAATGGATTTTCCAAATCTGAGTGAGGTTTTGTTTTCAAAATGGACCCATTTAGAAAAACACTTTGTTGACATATTTATCTTTGTTTCAATCACGATTGTATAATGAGAACTATTTCCTTAATGCAATTATATTATTGAGTTTGCATTCATTCCATTTGAATTTAGATACATGTACAACTGAGATTTCATAACCATTTATCAAATAGTTGTATGTGCATATTTGTTTGAATAAGTACCAAGTCCTAGAATGATCCGAACTTAAACAGGAACACAAAAACTTACAAATATAGTCATAAAAACAAAGATGTAGTATAAAAACACTTCATTTCATTAGTAGAAAAATACTGAACTATGCTTACAAACATAATGGAAATAAGATAGGTCGAGCGATGGTAGCTTATCTTCGAGAAGAGATGTCACGGCTACATGCCTCTGAACTATGTTACAATGAGGCTCAAGGGCCTATTTATTATTTGAAGACATGAGAAAACCTAACCCCAGGGGATGTAACAACAAGAGTTTGTGGGCCCCATTGGGGTTAGTTGGGCAGCCAACTTCACGGGGTTGTAACTTGGTCATATTATCTCTGTTTGGTGCGTACGATACTTTTTTGGAAAGGTCTATCTAAGTACTATAGGTTTTGCCGTAAGCCCTTGCATATGGCTATGGGCCTACTGCAGACCCCAAAAAATCGTCATTTAGGGAGTAAAAACTGCTCTGGAAGTTTAGGACCAGAAAAACTGCTAAAAATAGTAAATGCTGAAATGAACAAGGAAACAAATGAAACTGACTTGGGGGTCTAGGTGGAACAGGTGGGTGGCCACCAATATCCACCTGGATCATTCCTCCCCCCTTGGGAAGTAAGGGTCCCCATTGTGAGAAAAGCCTCCATGAAGTGAGGAAATTTCTGTTGAACCTGGTCCTTGGTGAACCACTTGCCCTGGTGAAGGATTTGGCCTACTTTGACAACTCGATATAGTTGTATCCTCTGTTGGTGATTGTTCTTGATCTATGTGTCCATGATATGATTAGGTGTAGCCCATTCCATGCAGTCTGGTTGAGATATGTTGGTGTGAGCTATTTTGCAATGTCAGATGTGTCTAAAAATGGTGGAAAGTATGGCCGAAGGCAATCTACATTGAACAATGGGTGCAAACAAAGGAACAATGGGATTCTGAGCTTGAAGGAATTATCACCGATGGCCTTGGTGATGGTGTATGGCCCATATCAGAGTGAGTGAAGGTTGCGGTGGGGTCTAGCAAGGCGCTCCTTCTGTAAATGTATCCAAACTTTGTCGCCCACCTGGAACTTGTGCGACACTCGATGTTGATCATGACACTACTTGTACTTAGCATTGGTTATGTCCAATATATCATATACCTATTGATGGACGTGTTGAATGCACTCAATGAAGCTATTAGCCCTTTCAACTTCAGACTGAATGTGAGCAGAATCTACCTGAGTGGATGCAAATGGTATGGCCACATCAATGGGGCATAATTGTTGAAATCCCACCCCTACCTGAAAGGGGTTGTGGTCTGTTGAGCTGTAGAGAGCTCTGTTGTAGTTGTGTTGGACATATGGCAGACTTTCATCCCACGTGTGTGGATGCTTCGAGTTGTACATGCGTAAAATGTGTATGATCATCCTATTGAAAACCTGTGTTTGGCCATTAGTTTGGGGATGGAAAGCCGCGTAGCTATCAAGTTTTGTATCCAGCATCGACCAGATACTTGACCAAAATGCACTTAGGAATCTGCTATCCCGATCTGAGACAATGGACTATGAGATCCCAAAGTGTATCCATACTTTCTCAAAGATGAGCTTAGCAGTGGCCTCTACCGTGATACTCTTCTTGTAGGTCGCCATGATGGACATCTTAGAGAATTTTTCTATGACCAAGAAAATGCAATTGTTGTCATGCTTAGTAGAAGGATGGCCCGCCATGTAATCCATGGAGGCAGATTCCCAAGGCCGACTAGGAGTAGGTAGAGGAGTATACAGGCCTTGCTTCTTGATGGTTGGTTTGGAAATGACGTAGGCAGTGCAGGATCTAATGTTCTTCCCAACATCATGACAAAGTTTCGGCTAATAAAAATACTTCTGCAATATTGTCACTATTTTCTCTACTTCGAAATGTCTAGCGACCCGATTGTAGTGCGCCTCCCAAATCATTTTGGCACGCTCACTTGAATGAACACAGATGTGTCCCAGGTGGCTGTAGGTTTTAGCCCCATACATAAATTCACTGAATACAAATTCTAAAACATAGAAAATAAATAATGTGAGAGCATAACACATAAAACACATATACACAGAGATTTTCCCCTGGATCCCAAAATAGGGATTACCAGCTTGATTTTTCATTATTTTCCTTTCAATGTTACAATACATATTTATACATGCTGAAGCATCTAATACCATGGACTGAAAACCATCACGTCCAAAACCATGGACCGAAAACCATTGTGTCCAAAACCATGTGTGAAAACCATGCACAAAACCATAGGTAGGTCTACCCAACCTAATATAGGGTGCAAATTTTTTCCCCAGGGCGCTGCCGTGGACCCTGTAGAGGGTGGCTAACCATCCCCCTGTGACCCCCCTGCTGCATAGTTAGCACAATGAAAGTGCGGCTCCTTCCCCTCTCTAATCCCCTCGTAAACTACGTAGGCTAATCGTGGAAAGAATATAACACAACCCAACATTTTCCCACTTGTTTTTTTATTTCCACAAGAGAGCTTGGTCATTTATCCAGTCCTAAGATGCCCATTGTTTCTCTACACAATGAGAACTTCTCAGAGCTCACAGATTTTATCAATGCATCTACAGTATTATTCATAGTGTCCACCTTTACCAACAACATCTTTTTGTCTTCTATCATATCCCTCACAAAGTGATACTAAACATCAATGTGATTTGTCTTTGAATGATAAGCAGGGTTCTTTGCCAATAAAATTTCACTTTGGCTATCATAATCTATCCTTATAGCTCCATGTACTAACCCCATACTTGAACACAATCTTTGCAACCAAACTGCTTCCTTGCTTGCATGAGTGGTTGCCATGTATTCTGCCTATGTAGTTGATAATGCCACTACAGATTGTTTCTTACTCATCCAATTGACTACACCTCCAAATAGGTTAAACACATACCCACTTGTGGATCTTCCCTGATCCAGATCTCCAGCCCAGTCTGCATCAACAAAGCCACGGATATCCAAAACTCTGTCCAATCTTGGGCTTCCTTGGTAGCACAAACCATAATCACTAGTGCCACACAAACACCTGAAAACCTGCTTCACGGCTATCCAATTCTCCTTTCCTGGTTTTGATATAAACCTGCTCAATACTCCCACTGCATTTGCAATGTCTAGTCTAGTACATACCATCACATACATCAAGCTATCGACTGCACTTGCATATGGAACACGAGACATGTCCTCTTCCTCTTCTTGTGTCATGGGACACTGTTTAGTAGATAAATTTACACCAACAGGAATAGGAACCTTCACCAATTTACTATCCTCCATATTAAACCTCTGCAGTATTGTCTCGACATACTTCTTCTAGTTTAAACAAAGCTTCCTCTTTGTCCGATCTCTTTTAGTTTCCATGCCCAAAATATAGTTTGCAGCACCAAGATCTTTCATGTTGAATTTGGAGGAAAATTGGGTCTTCAAATCCTGGATAATTTCTTTGTCATTTCCAACCAGAAACATATCATCCACATACAAGACCAGATAAATAACACGGCCACCAATTAATTTAAAATACACATAGTGATCTGCTTTGCTTCTAGTGAAGCTAAGTACCCATATAAATGTATCAAATTTCTGATACCACATCCTTGGTGACTCTTTTAACCCATACAGAGACTTCTTTAAATTGCATACTAGTTCTTTCTTACGCTTCACCACAAAGGCTTCAGGTTGCTTCATGTAGATCTCCTCTTCCAGATCCCTATGAAGAAATGTTGTCTTCACATCCGTCTGTTCTACCTCAAAATAAAAGGCAGCAACAATAGATAAAAGTAATCTAATAGAAGCTAACTTGGCAATAGGAGAAAAAATATCACCAAAATCAATTCCCGGCACTTGGGAATAACCTTTTGCTACCAACCGAGCTTTGTATTTCTTCGCCTTTCCTTTTGCGTTTGTCTTCTTCTTGAACACCCATTTATTGTCAATGGGTTTCCTTTCAGCCGACAACTCCACCAGATCCCAAGCCTCATTTTTGTGCAAAGATGTCATTTCATCAACCATGGCCTCTTTCCAGAGTTTTCCATCCTCTGAATCTACTGCTTCCTTCACAGTTATGGGATCATCATCAGTAATATATAAAGAAAAATTTGAATAGAAAGAAGATGGACTATACCTTTCTGGCTACCTTCTTTCTTGAACTGATCTTCTCACACCCAGAGTTTGTGGCTCTTCATCTTCTGATTCTTCTTCTGCTATAGAGTCTAATTCTTCCTCCTTAAGCTCAAACTCTATCTTCTCAGGTTCCTTTGATGGGAATTCATGTTTAATAACATCTTTTACCTCTCTGAACACCACATCTCGGTTGTACACAACCTTCCTTGTTACTGGGTTCCAAAGCCTATAACCCTTTAAACTGTCCTTATACCCAATAAAGATGCACTTTTGAAATTTACTATCCCACTTGGTTCTTTTCTCCTTTAGAACATGTACATATGCATCACACCCAAATACCCTCAGATGTGAAATAGAGGGTTTCTTACCAATCCATACCTCTTGTGGAGTCTTATCCTCGAACACTGATGAAGGTGATCTATTGACCAGGTAACATGCTATCTCCACCGCCTTTGCCCAGAATTCCTGGCCTAACCCGGCACCACTGAGCATGATTCTTGCCCTTTCCATCAAAGTCTTGTTCATTCTTTCTACAACTCCATTTTTCTTAGGTGTATATGGAGTAGTCTTCTGTCGTGCTATACCACACTTCTTACAGAATTCTTCAAATTCCTTACTACAAAACTCTCCACCAATATCTGTCCTTAGCACCTTTATCTTCTTCTCTATCTAGTTTTCCATGAGAGCCTTAAATTCTTTAAACCTGTCAAAGACTTCAAATTTCTTCTTAAGGAAATATATCCATGTATTCCTTGAGAAGTCATTTGTAAATGATACATAGTACACATAATTACCCAGTGATGGAACCTTCATAGGTCCAAACACATCACTGTTCACAATCCCTAATATCTTTTTCGCCCTCTTACCACTAGAGGGGAAACTCACCCAATTCTGCTTCCCATAGACACAAATTTCACATAAATCAAAATCCAGAGAGCCATTACCCATACCTTCTACCATACCTTTACCATGAAGTATTCGAAGGCCCTTCTCTCCAATATGTCCAAGCCTTTGATGCCACAACATGGTCTTCTCTTCAGAGACCACTAGATTTTCTACTCCACTTTCAGGAACCATAGAACTATTGCACCCATCAACAACCATGCTACCTTGTAGCTTGTACAGAGCTCCAATCCGAACTCCACGCATCAATACCAGTGCTTCCCGAACCATATTACAGGTATCCTTCTCGAACACTATTTTTACATCTACATCATCTAGCTTGCTTACAAAAATCAGATGGCCAATGCAGGAATATGCAGAACACTCGGAAGTGTTCTAACCCTTCCAACTTGCAACTTCAACTTTACTTTTCCGCGACCAATGATTCTAGCCTTCCTATCATCCCCTAAGAAGAAATCACCACCATCATATTTCTTATACTCACAAAACCACTCTTTATGGGGAGTGAAGTGAAAGGATGCACCTAAGTCAATCAACCATGCCTCGTGATCTACACGTGTAATTGAAGAAGCCAAGTACACATCTGATCCAGGTGGATATTGGTGGCCACCTGGACCCCCACCATTGTCTTTCTCAGCATTTTCAGTTTCCTTAATTGTAGCACAACTTACTATTTTTAGCAGTTTTTCGGGTCCTGAACTTCCGGAGCCGTTTTGAGGCCCTAAACGACGTTTTTTGGGGAATCCGAGGGCAACATGGGTCCATGGACCGATGTTGCCTGTTCCAACAATGATAGTGCTCGGATAGATCTTTCTAATGAGCTATTGTACGCGTCAAACGGAGATCATATGCCAAAGTTACGACCCCGGGAAGTTGATGTACCAACTTACCCCAAACGGGGCCCACAGTTTGGCGTTTCATCTCCTAGGGTTAGGTTTTGGAATGTTAAGGGTTTTCCATTGTTTCTCAACAATAAATAGGCCTTCGAGCCTCATTGTAACACAGTTCAGAGGCATGTAGCCATCACATCTCTTCTCAGAGATAAGCTACCATCGCCCTAGCTAGTTTATTTCCATTTCTGGTTGTAAGCATATTTCAGTATTTTCCATTAATGAAATGAAGTATTATTTCCACTGCATCTTTGTGTATATGGTTATCTCTGTAATTTGTTGCGTTCCTGTTTAAATCCGGATCAGTGGTATCAGAGCGGCCTGCTCTTTCTCTGTTTTTCTTTGCATGTCCCCAACAAGGTCGGGATATAAGGAGTTAGGGCTTGAACTGGTTGAACCTTTGCAAGACCAGCCTCGCAAATCCCGATGGCCTCCCATGGCGGGCGAGAAGAAAGACGAGGGGGTAGGAGATCCCATCAAAATCTTGCTCGAAGAAGCCCTCGAGCGACAACGGAACGCGATGATGGACAGCTTTGCCCAGATCCTTCAGCGGCTACCCAGAAGCAACGCATCGACTTCCAGCAGCTACTCTGGAAACGCCAGACCCTTCAAGGTACAAGTTAATTTTGAAATCCCCATATTCGAGGGTCAGATAGACGCAGATGCCGTAGATAAATGGTTAAATATGCTAGAGGGTTATTTTTCTGTTCATGAATTTTCGAGTCGGGAAAAGATTGTTTTTGCTCTCCTCAAAGCAGCCCCCCACGTCAAGGACTGGTGGGAAACCTACTGCGAGCAGAAGGATGAAAGTACTGGCTCACTATTTTCAGCCGCACCCACCTGGTATTCGTTCCGGGATGCCATCAAGGAGCAGTACTACCCTGTCGGGAGCTATGAGGATGAATACATAAAGTGGACCACGCTGCGGCAGGGAAGGGACCAAGACATGCCGGAGTTCACCAATCTTTTCCATACCCTTCGCACAAAGTTGGGTATCAAGGATTCGGAGCAACATTTGATACTCAAATACCGTGGCTGCCTGCAAAAGTACATCCAGGAAGAAATACAATTCCTAAACATCCCCTCGCTCGGCGCAGCATACCGGTATGCCGTCAAGGTCGAGGAGAAGTTTAAACAAAGAAGCGAGACTTTGGATCTGCGAATCCAAAGCAGGGGAAAGGTGCCCCTAAACCACAGAACAAAGGACAAAGCCAAGGCGAGACAACCCAAGACAACCAGCCGAAGCTGCAAGCAAAGAACAGCGCCGCGAAGCCGAGAAAGGACACTGGAAAATGGTGCGAGTTCCATAAGAGCTCCACTCACAACACAAGTGAGTGTCGGGCCAAGCAGTCACTGGTGGCTGAGCTAAAGGTTTCAGAATCAGATGCATGTTCCGACTCTGAGTCAGAACCCGATAAGGGGTATGAAAAAGGGAAGCAGATCATTGATGAGGACCCCAGCGTCACTGTTGCTACCGCAAAGATCCAGAAAAATGAACCCGAAGATCCAGAGGAGGAGGAGCGTCTCTTCCACTCCCAGATGTGGGTAAAGGGCTCCCCAATACAGTTCATTGTTGATAGCGGGAGTCAAAAGAACCTCATTTCGGCAGAGGTCGTGAAGCGGTTGGGCTTACCGACCACAACACATCCACAACCATACACCATTGGGTGGCTTCACCAAGGACGAGATCTTCGCGTGAGCCAGCAGTGTCGCCTTCCATACAACATCAAGCCCTTCACGGATGAGGTATTGTGTGACATTGCTCCCCTTGAAGTTTGTGATGTATTACTAGGACAACCATACTTGTGGAAGCGACATGCTGTGTATGAATCAAGGCCCCGTGCTGTTATTATTACATTGGGAAATAAGTTGTTCAGGATACCAGAGGTAGCACCACCTACCACCCTCTCTTTGATTACTACAAAACAATGCAGTAAGATCATTTCCAAAACCAGGAAATTTGTTTTCCTGATGATACGCCCTCAAGGAAAGAAGAAGACAGTGGCCGCGGCCTCCAAACGGGGCCCCTCTGCACGACAACTACAGATGGACAAGATTGTGGAGGAGTACGAGGACATCTTCACCTCCCCGGCAGGGGTTCCTCTGCACTGTCAAGTCAAGCACTCCATCGATCTGACCCCAGGTGCGCTGCTACCCAATGGACCAATTTATCGGCGCTCCGTTCTGGAGAATGATGAAATCAAGAGGCAGATTCAGGAGCTCCTGCAGAAAGGTCACATCCGTCCGAGTTCATCGCCCTGTGGGAGCCCGATCGTGTTGGTACAGAAGAAGGATGGGACGTGGAGACTCTGTATTGACTATCGGGCGCTGAACAAGATCACTGTCCGAAATAGGTACCCGATCCCACGGATTGATGACCTCCTAGACCAACTAAAGGGGGCGAAATATTGCAGCAAGATCGATCTGAAATCGGGATATCACTAGGTACCAATCGAACCCTCCGATGTGTGGAAGACTGCCTTCAAATCCAAGGAGGGCCTGTTCGAATGGTTGGTCATGCCTTTCGGATTGACGAATTCTCCTGCAACCTTTATGAGGCTAATGGATGACATCTTGCGGCCATTCACCAACTCCTTTGTAGTAGTATACTTGGATGACATTCTGATCTTCAGCCAGAGTTGGGAAGAGCACCTCCACCACATCCGACAGGTTCTCCAAACACTGCGGCAACACAAGCTATGTGCCAATTTGGAGAAATGCACTTTTGGCATGACCCAGGTTCAATATCTGGGATACATCATTGATGAACAGGGGGTGCATGTCGATCCAACCAAAATCCAAGTCATTCGGGATTGGCCCTCTCCAACCACTCTAACAGAGCTCCGCAGCTTTCTAGGTCTTGCCAACTTCTACCGCAGGTTTGTGTTGGGGTTTTCTCATATTTCTTGGCCCTTGAGTCAAGTCACCAAGGGCGAGGCGAAAGCAAAATTCTTTTGGTCTAAATCTCAACAGAAGGCATTCAGGGAGTTGAAGGATCGCCTCTGCACGGCACCAGTGCTCGCGTTACCAGATTTACAACAACCATTTGAGGTCGAGACAGATGCCTCTGACTATGCTATTGGGGCAGTCCTTACTCAACATGGACATCCAGTGGCATATCACAGTGAAACACTTTCAAACACAGTCCGGAAGTACCCCACTTATCATAAAGAGATGTATTCCATTGTACAGGCCTGCCGACAATGGAAGCATTACATTTTGGGGAAGGAAACGGTCATCCACACAGACCACCGACTTCTGCAGTTCATACAGACCCAAGGGAAATTGCAGAATGATCGCCATCAGAAGTGGTCTACATACCTGCAACAGTTTCACTTGAATATCAAGTATAAAAAGGGCAGCACCAATAATGTTGCAGATTGCCTCAGTCGACCACCGATCATGGCGCTAACCACCGTGCTCAACTCTTGTGGGCACGAGACTTCTGATTGGCCACTTCTCTACAAACGCGACCCAGAATTCGGCTACACATACCAGACACTCATGGAGGGTCGGCAGGTTGCAGATTTTCACCTCCAGGATGCCCTATTATGCCACCTCGGTCACCTTTGTGTTCCTTCAAGCGAGCGTGCCAAGATGATTTGGGAAGCACACTACAGTCGGGCTGGGCATTTCGGGGTCGAGAAAACAGTGGCAGTACTGCAAAATTATTTCTATTGGCCGAATCTTCGACAGGATGTTGGGAAGTACATCCGATCATGTACTGCCTGTGCCATTGCCAAACCGGCCATTAAGAAGCACGACCTCTATACCCCGTTGCCTACCCCTAGTCGACCTTGGGAATCCATCTCCATGGATTACATGTCAGGCCTTCCTTCCGCTAAGCATGGAAATGACTGTGTTTTTGTGGTCGTCGACAAGTTCTCGAAGATGGCCATTATGGTGGCCTGCAAGAAGAATATCACAGCAGAAGCCACTGCTAAACTCTTCTTTGAACGAGTGTGGGTGCACTTTGGGATCCCACAGTCTATCATCTCAGATCGGGACAGTCGGTTTCTCAGCACATTTTGGTCCAGTCTCTGGTCAATGCTGGACAACAAACTCACGAAGTCCACAGCCTTCCATCCTCAAACTGATGGCCAGACAGAGGTTGTCAATAGGATGATTGTGCACATTCTACGCATGTATAACTCAAAGCATCCACGCACATGGGACGAGAGCCTCCCCTATGTTCAGCATAGCTACAGCCAAGCTCTTCACAGCTCCACTGGCCATAGCCCTTTTCAGGTGGGTTTGGGATTCCAGCCACTATGCCCCATTGATGTGGCCATGCCACTTGCAGCTACTCACATGAATTCAGCTCATGTCCAGTCCGAAACAGATAAGGCCACCAGCTTCATTGAGCGCATCCAACATATTCGCCAGCAGGTCCATGACATTCTTGAGAAATCAAATGCCAAGTACAAGCAGCGACATGATCAACATCGGGTGCCACACAAGTTTCAGGTGGGCGACAAAGTCTGGTTGCATTTGCAAAAGGAACGCCTTACTGGAGCCTATCGGAAATTGAGACCACTCCGATATGGTCCTTACACCATTACTAAGGCTATGGGAGACAATGCATTTGAGCTCAGCATTCCCCCATTCCTTGGCCTGCACCCAGTGTTCAATGTGGACCGCCTTCGACCATACTTTCCACCATTGCTAGACACATCCGACATTACAGAACAGCTCAAACCCACAGAATTAAATCCAGATTGCATGGAACAAGATGCAACTAATCGGATCATGGACGCACAGATCAAGAACAATCGCCAACAGAATATCCAACTGTATCGAGTTGTCAAAGCAGGCCAACTCCTTCAGCAGGGCAAGTGGCTCACCAGGGAACAAGTTCAGCAGAAGTTTCCTCATCTCATGGAGGAGCTCAACGCAATGGGGACCATTGCTTCCTAAGGGGGGAGGAATGATCCAGGTGGATATTGGTGGCCACCTGCCAAGTCCACCTGGACCCCCACCATTGTCTTTCTCAGCATTTTCAGTTTCCTTAATTGTAGCACAACTTACTATTTTTAGCAGTTTTTCGGGTCCTGAACTTCCGGAGCCGTTTTGAGGCCCTAAACGATGTTTTTTGGGGAATCCGGGGGCAACATGGGTCCATAGAATGGACCGATGTTGCCCGTTCCAACAATGATAGTGCTCGGATAGATCTTTCTAATGAGCTATTGTACGCATCAAACGGAGATCATATGCCAAAGTTACGACCCCGGGAAGTTGATGTACCAACTTACCCCCAAACGGGGCCCACAGTTTGGCGTTTCATCTCCTAGGGTTAGGTTTTGGAATGTTAAGGGTTTTCCATTGTTTCTCAACAATAAATAGGCCTTCGAGCCTCATTGTAACACAGTTCAGAGGCATGTAGCCATCACATCTCTTCTCAGAGATAAGCTACCATCGCCCTAGCTAGTTTATTTCCATTTATGGTTGTAAGCATATTTCAGTATTTTCCATTAATGAAATGAAGTATTATTTCCGTTGCATCTTTGTGTATATGGTTATCTCTATAATTTGTTGCGTTCCTGTTTAAATCCGGATCAACATCCCTACCTTCATCTGAGGTGGTTTTTGCCTCTGCATAAGAAGCATCATAAGATCCCTTTCCTTTATTAGGAGCTTTAGATTTACAGTTCCTTTTGTAGTGCCCTTCCTTTCTGCATTTCCAGCACACCACCTTAATAGGTTTTCCCTGAGATTTAGATATCCCTCTAGATTTGGATCTCCCACTCGATGACTTATTTTTTTTTTCTGTTCTGGGACCATCCTCATACAGACAAGGCATCACCATTCTGGCTCTCCATATTTTTCCATCTCATCTCCTCCATCAGCAAGGATGAGACTATTTCATCAAGATGCAAGGTAGTTTCATTGCTACCTATTGCAATAACCAAACTATCCCATGAACCTGGTAGAGAACAAAAAAAACTGATGCACTTATCTTCATATGAAATTTTAATATCAACAGATAATAACTGACTTGCCACAATATTAAATGCGTTCAGATGCTCTGTCACTGAGTCTCCATATTTCATCCTCAGGTTATACAACTTTTTCCGTAGGAACAGTTTATTCACTAAAGACTTATATTGGTACAAAGTCCCTAACTTGTCCCACAAAACCTTCACCGTAGCTTCCCCTGATACATTCAACAATACTGAATTTGAGACACACAATTGTATTATGCTCTTTGCCTTCCTATCCAACTTCTTCCATTCTTCTTCGGACACTCTTGTTGGTTTAGTACCCGGATCTACTGCGATCCACTGATATTTGTCCACCAGCAGATCCTCCATCTTGAGTTTCCACAACTCAAAACTCTGACCATTAAATTTCTCGATCTTTATCTTTTCATTGATTGCCATCTTCTTT
This sequence comes from Pinus tabuliformis, assembly GCA_031772625.1. Taxonomy (NCBI): domain Eukaryota; kingdom Viridiplantae; phylum Streptophyta; class Pinopsida; order Pinales; family Pinaceae; genus Pinus; species Pinus tabuliformis. The sequence continues at coordinate 440,719,788 of CM062817.1, forward strand.
CACCACCAGAATCGATCCCGCATATCTCCCACTGAATAAGGTCTACCACAGGTCTGACTGAAACCCCTCAGCAACAAAAGAATCCCCTTGAAGCTAAAACAACTCTGATACCAAATGTAGGTTTTAACCCCGTACAGAAATTACCTGCATACGAATTCTGAAACACAGAAAATAAACAATGCAAGGGCATAACACATAAAACACATATACACAGAGATTTCCCTTGGATCCCAAAACCGGGACTACTAACTTGATTTTTCATTATTTTCCCTTCAATGTTACAATGCATATTTATCCATGCCGAAGCATCGAATACCATGGACCGAAAACCATCACGTCCAAAACCATGGACTGAAAACCATCGCGTCCAAAACCATGTGCAAAAACCATGAATAAAACCATAGGTAGGTTCGCCCAACCTAATATAGGGTCCAATTTTTTTTCCCTAGGGTGCTGCCTCGGACCCCATAGAGGGGGGCTAACCACCCCCCTCAAACCCCCCTGTGACCCCCCCATTGCGTAGTTAGCACAACAAAGGGGGCCTCCTCCCCCCCTCTAAGCCCCCTGTAAACTACGTAGGCTAGTTGTGTAAAGAATATAACACAACCCAACAATGGAATACTAGTGCATCCTTAAGGTGAAAATTTGGAACTTGTTTCCCTTCCAGGAGTGTCTGATATATGCTGTCAAATTTTGGATTTCTCTTATAAATATGCGGCCATCCCGAAATATCGTTCCCATAGGGGTCGAGCATAGATGACTGGTGGTCAGCTTAGGCAACCAACAACATTACTGGTGCTGCCCTTCTTATACTTAGTGTTCAAATGGAATTGTTCAAACAGGTGGTCCATTTCTGATGGTGTTTGTTCTACAACTTCCTTGTGTCTGTATGAACTGTAGAGGTTGGTGGTCTATGTTGATGACTGTTTCCTTCCCCAGAATGTAATGCTTCCATTGACGACAGACCTGAACAATGGATTGCATTTATTTTCTGTAAGTGGGGTAATTTTAGACTATGTCTGAAAGTGTCTCACTATGGTAATCCACTGGATGCCCATGCTGAGTAAGAACCACACCAATAGCATAGTTGGAGGCATTTGTCTTAATCTCAAATGGTTTTTGTAGGTATGGTAATGTATGCACTGGTGGAGAATAGAGGCGATTATTAAAATCAGAGAATGCTTGTTGTTGGGTTTTTGACCAATTTTTTTTTCTTATGCTCTGCCCTTGGTGACTTGACTTAAAGGCCAAGTGATATGAGATAACCCCAACAGGAACCTACAGTAGAAATTGGCAAGACCCAAAACTCTACGGAGATCTGTTAGAGTGGTTGGTGCTGGTCAATCCTGAATCACTTGTATCTTGGATGGGTCTACATGTACATCCTTCTCATCAATGATGTACCCCATATATTGAACCTGGGTTAGGCCAAAGGTGCATTTCTCCATGTTAATACACAACTTGTGTTGGCGCAGGGTTTGAAGGACCTGTCGAATATGGTGGAGGTGCTCTTCCCAACTCTGGCTGAAGATGAAGATGTCATCTAAATACACAACCACGAATACATTGATGAAGGGTCACAAGATGTTGTCCATCAGTCTCATGAAGGTTGCAGGGGCGTTCTTCAATTTGAACAACATGACCAACCATTAGAAAAGGCCCTCCTTGGATATGAAGTTAGTCTTCCACACATCGGAGGGTTCAATAGGCAATTGGTGATAACCTAAATTCAAGTCAATCTTACTGAAATATTTGGCCCCCTTGAGCTAGTCCATAATGCCATCAATCCATGGGATTGGGTACCTATTCTAGACATTGATCTTGTTCAGGGCCCGATAGTCAATATAGACCCTCCAGGTCCCATCCTTCTTCTATACCAATACAATCAATCTCCCATAAGGTGATGAGCTTGGCCTAATGTGCCCTTTTTGCAATAGTTGCTGAATCTACCTCTTGATCTCATCGTTCTCCAGAACAAAGTGTCGATAGATCACTCCATTGGGTAGCGGCGCGCCTGAGGTCAGATTGATGGAGTGCTTGACCTGACAATGCAGAGGTACCCTTGTGGGTGAGGTAAAAATATCCCTGTACTCCTCCACGACCTTTTCCATCTGTTGTTTTTGTGCAGAGGAGCCCTGCTTGGAAGCCGTGGCCACAACCTTCTTCTTGCCCTAGGGAGAAAATCATAAGTAATAAAAAATTCTTGGTTTGGGAAGTGATCTTACTACATTACTTTGCAGTGATCAAAGAGATGGCAGTGGGCGGGGCTACCTTCGGTATCTTGTACAACTTATTAGCCAAAGTAATAATCACATAGCGAGGTCTAGACTCATATACAACATGTTGCTTCCACAAGTATGGTTGTCCTAACAATACATCACAAACTTCAAGAGGAGAAACATCACACATTACCTCATCCGTGAAGGGCTTGATGTTGTAGGGAAGGTGACACTATTGGCTGACATGAAGATCTCATCCTCGGTGAAGCCACCCGATGGTGTATGGATGTGGATGTGCTATAGCATTTAGGCCCAGCCGCTTCATGGCCTATGCTGAAATGAGGTTCTTTTGGCTCCCGCTGTTGATAATGAACTGCAACGGAGAACCCATCACCCACATATGTGAGTGGAAGAGGCATTCCCCCTTCTTTGGATCTCCAGGCTCAATCTTCTAGATCTTGCTAGTGGCCATGGTGGCACTGAGCTCTGCATTAATGATCTGCTTCCCTTTGTCAGTTCCCTTATCGGGTTTTGATTCAGAGACGGAACCTGCATCTGATTCAGAAGACTTCAGCACAGTCGCCAGTGACTGCTTGCCCAACACTCTCTTTCACTGTGAGTGGAGCTCCTATGGAACTCATACCATTTTCCTGTGTCCTCCTTAGTCTTCGAGGTGTTGTTCTTTGCTTGCATCTTCGATGGGCTATCTTGGGTAGCACCGCTTTGGCTTGGTCCTTCGTTCTGTGGTTTGGGGGCGCCTTTTCCTTTCTTTGGATTCATAGATCCAAATTCCCACTTCTTCTATTTAAACTTATGCTCAATCTTGAAACGTATCGATACGTCATGCAGAGCGAGGAAATTTTCAGGAACTCCATATCATCCTAGATGTACTTGTGTAGATAGCCGCGGTACTTGAGCACCAAATTCCGCTTAGTATCCTTGATACCCAACTTTGTACGAAGGGTATGGAAGTATTTGTGAACTTTGGTACATATTGGTCCCTTCCGTGCCATAACGTGGTCGACTTTATGTATTTGTTTTTATAGCTCCCAACAGGGTAATATTGTTCCTTGATGAAGTCTCAGAAATAATTCCAAGTGGACGTGGTTGAAAATAGCGAGGGTTCACTCTCATCCTTTTGTTCACAGTAGGTTTCCCACCAATCCTTGAAATGTGGGGCGACTTTAAGAAGTTCAAAAGTAATATTTTCCCAATTGGAAAAGTCATGAACTGAAAAAATATGCTTCCAATAGATTTAAACATTTATCTATGGCGTCTACAGCTATCAGGCCTTCGAATATGGGAATATCGAAGTTAACTTGTGCGTTAAAAGGAGTGGTGCCTCCAGAGTGGATGCTAGATGAAGATACATCACCTGTGGGTAGTCATCGAAGGATTTGGGCAAAGTTATCCACCATCTCGTCCCTCTGTTGCTCAAGGGCTTCCTCGTGCAACATTTTGAAAGGATCTCATGCCCCCTCATCTTTATTTTCTTCCACCATGTGAGGTCGTCAGGTTTTGTGAGGTTGATCTTGCAATGGTTCAACCATATCAAGCCCTAACTCCTTATACCCTGACCTCGTTGGGGATATGAAAAGAAAAACAGAGAAAGAGAAGATCACTCTAATACCACTAATCCAAACTTAAACAAGAATGCAACAACTTACATATATAATCATAAACACAAAGATGTAGTAGAAAAACATTTCATTTCATTAAAAGAAAAATATTGAACTATGCTTAGAAACATAATGGAAATAAGATAGCCCGGGCAATGGTAGCTTATCTCTAAGAAGAGATTTGGTGGCTACATGCCTCTAAACTGTGTTAAAATGAGGCTCAAGGGCCTATTTATTATTGGAAAACATGAGAAAACCCTAAACAACCAAAACCCTAACCCCAGGAGATGTAACACCAAGAGTTTGTGGGCCCCGTTGGGGTTAGTTGGGCAGCCAACTTCCCGGGGTCGTAACTTGGTCATATTATCTCCATTTGGTGCATACGATACCTTGTTGGAAAGGTCTCTTTGAGTACTATAGTTTTTGTTGCAAGAATTTACCAATAGAAATGGGCCTGTCGCAGACCCCCAAAAAATGCCATTTAGGGGGTCAAAACTGCTCCGGAAGTTCAGGACTTGAAAAACTGCTAAAAATAGTAAATGATGAAATGAACAAGGAAACAGATGAAACTGATTGGGGGGTCTAGGTGGAATAGGCGGGTGGCCACCAATATCCACCTGGATCATAGAACTATTTCCCTAGCATTTTGGCTTCATTTTATTCTAGATTCAAGCTGGTCCATATTTCATTATCTTTCTCTTTATTGGGATGAGTCACACGGAATAAGTCGATCTTGCGGACAAGATAGACCTTCCTAGAATCTAAAGAAGACCTAATGACAAGCAAACCAACCAGACACTATCTTTCTCTAAATATGCTTTGATAAACAATAACAAACAAGTGTTTTTAGGACCTACCTTAGGTCCAACGCAAGCTTGTGGATGCCCTCGCTTCTTTGATCCAAATGAGCTCCTTTTCGCGAATCTGCAAACACAAACAAGGCAAACAAATTAAATAGCACCTGAAAAGCCAATTGCATAAAAAATATTTAATATGAAAGTCAAGGAGTCCATGAAACAAATAACATAAGATACTTGTGGAGAAAAACGAGTTTGATTGTATTAATTCAAAAGAAGAAGAACCTTACAACCTTTGCCTTGACGCTGTACAAGCTCCTCCTAGGGTCCAGCAAGAAGTCTCCTCTACTTTGACAAGTTTCACTCACTTCCCAATGAAACCAAAAAGGTATGTGATCTCTCCTCTTTAGGCTTAACTAGGAAGTCTTGATTTCACCAGCATTTACCCTAAAAAATGTTCAGCTTCTAACCTCTCTAGAAACCAGCCCAATGCCTGTATTTATAGTGCAATGGAGGGAGGTTACTAGGTCCTCCTTCAAAGGAATAGCTCCTCTCATCAAGGGATTAGCTCCTTCTCTTTTGGGATGCATGAACCACCTCAGAGCGAACAATCCATGTCAAAATTCCTTCTAGAAACCTCTAGAATTAACCCAAAGTGAGTTTTTAAAGATAAAACTTGTGCCTTTTGACTTTCACAGGGGTCCGCACCTACACCGTTAGGGACAGAGCGGGCAGGTCCGCAGCTTTTGTACACAGAAGGTGCGGGACCGCAGGTGACCATGAGAGAAAGTGCGGAACCAGAGTTACATTGATTTTTAATTTCTTTCTCTCATTTCCAAAGCTTGATTTGAAGAGCCGAGGTCTAAGACTTGCTTAGGAGGACAGTACAAGTGATGATAGACCCATACTGACTGCAAATAATCATGGTGACGATATTTTTGTGTAACAGATTTCCCCCTAAGGTGCGAAGTCTGTAGTAGATGAGGATTTCTTATCATTTAGGAAGAGTGAAGTACTTTATCATTTTGAGGATCATCTTGTGGAGAACCCGGTTGGAACCTGTAAAAACATTCAATGGAAAATATATATATGAGATCATATCATCGCTGAGGTAGGCATTCCCATACTCAGATAAAACTGACTAGAAAACTAACTACTGCTCTGATACAGGAATGATCTTGTAAAACATCATAAGTATAGACTCATGTGGACACAGTATGGACGCAACCATCTGTTTATGAATAGTCCATTATATAATGAATACAAAATTCCTCGCAGCCTGGATTGTGGAAACCAGATCCAGGATCTTCATTTCTACTTCTCGAAACAGTACGATTCTATCCATGGGAATAAATGTGTTGATGTCGAACATGGTAGAAACCACTTGATTACTAGTCAATGATGTAAACTGTTAACAAGTGTGAGAGAAACCACCAATAATGTCAATGGTTCTCAAAGTACCCAGTACAGTCCATGAGATGCGAATAAATGTGTTGATGTCGAGCATGTCACGGAATCCTTTGATCGAAAGTCAATGATGTAAACTGTCGTCAAAGGCGAGAAACCTGCCATTGATGCATGCAGATCTCAAGGTACTGACGATTCCTAGATCATCTTTCTAGATAATGAGTTGATGTCGATAGAAAGCGATCCATCGTAAGCAAGCCCACAACACGAAATCATAGATCAAGTTGAAGAAATTTAGTTGCAAGAACTGACTCAGGGATGGTCAAGATGGATGACAGGTATTTTGCAGATGAATGGCTTATTGGCAGTGACCTCTTGAACACATAACGACACAACAGATGGTTTGGTGACAATTGACCCAAAGTTAATACCCAGAAATCGGCTGAAGAATTTCAATGTGGTTTGATCAACTATTAGGCAAGGATTTCCCAACCCAGGTGAATAAAAGTGTCGTGTTCAAGAGTGGTTACAAAGTTTGACAAACAGGCTCATTTTTCTCTCTTTTCCCCCACCATTTCTGGCAAGTACCTCTTTATTTTTGACAAGCTTGAGGAGGGTAACATTTGCTTGATTATAAGCTCATCCTTCGGATGAGTCCAACTTAGTTTAAATTCAAACCCTAAGAAGGAGTGGTTCGTTCCTGTTTGTAATTGAACAGGTCCTTTACTGTGAAATTTTAACGAGTCCAGTATAGGAGAAACTCGGCGTTTTTCAATTGTAGAGAGTCTGAAAAAACTTAAGAAGACTCCAGGGTTGACCTTTTTCGTAAATTTGTGTCTCCCAAGCCCGAAAAAGTATAAAATAATACTTGAGAGAACCGCTTGATCTTTTACGACCAAGGAGTACTTTTCATCATTAGTGCCTTTGACCTGAAAAAGTAAAAAAGCGTTCAATGACACGTCGTTTTTTAACCAATATCGAATTTGAAACGACAAAAATCCGACAATCTTTTCATGTTTTTACGGTCGGAAAAGAGCTGTAAGTGGACCGTCTTTTAATTCCATTTTAACGAGTTTAAAAGAAACACTTGGCAATCTTTTCATGTTTTAGGAGTTAGAAAAGAGCTTAAAGATGACTCTACATGTTTTTCTGTTGAAAATGATAGATTTCGCCTGAATAATCCTTTATTCTGCACAAAAACACAAACATTACTCAGACCTATTTGAAATGGATAAAAATGTCAGAAAATACCTTTTCAAAGTGAAACATAAACAAATTTGCGATTTATTTACTCAAAAAACTTATAAAAAGGGCCTTTGTCAATTCATTTTTACCGTTTGAGTTTGGGTGAGAAAATAGTGCTTTTGCTCAGAAAACTGCCCATGAAGATTTTGGAAAATCCAACCGTCGGAATCGAGCGCCGTCTTCTCCAGGTAATCCACATCATCCTACTCTTCATTTTTAACCGTTTAATTTTTTGTTTTAGTCCTTTATTTTCATTTTTGGGAGGGTTTTTAGGCGCAAAACCTGCTTGCGGTGGCCCGCAGGTTTACCATTGCGGGCCTGCGGACGCCGACTTTTTCTCCATTGGGAAAAAGCTCGGGGTTCGCACCTTCCGTGTAGACAAAGTGCGGTCCCATGCACTGTGTCTAACCCGGAGGGTGCGTACCCCGTCGTAAGGGTTTTGAACCCAAAAATTCTCAAAATTGGACCAATCAAAATATTTTCTAGCAATTTAATTAATCTTTATTCTTGATGCAGAGAGTACATCATGCTAGATTGGCGTGAATGAGAGCACGAGGACGTGGATGCTGCCGCATGTAATCATCAGCCTTCACTTGATGCTTTGAGGGCGTGCGGACTGTACAAATTCTGGGCCATTCCTGGCATGAGGGCTCAGGTGGATTTCTTAGAGTGACTGGTTGACAGATGGAGCATACAGGACCAGTGTTTCTTTTTTGGTGGCCACCAGCTCGAAATCGAGCCGGTGGACATATATTTCTTGACTGGTTTGCCTAAGAGAGGCGAAGACTTGACTCTGCACGGGATTAGGCCAGGTGGCCAGTCTGTCGATAGCCTCCGGCTAGAGTATTGCAACAGCCAGGCTAGAGACAAAGGGATAGACATAAAGACGATATCCCGTCCTGAGCTCATGGTGATTGCATTCATTGTCACCAGACTTTGCGGAGCTGCCGCATTACATATTGCCACCGGATCCCAGATGCGTATGGAAGTTGATTGCTTTCGAGGCACCATCTTCAACTGGTGCGATGCCGTGTTGGCTAATGTGAAAGGCCAACTGACCAGGGCCAAGAACGGACGACTAAAGACCTTTGGTTATGGGGCTTTGGCTGTGAGTTTTGGCCTAGAGAGGGTTCCTATGTTGATTCCACAGCGCCTTACTGTTGGAGCTGGGCTTCCTCGAGAGCCCAAGCTGATGCGATGGGTCACAATCATGGCCCGTCACCCGGACGAGAGGACAGAGGTTGCTCACTTCAAACCTGAGTATTTCCAATGGTTGGAAAACCAGGTCTTTTCCATTCAGGACTTCCCTTACGCTAAGATAGATTTTCGTGGTGATCCAGACATGGTTCTTCCACCAGGAGAGAAGTGGGACGAGTCAGGTAAAATCCTTTTCAACATTTTTCCTATTTTAAATTTTTTTGTTATTTTCCCATCGTCTCAAAACTGATAGTAAAAATTTTAAAATGCAGATGTGGGTCCACAGCGACCAGCCGCTCTCCGGCCTTTCAAGAGGAGGCAACCAGTTGCACCCGCGCCAGCCCCACAGGACGAATCAACAGAGGTTTTGGCCGAGTTGGAGGGTCATCTTGAGCGCTTGACAAGAGATATTCCCGAGACCACTATAGACGACATTCCTCGTCGACTTCAGCGCTATGTGATTGGAGTCCCAGGACCTTTTAGGAGGTTCCTTTGCAAGGTGGCCCGTGCAGTGGTTTCTTATAGAGATCATCATCAGTGATAGGATGATCGCCTATTATGGGCACATGTGACATTTTTGTTTTTTGTACTTATCATTTTTGCCGATCATAAGGTGTTTTTCAACCTATGATTGAAGACGATGTATTTTTTGACACACTCTTATATATATATATATATATATATCACTATTACCGGCTTATCTTGTAAATCATGTTATGGAATTATTTTAAATTTACATGTATGATTATTGCAAACGTCTATTTAACATTCGAGAAGAAATTTCATCTGTTAATTTATTTAAAGACCTTGGAATATGCTGATATTGTAATTAAATTCACGTTCCAAGAGACGCACTCTCAAAAATAATCTTAATAACACTGGATTTCTAATGGCATACACTCTATTAAGCTGTAATACAACAAGTTCATAATCTAACCTCACTATCATACTCCGAATCCCAAATGAAATAGATTCAGATAATAACTCAATCACTGCACTATATTCGGCAATGTTGTTTGTTGTTTGACTGAGGCTTACCCCATGCATAGATACTAACTCGTCAGAGGGCGAATAGATAACCCAAGCTGCGGAAGAGATGTTCCGTGTATTACGACAAGCACCATCAGCGAAACCAATGTATGTTTGGAGAGGCATCGACATCTGCAATATCAAGAGTAAAACCAAGATAAACAGGAATAATGACGAAAAAACACTCTCTAAGCTAAGCACAGTGTTTAAACTAAAACACACCAGCTAGAAAGAAAAACTATCCTAACTAAAAATCTCCATACCCATTCTTTTAAGCATAATACCTCTTCAAGTAAAGGCCATTTCTGGGTTTACCCAAAGAGTCCCCATCAAAGTCTACCAATTCATAAGCCCCTTTGGCTAGCTTTCACTTGATAGCATAGGGACCATGCCACATAGGAACGAATTTTCCAGCGCCTAATTTATCATTACCTTGATCATAAACTAAGACTAGATCTCCTTCCGAAAAATTTCGAGGGGTCACATTTCGATCATACTGAGCTTTCATTCATTTTGCATGAGTCTCGATCACCAACGCTTTTCCTCTTCGGAAGTGGCTGGAAGTAACTCGATGGCCATTTGCAGTGACGGGATTTCGCATTCAATGGGTAACACGGCTTCCAAACGATAGACTAGTTGGAAAGGAGTGCACCCTGTTGATGTTTTTACTGAAGTTCAGTATGCCCAAAGCGCTGAAAATAGCATGTTGTGCCAATTCGACCGATGAATCCCAATGATTCATCGGATCATGATAACTAAAACTTTGTTGATGGACTCAACCAGACCATTCGCTTGTGGATAATAAGGGGTTGAACTATCATGACGTAAACCAAGCTGGCCTGTAAGTTCGGTCATCATAACGTTTCGAAAATGATGCCCATGATCAGTGATTATCGCTTGCAGGACACCAAACCTAGCAATTATATGATTGAACATGAAAATTGCAGTTGTCTTGCCGTTTGCCTCGAATGTAGGCATCGCCTCGGCCCACTTAGTAAAATAATCTACCGCAAGGATGATATACGCATGCCCCCCGGCCGAGTGAGGGTTACATGTAATAAAATCGATACCCCATTTGGCAAAAGGACCAACGACAATTATAGGGTGAAGAGGAGCAGGTGGAGCGCGCATCTTACGATCAAAAATCTGGCAGTTGTGGCATTTTTGGACCGCCGTAATACAATCTTTAAATAAAGACGACCAGAAGTAGCCAGCGCGCAATATCTTTTGGGCTATGGCATACCCAGACATATGACCGCCACACGCTCCAGAGTGACAGTCATTTAGAACCCTTTCAGCTTCCTCGTGAGTTAAGCAACGTCAAAAAACAGAATCCGCCCCACGGCGATAAAGAGTATCTCCAATAATTCTGAATTGTTGGGACTAGAATCGAATTTTCCGACGTTCTGACCTTGAAATTTTTGGTGAAAGGATTGGGTCTGGAGATAAACGATGATATCCCCATACCATGGATCTAAAGTGCTGATTAGAAACAAGGATTCATCCGAAATGGGCTCCTCCGCCACAGTTTCTGTGTCAGCACGCGGGAAATCACACATTAACTCTGCAAAAACTAAAGATTTCTTAGACTTAGATTTTTCAAATTCCAAGTAGAACTCTTGTAGGATAACGATCCATTTAGAGTACTTTCCCCCTAGCAATTGCTTGGTCAAAATTTAGATCATAGGGTTGCAATCCGAAATTACCGTAGTTTTACGTAGTAGAATGTAGTGACGAAAACGTTGGACAACTTGCACAGCTGCCAATGCCAATTTCTCCACATGTGAGTATTTTAGCTCAGTTGGATTTAGTGTGCGACTGAGGTAATATATCACATGTTCCGTTGCGAATTCATCTTCCTGAACTAAGACTATTCCAATGGTGGAATGAGAGGCGACGAGATACAAGAAGTAATCCTGGTTGTAATTGGGAGGATGCAACAACAGTGCATGGGTCAACGCGTGCTTGAGTGCATCAAAAGATTTCTGAGCTATCTCATCCCAATAGAATTGAGTGTTTTGCTTCAACAACCGGGTAAAACCATTTGTAACCTTGGCGTAGTTAGGAATGAATCGTTGTAAAAATTTTTCTTTCCCCTGCAAACTTTGGAGTTGGCGAAGACTCGAAGGAGGAGGAAATTTGAGGATAGCTTCAACCTTCAAGGGATTAACGCGAATGCCGGCTTTTGAAACTACAAATCCCAGCAATCGACCCGTTTCTATACAGAAAACACATTTGTGTGGGTTCAACCGAATCCGATAATGCCTACACCTCATAAAGATTGCTCGTAAATGGACGAGGTGATCAGCTCGATGTAAGGAGTGAGCAGGCAAATCATCGAGATACGGTTGCACAATGTGATTGATGTCATGAAACACATAAGACATCGCCCTTTGAAAAGTTGCTCCGGCATTCTTAAGCCCAAAAGGTAATTTTCAATAAGAAAATGTCCCCCATGGACAAATGAAAGCCGTTTTTGGTTGATCGGCAGGTAGAATGTTGATTTGATTGTATCTGGAAAAACCGTCCATAAAGGAAAATATTTCGCTGCCGGCACAATCATCAATGATTTGATCGATATAGGGGGTTGGGTAATTGTCCTTTGGACAGGCTCGATTAATGTCCCTATAGTCGATGCATATTCTTATTGTTCCCTGCTTTTTGTTAACCGGAACAATATTCGATACCCAATCCGTTAACGGTATCGGATAAATGAAACCTGCTTTCAACAATTTTTCAACTTCTGCTTTAATTGTAGCAGCTTTTCATGGGTGAATCTGACGCAAACGTTGCCGGATGGGTTTAGCGTCCGGGTAAGTCTTGATCTCATGAACAACAATCGCGGGATCAATTCCTGGCATTTCCTCATAGGACCAGGCAAACACATCGCGAAATTCTTGAAATAGGGCCTTATATATTTGAATTTCGTCATCTGTACATGAGGCACCTATATGAATGTTCTCAACAATTCCAGGCTTAACCGAAATGTCAATAGGAATAGTTTGGGAGATGTTTCCCAAATTTAACTATGAATCGGGATGTTTCATTGGATTCTGAGGTTCCTTGACATATCCAGTTGTAAAAATTGATGAGAAATCATTTTCAAAACGATCCTCCTCAGGTAAAAACGAAGATCTGTGATGGAGATCTTCCCATGGTAAATCATCTACACATAGGATTTCACGAATTTGCTCATCAGAGTGAACAAGTTCAGAAAACGTAGTTAAATCCGAGGTTGACGTGAAAAGTGATTCCTCACGGACCACATTCATTAAGTCATTTTTGGTTGAACACGGGTCGGCAAAAGACTGCACGACTTCATAGGCAATTTCATATGGACTCAAAGGCATGGCATTACCAAATGAGTCTATCTCAGATTTAGAAGGAATGATCCAAGGATCATCATAAATAATGGTGTCTGATGTAATCATATGAATGGTTGCAAATGAAGATGATGCGTTGATTGGAGGAAAAGGAAAATTTCCTAGTAAACCAGCATCTTTAACTAATCCTACTCCAACATCCTTATATGGGATAGTCGTTTTACCAACATGCTGAATACTCTCCGAAGAGGCTGGGTCGGATGAAAAGTAAGTCAGCTGGTCTATTGTTACGATCTTTCCATTGTGTGGAAACTTTATTACTCGAAAGACCGATGAAACGACCACTGTCATAGCGTAAGACCAACTTCGACCCAAGAGAAGGTTGTAATCTAGAGGGGCATCAACCACCTCCACATCTAGACTAACGGTTTTTCCTTCAACCCCTATAGGCAAATCCTGTAAAATTCCAAAAGGATGAAACCCACGGCCATCAAAGGCCTTTAGAATCGTCGGTGATTGATTTAGTGAAGGAGAACCAAGCGATCTCCAACACTGTATCGACATAATACACGTTGAGGCTCCCTCATCAATTACAGTCCGATGAATAGGCCTGTTTTTTACTATCACTGGAATCTGGAAAGCCATTTGATGAGGCAAACGCGATGTACTATTTTCTAGATCGAAAATTATTAGGTTCGAGTCCTGAACATCAACAACTCCTATAGCTGACAAAAGTAATTTACGTTGTGCTGGGCATGATTGCAGCACTTCCAAAGCCGACATTGCCGAGGGTGAAACAGCTAAATCCTCAACAATGTTATAATTCTGAGCCGCTTTCACATGTGGATTGAAAGCTAACTTTCGAAGTATACCCTTGGCGGGCGGTTTGATTACCAAGTCCGGATTAGGTTTCTCGATTTGTAGTGGATCGGAACCGGGAGCTGAGGTTGATGGATTAGAATGAGAAGATTCTGCTTCTTTACCGCCAACAGGACTCTTAGTACCATAATATTGCGATCGAGTCGCAATCCTAACATGGTACATCATCAGTATGGGTTCTTCATTGGCACTCGAGGATGAACCTATCATCTTACTGTCTTGAGCCGGAAAAGGATCCTTCAAAACAGTAGGAATTTGGGAACCCTTGACAATTTTCGCAACCTCTGCACGATGAGGGTAGTCTCTTGTAAAATGTTCATCGTCACAAATGAGACAAGGATAACGAGGTTTGCGCTTTTTGTCATTGGATTCCGCCTTTTCAGGTTTCTCCTTTGAACTTTTGTCCGTTTTATTCTTCTTCTTTGCTTTCTTCTTCCCACCGGATTTTGATTTGGCTGTAGATGATTCTACAACGTGAATATCGGCGGAAATCTCTGCAGAAGAATCTCTTGTTGGGGAATCAGGCAAGGTTATGATAGGGGAAGAATTCTTGGAAGACCTCTTCTTACTTTTAGTGTTAACCGTTCCAATCATACCATCGGCGGCATGAGATCCCGAAGGAGCTGCAGCGATTTGATTTTGCTTGGGAAGATCGGGGATTTTTCGTGCAACGTACTTGACTAAGTATAGACCAAGTCAAGGTACTTCTTGAGCAATCACTTGCTCCTTAGTAACAACTCCGGCTTTAGCAACATCTTCGGTGATCTTTGGCAACAAAGATTTTACAAACCACTCAGCCAAGATCTGATCCGGAATAAATACCTTCACTAAACGATGTCGACATCTCCACTCATGAATATGATCTAAAATGTAAGTGGATGTCGATTGTTTTAGCGAAGTTAACAATTCCGTGCCATTGTCATATTGGACTGGCAACTGGAAATGAGTTAAAAACGAGGTAGCTAACTGACTAAAATTATAAAAAGTGCCTCGTGGTAACTCAATGTACCACTTGGCTGCGAGACCAATTAGAGTGCGCTGGAAAAGTCTAAGACGGATTGAATCATCTGTGATGGAGTTAGACGCACACCAGAGGTGGTAAGTCATCACATGGTTCGGCGGGTCCTCTCCTGATTTACCTTCGAACTTGGGAATGTCACTGGGAAACTTATTCGGCATTGGCGGCCAAAACGGAAGATAATTAATGGGATCGTTCGTTAGGCGCGACAAGTCAGGCAGGTCCAAAGTTGCGATAAATGGTAACTGCCGATTAGGATCCCTAAAACTCTGGGTCATGAGACCAGCCCCAGGAGGAGGATATCCAGGATAACTAGGAATAGGAATTGCGTTCGGGATATTGTATCCTTCCCGAAAACTAGGATTAACCGGACCGTACTGGGGTTGTTGAGGTTGTTGATAAGTGTCCCCAGGGTACGGTTGATACTGATAAACTGGCTGCTGGATAGCAGGACCGAATTGGTACTGTCCCTGGTACGGTTGATAGGTGAATTGTGGTTGACTAGTGACAACCGTACTTAAACCAGGTTGTCCTACAGGTATCTGAACCGAAGTTTGAATAGTGGATCCAGACGGTGGTAAAGATGTCTGAGGAGTAGATACAGGAACAGTAGAAACCGGAGCTGTCGATACTCCAGAAGTAGGTGGGGTAGATTGAACAGATGTAGCGACAGTTGTAGCAGTCGTTTGAGGCGGAGTACGAGGTGTACTGGGCCCAGGATGAGAAACTACCGAAGGTACAGAAGTTTGAATGTTAGACTGGACTAGTTGCTGGGGTGTACCAGAAACTAGGGGTTGTCCAGTTTGAGATGACAACTGTACACTTGGCTACAACACCTGTTGGGTTTGCGATGGATCCCACACTATATTCATTCTGGGGTACTGACCCATAACAAGTTGAGAATACTGAGGACCATAACTGGGTTGAGGGTAGGATTGATAATTGAAAGGTACATTTCCCGTTCCTTGAACATACGTTTGACCTTGGGGTGGTTGGAAACCTTGGTTCGAGTATTGACCTTGCGGTTGATACCCTTGAGGCACATACTGATACTGGGGTTGACCTTGAGGTATAAATTGATACTGGGGTTGACCTTGGGGTACATATTGAGTCTGGGGTTGACCTTGAGGAACGTACTGTCCCGTAGGTATGTATTGTCCTTGAGGTTGCCCCCTAGATGCGAATTGTGTACCTTGAGGTTGCCCCCCAGGCGTTAATTGAGGCTGCCCCCCAGGCGGTAACTGGCCACCTTGAGGTTGAGGATTGGGAATAGAACTTGACATCATAAGAATGTCTTCTACACTCAACGACTTTGTACCATTGTTTCCAGTTAATAACCCTTGCTCAATAGGTTGAGGAGATGCTCCCAAAAAAGTACAAGAAAGAGACTGATACCCGGAGGGAACAAAAGGACCGCCGTACAAAAAGGATTCGAGCGATTGAGTAAACATGGAAGACTGTCCTGCCATATTGACGGGAGTATAAAAACCTCTAGGTGTTGAGTGATAAGGAGCACGAGGTGGTGAAAAACTTAACCCTGAGTTTTCTAAATAATTAGTCAAAGAAAGATACCAAGAACTACTCCTAGGTGGACTGTAAAAAATTGATTCACGCTCCCTTAGTTCAATAACAGGTTGATTTTCAGGGACAGGGATGCTTACTTCTTCTTCTTCCGGAGCAAGTTCTTCAATAGAAATAAGTCCAGAAGGAAGATCTTGACTGATTACTATTTCTACCCTAGGTGAACCAGGACCACTAAAAGTTGGAGAAACAAACCCTGATGTCAGAGTAGCAGCAAATTCACTTTCAGGCTCGGATATTTCAGGTTCTTCACCTATATCACTAGTAGATGAAAAGCTACCAGCGATTTTGGAGACAGACACTGACTGTGGATTATATTCTGCTACTGGTGTTTGAAAATCAGGATGTACTATCAAAGAGGATTCTCCTTCTTCCGGTGACCCAACTCTACTGTCTTTAGGAGTTACGAGGAATTTTAAGCCTTCAAGCTGGCTTGGTACTTCCTCAGGAGGTTGGCCCCGAATTCTACGAGACTTCCTCAGTAACTCAGCCACGTTTACAATCTCAGGAGACTGGCCCCGAAGTCTACGGGACTGTCTTGGTAATTCAGCCACGGTTAAAAACTTTTAACTACTTCACATGCAAACAAAGTAAAATCTCAATAAAAAGCACCTGAGGTCTCTAA
Source organism: Pinus tabuliformis (assembly GCA_031772625.1). Taxonomy (NCBI): domain Eukaryota; kingdom Viridiplantae; phylum Streptophyta; class Pinopsida; order Pinales; family Pinaceae; genus Pinus; species Pinus tabuliformis. The sequence goes on from CM062817.1 coordinate 440,736,727, forward strand.
AGAACCAAATAAATTTGAATCAAGATAGAAGGACATATCAAGAAGAAAAAGGTAAGAGTGTTGATTGATTCAGGCAGTACCCATAATTTTATTGATTGTAAGATAGCCAAGGAATTGAATTGCTTCCTATATCCAGCACTGGAGTGTCAAGTGATGGTTGCAAGTGGAGGAACTATAAATTGCTTTGGAAAGTGCCATAATATCAAGCTATCCATGGGAGAATATGTATTTAATAGCCTAATGCTTTCCATTCCAATGGGTGGTGCTGATGTTTTACTAGGAGTCCAATGGCTACAATCTTTGGGTACGATAGCTTTTAATTTTCAAGAACTTTTCTTGAATTTTTTTTGGTAAGGAAAGGACGTTGAATTGAGGGGTATCTAAGGAAAACCTGGAAAGATAATCAACTCTAACAACATGACAAAGCATTTAAATAAATAACAACGGGGTGTAATTGCACAATTATGTTCACTAGAGGATCCCACATTGAAATCATGTATTTCTCTAGATCTCCAAAACGTTGTGGACAATCATTCCAAGGTATTTGAGAATCCCAAAGGCCTCCCACCTATTTGTGATCATGATCATGCTATTCATTTGATTCCACGAAGTGTTCCTCCAAACATCAGGCCTTACATATATCCATATGCCCAAAGGAGTGGGAACTCATTCAAAAGTTGTATCATCCAAGAATTGTTTATTTGTGTAATGTAAAGGAGGTTTCCCCCTCGAAGAGACTGAATTCTAAGGCATTGATCTATCTTTTCTATCTTTTTGTGAGTTGGTTTCATAACATCACCCAAGGCTCAGTGAAGTTCTTCTTAGTCTAGTAGTATTATCTCACTCTAAATGTGGTTTATTAGTTGGATTTTAAAAGCAAGAATGACATGAATCTAGAGAATATTTTCCAAGTGGTTTATCAACTAATTCCGATAGAAAGCACCATAGTGTATATACCTACCAAGTGGTTTATCAACCTTCCAATAAACACCCTAGTGGTTTATCAACCCATTTAGTAAGCTCTGAATGGCTTATGAACCCCAAGGCAAGCACTTAGAGGATTATCAACTGAGATAGCAAGCACTAGTGAGTCATTGTCTCCATCAACTCTGCCCTCGCCCATTACAAAACTAGCAAACAACATTAGCTATGCCAACATTAGGGGAATTTTAAGGTTAAAAATGGGCCTAAAAAATGTACTAAAAAAATAAACTTTAAAAGAACCAATAGGATTCAAGAATATGATGTCATGCCCAATGGTAAATATTGGAGGGAAAATAAGACAACTACTTTGTTTTATTGTATTTTTCCACTTATCTCCTTATAGATTGACTCAAATTTCAAGTGCAGACACACACCTGTTGGATGCAAAATTAAATTCCATATCGAACAAGTACCCACTTCACATACTTCTGAGTAGACCCACATTGTAAAAAAATTGAAAATGCATGAAAAAAGATGTGAATACACTTTTTTCCATGTACTTTCGGTTTTTTGTGATGTGGGCCTACTTAGAAGTATGTGGAGTGGAAACTGGTTGGATGTGGAATTTAATTTTGCATCCAACAGGTGCCTACACTAGACACTTGAGTAAATCTATAAGGGGATAAGTTGAAAAATACAATAAAAAATGGTTTCATTTATTTTTATTTAAAAATCATCTCTTATTTTATTATTTTTAACTATTACTTTATTATTTTCTTTAGGAGGTCCATTTTAGATCTCAAATTCCCCTAATGAAGGTTCCAAAGAATCATGTCCCATCTTCTCTTCTCCTTGGTTTCTTCTCAACTCTCCTTCACTTTCACATTCTCCTCTTGTCCCACATACTCCATATTCTCTACCTATGTCTCTCCTTTCCATTTTGCGCCATCTTGACTTTCCTTCGTACTCTTCTATCCCTTTGCATGTGGACTCTCCAAACATGTCCCATGAGAACAAGGATAGTATGGGGCTTATCCTTCACTTCAGATGGCCCATGCATAGAGAATCACCCTTCTAACAAAGGGGCTCCTTAACAACTTCCTAGGCCTTTCAATTTTTTTGTGTCACAAAACTAACATTGATAATTTGGAATATAGGTGGAGCCAATAAAGGAGTAGGAAAGTTGACATTTTTCCAATGCTTTTTCCTTCATTAGGCCCAACATAAATAAGTGTTTCACAAGAGTACTTTCCAACTCTTTTTATCTTTCATTACTCTTATCAACCATCTAGTGCACATGACCTATGCTTGATAAAATGCTAACCTAATCATCCCTAATTCACCCCATTCCTTTAGACTATAACAAATTCCTAATTTAATTTGATGAAAACCTTTTTCTGATTATAGGCTTGCCTAGAAAAAATCTCAGAGTAGTTCCTCCATCCATTTATAGGTTTCAACTGACATAAAACGACAACAAGAATAATACATAAGTAGCAAGAAGAACCTTGGAAAAAAATTGGAACATAGTTGCTAAGGATAGAGGTTGAGGCATTTATTTATCCACTTTATTAGTTATTCATGGAAATCCTTGAAATAAAATGACATCCCTAGAAATTAAGTACTTTAAATACTTTCCTAGGATGAATCCAAGCCTGCCTTTGATAGGGATTCCAATCATGGATGGCATCCCTCACCAACACCTACAACTAGATTTTTCCATTTGAAGCTTATAATTTGAGGCCTCATTAAAAACACAAATATAATTGATAGTGTTATCCTCCCACTATTTGTCTTAGAGAATATTATAGGAAGAGTCATCCAAGAAATGACCATTAACCATTTTCAAAGCATTATACCAGTGCAAGGGAATACCTTTAATCAACCCTTCAACAGATAGATGATGAAGGAGGTAACCAAGGGCTTCTATAGCTAAAACATATAAGGTCGAGGCCAAGGGGCATCATTACCTGTTAAGTTATGGTATGTTCTATGCTTATAACAGTTTACTTCTTTTTCTTATTATATTCCACCGATTAGCAATGACATGTACATAAAGTAAAGTGCAGATAGAACATTAAACGATCGACAGAAAACAAGCCAAGACAAGAGACACAAGATGTGGCGGCTAGCCAGGGACAAACCCCACAATGTGTGGGGAAACCCTTTGATCAAATCTTCTTTTATCTTCAATAATTCAGCAGAGAGAAATAGTACAATAAATCTGATTCATATCAGCAGTAGCAAACCCTAGATCAGTAGCATCAGCATTAGCGGCTTCATTATCAAACTAGGGCAGACCATATCTCACAAACCGACAGTCGGATTGACTTCATTCCACCACCAAAAGTTTCAGCTTCCAGAGGAGGTTCAAATGAACCTACAACGCAGTTCAGATGAGGAGATCTTCTAGGCCACGCAAGTCAATCTTTACTTCTGCAGTTGCAGCTTTAGTTTCAGCAGTTTCCGGCTTCAAACTAGGGCAGTCGATATCTTGCAAACCGTTCGTCAGATTGACTTCATTCCACCACCAAAAGTTGTGGCTTTCAAAGGAGGTTCAGATGAACCTACAGTGTAGTTCCAAAGAGGAGATATTCTAGGCCATGCAAGTAAATATTTACTTCTGCAGTTGCAGCTTCAGTTTCAGCAGTTTCCGGCTTCAAACTAGGGCAGTCGATATCTTGCAAACCGTTCGTCGGATTGACTTCATTCCACCACCAAAAGTTGCGGCTTTCAAAGGGGGTTCAGATGAACCTACAGTGTAGTTCCAAAGAGGAGATCTTCTATGCCACGCAAGTCAATCTTTACTTCTGCAGTGGCAACTTCAGTTTCAGCAGTTTCCGGCTTCAAACTAGGGCCGTCGATATCTTGCAAACCGTTCGTCGGATTGAATTCATTCCACCACCAAAAGTTGCAGCTTTCAAAGGAGGTTCAGATGAACCTACAACATAGTTCCAAAGAGGAGATATTCTAGGCCATGCAAGTCAATCTTTACTTCTGCAGTTGCAGCTTCAAATTCAACAGCTTCCAGCTTCACATGTGTGAGAGAGAGAGACCCATTTCAGCGCAGTAGAGAAGAGACTCATATCTGCACAGTAGAGAGAGAGAGATGTGATGAGTTGAGTGAGTCAAAATGAGGAAAATTCCTCTTATATTTATACACAACGTTGGTGGGTGAATAGATGCGACTGTTGGGCTTCTGAGCCTACATGAGTTGTAGGTCGGCTTGATAATAATTCCATAATCAAAATAAATTCATATCTCCATGAATACTTATCGGAATTGGATGATCTTTATATCAATCCTACACCTCTCGACGAGAGGAATCTAATAAAAATATTATTAGCCATGAATAAGATGACCCACATGAAGTTTTTCCCTGGTTGCCAATTTTAACACTCCCTCTCAACCATGGAGAACTTCATCTGCAATCTGTCAATCGGTTGTTACTATTCATCCATCAAATGCACTGCCTTGTACAGCCTGACCCTTGCCCTGCTATGCTCTATTTTGCCTGTTCTGCTTTGTCTTGTTCTGCCCTACACTGATCTGTACTGTTTTGTTCTGTTCTGCTCTGCTCTTGCATTGTTCTGTTCTACTCTGCTTTTGTCCGAATTATGAAGAAGAAGAAATGATCGAGGATGTATCATACTGACTCAAAGTCAGTCTTAGAGTATGTACCACTGGTCTCAGACCAGTCTCAACCAACCCAAAGTCAGCGTCATAGTGAGTACAACTCCAATGGTCCCAGAACAATATCATCCTCCACTGACTCAAAGTCAGTCTCAGAGTATGTACCACTGATCCCAGACCAGTCTCAACCGACCCGAAGTCAGCGTCATAGTATGGTACAACTCCTACCACTGGTCCCAGACCAGTATCATTGATCCCAGATCAATGGAGGTCATCCTAGCATAGGGAGTACGGTAGTTACAATGATGCATCCATCGGTACTACTATGGTCCCTAACTTCATTTCCCTGCTCATTGATCAGATGAGAGGTACTTCCCATGAGTCCCAGACTGCATGGGTAGGATGCCTCGACAGGAGAACTAATCAATCCTGTCCTCATAGGAGAACACATCAATCCTGCTACAATCGCCATGGAGAACACATCAATCTAGGCCGCCATGGAGAACACATCAATCTAGGCCTCACAGGAGAACACATCAATCCTGCTACAATCGCCATGGAGAACACATCAATCCAGGCCTCATAGGAGAACTAATCATCCTGCTACACAGGAGAGCGAATCATCCTGTTCCACAAGAGAGTGAATCATATTGTCCCACAAGAGGGCGAATCATCTTGTTCCACAAGAGAGCGAATCATCTTGTTTCACAAGAGAGCGAATCATCTTGTTCCACAAGAGAGCGAATCATCTTGTTCCAGTGCGCACCACCAGGGGAGGGTGAGGCACCCTGTGGTCGTATGTTGCTCCAGTAAGAACCACAAGCCCTCAGAGCTCCCAGAGCTCAATGTATGCAACATGCAGGACCCTTGTGCAAGGGTTTCTTGATGACTCCAAGTTGTTTGGGAAAATCACAAATTAGATCTTTCCTCAGGGCTTTGACAAGGTGTATCAACCTGTACATCATCTTAATGCGATGGAGCCTCCTTGCTCATCAACTTACCATATCCCAGATGATGTCTATCTGCTGGAGCAATCGACGAATACGGGATTCCTCAATAATCGGAATCCCACCTCTGGTTGTTATAGAGAATCACAATGGTATCTAATGTAAATCCAAACAGCTCACTGAAGAGCTTTCGCAACCAGACTGCCTCACACGAGGTCATGCTAGCAATAGTATATCCTGCTTCAGCGGTGCTCAAAGTCACCGACTTCTGCTTCCTGCTCATCCAGGATATCGAAGCAGATCCCAAGGTGAAACAACACCCAGAAGTGCTCTTACGGTCCACCACACTGCCTGCCCAATCAACATCAGTATATCCAAGTAGTCTCACATCTTCGACAGTGTATCTTAACCCATTGTGCCACGAAGATATCTCAGAAGATTCTTGGCATCAATCCAGTGAGGCTCAACCAAATATGAGCTCACAATGCTAACTGCAAAACATATGTTCGGATGGAGGTTCACCAAGAACATCAATGCGAATGAGTTTATGAAACTCAGAGGCATTTCCCAAATCCGGTCCGACATCACTACCATATAACTTTTAAAAGTTAAGATCCTCGAGGTAGTCACAGGCTTGCAGTCCGTCATACCAAATATTTCCAATATCTTTACCACATATTTTCCTTGAGATAGGAAAATTTCCCTTGGCTTCTGCCACACTTCAAGTCCTTGGTCCTTCATTTCAAATTCAGAAGCCATCTCCCTCTTACATTTGTGAATGAGAGGGTTTGCACCTGTAGAAAGAGGTCATCCACATGCAACACCAGTATGATAGGATTTTCATCTTCAACCTTAAAGTAAAGGTTAGGATCGGCTTCACTCCTAGTGAATCCCAACTTCATCAAGTAGCTATCGATCCTCTCATACCATGCTCGGGGTGCTTGCTTCAGCCCATAGAGAGCCTTCTTCAACCTGCATACATGAGATTTTCAATCATAAATCTCAAATCCTCCAGGTTTCTCCACATAGACCTCTTCTTTGATAGAACCATGCAAGAACGCGGTCTTAACATCCATCTGATGTAGGTTCCATCCTTGTGAAGCCACAAGGGCTATGATCAAGCAGATGGTCGTATATCTGGCAACAGGTGCAAATATCATAGTCTATACCTCCCTTCTGGGATAAACCACGAGAAACAAAATGAACCTTATACTTTTCCATACTTCCATTTGTTGCATGCTTTATCTTGTAAAGCCATTTTGAGGTAACAATTATCTTGTCCAGGGTCTGGGAACTACTTCCCAGACATCATTCTCCATAATAGACTCATATTCTATGGTCATAGCATCCTTCCATAGTTAATACTTGATGACATCTGAGAATGATGAAGGTTCATTTTGTATGATCGTGCTCATGATGGTCAGGTATCCCTGATACATGTTAAGTTTCTTACTTTGACGGAAGGTTCCTTAGGGTGCAGCATGTTCTGCAGCATCATCAAGTATCCCCCTAAGCCATGAAGGCCTCTTCCTAGAAGAGGAAGGCTCATGTGGATGAGAATCAATCAGATCCATGGGTTCTTCTGCATCAGGCATTTATTCATCATCCTTTTCTTTCGGTTCCCTGGTGTCGGCTTCTTGAGAGCTCCTTAAAGTCGGAAGATTGTGCACCTTGTGGTGAACTTTTCTTCAGGAGTCTTAGAACCCAATGCTTGATGAGGGCATCGATTTTGTACATATACGACGGTGATTGCAGCTTCAGCCCATAGAAACTTAGGAAGACTTTGATCATGTAGCATGGCCCGAACAGCTTCCATCATCATGCGGTTCTTCCTTCCCACCACACCATTCTGCTTAGGAGTATGTGGTGTAGTAGTCTCCCTCTTAATGCCAACCTCAGGTATGCCTGAGTGAACCAACTGTAATATATCGGAGGTCTTGCTTTGGCTTGAGGGGAATGGTCCCCTTTTGAGCTTTCCTTCGGCACATCCCAGACATACACCTTCTTTCTCTACTTGGAATTCGGGCATCCCTGTTACCATCTGTCTTACATCGGGTAGAGTTTTGTAATGAAGGTGGGAAAACCTCCGATGCCAAAGTTCAGACTAAAGAGTTGTGTCACAAGACATGACACCTAGCGGACTTCCATCGACCTGATATAATGAATCAACACTAAACCCAAGAGTAAAGGAATCTTTATCATTATTTTTCCATATACATACCTTGCCATTGCTGAAGGTTACCTTGTAGCCTCTGTCTTCCATTGCCAAGATGGACACTAGGTTCCTTTTGAGGTCGGGTGCATTTAATACATCCTGGACTTTCTAGCCTTCCTGAATGGTTGTCCTCTTCCTCGATCTCCAACTCTCCTCTTACCTTTGCTGTTGAATTTGCCATTCCTTTGATTTTCCATCAGAGGGATTTTGATCATCGTCCCGGTGTGAGTCCTTTCTTATCTTTGCATGAGAAGAAAAGGCAGCAGGAGGACCTTTAGGCATGGGCATTTCTTGCACTTCTACCCTTGTTTGTTCTTGAATGCATCTAGCCATTAATTCCTCGAAACTAGGAATTACATTATTGTTCAGAAGAGTAGTCCTGAACAAATACCATTCAGATGGTAATCCTCCGAGAGTTGTGAGTGCCATTTCTCTGTCAGTAATGGTTTCCCCAATAGATAGGAGATCGTTCTTGATCTCGGTGATTCTTAAGAAGTATGCTTGCATACTTTCATATTTACCCTTCTTGATTTCCCTCAACTTATTTCTAAGAAACAAAACTTGATTTGCATCATTAACTTTAAATAAACTCACCAGTCTGTCGTAGATTTCCTTGGAGGTGTCTAGATCAGAGATGTAGGCCACCAAGCGCTTGTCGATAGAGTCCCGGATGATCTTCTTTGTTTTGACTTCTCCATTTTTCCATTTGTTCCAGGCTGCAGCAGATGCATTTGATGAAGGCTCAACAATATTGACTCTTACATGGTCCAACACTCCTTGATCTTCAAGGGTTAGATCGATAGACATCTTCCATCCGTGATAGTCAACTTTCTCACGGAGCTTGTCTTCGGCAGGAAAGAGTGTTGAGGACCCCATAGTTCTTTTAGGATAGCCTTGCCAATCTTCTCTTCAATGATTTCTCTTGCTCTTGCTCGGGCTTTGTCTTCACCTTAGCTCCGATACCATGTTAAGTTATGGTATGTTCTATGCTTATAACAGTTTACTTCTTTTTCTTATTATATTCCATCGATTAGCAATCACATGTACATAAAGTAAAGTGCAGATAGAACATTAAACGATCGACAGAAAACAAGCCAAGACAAGAGACACAAGATGTGGCGGCTAGCCAGGGACAAACCCCACAATGTGTGGGGAAAATATTTGATCAAATCTTCTTTTATCTTCAATAATTCAGCAGAGAGAAATAGTACAATAAATCTGATTCATATCAGCAATAGCAAACCCTAGATCAGTAGCATCAGCATTAGCGACTTCATTATCAAACTAGGGCAGACCATATCTCACAAACCGACAGTCGGATTGACTTCATTCCACCACCAAAAGTTTCGGCTTCCAGAGGAGGTTTAGATGAACCTACATCGCAGTTCAGATGAGGAGATCTTCTAGGCCATGCAAATCAATCTTTACTTCTGCAGTTGCAGCTTCAGTTTCAGCAGTTTCCGGCTTCAAACTAGGGCAGTCGATATCTTGCAAACCATTCGTCGGATTGACTTCATTCCACCACCAAAAGTTGTGGCTTTCAAAGGAGGTTCAGATGAACCTACAACATAGTTCCAAAGAGGAGATATTCTAGGCCATGTAAGTCAATCTTTACTTCTGCAGTTGCAGCTTCAGTTTTAGCAGTTTCCGGCTTCAAACTAGGGCAGTCGATATCTTGCAAACCGTTCGTCGGATTGACTTCATTCCACCACCAAAAGTTGCGGCTTTCAAAGGAGGTTCAGATGAACCTACAACGCAGTTCCAAAGAGGAGATCTTCTAGGCCACGCAAGTCAATCTTTACTTCTGCAGTTGCAGCTTCAGTTTCAGCAGTTTCTGGCTTCAAACTAGGGCAGTCGATATCTTACAAACCGTTCGTCGGATTGACTTCATTCCACCACCAAAAGTTGCGGCTTTCAAAGGAGGTTCAGATGAACCTACAATGCAGTTCCAAAGAGTAGATCTTCTAGGCCACGCAAGTCAATATTTACTTCTGCAGTTGCAGCTTCAAATTCAACAGCTTCCGGCTTCACATGTGTGAGAGAGAGAGAGACCCATTTTAGCGCAGTAGAGAAGAGACTCATATCTGCGCAGTAGAGAGAGAGAGATGTGATGAGTTGAGTGAGTCTAGATGAGGAAAATTCCTCTTATATTTATATACAACGTTGGTGGGTGAATAGATGCGACTGTTGGGCTTCTGAGCCTACATGAGTTGTAGGTCGGCTTGATAATAATTCCATAATCAAAATAAATTCATATCTCCATGAATACTTATTGGAATTGGATGATCTTTATATCAATCCTACACCTCTCGACGAGAGGAATCTAATAAAAATATTATTATCCATGAATAAGATGACCCACATGAAGTTTTGCCCTGGTTGCCAATTTTAACATTACCTAAGTGATTTCAATAACCTAAATTCCTCATATTTAGATTGATTAACATACAAAGATGTTGTAGAATCCAAAAATAAGGTTTTCACCACCTAAATATAGAACTAACCAAAATCAATGCCCAAGTCATGGTAAGAATAAAAACCATTACACTTGATCAAAATCTAGTTTTAATGAAAATTCCTTCAACCCTAGACATTTGTCCCATTCCTTACCATCCTATGTAGTAAGTATACTATCAAGGGAAAATCAACCTTAAGTGGAACTTGTTTTCTTTTCACTAATAACCTAAGATAACATGTGTTGTTAACAAAAGGCATGACCTTGGCCAAAATCTTATAGGAAACATTGAGGAGGGTAACTGGCTACCAAATCATAATCAATTCTAGGTCCTTCATTTTTTGGATGAATTTGATGAATACTTTGTTGATAAAAATCCCTATGGAATTCTCTTATTCAACTCGTTTATAAATCTTAAGCAGGAAGGTCCCAATAGTGATCCTATGGTACTTTGAAAAAAATCTTAAGAAAATATTTAGCTTAAGAATTTCATCTTCAACCATTATGATAATCTCTAATAGGGTCAAATCTTGATTGTATATATCTTCTTGTTTAGATGAAACTTTTTGAGTTATAAGGTCAATGCATGTATGCATCATTGACCTCTACGTATCAATCATATCCTAGAATTGAAAAATAGTATGATAAAACTCATTTTTTTCTTTTCTAAAAACCCTTGTGGTTGTTTACCTTTCTCGATTTCATCTTCAAGGCACAAATACTCTTAGATGCTTCCTTGAAGTATTTTGAAGAAGGATTTCATTTGCTAAGCCCTAGTGTTAAGCTAATGGAGTATAAACCTAATTTTTGCACTATGGATTTGAAAAATCTCATCAACCTTAAAATAACATCTTAGTTTGGAAACTCACTTTTCAAGAGCTTCATCATATAGAGTAATTTGAAGCAAATTAGAAGCCTCCTTAAACTCAACTTTGGTCACTTTGTGGTATGAGTAGCACACAATTGTTATCTTCTATCCAAAACCTTACGACAAATTTATGATTTGGTTGATGGTTTCAATCCATCATAGAATTGAAAAATCCTCACACCACAAACTCAACAACAAGATCTAAATTAACATTGCCTAAATGGAAGCCACTATTGAAGATGAAAAAAATTAAGTAGAAATTGAGATTTAGAAATTCTAGTTTTTGTTGCTCCCTAGGAAATATACCAAAGTATAGGATGGAGGTCAAAGAGAGTGGAATCCCATGGGACTTTCACTGGCCTACTTCCATAACAATAAATAAGATTTTCTTATGCTCCAACACTATAGCATTATTGAGATGCTTCATGACTCACTCAATTCTTCATCTGAGATTGGCCATGTAAAATATTGCTATAACAAATGGGATCTCTATTAATTGTAAAGTTCATAAGACCAAGTCTAGCCTTGAGGCCATTATAGGTTGTATTTTCTTTCTAAGGCACACAAATAGGGTTAATCCCAACTCTGTCTTATTGGGATTTCATGTTATTGATGTCTCTACTTAAAATTCTAATCTACCTCTAAGCATAATTCTACAAAAGAATCCATCAACAAATCCTTTTCTCCTACATTATTTGGGGAATACATATAAACAAACTCCAACATCTTTCCATCAAGATTGAGGAGCACCCACACAACTCAACTAGATACATCAATTCTCTAATCAATAATCCAAGTCATTGCAAGCCTAAATGGGATAATAATGGTTAGCCCCTTCCTTGTCCTTTTCATTATTAAGTAATGTGGAAATACTTAAAAAAATGTAGTTTAACGTCATTCTTAGTGTAGAAACAATTTATGTAACTTTATTTAGACATAAGATTCACAATTCTAAAACTAGCAAGGTAATTTAAAGAACCATGGTCTTCTTGATAATATTTGTAAGACCCCTTGTGTTCCATAATATAAATTTTATTGGGAACTACTGAAAAACGTGTCTATCTCCTCAAAATCCCTATCACTTAATATATACTAATAGTTTGGAGGCATAGAATTATTTTCCAATATATACATCACCCACCCATCAAGCATATTATTCTAATGTCTTCATTGGTAATCTTTAATTTTGCCTATAGCTTTTCCATCCAACCTTGGAGGAGGAGAGAGAGCCCTATGTAGACCCCCATGGAATGGAGCATCTCGAAGATAACTGACAGGTTCCCTTCTTAGGGTTGTACCATCCACCTTAATAGGTATAAACCTAGAATTGTTGACACCATTAAACAAAGCCTTGGAAACCACATTACCCTTAATATATTTGTTTGGGGTAGAAAGAAAGGAGGTATTTAATGAATATTCCTTAGACAAAAATTGGAAATCCCTAATCCTATGGTCTGGGCTTGAGCATAAAAGGTAGTTATTCATGTTGGTTGTGGAGTCTGATTATCTTCCTAATTCATAGTGAGGAGCTACAAAATTGAGATTTTACCTACTCTGTTTTTTACTTATCCACCTCTTTCCCCTCAAAATAACGATTAAAACCTTATACATACACCATGTGCAACTTAAGAAATGAAATATGTGTTTACTAGTTTCCTTATCATGTTTATAAATTAGAACCAGAGGGCGTTAAAATAGTAGTTTGACACACACACACACACAAAATAAATGAAGAGGAACTAACTTATGCTTGTAAAGGTGACTAGACCAAGGTAGATAAGTTAGGCTCCGATAGAAATTAGGTTATGCATCACCAATAGTTATTTTTTTTTCCAAGTCTCTGCACATAGGATTGGTAGGAACTATGATGGTTATGTATATAGCACTGAGAGCCTCGTAAGTCAAGTATACCCTGGGTTTATACGTTAAATGATCAAGTGAATCCTTAACATCACTCTAATTAGAAAATAAGTATTCACGCCATCATTTTTGGTGCCATTGCTGGGGAGGCACTTTGAAGTATTCATATTCCTACCTTAGGCCAAATAGGAATGATAGTGCGAGTGGAAGAAACAAAAGGGATATTATCAATTCATCCCTTTCAATAAAATAAGTCCTAAATTTCTTGCATTTAGAGCATGCTGGTTAGAACACCATAGATAAGAAAAAGAAAAAGTTTGTTAAGAACGCAACACATGGCATAGTAGGATCCACACCTACTAACATTATGATAAACAAAAAGGGGAATCCTTTAAAGTCCACATTTGTTCAAAATAATATGGTAGGGAAACCTCCAAAAGGAGAAACACCAAGGAGGGAAGAAAATACATTGGGTGAGGAACTCGAAAGTTCTTTAGGGTTCAATAAATTTCAAAACCCTCACACTCCAAAAATGGGAAAGATGGAAAATTAAGAATTAAATGGACCTTGAAGAAAATGACATGTTACCTTTAAATTTCCCATCCAAGACCTTGATGTAATAGTCTAGATGAAGTCAATTCCTCACCTGTACCCTTCCAAAATTTCATGGCATATTCAAGGAAGACCCGAACACTTTCTTGATTGATTTTTATGTCCTTTGTCACAGTTATGATTATTCTATGGATGCTTAAAAAATGAAACTATTTCTCACAACTTTGAAAGATGCAACTCTCTGTTTGTTCATGGGACTTTGGGGAAACTCTATCCAGACTTGGGACTATATGATTTTTTTTTTTGTTGGAAAAATACGAGGACTACTACAAGGTACAAAATATTAAAGAAGAGATCTTCAAGATGTCCCAAGATGATGTTGAAATTCTAGAGGATGGTGTGTTAATATTCTAGTATACTTTACAAAGAACGACAAAATACGCTCGACCCAAAAACCTTGCGATCCTTTTTCTTAAGGGTATACAACACTAAAACTTATGGGTGCTAGAGATTTTTCTTTATTATCATATCAGAATATATGTGATCTTTGAAAATGATATTCTAGAGGGAGTTACAAAATATAATATACACTCTTAGGATGTTGTTTCTAAGATTAATAAATCTAGTGGGACACGAGTAACTAAAGAAAAACTAGGGAATCCAATGGAAAACTTTAAAACTGACATTCTTAGCACCCATAGCTCTCAATCAGATACCTTGCAAGCTCATAAGAAGGAGGAGGCCAATTGAGCCTTAGTAATATTTTGCTCCAAATTTCAAAAAAATAACCCTCTTAAGGAATTCCGTTTAAATAATGTTGATAGATGTAACATTTTGGAGAAAAAGCATTCTTCTTAGGAATGTCCTTCTCTATTAGGGATTAAGGCCATGCTTTAAGAATCCAATGAGGAAAGTGAACAGATATGCTTCGTGGCTCAGAAGAAGCCATGGTCCCCTTGATCATCCAGACTCACACCCTCTAGTCATCCCCGGTATTTTACTGCCACTTTTGGTTGGTACCCTCCTATGCCTTGGCCACAATGGCTTCCTTAGATGAAAAATCAAGGTTGGACCCAAGTTTGGAGAACACCTTCTCCTTGGGAATATGGCACCATAGATTCCAACTCAAATGCATCTGCAACAAATCCAAATACCTTCAAATCAATCTTCTCAAAGTCAACAAAGATCTTAATTTCCAGCTCAAGCAATGCGTAATCCTAACAATAAAGTAGTCCAACCCACCTAAAACGTTGAGCTACCCATTTTTCCTACTTATAACCTTTCATCGATGGATTGTAAATATATCTACCTATTTTTTGGAAAGTACTCCAAAATCATATCTCTCCTATTATTCAAGAAAAATAAGACGAGGAAGCCTCTATAGAATTAGGACTTATTTCCTCTAAAACTCAAGGTACTGCAATAGAGAATATCTTGAGAAAGAACTAGAACTTGCTTCTTATCTAGATTTGTTATGTCTTGAAATCCCCCTGTGCAACTTGAATTTGAATTTCTGGGAGATATAAGGAATATATGTGTGAATATTTCTATATTTCAAGCCATCAAGGACATCCCCATTTATGCTAAAGTAGTCCAAGAATCATATTTGAAAACTCCAGGAAAGAAGAAGAAAGATCCTAATATAGTTCATGTCATAGGAAAATTATCATATTTGAAGTGGGGAAAAGTGCTTATGGGAAAATATGGGGATCCTGGGAACCCCATTGTTACCATTAACATTAATAATGCACAAAAGTGTGCATACTTGGTAAGTCTGTCAACTACCACCATGATGACACTCTTTCCCTCAGACTTGGGTAAACTTGTGATAAATCCATTGAAACCTCCTCCCAATGTTGGCTTGGAATGGATAAAGGTTGTAATAGACTTGGGGTCTTAATTATTTCAACTTTATTTTGTTGGCAAACCAAACATTCTGCCACAAACTTTTGAATATCCGATTTAAGACCATCCCAAAAAATGTCCTTCTTAACCCTGTGGTAAGATTTTAAAAATCCTAAGTGCCCTCCTAAGGGAGAAGTGTGCAATTCCATAAGAATCTTTTGTTTGAGTTAGGAATTCTTACAGAGGTATAAGCGATCTTTATACCATAACGAATTATTTTTCTGGCTAAATGTATCAGATGTACTGGAATCTTGTTGTAACTTTCGAATAAGTGCCCACACGTCTTCGTCATTCTTCCATTCCTCCCTTGCTTCGTTTATCCAATTTGGTTGGATAATAGAAATGGTGCACAACAATGCTTCCACATCCTCATCCTTTCTTGAGAGTGCATTTGCCACAACATTTTGCTTCCCTTTTTGTAGATGATTTCAAAGTCATAACCCAACATATTTGTGACCCATTTTTGTTGTTCTTTAGAGGATAATATTTGTTCTAAAAAGTATTTAAGGCTATCATGATCCGTTTTTACCTTGAAGTGCTTCCCATTAGGTAGGGTCGCCATTTCTTAAGCGCATGTAGTATTGCCAACATTTCCTTCTCATAAATAGCTTTCTGTAAAAACTTTCCCTTGATTGGATGACTCTCAAAAGTAATGGGTCTTTCATCTTGCATTAAAACAACACCAATTCCATTTCATGAAGCATCACATTCCACAATAAAGGTTTTTGTGAAGTTTGGTGTATCTAAGACAAGTGCTTGTCACATTGCCTCTTTAAGATGTTCGAAGGCCTTTGTTGCTTATGGAGTCCATGAAAATTCATCTTTCTTCAATAATGTTGTTAGAGGTGCTGCTATTCTCCCATAATTCTTAACAAACTTGCGATAATACCCTGTCAACCCGAGAAATCCTTGTATATGCTTTATGGATGTGGGGATTTTAAATTCCTTAATGGCTTTAATTTTGCTAGGGTCTACCTTAACTCCTTCATGAGATACAATATGACCCAGATATTCCACCTCTTGTACTCCAAAGAAACATTTGGATCTTTTTGCATATAATTGTTTCTCCTCCAATAGTTGTAGCACCTTGTCAATATGTTCAACATGATCCTTCCAAGACTTGATGTAGATTAGTATATCATCAAAAAATACTAGCACAAATTTTCTAAGGAAGGGTTTGAAAGTGGAATTCATCAAACCTTGAAATGTAGAAGGTGCATTGGTAAGGCCAAAAGGCATGACCAAAAATTCATAATGAACCTCATGAGTTCTAAACGCTGTTTGAAGAATGTCTTTGGTCTTCATTTTGATTTAATGATCTCCTGAATGAAGATCTAACTTGGTGAAGTAAATTGATCCATGCAATTGATCCAATAATTCACCAATGACAGGAATGAGAAACTTATCTTTAATAGTGAGCTTGTTGAGCTTTCTATAATCCAGACACATGTGCCATGATCCATCCTTCTTGTGCACCAATACTACTGGAGCAGAGAAAGAACTTTGACTAGGTTTAATTATACCAGCCTCTAGAATTTCTACAACCATACGTTCAATTTCACTCTTTTGGGCATAGGGATATCTGTACGGCCTGATGTTTGGAGGAACACTTTTTGGAATCAAATGAATAACATGATCATGATCACGAATAGGTGGGAGATCTTTTGGAGTCTCAAATACCTTGGAATGATTGTCCAAGACTTTTTGAAGATCTGGAGAAATAGATGATTTCGATGTGGAAACATCTAGCGAACATAATTGTACAATTACACCTTGTTGTTCCTTTTTTAGAAGCTTTGTCATACCGTTAGAGCTGATTACCTTTCCCGGTTTCCCTGCAATACCCCTTAATTCAACTTCCTTTCCTTCTGCAAATTTTTTTATGAAAAGTTCTTGAAAATTAAAAGCTATTGTACCCAAGTATTGTATCCATTGGACTCCTAGTACAACATCAACACCTCCCATTGGAATGGAAAGCATTGGGCTATTCAATACATATTCTCCCATGGATAGCTTGATATTATGGCACTTTCCTGAGAAATTTATGGTTCCTTCACTTGCAACCATCACTTGACACTCTGGTGCTGGATATAGGAAGCAATTCAATTCTTTTGCTATCTTACAATGAATAAAATTGTGGGTACTTCCTGAATCAATCAACACTATTACCTTTTTCTTTTTGATATGTCCTTCTATCTTGATAGTTTGAGGAGTGGTAATTCCCGCCAATGCATTAAAAGATATGGTCGGATTCATTACTTATTTTCTAGCATTTGTTCCTCGAGTATATCCTCTTCTTTTGACATTTCTTGTTCCTTTTCTTCCTCCTCTTCACCATCTATGTAGAATAATTTCTTCTCAGCACACTTATGACCTTTAGTGTATTTGCTAGCACAACTGTAACAAAGCCCCTTTGCTCTTTTTTCTTCCAATTGCTGTGGTGTCAACCTTATAGGTTGTGGAAGGCTAGGGGAAACAACACTTCCATCTTTATAGTTGTGAGTGGTAGGCTTCTTGGTTGCCATAATTTTGCTTTCCATTTTTCTTGCTAACTTGAATGCCTTCTCCAATGAATCAGGTTCCCAAAGGCGAACCTCATGTTGGATATTATCCTTTAAAGTCCCTATGAACACATCAATCCTATGCTCCTCTGGAATATATTTTACCCTTATGTTCAATTTTTGGAAGTCCTAAATGTGATCCATCATTGAACCCTTTTGTTTGAGATTTATCAATTGACTAAAAAAAGTGTTGCTTTTTGTATCCTCATAATGTGCTGTCATCTCTTCCGTAAAAATTGCCCAAGTGACAATTGGTTTACGAGAGCAAAGCTGTCAATACCATACAAACTGATTTGGTTCCAAATATAAAGTTGCAATACGTCCTTTTTGTGTGTTCTGCACGTTATGGAGATCGAAAAATTGCTCCATCTATAGTATCCATGTTGCGGGATCCTTGACATCAAACTTCCACATATCAATTTTTGGAATATGGTGGTTCTTCGATCCAACGTTAGAGTCTATCAAATCATGATTAACCTTTATTTTGTTCTCATCATGAGTTTCCTTCACTACCCTTTCACCATTAGTAAGCATTTCTTGTAGAAACTTTGTCAAATCTGTCTTCAAATATTCCATGCCTGTCTTCAAATCTACTTGAAATCGTCCATCTTAGCTTCCACGTCATTCATCTTAAATTCTAAATATTTCTTTAAACCATCCATCTTAGATTCTGTTACTTTTTGAGCGAGTGACATTTGTTGCACTTGGTCTTGTAATTTTGATATATCATGTTGCATTTATTCTTCTTCTTCACGAGTCATGCTAAAGCTTTTAGGTTGCTTACTAGGTGTTTGCATTTTCTTTACTCGGGGCATTAGTTACTGATAATAATGCTTCACTATGCCCTTTGAATTTCTTCAAACTAATGTTTCAAACCAAGCTTATAGAAAAAGTTAAAAAATCTACACACCTTTCTTCACTTTGTAGGAGCTCGATATTGCATCTGATGTATCTCTATAATTTCGGATCTTCCAGTTCTGAAATTGCGACCTGCAGTAGCCCTCTATGTCCTCTTTCCAATGCCACCAGTCTGATCAAATTTAGATTCTCCAAGAAAGAGTTATGCACAATCTCCCAAGATGACCTGATTATATACCTTTTCAGAAGAGCGAACTTATATGAAGTGCCACATGTCACTATTTTGACCTTAGGATTTGAAAAATATACACAGGAAACTACAGTCCATCCTCTTTCTGTATCTTTTTACGAAATTTCAATCTGATGCTCAAAACAAAAGTTATGACTATTTTCCCTAGGTCACTTGTTTGGAATTTAATTCGGGAGTCTGCAAAAAGGCAAACTTCCTCAGATCATATCTCCACAAATATAGCGCGAGAATATTTGAATTTTAGACCCGAGGTTCAGAACGATTTTAGCCCAAATGGGTTTTTGTTTTAGCGTCGTTGTATAAAAAAAGTTATAGCGAAAATGCCATGATGACATGTTTGGAGCAGCGAAACCCTAGAATCCAAAGCTCTGATACCAAATGTTATGAAACCAACTCACAAAAAGATAGAAAAGATAGATGAATGCCTTAGAATTTAGCCTCTTTGAGGGGGCAACCTCCTTTACATTACATAAATGAACAATTCTTTGATGATACAAATGACAAAACCTCCTTTCCATATATAGGAGTCTAAGGGGTAACAATATAACCAAGCTGACCTAACAATAATAATATAAAGGCACAAAAATAACAATAGAGGGATTCTATGGGGCACAGTAATAACAATATGGGGACAATAGGGGCACAACAATATTAATAAGGGGTAAAACTAAAATAGTAATGGGGTAATCACTAGTTTATAGGGACCTAACATTTGGCATGAGGGAGGATGCCCAACAATTTAGACAACCCTAGAGGATGATGAATACAACATTAAAGGACAATGCTAAGGAAGAGTTGCAAAAATTGTTGAACGCAAATTTTATTTATCCTATCTTTGACAATAAGTGGGTCTCTCATCTAGTTATTGTTCACAAAATGAATGGAAAATGGTTAGTTTTTGTTGATTATTGGGAATGGAATAAATCTACCTTGAAATATTATTTCCCCTTTCCTTTCATCAATCAAGTCTTAGATATGATAACTTGGAAGAAATTATTTTCCTTTCTTGATGAATTCAAACACTACAATCAGATTCAATTAGCCCCTAAATATCAAGAAAAGACTACCTTCACAATCCATGGGAAACATATGCATATCAAGTACTTCTATTTGGACCATGTAATGCTCTAGAAACCTTCCAACAAGTTGTTGGGATATTCTCTGAATTTACCAATGACTTTGTTGAAATATACATGGATGATTTCACTATATATAGAGAAACTTTTGAAGAAACCTTGAATAATATAGAGAATGTACTAATCTTGTTTCAGGAGATAAACCTTGCTCTTAGTGATGTGAAATTTCAGATGCTTCTCATTGAGGGAATTGTGTTAGGGCACCATGTTTCTCTCGAAGGGATTGGGGTGGATCCTGCTAAAATATAATTTATTCTTAAGCTATAAAACCCATCTACACAAAAGATGTCTGCAACTTCTTAGGCTATACAAGATACTATTAGAGATTTATAATTTTTTTTACTAAGATAACGTTGTTGATGTTTCACCTTTTAACGAAATCTGTAGATTTTTCTTGGAATGATCAATATCACCTAGCCTTTGATACACTTAAAAGAAAACTTATCCACTTCTCCACAGTTACGAGATCCTAACTGGTCCCTGCCATTTCACATCCATACTGATGCTTCATATACAACTATTGGGGCTATAATGGGGCAAACAGAGGAACATAAACCATACTCCATCTATTATGTTAGTAAGCATTTAACCGAATCCAAATTAAACTATATGGTCACTAGAAAATAATACCTTGTTGTTGTGCACATCATCAACAAATTTCATCACTACAGTCCAGGATGCCTTTTATTTGTGCACATTGATCACTTCGCCATTTGATATCTTATGAATAAACCTATCAATCATGGCAGAGTGACTAGGTGGCTACTTATTTTGTAAGAATTTGATATTAGCATTATTGATAAGCCCAAAAAAGAAAATGTTGTTGTCGATTCCTTCTCACAAATCCATAATAAAGATGAATTAAATTCTATAGAAGATTCTTTTCCAGATGAAGATTTGTTTTCCTTGTCTACTAATGCAACTTGTTTTGCAAATATCACTAAGTATTTGGGTGTAGGGAAACTTCCATAACATATGTTTCCTAGAGAGTGATAAAAAGTCGTCATAGACAACACTATGTAGTCTTGGATCCATGGGTACGTATTTGAATAGGGCCTGATCATTTGATTAGGCGATGTGTCTGGGAAGATGAGATTTGTGAAATTTTAAAGGCATGCCATGATGAACCTTGTGGGGGGCACTTTGCTGATAAAAAAAAAAACAAATTCCTACGACATGGATACTATTGGCCAACTATCTTTAGGGATGCCAAAAAGTATGTTAGAAGTTGCGACAAATGTCAATGGATGTGAAAGCCAACATAGTCTAAAGAAATACTTCTACAACCACAAATTATGTTAGATCCCTTTGAAAAATGGACCCCTTGACATTGTAGGACCAATTAATCCTTTGTCTAAAGAGAAATCTTACCTTTTACTATGTAATAACTATGTAACTAAGTGGGTGGATGCTAAAGCTTTAATTAAGGCAACCAAGTAGGCAGTGGCTAATTTTTTGTATGAAGAAGTCGTCATTTATTTTGGAGTTCCATGGAATTTTGTCACATATTAACGAACTCAGTTTACTTCTAAGCTCATCCAATCCATTACTGAGAAGACCAAAATCAAGCATTGGATGGCTAATGGAAACCAATTGAGATTATATCAAAAGCCTCAATCTAAAGAAGAATTCATTAAGGGGATGGAAAAGAAATCATATCTATCTATCTATCTATCTATCTATATATATATCTATATAAGTCATAGAATGAGAAAATGTTTCCCTCCCTTCTACGAACTCTTAATATTCAATCCATTATATTGAAAGAAAAGAGAAAAAAACGGAAAAAGATCTGGTAGTGAAAAATTGGTTCCCAGTCCCTACCAACACTTAGTGAAGTTAGAAATTTAGTTACTAGCTGATATCACTAAGGATAAAAAGGAATTATATTTGTGAAATATCTTCAAGGTGCAAATGAACGGCCTTATGCTAGAAAACTAGGATTCTCACTAGCAAAGTTAAAAAAAAAAAGATGAGAAAAAAAGGAAAAAAAAGAGTATATCTACTCTTTTCTTTTTAGCATGATCTTTATAACACCATATGATATAGACATGTTATTTGGATATGATTTCATAGCATCGTAATGTAATATCTCTAAGGCTATCTTTTGGAACCAAGCCACATGAGGTCAACAAAAGAATGACATGACTATATATCACATGTTCTCTACCACGGGTTAGGCATTCTTTGAGCATATCTTTAGTTTCTTTTCTAAAATGATTTTAGAAGGTAGTATAATGTTAATATTATCATAAGATTGCCTAATTTATTAACTTCTCATTCCAATGAAACTCTATATTCCACTCACCTTATGTGTTTCTCCTAATTTTCATATTCTTTCCTTACCTTTTACATTTCACCCTTTATAACCCCTTAGTTTATATTACCTTTTATTAAACTTGATTCTTATCTCACCTTAATTGGGCCTATGCATGGTTTATAACCCTATTAATATGTGCTGATTTTATTATGTTATAACCATTGATTTACACCTTGTTCTCAATCAATAAATAAACAAGTACCACCTAGCATAATGATGCTCCATGAATGTTTCACAACATGTTAGTCATTTCATAGTCCATACCACATTTCATAGCATGTGGTGTCATTTTACAACCTCCCCCCCACACATGGTTGGAAACACTTTCAAGATGGAAAAAGATCATGGCATGAGTAGAGAAGGCATCAAATCATAGCCGATTGGTTAGGCAATAAACCTAGATAATTAATTGGGGTAATTTCCATATCAACTGGTTTGAAAAGCCACCAGCAAAAAGTGAAGAGAGTTACCCTCAACATAGGCAACACAGAATTGGGAGAGCAGAGTAGTATACAAGGTTATACAATGGGGATTGTGACAAAAAGGAAGAAAAGGGATATAGAGGCACCATGGGAGGGATAGCAGTTTGCATTGAGCCAACATAGTTGGAAGCCATCCGAGTGAATCCAAGAGTATGGGATATCTTTGTTTTAGCCGAATGGATTATGTTCCTGGAGAAATTTCAAGGGAATGATACTCAGATTGCTTTGGATTTTTCTAGCTCTTTCAATGGAGCTATGGATTTAGTAAGCCAACTCACTATCATGGTGAATGCGGAAAACCTCTTAGAAACTACGAGGCTTCCACAAAGTGGCAGAAATGGTATAAGAACCTGTTGTGCTACTCAACAACCCCCCGTTTATTGATGCAATAGCTAATATTATATTAATAAATAGGGACCCTTGATAAAATCCTTCAAAAATAAATTTAGCACTTAGACACTTTCTTTTAAGTTTTTTTAAGAATAAGGAAAGATATCAAGTTTTAACCCTTTGAAAACTAGAAATTCTTAGCTTTTTGCATACCGCTGGACCAAGTGTGTCAAAAGCATTGTTAACAAGCAAAACCCGCGAATTGCAATCAAAAGGATCACCACACCTAACTTAAATATCATTGGGATTTTCATTTAAAGCTAAGACCTATGGCATTTCCTATTTAATAAAGCCCGTATCACAATCGCACATCGATGCTCACAAAGGATGCAAACCCACAAAGCATGTTGAAACGTGCGAAATGCGATATTGCGATAGGACAAGTCAACCTTACCACATCGTGTCAAGATACTTAAAAAGGACTAAATCTTATGAACTGCGTGATCTTGTGAAATGCGATAGAAGCCAATGTCATAAATGGTACTTAAGTATGCAACGTAGTGAAAATCAGTTTATAAGGTAATTAATCTTTCAAACAAACTATGCTCTAAGTAAAAAAGAATATATTGCTTATCTTGCATCTCGCATCCCACAAAATCCTAAAGAACTTTGAGAAAGCGCACAATCAAATATGCGATAATGCGATTTGCGATATTGCATCGCAATCGCAAAATCGACATTCTCGCAACTTAAGTCTGCCACCTTAAAAAATTTTCCTTCCTGTTTTGCGATGCGGTACATTAATGAGCAATAAAGGCAGCAATAAGGGACCATTAGTGGCTATTTAATATAGGTTAATGGCATTTATGTTAAAAAGTGGCTCGATGTGATATGATATCTTTTCATCTACGTTTGATTAAAACTCCTTTCTTGTCACCTTTTCAGGTTATCTATATCATTCATTCTCATTGTCATTCTTACTTGTGTTTATCCAATAACTTCCACTTTGCTCCATTTCAGGAAAAATCCGTAGGGAGCATTGTTAGAAACAATGGGAAAGAAGGGAAAGGTAACTGCGTCTGAGAAATCATAAATGATCCCTCTTTTCTCTGATACTACGTGTAGCAGAGACAGAGGAACTATGACATGGGAGGTCATGTACAACTTGTTAGAAGAGGAGCACCCCAGGCCACTGGAAATAAAGGCCACGATAGATGCCCAGGAGTCATCTGATGCCTTCTATTTCAAAACAACATGCTCTTTCCTGCATCGCAAAACTGCACGACCAAATATAATCCCATTCACGGACATGGTCAAATAGGTAATTGACAAGGAAGATATTGCAGACCGAACATTTAGGAATCATAGGCAAGAGGTCATGGGGTATTTTTAAGCAGACAACCTATGACTAATGTACTAGTTACTAGAGCTGCATAAGCTCTACAAAAAATAGTTCCTTGAGAAATTTGCCAAGGAAAATGAAGACCTGGGAGACGTCACGCAAAATTGGATAGCAAGCGAAGGCAAGATCAAATGATATAAAATGGGTATGTACTCTACGAAATTCATTTCTCCCCCTCATAGTTTTGTAGTAGCAATGCTATGTAGATTGTTTGGTATGGCTCCCATTAATAGATGCAGTAGTGAATGCAACAATAATGAACTGGGCTCAAATTCTATTAGACAATTTGGCTAAAGCTATTATAAAATATAGAAGGAAGAGAAATTATTATCTAAGAGTGTTTCCCCCCTTTTTCATGAGTTCCTTTGTAATGGATGCAATCTATTTTAGATCTAATTTTCCCAATATGGGATGGAAGTGGACTATACATGATCTGAAAATGGAATGTACTTGTTTAAGGGTGCAAGGTATCCATTTCCAATAATTTCAACTGTGAGCTAGACACTCCAAATGACCTCTAAAAATGTATAAACTTCTTATTTCTTATACAGAGATAGACTGTCGGGGCATTCACTGGACATGTCACCTCTAAAAAGAGGATGAGTTCCAGAGGCTACCTGGCCCTCTACAGGCTCTGCCTAAAGAAATAACAAAGTAAACACTTAGAAGTCTTTGACATACACATACTTGAAGTTTAAGGTCTTGCGGAATAAGACAAGTAACTTTCTGTAGCTGAACAGGTGATTATGTGTGTATGCAAGTTATATTTATTTGCTGTTTAATACTTTATATCAGTTTTGTTTAGCATACCATCTTCAGCAAATAAAGACATCAAAATGATAAAGCAGTTCACCCCCCCTCTGGGCTACATCTGCTGGACCAAACCTCTCCAACTAGGCTTGTCCTCTTGTATTAAAATTGCTACAAAGGCTAATACAAGAATATGGGTGTCTCAAAGGACAGATCTGACTGTAAATACAAAATCAGAAGATAGGAATTAGCCAAACATGCTCTTTCCCAAACACTAAACAGTGAATTTTGTACCTTATACAGTACTTTCCCCAATTGGCCCTGGTGGCCCTTTAAACTTGCATGGAGAATTTCGAGGTGAAGATGACCTCAATTGGTTCTGAAACCTCTGCCATTAGACTCAGAAGGTCAAAAATAGCAGACATAGGCTTTTGAATCACCAAAAACGGATGAACAGAGCCCCCAAACAGCTCAATCCCTGAAATGGCCCTGATGGCCCTGAAAGCTTCCCTGAAGCTAAAAAGTGAGAAGAATGTCTCAGAAGAAAAAACGAGCTGTAGAAATGGATTCAGAATGCTGAAAACCTTCAGAAATGACCTTCGTTCCACATTCACTGGTTGCACAATTCCCAATGCAGCTCCCAAACTGATTTGGCCTTGGTGGCTCCTGGAACTTCCACGAAGCTAAAACACCTGAAAATGACCTCAGATAGCTGTGAAACCTATGCCAATGGCTTCATAAGGTCGAAGAGACCCAAAATCAAAAAAAAATTTGTCCAAAATCGACTTTCCTAGCCAAAGTTATGGCCATTTAAAGTTTCTCCAATTTGTCCCTAGAAAAACTCCAGCTAACTTTAGTTAACCCCAGTTAGCTCCGCCAATTATGGCGGGTCCGCCAAATTTGGCGCTCCTGCAAAAATTCCGCCAACTTAACTACAGTTACATTTAATGTTTGGTGGTTGCCTCGGATTTCGTGCCAGGCGGAATATTCCTCTTTTTTTTTTTTTTTGAAAAATTAAAATTTCTAATGTTATGGACAAATTCTTCTTTTTGCCATAACTTCCTCATACGGCGACCGTTTTTCGAACCATTTGTGGCGCCAGAATCGGGAAGACGAGCACTTTCCATTCATTCAACTTTTAACCAGTTCTAAGCATTTTAAATTTTGAGCATTTTACAACACTTAGGACATGAGCACCTGATCAATACAGGACCCACTTCCCATCAATATGTAGCATAATATTTTGTGGGAATCTCAATTTCACCCCCATTTTTATAAAATCTGTCAAGGAGTTATGCTATGCATCCATAAAGAAGTGTACAACCAAACCGCCCCTAGGTTTTCTAAAGAGGCCAAAGTAGATATCTTGCCAGTAGCCAGATGGTTTGGGAAAGAAAACCTACATCAGAGTATTCGGGAGCATTGCTGACGCAGGGTCACACCTGATTTACCCACATTATGCATATATTTGTATGTCCGTGAATTTTTAGCTCACTAAGGAGTTAAATCTTCATTTACTAAGGTTAAGGCCCTAATAATCAACCCTCTGCGGAATAATTCATTACTAACCCATCAATGCCTAACTCCTAGGAAATATCCACTTATCAGAATTTAAATCGCCCCTTAAGCCTTCAATTAGGACTTTATTAAAGGCCTTCTCTTAATTCCTTCCTATCGGGATATTATCAGAACACATACACCCACCTAAACCTTTAATCATTCATTATCGAGACTATCGGGACTTTATAAAACCTTATATCCGCGTTATAATCCTTTATAACCATTTACAAAGGAAATTAACCATAAACATACCTTTTTGCCTTTGGTACGGCCTCTACACATTTTTCGAGGCTACACCTTTATCGCAATCGGCAATCGCTCCTCCGCGGGTTCCACTAACATATGTTCCCCCATCTCCTCTGATATGCAATAATGTATAACCTTTCGGACTTCAAATATCATTAACTGTGCTTCATCTCCCTATCGGGTCCACTCCTATTGGCCCTTTGCATAATCACATATCGCATGTATTAAAGCCAAGGTCTATTCCTTTAAATACTGCGATCCGATCACATCTCCGCCGTTGATTCACCTTCCGATTTGATGGTCCTTAACTCTCCCGATCTCCAAAGTTGCTCGGATGGTTCTCTACTGTTGATCTGTGCTTAGCAGATCCAACAGTCCACAATAATTTCAGGTTGATAACAAACCCGACAGTTATTCGGCTATATGGACCTGATGGGAATTATAAGTTCCCAATCTAATAAAGTTTGGGTCCGGCTTCTCAATTAAACCTCGATTACTTTGGCACCCAATGTTTGTCCGATGGCGAGATCTCTCGATCACCGATGCGATTTAATCCCAACCATTGATCATAAAGATCCAACGACTATGATTCGCCCATACTCCATTTCTTCTGCCTTTCTCTTTACTTAGATTTTTGCGCATTTCTTCAGTTTTCTGTGGTTTCCGGGCTTTTCTTCAAAGGCTCATGTTCGCTATTCCGCTACACAATTAAGTCCCGCTTGAACTTCCTTCTGTGATTTCTGTATCACAATCATTCCAAAGCATCACTTGTATTCTTCGATTGGTCCTCTGCCTCTTCTCTTCCTTTATATATTCGCCACAACTCCGCCTGCATATATTTATTACATAGGACTCTGGTTCACATTGCATTTATCGTTCAATCACTCGAAATACACATTTGAACTCAGAATTGAGTTGTTTATATTAAAAAACAAATATTTACATAAAATAATATCTTCGTCCTGATATTCAATGTCAGTAGCCTTTTCTCCAACTCTGCTTGTAGGCTTACAGTCACTCCAAATATCTAACCTATCTAACCTCTGTCTTTGCCTAAAGGACTCTAAAACCAATTCCTGGTTTAGGTCCATGAATTCCTTAACTAAATTCCTAAATCTCTTCCTTGTTCCTAAAACTCCTTTCTAATCCCTAAATTCATGAATTGACTCCTAATCTAGGATTTACAATCAATTCTCAATCCCTCAATCTATCAACTATCCTAAATCTCTCATGTTCTCCTATATTTGAGAAAATTTACAAATATGCCTCAAAATATCCAATTAATTCCCTACTCTAACTTCTCTCATTAAAATCACTCAAAACATTAATAATTACATTTAATTCACTCTTAGGAACCCAACTTCCTTGAAAACACAATACCCCTATGTCTACTAGAATACAATGAGTCTTCTTGGCTTGAATGCTCCTGCATCAGACTCCCCAAGTAGAAAATTTCCATGATCTCTAGATCATGTGTCTTCATAGGTTGATTGAAAAACCTCTAGGGTCCCAAAATTTAGTTTGTAGCTACCCAAATGCCTTGCTCCTTTTCTGCTGATGTATGTCTGCTGTTTTATGCTCTATCTTCCTCTCCTTGTCAGTTAAGTTCATACTCTGATTAATCATCCTTCCTGTTGCTATCATTTTACTCCCTATGGCCTATTTCATCATTAGCTACCATAATTCTTCTATCTCCATCTCCAGCACATCCTTGGACTGGTATATACTTTCCCACTTATTGCTATTTGTTTCCTTCTACTTCATGTTGTTGCTGCTGTCCACCAATTCTTTAAACTACGGTAGGTTAATTTTTCTTCTACTTTCTCTCTTGCTCCAACTTTTGCTTTGCTTGCTTCTATTTCTTCTCTTGCTTTGAGTCCTACACTTACCTTGATTGCCTCCCTTTCATCCTTACCCTCTGTCAATATTATCCCTGTTTGCATTGAATCATGATTGTCCAGCATTCTCTCCAGTAATTGAACACCTCTGTTCCATGGATTGAATTCTTCCATAGAATCTTCTTCTTCCATTTTTATTTGGTATCTCATTTGTGCCAAAATTCCTCCAGCATCTGCAACTAAACCTGCACTCATAAAACACTTGTTAAAATAAAAATCATAAGGTTTCTGTGCCTTATCTCCCTTTGGCAACAATTCAGTTTGCTACTCTATTTTCTCCTCCTCTATCAGCACATTAGTATGCTGATTTGAATTCTCAAAAGAATTCATGAGACTGTCAACTAGCCTCTCCTCCACACCATCTGTTTTAATGATTTCTTTCTGTCCATGTTATTGTAGTGAACTTCTTCATTCTCGTTCAATTCTGACTTTACAACCTGAACACTTACTTTTTGGTCTTCTAGCCTTTTTTCCAAAAGACTTAACTCCTGCCACAAATTTTCCATCTCGCTTGGAATTTCTCCCAAAAGTTCTGTACAATCCTCACTATATTCTTCTTTGTCACAAGCATAACTTATTGACTCTATTTCTTCATTCTCGATTAGACTAAAATTCTGATCCTCTATCCCTTTGATAGTTTTAGATGTTTGTTCATCACTCTCCCTTTGATCATTTAACAAAATCAATTCCTCGTTATTCTCTTCAAAATCAAATTTCTTATCATAGGGCACAACTATCTCATCTCTACTGAAGATATTTCCTCCATTAAGCATGGAATTTATGAACTCCTTTTGCTGTAATAACTCAACTTGATCTTCATTTGAAAGACAATCATCATCATACTTTACCTGACAATTTTCAGCTTCATTCAAGACATTTCCATAAAATGGTTTGTCTTCTGCAATACCTACATTCATACATAACCTGTCAGTTGTAAAACCACAAGACATCATGACCTCATTTGATGATTCAATCACCAATTCCTCTTGTTGTTCCAAGTCCTTTACATGAATTAGAAATATTTCGATGGTCTTCTCCTCAATCTCATCAAGTCCTTTACTTGATTGCTTGATATCCTTTCCTACTTCCTCCTTTAAAACATAATTTAGATTATGCTTGTCTTCTTCCCTCTTTATGAGAATATCAACAAATTTTCCTTCTTTACATGTTTTACCTGCAAACATAAACAAATTGTCAGATTTAAAATCTTGTGATCCTTTGATCTCGCTTGAAGTTTCAGTCTTCAAGTCTTCATATTCACCTAGAACTTCGCCCTGCTCTGATTCACAAATGGATACTTCCATTTCCAATTTAGCTTTTCTGAGTCCTTCAGATCTAAATTGAAAACCTAGTACCTGTTCAAGCTTCATCAACGCTTCTGCTAATTGCATATCCACCTGCTAACTTCTCTTCTTTTGTAGCCTCCTTTGTAGTTTATGCCACCTCACTGGCTTCTTCCTCAGGACCCAAACTTGTCTCTAGTTTTCCTCAAGTATCATCATCAATACGTTGAGTTGTTCTTTCATTTCTGCCATCTCTTTGTCAAGCTCCTCTTGACTCATCCTCTTGCCATTTGCCTTCGCATTCTATTTCTTCACCTCTTTTTTGCTGTGGTCTTCCTCAGAACTCTGCTATGACTATCAGTAGCCATCTTCTTCTCCATCTCTATGTGTTCCTCACTCATTCACTATGAGCTGCACTAAAGCCTCTGCAACAACAAGTCCTCCCTGCTGCCACTTACCTCACCAAGCTTTCCTCTGTACTTGGTCCTTCGGCAAGAAATTGGTTCTCTCTCTCTGGAACCTCCTTTGAGCACTCTTCTATGCTCCTTTAGGCTTCAACTCATCCACATCTTCTCAATAACACAACTGTCCTCTTGTATTTCAATCACCATGAAATACTTGGTTCTGACCACTTCTTCTTTCAATTAGAAATTCTTACTAGCTTCCTTCATTATTTTGGCAATTCTACCCACATCCTTTTGTGGAATTGCTTTTGTGATTTGCAACAATATCTCTGTAGTAACAAGTTTCCTTCTTGATACATATGCCTCACTAAGATTTTCTCCTTTGAGCTCATTCTTTCAACATCTCTCTGGTTCTTTCCTTTGGAACCAATCGAACACTCCTCGCTCTAGATTGCTGCAATATTCTCACCTCCTTATGCTGTTACCTGTGCATCAATATAAAATCCACACATTCTCCAATCTTCAAATCAAATCAAACAAAACGTGTCATCTCACCTTCAAGATCTCTTCATGATCTTGTTCCACCATTTACATGTACTTTGACTGCATTTTCCTCCTTTTCTTGCATCTGCAAATTCTACTGCACTTTATCTATATGTGCCTACCTTCAATCAGATTAGAATCTAATCCTTCCTTTCCTGTGTTATGAAACTAGCTCACAAAAAGGTAGAAAAGATAGATGAATGCCTTAGAAATAAGCCTCTTCGAGGGGGAAACCTCCTTTACATTACACAAATGAACAATTCTTGGATGATACAAATGAAAAGACCTCCTTTCTATATATAGGAGTCTAAGGAGTCATAATATAATCATAGTCGACATAACAATAATAATGTAAGGGCACAATAATAACAATAGTGGGCTTCTATGGGGCACAATAGTAACAATATGGGCACTACATGGGTACATCAATATAATAAGGGGGTTGTACTAATAATAATAAGGAGTTACACTAGTAGTATAGGGGCCTAACATGCCCCTCTCCTTCAAAAAGTGTTGTCCTCAACGCTTGAGTAGTTCTTGATGCTTCTGTATAAAATTCTTGTCCTCCCATGTGGAATCTTCAGTGGGTAAGTTATTCCACTTGATGAGATAATATGAAATTGATTGATTTCATAGCTGTCGGGTTCTTGTTTCTGTCATTGCTCCAAGTTCCAATATGATTTTTCCTTCCTCTTCAATTTCTGGCAATATTGTTTGAATTGGGATCTTTTGCAACTTTTGAATAAGTGGCCATACTTCTTCATACTTCTTCCATTCATCCCTTGCTTCATTTATCCAATCTGGTTGGATAATAGAAATAGCACAAAACAATGCTTCCATATCCTCATCCTTTCTTGAGAGTGCATCTGCAACAAAATTTTGCTTCCATTTTCTATAGATGATGTCAAAGTCATAACCCAACATATTTGTGACACATTTTTTCTGTTCTTCTAAAGATAATAGTTGTTCTAAAAAGTATTTAAGACTATCATGATCCATTTTACCTTGAAGTGTCTTCCCATTTGGTAAGGTCGCCATTTCTTAAGTGCATGTAGTATTGCCAACATTTCCTTCTCATAAATAGCTTGCTTGAGATGTAGCAGTAAAAATACCCAATCACCTACATCAAAACATTTTTCACTACGATGTTGATCTACCTGTTGTTTCATTCGATTTTGCACCAAAGTGGTGTTATCCTTTAAAAGTTGGAGAACTTGTTGTTGATGCTCGATGTGATCTTTCACTGCTTGAACCTTTTTCTTCTTGATATGTCCTTCTATCTTTAGAGTTTGAGGAGTGGTAATTTCTTCCAATCCTTTACAAGATATGGTTGGATTCATTTCTTGATGCTCGATGTGATCTTTCACTTCTTGAACATTTTTCTTCTTGATATGTCCTTCTATCTTGATAGTTTGAGGAGTGGTAATTCCAACCAATGAATTACAAGATATGGTTGGATTCATTTCTTCTTTCTCGATGTGATCTTTCACTTCTTGCACCTTTTTCTTTTTGATATGTCCTTCTATCTTGAGAGTTTGAGGAGTGGTAATTATTGCCAATGCTTTACAAGATATGGTTTGATTCATTTCTTCTTTCTCTGGGGTTGGGTCTTGGCGTATAACCTCTTCTTTTGATGTTTCTTGATCCTTTTCTTCCTCCTCTTCATATTCTATGTAAAATAATTTCTTCTCAGCACACTTATGACCTTTACTGCATTTGTTATCACAATTGTAACAAAGCCCTTTTTCTCTTTTTTCTTCCAACTGTTGTGGTGTAACCCTTGTAGGTTGTGGAAGGCTAGGAGAAACAACACTTCCATCTTTATAGTTGTGAGGGGTAGACTTCCTTGTTGCCATAATTTTAATTTCCACTATGTAACAAAGCCCTTTTACTCTTCCAATTGTTGTGGTGTTGCTTTAAAGAAGGTGTTTCTCTTTGTATCCTCATAATGTGCTATCATTTCCTCTGTGAAAATTGACCACGTAACAAGTTGTTTATGAGAACAAAGCCCTTTATACCACAAAAATTGATTTGGTTCTAAATATGAAGATGCAATACATGCCTTTTGTAACAATGGTACACCATGTAGATCAAAATATTGCTCCATTTGAAGTATCCATTTACCCGATCCTTGCCATCAAACTTCCTCATATCGCCTTTTCTTGATTTTAGGAGATAGATATTGAAATGGCTATAAATCTGTAATTTCGGATCTTCAAGTTATGAAATTGCGATCTATAATAGCCCTCTGTGTCCTCTTTCCAATGCCACCAGTCTGATTGAATTTAGATTCTACAAGAAAGAGTTATGAAAAATCTCCCAAGATGACCTGATTATATACCTTTTCAAAAGAGTGAAATTGTAGGAAGTGCCACGTGTCACTGTTTCAACCTTAGGATCTGAAAAATATGCACAAGAAACTATAGTCCGTCCTCTTTCTGTTTCTTATGAAATTTCAATCTGATGCTCAAAACACAAGTTATGACGATTTTCCCAAGGTCACCTGTTTGGAATGTAATTTAGGAGTCTGCATAAAGACCAACTTCCTCAGATCATATCTCCGCAAATATAGCATGAAAAGCTCTGAAATTCAAACTCGAGGTTTAGCGCGATTTCGTCTCAAATGGGTTTTTTTGTTCACTTCTGAAACATCGCAGAAAAAAAGTTATAGCGAAAATGTCACGATGACCTATTTCGAGCAGTGAAACCCTAGAATCCAAAGCTCTGATACCAAATTTTATGAAACCAGCTCAAAAAAAGATAGAAAAGATAGATGAATGCCTTAGAAATAAGCCTCTTTGAGGGGGAAACCTCCTTTACATTACACAAATGAACAATTCTTGGATGATACAAATGAAAATACCTCCTTTCTATATATAGGAGTCTAAGGGGTCATAATATAATCAGAGCCGACATAACAATACTAATGTAAGGGCACAATAATAAAAATAGTGGGATTCTATGGGGCACAATAGTAACAATATGGGCACTACATGGGTACATCAATATAATAAGGTGGTTGTACTAATAACAATAAGGGGTTGCACTAGTAGTATAGGGGCCTAACAACCTGCATAAACATCTTAAAACACATCTCTATTCTAAGTCCTTTTCTACAAAATTCCCTTATTCTGTTATGCTATCAATTGTTCCAATAACAACTAAGCTCTGATACCAAATGACATAGGGTTACACCTGCTTTACCCACAGTATGCAAGGATTATGCATATATTTTTCTGTCCCAGGAATTTTAGCTCACTAAGGAGTTAAATCTTCATTTACTAAGGTTAAGGCCTTAATAATCAACCCTCTCTGGAATAATTCATTACTAATCCATCAATGCCTAACTCCTAGGCAATATCCACTTACCGGAATTTAAATCGCCCCTTAAGCCTTCAATTAGGACTTTATTAAAGGCCTTCTCTTAATTCCTTCCTATTGGGATATTATGGGAGCATATACACCCACCTAAACCTTTAATCATTCATTATCGGGACTATCGAGACTTTATAAAACCTTATATCTGCGTTCTAATCCTTTATAATCATTTACAAAGGAAATTAACCATAAACATACCTTTTCGCCTTTGGTATGGCCTCTGCACATTTTCCGAGGCTACGCCTTTATCGCAATCGGCAATCTCTCCTCCGCGAGTTCCACTAACATATGTTCCCCCATCTCCTCTGATATGCGATAATGTATAACTTTTTAGACTTCAAATATCATTAACTATGCTTCATCTCCCTATCGGGTCCACCCCTATCAGCCCTTTGCATAATCACATATTGCATGTATTAAAGCCAAGGTCTATTCCTTTAAATATTGTGATCCGATCACATCTCCACTGTTGATCCACCTTCCAATCCAACGGTCCTTAACTCTCCCGATCTCCAAAGCTACTCCGATGGTTCTCTACCGTTGATCTGTGCTTAGAAGATCCAACGGTCCACAATAATTTCAGGTTGACAACAAGCCCAATAGTTATTCGCCTATAAGGACCTGATGGGAATTATAAGTTCCCAATATAATAAAGTTCGGGTTTGGCTTCTCAATTAAACCACAATTACTTTGGCACCCGATGTCCGTCTGATGGTGAGATCTCTCGATCGCCAATGCGATTTAATCCCGACCGTTGATCATAAAGATCCAACGGCTACGATTCGCCCATAATTCATTTCTTATGCCTTTCTCTTTACTTAGATTTTTGCGCATTTCTTCAGTTTTCTGTGGTTTCCAGGATTTTCTTAAAAGGTTCCTGTTCTCTATTCCGCTGTGCAATTAAGTCCCGCTTGAACTTCCTTCTGTGATTTCTATATCACAATCATTCCAAAGCATCACTTGTATTCTCCGATTGGTCCTCTGCCTTCTTTTCCTTTGTATATTCGCCACGACTCTGCTTGCATATATTTATTACACAGGACTCTTGTTCACATTTCATTTACCGTTCAATCACTCGAAATACACATTCGAACTCAGAATTGAGTTGTTTATATTAACAAACAAATATTTACATAAAAGAATCTCTTCGGCCTGATCTTCAATGTCAGTGGCCTTTGCTCCAACTCTACCCGTAGGCTTACAGTCACTCCAAATATCTAACCTCTCTAACCTCTGTCTTTGCCTTTTAGGCTTACATTTATACATAAGGACTCTAACACCAATTCCTGGTTTAGATCCATGAATTCCTTAGGAAAATTCCTAAATCTCTTCCTTGTACCTAAAACTCCTCTCTAATCCCTAAATTCATGAACTGACTACTAATCTAGGATTTACAATCAATTCTCAATCCCTTAATCTCTTAACTATCCTAAATCTCTCATGTTTTGCTATATTCAAGAACATTTACAATTATGCCTCACAATATCCAATTAATTCCCTACTCTAGCTTCTCTCATTAAAATCACTCAAAAAATTAATAATTACATTTAATTCACTCTTAGGAACCCAAATTCCTTGAAAACACAATACCCCTATGTCTACTAGAATACAATGAGTCTCCTTGGCCTGAATGCTCCTGCGTCAATCGCTTCATCGCATGTTCTTCCATATTACGTCCTTGCCAAATTAATGGCCAGAGAAATAGCTTACCAAACAACAGGGGAAGGTGGATTAAGCAGAGGACTAAAAGAGCAGAAGGCAACCATTTGGCCTACATTCCCATTACAATGTGGTGCATTTTCGCTACATGATTCTGGACATGCATGCAAGAAGAAGAGATTATTAAATCTTAGAAATTAGCTACACTTCCAGGAAGGCAGTATGACCCAAACGACATTGTTAAGGATTTTACTACTATGGTAAAAGTAAAGTAGTTCACCCATGAAGGGGACGCCTTTGATGACCTCTTCCTACATGCAGAAGCATATTCGCAAGTGCTTCTTTTTGCATCGGTACTTTTAGCCCCAGATGATCTTAGGGCTTTTCATGTGTATAGGGAAAAAATATTATTGAAGGTCCCATTGGACCTATTGCAGATAGAACCAATAAGGGAGACAACTCCCAGTGTAATCTTGGAGGAAAACTCCAAAGAAAACTATGAATAAGAGACCTAAGAGAGATCTACGCATGAGTTAGAGCACTCAGAGAATCAGTCGCAAAATGGAGGAGGAAACACAGATAAAGAGTTTGAGAAGGACACAACTGGAACTACAGAAGAGATGGCTGAGCTAACCTCAGCATAAAAACAAGTGGAAATTGCCCCTACATCGACTCAGCCAGGTAAAAGCCCAATTATTGACTTGGAATAGGAATGGGAACAGTTCAACAAAAAGCTTCACACAGATTCAAACCATGAGCAAACATCTGAGATATAGACTCCTAAGCAAACCCAACACAAGTCAAATCCAGAAACAACAGAGGAAGGAGCTAAGGGAACTTAGGACATTGAAATCATTCCTGCTACTCCTACTTCAGAAATTGTTTTGAGAGTTGAAGAAATACCTCCACTAGATTTATTTTATAGTCCTACCCACAAAGTTGTGGTCAAGAGACAAAGGAAGAAAAGAAAGCTGGACGCTGTAGTTGTTACAACTTCCGAAAATGAATCAATGGACATTGTTTGGAAGGACTTGCCCATGGACCCATCTAAAAATATCACAAAGTTGTCACAATTCACAAGAGCCTATGCCACAACAACTATTGAAAAAGCGACAGAGGTCCAAATGCTGCTTAAGGAAAAGGAACAAAGAATTCTACTGTTAGAACATTAATTAGCTCAAGAAAATCCAATCAACAAGCATAATTACAAGTAGCCTAGCTCCAACAGGAATTTGAACAAATGAGAATACAACATTAGGCCAGTGTAGCAGAAAGAGATGCACCGATACATGCTATGACAGATAAGTTTAAGGATAATACACAAATCAATGAGTTCATAAAGGAAGCGCTTAGTTTTAATTCTCAACTAATGTAGCAGAAGGAAGTACTTTTCCAGAAGATCTCATAGAGAAGTCCTTATTGTGAAACCATTGATAAGTTAACAAACCAAGTCGCTGACATGAGACTTGAGTATGACGAAATCCATAAAAGGATTTTTGAATTTATCACATGGAAAGAATTAGCGAATGGGAGAAAGGTTGACCTACCGAAGCTGTAGAAATATCATAAGGACACCCATTTCACAGATTGGGATTCTCAGTTGAAAAAGGCGGAAAGGGAAACAATGATAGCAACGACAACAACAAACAACATAATAGAAGTCATCAATGAAAATATTCATGGCGCCAATCTGGTTACAGATTGTATACCAGGATTTATTCCGAATGTTAAATAGTTAGAGCGATAATGGAGACAAGCAACGTAGGAAAAGAAGGAGGCAATCAAACAAGTAAGCAGGCTGAGTTGGGAAGCATACTGGCTATTTTTAGTGAAACCACACAACTAGTGGATTACCTTGAGGTGCTTAACAACATCCACACAAAAGATAGTGCCAACACTGACAAACGCCATATTTGCTGGGCAGTTAAAATCTGTGGTCAGCCAACCGACTCAACTCAAAGCCAATGATTCATATTTGCGATCTTAGAGATCAAGTCCAAAGGAGTTAGTCATTTATTTTATTTTTCTTTTAGTTTTATTTTTTGCATATTCTGAGGAAGGTTGTTTAAACCTCCTCAGCTATTTTTTGTAATAATCTATTTTAAGACCTATAGTTTAGTATTTAAACCCCTCTCATGCATTTAGAGAGGGGTCCAAAATTTTTATCAGAAACATTCTTTGAAACATTGCACTTCTGTACTTTTGAGGAAGTTCTGATGAAATGAATGGAACATGATCTATTTTCTTTAAAATATCTAGCATGCTCTACTTAAATGCACTTTTGTACTCGTAAAATGTGTTGGATTGATTGAAATTGGGTCAATATTGTTGAAGCACATGGGTAGGACTCGTCATATATGGTACTTTTATCTTTTGATCTTGTTTTATTTATGTATTAGGCAATAGTTCTTATTTAAATTGTTTTATGTGTGAAAGTCTGAATTACAGTTTAGCATTATTGCACTTTTGTATGATGTTAGCTTTGACTTTATTTTGAATACATGAATGATTTTATATGCGATATATCTTTCTCAATCGATTTGTCTAACTATTTATCCAAAACAATTACTGTTAAATGATTTAACTTCTTATTGCAATTGAATGATCTTTATTACCAATTTTTGCAAGACATCATTGTAAATCACATATTGTATTTAATTTCCGGGTATATTTTATAACTAAATAGTGTTAAACTAGGATATATGCATGTGTTTATTAGTTATATTAGATTACAGTTAGCTCAATTATTTTCCCGTTACATCATATATCACCCCAACAACACTATCAAAATTGTTTATGGGAAACTGGTCTGATTATCCCCAGTCATAGCCACTACACCAAACAAAAAAGGCACTGCTAACCAAGGTTCGGACCGGGTGGTTTTCCACTATGTTGTTGCAACGATTTTCGAGGCTTCAACATTTTGGCGCTAGAAGGAGGGCCTAACTATGAATGGCAAGTAAATTCAAATCAATAGGCCATTCTAAGAGTAAAACTCCCTCACCATCTCCTCCAACTTCTCGATTGCATTCTAAATCTCCAAATCCTAAGCAAGAAGTTGTAAAGAAACCCTTAGAATCCACTACTGTGATCTCAAAGAAGTCAGATCAATATTCTTCTATAGAAACCCCTGAAGTCCAGTCTTTGATCCATAAGCTGCAGGGGATTTCAATATCTCAAGAAGAATCTGAGTTATCCCAAGCTAGTGTTTCTTCTCAGTTTCCTTCCTCTCAAAGGTTAACTAGATCACAAAGCAAAAATTTTTGGATCCCCCTATTTGAATTCCGTCTACCAAATCAAAGGAGAGATAAGAAGACATAGTTTGAATCCCACAGTGAGGTTCTCTCATCATCACCTGAAACACCTTCATTCATTCCATCCACTTCATCACAAAATCAACCATCTGCCTCACAACTCCAGATCATGGTTTACACTGGTATTGGAGCACAAGCCTCCTCTACCCAATCACCTTCAACTACCAGAACATCTTCCTCTACATAGATACCTACGATCGCTCAAAGACCATGGAAAAATCCAGGAGCTGTTCGGATGGTGGGACCCTTACATCCATTGCCCACCCATCCAGAAAAGTGGTTACCAAAGTTCAATCTTGATGATGGCCTACCAGCTGAAGAACACATAAACAACTTTATGTTGTCCATAAATATCAATGAAGTAGTAGAAGAAGATGTTGTCGTAAGATTATTCCCTTATACCTTACAAGGATCAGTAGGATCATGGTATTTTTCATTACCATCTGGTTCCATTAATAGTTGGGATGCCTTTCAAGAGTAGTTCCTAACCAAGTTTGGAGATGACTGATCAACGACTACTCTTATCAATGACCTCTCCAACTTGAAAGTTGAACTTAGAGAACGCATTGAGGACTTCAATTCACGTTTTAATAAGTTATTAAATAAAATCCCAACAGCGTCCAAGCCCAATGATGAAGTCCAAATTGAATGGTACATTTCTTCTCTTCCCTCAAACACAGTTATTTTTGTCGATAGAGCTGCCAAACCAACTTTGATAGAAAACATGAAAGAAGCCATAGCCGTAGAAAAACACATTTTAGCCTTAGATAAGAAGAATGCATTAGAAGAAAGAAAATCCAAGAAAGTAACTTTTAGGGATGAATCCAAGAAAAAAACACCTAAAGATCCTTTCGATATTGAAGGTCTACAAAAATTCCTTAAAACCATGTCCAATGAAATGGTTGATATCAAGAAACAGGTAGCAAAGATTTCCTCAAGGAAAAATTTTAGACCATACAAAAGAAACCCTACCTCTGATCCTAAGCCTCCAAGTACCATACCAAACCTGGAGTTGGATGTGGAGGAAGAAGAAGGCTCAAAGGCTGAAGTTCAAACAAATGATGAAGAAGCAGTTGAGTTATAAGGAATCTGGGATTTTATCCTTCCCAATGAAGAAGCACAAGAAGCATTACCTGTCACAACCAGGAGTAGAAGCCCTGTTGATTTGCCACAAACAAATCCAAAGTAGAAGGCATCAACTCCGGCTCCCAAAGACAAAGCAATAGGTAAGAAATATTCACCTAAATCCACTCAAACCACTCCTCCTCAAACAAATTCTTCACCTTCAGCCAAAACCCTGCTAGTCTCTGATGAAATGGAATACAACATCATTGAAGATATGAAAAAGACTAGGGCAAACATCACATTCCATGAGCTTAGCAAGTTAAAAAATCAACAAAAGCTATTTCTTAAAGAAGTAAAAGCAGTCCCTACTTCTCCTCTTCTCGCTGCTCTAATCTCGTAGGCTGCTCAAGAAATGGGAAGGCCTCCTAATACCTCATTAGACAGAATTGGTCCTACTGATATTGCTCTAATAGGAGGAAGATCCAAATCCCATACTCCTCCATTTCTTTTGACTTTTGAAGTTTTCAACAAAAATATACACAATTGTTTAGTTGATTCTGGAGCTTCATCCAACATTCTACCAAGAACAGTTTGTGCGAAATTAAATGTGGAGCCCCAAAAATCTGTTGTTCGCATTGTGCATTTAGACCAATCCCAAGTTGAAGTTATAGGAGAACTCAATCAAGCCACATTAGACTCTCATCAAACCTGAAACTGTGTCAAGCCATTGACATCCGTGTG
Source organism: Pinus tabuliformis (assembly GCA_031772625.1). NCBI lineage: Eukaryota > Viridiplantae > Streptophyta > Pinopsida > Pinales > Pinaceae > Pinus > Pinus tabuliformis. The sequence continues at coordinate 440,778,266 of CM062817.1, forward strand.
GCTGATATCCCTGAATTCTATGGCCTAATCCTTAGCAGAGATTGGTAAACAAAAGCTTCATGGCTATTTCACAACCGATTGGTCCCACATGTGGCTTCCCTATAATGGTAAGCTGAATAAAATAAGGGTTGACCGAGAGAAACATCAAAAGTATATCGTCACAAAATTAGAGGGGGAAAATGAACCAGTCACATACAACAATAATATCATTGGAAATTACTTAGTCAAATCATTTCTAGGAAATTTTAATGGAAATACTTCACCCTTCTTGGAAAATTCTGTTATATTGCAAGTTGAAGATTATTCTCAAACAAATGCTTCTAAGTGTATAATTTTTTTAGATAAGCCTGTAGTTAGCTCTTTATTTTGGAAATTATTTTTTTATGGATCTAAATCTAATGATGGAGCTAGAACATGATGCATATTATTAGCCCAGAAGGGGAAAAAGCTATGTTAGCACGCAGGCTTGAATTCGAATGCACAAACAACACTGCTGAATATGAAGCATTGGTTCAAGGGTTGTATAAAGCCATCGAACTTGATATCAAATATCTTCAAGTATTTGGAGATTTGGAAATTGTGATAAAACAATTAAGAAATACTATACACTGTCTATCTGGACATTTGAAACATATCAATCATTAGTGCAGGACCTCACTTCTCATTTTACAACGTTTAATATTTCCCCTCTCCCAAGACTCCAAAATGAAAGTGCCGATATTTTGGCTAATGTTGCATCCAAGCTCATTCTACTAGGAGATTATAGGTCCGATTGCTTTTCTATTGAATTAATTTTTAGGCCTTCTATTCCCGAAAATATCACCAATTGGCGAGTCTTTAATAATGATCCAGATATCATAAGTTTTCTAACATCCGAAGGCTCTTACAATGACTAGATAATTGATGAAGATCAGCATGACAGCGAGCTCAAGCAAGAAACAACAGTAAATTATATACCTAAATCTGTTGTTAAGCTGGAATATTTATATGATCTCAAGGACAGGTTCAAGAAACATACTAATTCAAAACTTCAAAGTTCAACTTTTAGGTTTGAACTAGTTAATCTTGGAACTGACCTTAAACCTCAAAATATCAATCTCGGACTTGGTCTTACACCAAATGAAAAATCATCCTTCATTCATTTGTTGAAAAAATACAAGAATGTTTTTTCTTGGAACTATGAAGATCTTAAGACATATGACACTTCCATCATTCAACATACCATTCCCATGATATCTGATGAAAAGCCCATGCAACAGAATATGAGAAGGATCCACCCAAATTTAGAAAATCAGGTCAAATCTGAATTGAATAAGCTAATCAAAGACAAAATAATTTTTCCTGTTAGGCACTCAAGGTGGGTTTCCAACCTTGTTCCGGTCAGAAAAAAGAACAATGGTATTCAAATATGTATAGACTTTCGCAATCTCAACAAAGCTTATCAGAAGGACAGCTTCCCATTACCTCCTATGGAATAGATATTGCAATCAGTTTCAGGCTCAGAACTAATGTCTTTTTTGGATGGATTTTCAAGTTATAATCAAATTCTAGTACATGCAGATGACCGGCTAAAGACTACGTTTCAAACCAAATGGGGCACCTATGCCTATAAAAAGATGCCATTTGGATTATTCAATGCTGGTGCAACATTTTAGAGAGCCATGGACATAGCATTCAAAGGTTTTGTGAACAAAACAATGGTAATTTCTTTAGATGACATAATTGGGTATTCCAAAAAGCGCAGTAATCATTTAAAAGATTTAAAACAAATCTTTGAGCGTTGTCAGAGGTATGGAATTTCTCTCAACCCTAAGAAATCTTTCTTTGCTTTGAGTGAAGGAATGATCCTTGGATTTATCGTATCCAAAGAAGGAATTCTAATTGATCCTGATAGGATAGGAGAAATTTCTGAAATCCCTTTACCTTATAACAAAAAATTCATGCAATCTTTCCTAGGTAAGATAAATTTTGTCAAAAGATTTCTCCTTGACATTTTGCGAATTGTTTTACCTCTCCAATCTATGATTAAGAAAAATTATTTTTTTAAATGGGGACATACTGAGCATGAATCCTTTGATCTGATTAAACAAGCAATCATAAATGCTCCCTCATTAGCAACCTTGAATTTTTCTAATCATTTCATTTTATATGCCTTTGCTTCTGAGAAATCATATGCAACTACATTAACACAGGTCAATGATGACAAAGCCGAAGCACCAATTTATTTCTTTAGCTCTAATTTGCAGGGGGCTAAATTAAACTATTTAGATGTTGAAAAACAAGATTTCGTTGTTTTCAAATCAATAAAGCATTTCAGACCCTTTCTCCTCAAAACTCACACCAAGGTAGTAGTCCCATTCTCAGCAGTGAGAAATTTATTAATACAAAGAGATGTAGGTGAGAAAAGGGCAAATTGGGTAATAACATTGCAAGAATATGACATTGAGATCAGACCAGCTAAAATTGTAAAAGGTCAAGGTTTTTGCAGAATGTTAGCAGGAGCATCCAACTTACCAGCACTACAAGATTCAGGTGATGATATACAAGTATATGAGGTAAGCCTCAACGACACTGAATCCAAATATGTTGATATCATATTTTATTTGAAAAATGGATATGCCCCTACGCAACTAAGTTACAAAAGAAAAAGGGCTTTGAGGTTAAAAGCTAAACAATATGAAATCATCAATAATGTGTTGTTTAGAATGAATTATGATTCTGTTTTGCTTAGATGTCTTGAAAAATCTGAGGCAGAAAAGGTTTTGCAGGAACTCCATGATGGACCAGCTAGTGGACATTTTGGAGGGGACACAACCGCACATAAAATCTTGCATGCTGGCTATTATTGGCCAACCTTATTCAAATATGCACATGAATATGTAAGGAAATGTAAAATTTTTCAAACAACTGCTGGGAGATAGAGGAAACCCGCATTACCATTGCAGTCAATCAACATTTAACAACCATTTGAAAAATGGGGACCGGACATAATAGGTGAGTTCATTCCTCACTCCTCAAAGTAGCTTAAATATATCCTTATATCAATTGATTACTTCAAAAAGTGGGTGGAAGAAATTTCACTTAAGGTAGCCAATTCTGAAAGCATCATTAAATTTATTGTTCAAATTATTATTACTAGATTTGGTCTACCATGTGCCATCATGTTTGACAATGGATCTTATTTTACAGGCAATGATATGACAAAATTTTCTCTTAAAAGAGGTTTAAACTTAAATACTCTGCTAACTATTATCCTCGAGGAAATGGCTTGGCTGAATCGATAAACAAAAATCTCATAAGAATCATCAAATGAACCATTGATTAAATTCAGAAAAACTCGCACAAATTTTTAACATTTGCTCTATGGGCAGATCAAATAACACAGAAGGCCTCAATAGGCACTTCTCACTTTAATTTGGTCTATGGGAAAGAAGCTATCCTCCCTACAAATGTAGCCATTCCCTCTCTACCCTTGGTTCAATTTGTTGAAGAAACCCCTTCTTCTTCTATGCAAGTAAGACAATAAAAAATCGTCAAGTTCGAGGAAAGGGAAAAGGCCAAAATCACACATGTAAATCATCAACAGTTAGTCAAATATTCATTTGATGAAAATTTTGTAAGTTCAAAATCCTTTCAGCATGGAGACCTGGTATTGAAGTGGGATAAAGCACACGAGGAAAAATGTAAGCATACCAAATTCCAAAGAATGTGGCTTGACCCGTTTCAGATTGTGGAACAAATAGGCCCATCAACCTTTTTATTGCAAGATTTATCAAGCAAGAGAGTTTCTCTGCCTGTTAATGGGCAAATTCTGAAAAAATATTTTTCATAGAAGATAATCTCTTCCAAGGAAAATTTTAAGGATGGAATTTTTTTTTGAAGTTTAGAAACATTGGCGAATCTCACTAATCCCTAATATACAAACTATAAAATGTGTATTGATATATTTGTAGAATTATTCAAATCTATAATGATTTTATATATATTCTCTATATAATGTTGGCGATTTTTGAGGTAAAATAATTTTATATTCTAAAATTTGGGCGAATCGTCTTTTATAAAAATTGGTAATTGGCGAATCTTTTTTTGGAAAAATCAAGGAAAATTAGCCCACTGGGCAAACATTAGCCCCTAAAATTTTCCATGAGATTCTCTTCTATCCCTTCTATACTATTTCTTTTACTTTTTAAGAAAATAAAACTTGAGTAGCATCTACTTTTGGCCTTTACAATGACAATCTCTTTTATATTTTGACTTTTTGTTTGTATAAGTAGAGATTGTTGAGAAGATGATTTTTACATTTGAAACATAAGCTAAGTTCTATTACTCTGAAATTGCTTGTCCTCTACCAAAATTACTTGTCCTTTGATAAACCTCAACTTTGTAAAGAAACCTTTGTTCTACCATCAGTTAAGAAAAGTATCTATAACAAAGCAAGGACTCTCTACAGAGAAGCATCTTTAACTCTATAATTGTCATCCAGAAACTCTTAAGGAGTCAATGATTCTCCCCATCTAGTAAGCTTTCACTTTTTAGAGTGTAATTCTAAAATATGCTTAAAACTTAAAGGATAAGAGGTCTCATCAAGAGCCAACTTACCATGATCATAGGGAAGTAACAAGCTGACATTACCAATACTGCATATCAAAATAGGGTAATGGCTTGAGATTATGTTAATCAAAAGACAAGGGGTCTCATTACGAGCCAACTTGTTCAATTAAAGTTACAACCAATGAATGACATTGCCAATTTTTTCCACCAAACCAAGACAATGACCTTAATAAAAAGGAATTGTTTAGAAAAGAATGAGAAAGAAAGTAAGTATATGAATCTAAATTTATCTTTAAAAATTGCACTCTTATCTAGATGGGATACTAAATCATTGCTAGTTAAAAGGTAACCCTGTCGAGGCTATGGACGCCTACTGGTAGCAAAGGCTCTACTTATGACAACTGAGTACATATAAAATCTAATTTGCGAGAGCCCCCTACTTTTATCTTTAAAACCAAGTAATGATTGATGTAGACAAAGCAATTTTCATATTGAAGAGGATAATCAAATGGATGATAATTAGGTAGATTTTATTTTTTATTATTCAGAGAAATGTTACTTATCTTATATTTCATGTATTTTTATTTTTTGAACTACCTTTATTTTGGAAGTTTTTAGAAATTTCAAAAAACTGTGAGAGATAATTGGTTCTTCTAGCGAATCGCCAATTGTTGTGCTATTCAACAACCCCCCATTTATTGATGTAATAGCTAATATTCTATTAATAAATAGGGACCCTTGATAAAATCCTTCAAAAGAAATTTAGCACTTAGACACTTTCTTTTAAGCTTTTTTAAGAATAAAGCAAGATATCAAGTCAAAACCCTTTGAAAACTAGCAATTCTTGCCTTTTCGCATACCATTGGATCAAGTGTGTCAAAAGCGTTGTTAACAAGCAAAACCCGTGAATTGCGATCAAAAGGATCACTGTGTAGAAATTTTGAATAATAAACACTTATTCACAGAGATTATCCCAATTATACACTATTGCGGAATACATGCATAATACATAACCTCCTCTACGTTGATCATCAATTTAGCAGCGTTAAAAACAATGAAACATCAATCGCATGCACAAATTAACACAATATGTAACCCGGGGAAAGCATATAGCTAAAAACCCACACTATCTGTATATTATAATGATTGAGAACATGTAACAATACATAGTACAATACTCCTCACAAGTACTCAGTACTATCTCCACCTGTTACACACAAAACTAGCTCAGATCCGAACAAGTCACAGGTTCAAATCTCCTCCACTGCTTTGCCTGCCTCCACTGCACAATGCAAAGTGAAAATCATGTGAGAACAAGCTACAATTTCCTTGGTATTGGTCCACACTACGCAATCCTCATTGGCATTACTCAATCCATTGCATGTGCAAATCTCATGCACAATTGATAGTCACAACTCACCCTTTCACTTACCTCTAACACCTGTCTCTATTGAACTGTCCATGCACTGAGTTAACTGATGTATTCTTTAGTTCCTTTATGAGTTAATAATTAGTGAATTAATTAATATTTAATTCACACAACTCATCACTAGTGTATTCTTTAGTTAGACTAAAATACAACTAGTTCAACCAAGTCAAACTGACCACAACTCCATCAACTCCACATCCAACTCCACATAACTCACATGCATGAGTTCTAACTGAAGTCCTCCATGCAATAGCTCAACTAACACATAAGAAACCACATGATTCCTTTTGTCAGCTGCATGTGCCACATCTGTAGCTCGAACTGAAGTGCTCCAAGAGAATAAGATAATGTTTAGAGTCCAAATATTACTAAGGGCTAATAATATTTGACTGTTTCTATTTTTAGCCTAGCAGTCTAAAAATAGACTCTGATCACTCCGTTGTGAACCAAAAATAAAAGTCCATCTATTTTTCCCAACATGACCAATCATCCACAAATAGAATCCTGCAACTCATAGACCATGATCCATATGTCTAAAAATAGACGTAGTCTAAAAATAGACTTTGTGCCAAAAATAGCCTGCTGGCCCACTTAGTGAAGGCAACTCCTTTCCACTAAGCTCCATCATCTTGTTGCATTTTCAACACACTGTGCATAACTTAAATATCATTGGGATTTTCATTTAAAGTGAAGACCTATGGCATTTCCTATTTGATAAAGCATGTATCGCAATTTCACATTAGCGCTAACAAAGGACGCAAACCCACAAAGCATGTTGAAACCTGCGAAATGTGATATTGCGATAGGACAAGTCAACCTTACCACATCACGTCAATATACTTAAAAAGGAATAAATCTTATGAACTATGTGATCTTGCGAAATGTGATAGAAGCCCAGACCCGATAGAAGCCAATGTCATAAATGGTACTTAAGTCCGCCACATAGTGAAAAGCACTTTATAAGGTAATTACTCTTTCAAACAAATTACGCTCTAATTAAAAAAAGAATATAATGCTTATCCCACATCTCAAATCTTGTAGAATCCTAAAGAAATTTGAGAAAGTGCACAATCAAATATGCGATAATGCAATTTGCGATATTTCATCGCAATCGCAAAATCGATATTCTCGCAACTTAAGTCCGCCACCTTAAAAAGTTTTCCTTCCCTTTTTGCAATGCGGTACATTAATCAGCAATAAAGGTAGTGATAAGGGACCATTTGTGGCTATTTAATATATGTTAATGGCATTTGTGTTAAAAATCGGCTCGACATGATACGATATCTTTTCATTTGCGTTTGATTAAAACTCCTTTCTTGTCACCTTTTTAGGTTATCTGTATCATTCATTCTCATTGTCATTCTTACTTGTGTTTATCCAATAACTTTCGCTTTGTTCTGTTTCAGGAAAAATCCGTAGGGATCATTGTTAGAAATAATGGGAAGGAAGGGAAAGGCAGCTGCGTCCGAGAAATCAGAAATGATCCTTATTTTCTTCGATACTACGTGTAGCAGAGACAGAGGAACTATGACATGGGAGATCATGTACAACTTGTTAGAAGAGGAGCACCCGATGCCACTAGAAACAAAGGCCACGACAGATGCCCAGGAGTCATCTGATGCCTCCTATTTCGAACAACATGCTCTTTCCTACACCGCATAGCTGCACGACCAAAGATAATCCCATATATAGACATGGTCAAATGGGTAATTGACGATGCAGACATTGCAGACCGAACATACAGGAATCACAAACAAGAGGTCATAGGGTCTTTTTCAGCAGACAACCTATGAATAATGTACCAGTTACCAGAGCTACAAAAGCTCTACAACAAATAGTTCCTTGAGAAATTTTCCAAGGAAAATGAAGACCGAACAGACGTCATGCAAAACTGGACATCAAGTGAAGGCATTCTCAAATGGGATAAAATGGGTATGTACTCTACGACATCCATTTCCCCCCCTCATAGTTTCACAGTAGCAATGCTATTTAGATTATTCAGTATGGCTCCCATTAATAGATGCAGCAGTGAATGCAAAAATAATGAACTGCGCTCAAATTCTATCAGACAATTTGGATAAAGCTATTATAGAATATAGAAGGAAGAAAAATTCTTCTCTAAGAGTGTTTCCCCCCTTTTTCATGAGTTCTTTTGTAATGGATGAATTCTGTTTTAGTTCTAAATTTCCCAATATGGGATGGAAGTGGATTGTACAGGCTTCGCTTCCCATCCATATGTACCGTAAGATTTTGTGGGAATCTCAATTTCACCCCCATTTTTATGAAATATATCAAGGATTTATGCTAACCATCCATAAAGAAGTGTACAACCAAACCGCCCCTAGGTTTTCTAAAGAGGCCGAGGTAGATATCTTTCCAGTAGCTAGATGGTTTGGGGAAGAAACCTTTACCTACATCAGAGTTTTAGGGAGAATAGCTTCACCACATGTTCTCCCATATTACGTCCCCGACAAATTAATGGCCAGAGAAATAGCCTACCAAACAACAGGGGAAGGTGGATTAAGTAGAGGACTAAAAGAGCATAAGACGACCATTTGGCCTACATTCCCATTACAATGTGGTGCATTTACGCTACATGATTTTGGACATGCAAAGAAGAAGAAGAGATTACTAAATCTTAGAAATTAGCTACACTTCTGGGAAGGCAGTATGACCCAAATGACACTGTTAAGGATTTTACTACTATGGTAAAAGTAAAGTAGTTCACCCATGAAGGGTACGACTTTGATGACCTCTTCCTATAGGCAGAAACATATTCACAAGTGATTCATTTTGCGTCGGTACTTTTAGCCTTAGATGATCTTAGGGATTTCCATGTGTATAGGGAAAGAATATCATTGAAGGTCCCATTGGACCTATTGTAGATAGAACCAATAAGGGAGACAACTCCTAGTGTAAGCTTGGAGGACAGCTCCAAAGAAAACTATGAAGAAGAGACCCAAGAGAGATATACACATGAGTTAGAGCACTTAGAGAATTAGTCTCAAAATGGAGGAGGAAACACAAATAAAGAGTCCAAGAAGGACACAACTAGAACTATAGAAGAGATGGCTGAGCAAACCTCAACAAAGAAACAAGCGGAAATTGCCTCTACATCAACTCAGTCAGGTAAAAGCCCAATTATTGACTTGGAACAAGAATAGTTCAACAAAAAGCTTCACATAGATTCAAACTCTGAGCAAACATTTGAGATATTGACTCCTAAGCAAACCCAGTACAATTCAAATCTAGAAACGATAGAGGAAGGAGTTAAGGGCAATCAAGATGTTGAAATCATTCCTACTACTCCTACTTCGGAAATTGTTTTGAGAGTTGAAGAAATACCTCCACTAGATGTATGATATAGACCTAACCACAAAGCTGTGGTCAAGAGACAAAGGAAGAAAAGAAAGCTAGACCATGTAGCTGTTACAACTTCCGAAAATGAACCAATGGACATCATTTGGAAGGACCTGCCCATGGACCCATCTGAAAAGCACACAAAATTGTCGCAATTCGTAGGAGCCTATGCCACAAGAACTATTGACAAAGTGAAAGAGGTCCAAATTCTACTTAAGGTAAAAAACAAAGAATTCTACTGTTAGAACAAAAATTAGCTCAGGAAAAATCTAATCAACAAGCAGAATTACAAGTAGCCCAGCTCCAATAGGAATTTGAACAGATGAGAATACAACATCAGGACAACTTAGCAGAAAGAGATGCACAGATACATGCTATGATAAATAAGTTTAAGGATAATCTGCAAATAGATGAGTTCATAAAGGAAGTGTTCAATCTTAATTCCCAACTAACGTAGTAGAAGGAAGGACTTTGCCAGAAGATCTCGCAGATGAGTCCTTATTGTGAAACCAGTGATAAGTTAACAAACCAAGTCGTTGACATGAGACTTGAGTATGAAGAAATCCATAAAAGTATGTATGAATTTATCACGTGGCAAGAATCAGAGGATGGGAGAAAGGCTGACCTATTGAAGTTGGAGGAATATCATAAAGACATCTTGTTCACAGATTGAGATTCTAAGATGAAACAAGTGGAAAGGGCAACAACGATAGAAGCATCAACAAAAAAATAGAATAATAGAAGCCATCAACGAAAATATTCATTGAACCAATTTGGTTATGGAATGTATACCAGGATTTCTTCCAAATGTCAAACAATTAGAGCAACAATGGAGACAGGAAGCGCAAGAAAAGGAGGAGGCAATCAGACAGGTATGCAGGTTGAATTGGGAAGTATACTGGTAGTTTTTAGTGAAACCATAGAGCCAATGGATGAACTTGAGGTGCTTAACAACCTCCACACAAAATATGGTTCCAACACTGACATACGCCATATTTGCTGGGCAATTAAAATTTGCGATCAGCCAATCGACTCAGCTCAAGCTAATGACTAATATTTCCGATCTTAGAGATCAAGTCCAAAGGAGTTAGTCATTTAATTTATTACATCTTCTGAGGAAGGTTGTTTAAACCTCCTCAACTATTTTTTGTAATAATTTATTTTAAGATCTATAGTTTAGTATTTAAACCCCTCTCATGCATTTAGAGAGGGGTCTAGAAATTTTATCAGAAACATTCTTCGAAACATTGCACTTCTATACTTTTGAGGAAGTTCTGATGAAATGAATGGAACAAGAACTATTTTCTTTAAAATACCTAGCATTCTCTACTGAAATGCACTTTTTTACTCTTAGAATGTGTTGGATTGATTGAAATTGGGTTAATATTGCTGAAGCACATGAGCAGGAATCATCATATATGGTACTTTTATCTTAGATCTTGTTTTATCTATGTATCAGACAATAGTTCTTCTTTAAATTGTTTTATGTGTGAAAGTCTGAATTACAGTTTAGCATTATTGCACTTTTGTATGATGTTAGATTTGACTCTATTTTGAATACATGAATGATTTTATATCCGATATATCTTTCTCAACCATTTTGTCTAACTATTTATCCAAAATGATTACTGTTAAACGATTTAACTTCTTATTGTAGTTGAATGATCTTTATTACCAATTGTTGTAAGACATAATTGTAGATCACATATTGTATTTAATTCCTGGGTATATTTATAACTAAATAGTGCTAAACCAGGATATATGCATGTGTTTATTGGTTAGATTAGATTACACTTAGCGCAATAATTTTCCCGTTACATCGCGCAATCATTTTCCCGTTACATCATATATCACCCCACCAACACTATCAAAATATTTTCTGGGAAACTGGTCCCATTATCCCCAGTCGGAGCCACTACACCAAACGGAAAAGGAGCTGCTAACCAAGGTCTAGACCAGGTGGTTTTCCCCCATGTTGTCGCAACGATTTTCGAGGCTTCAACAGAACCTTAATATTTTCGGTGAAAATTGGTGCCCCTTCTTGGAGGAACCGTGTTAACAAGGTTAACCCTCTCTGTGGACATAGACGAACCCTCTATCCCAATGAGTGGGTATAGTAACTGAAGTGACAATAAACTAGATATCTTCCTAGATTATAATTGAAAAGTAGAACGAGAGAGATGACCTACCTCACTCTAATGCTATTCTGATTTCCTTTGTTGAGATCCTCGAACCACTTGTGTCATAGACTTGTTCCTGCTTCTTTTAGCACTTATGTACCTACACAAGTGATCAAGAGACAACAAAGCATGCCAAAACCAATAGCAAATCCAATAATAACCTACTTAGTTGATCAAGGAATGCCAAGCCAATACATACATGAACATATATATTTTGGGAAGATGAACCAACAGTTGTATTATTATTTAAAGAATAAAGGGAAGCTTACAACCATAGCCTTGATGTTGAAAGGCTCTCCTTGAGTGGTAATCCAAGTCCAAGCCAAGAAACTCTCCAAACACTCCTTCTCCAAGTCTAATGAATAGCCTCTAAGCACAAGCTCAGCATAGGGGTGCAAATGGACATATGCCAACAATTTGGGAATGGGAGAGGAGGAATTTATAGGCTGGGAGAGGGATTTAAGACTTCTCCAAAGACAGGATTAGGCCCACATCTCAAGGAGGTATCTCATAGGGATGAGACCAAGACGTCAAATTAGGAGGATTCAACATCATCTATGCAAAACCACCTCTAGCTTGTCACTCTGGAAGCTTCTAGATCACGACGCTTCTCAACCTCTTTCGCAAAACTACCTTTTTGAGACCATCATGGATATGAAAGGTAACAAATTGATGCCATCATTGACATAACACAGTGAAACAGGCCACCATCGTGGTTTTGAGCTTCATAATAGCGATGACCTTTATTTTAGGGTTTTAAGAGCTATTTCTTCAGGGAAAGCCCCAGATATTTTCCAATCCAAGTTAAAGGAGGGATCTAAACAATATACATGATTGAGTATAGTGCATAATGATCATATTTTAGGCACTTCAGGGTATGTCACAGGGAAGTGCAGGAGGCGTGAAAAAATACTGTGTAATAGATGTGCCCTAAGGCACAAAGACAGAATGAGGAGTTATGGCTGAGATTCTTTACGAGCTTTTGAAAAGGACGAGGACATGCACTGTTAGGAGACCTGCAAATCAAGGAAGCATATACATATACATATTGGAGATCAAGACTTGAAACCATGGCATGGACGCAACCATCCAGATGATGAAGACTATATGAAAAGATCCATGGTATGGGCACAACCATCCAAATAACAAGTATCATCATATAAAGTCCCACAGTATGGTCACAACCATATGTAAAGTAGAAACAAGTGTACAATCATGAATGACATATAAATCCATGTAGCCTGAGTCATAACAAACAAGACTCAAGGTCTTGCGCTCCATCCTGACCCGATCAATGTACAAATCCTAACATGCGAATAAACGTGTTGAAGTCGAACATGCTAGAAAACCACCTAATTACCGACCAATGATGTGGACCATTAATAGGCACGAGAGAAACCACCAATAATGAAAATGGCTCTCAAGGTACAACAATACAATGTGTGAATGTGATAATGAAGCTGAGGTCGAACACTCATGGAATCACCTGATCAAAGCCAATAATGAAGACCTGTCATCGGATGCGAAGAACTGACCATTAAGGCATGCCAACTCTAAGGTATTGAAAGGGAGTTCCTAAGTCATCTTCCTAGATAATGAGCTGAAGTTTACAGGAAGTGACCCATCGAAGGAGGGCAATGATGAATCCCCCATCATCGACATGAAACAAGGAATAAAGTGGAATAATATTCAGGACTGTAGTAATGACTCAAACAATGTATAGGTAAATAATTGCAGATTGGACTTCTCTTGAACATATTGGTGACACGACTCCGGAGTGTGGTAGCATCTGACTTGACATAGGACTAAAGGTCATGATGACAGTATAGAATAGTCAAATGAGAGGCAAAATGGATCACCGAAACTAGGGAGGACAAGTGACTAAGAGAAGATATCCCAAACCCGACACGAGAGAAGAAGAGTGTCATGTTCAAGAGCGACATGCTGCCTATACAAAGGATGTATCATCTTCATTTTCCCCTGCTATTTTTAGCGAGTACCAAAATTATTTTTATCAAAATCTTGAAGGGGATAACATATGCTTGTCATGTAAGTTCATTCTTCGAATAAATCCATCCTAGTAAGTTTTACGAGCCCTAGGAAGGAGAAGCTCGATCTCATCATGGTGACAAGTCTTTCGTTGTAAAGTTTTAACGAGTTCGATGTAAGGATCACTCGGTATATTTTTCATGTTTAGAGACTTTTAAAAAGAGACAAAAAATAAAACTCCATCATGTCCCTTTTCGTAATTTGTCCCTCGAATCTGAAAAGGTAGAAAACAATATCCGAGGGAACCTCTTAACCATATCGACCAAGGTTTACCTTTTTTGTAAATAGTCAACCTCAGCCCGAAAAAGGGGTAAACGTATACTGAGGTGACGTTGATTCATTTACTTTAACAAGTTCAAAACAACAAGTACTTGGCAATATTTTCAATTTTTGACAGCTAGAAAAGAGCTGAAAGATGACCCCAGGGGGGTTCCTTTTTTGTTTGTTTAATGAGTCCAAGAAAGGGATAAAATAAAACTCCTAGAATTGGTCGATAATGATCATTGTTCACATTGAAAGCACCTGTAACTGCACAAGAAACACACCCATTACCTATATTGAGAGAAAATATTAAAATATTATGAAAAATATTGACAAAATGACTTTCAAAACTTATAAATAGGTAAAATTAATTTCATTTTTCACCATTATACCAAATTGAGCCCTGAAAGCGCTTTTTGTGCCCTAATTCTCTTGATTTTCCAATGGCTTCTGCGAGAGATCTAGGGTACTATTTCACGAATCATCTGCGACAAATAAGAGCCTCAACTCTTCTATTGCATTTTATTACTTTTATTATGCATTTTAAATGGTGATTTTTATGCTATAAAGGAGGATTTAAAAAAATTAGGGCACCGACGACCATCACGGGTATGGCCATCGGACCCGCGATGGTCGCGCTTGAGCCTAAAGACTCGCGCAATGCCATCTCACTTATTATAAAAATAGGCACGATGGTGCCGAGGGTGATTTTTTGAGAAATGAAACTCGCTTTTAAGCAAAAAATGATGATTTTGATCCATGAAAAAGGCATTAATAAGTGCTAAATGTTATTTTTCAGGAGAATATGGTCTTGGAGTGGAACAAAAGAGGCCATGAGGCCAAAGATCATCAAGAAACTCAAGATACTGCATGCATAAATAGTTTGAGGGATTGTGGATTGCTAAAATTCTTCAGGACCCCAGGGTTAAGAGCTTAGGTGGAATTGCTATGATCAACCTTTAGGATGTAGATTGAGAGATCTTCATCATAAAAGGGCAAGAATTGGAACTTGAGGAGATGGACATCTATTTCATCACGAGATTATCCTGTCGAGGAGAAGTAGTTCAATTCATTGGGTCTCACTAAGGAGGTGAGAGTACTAGGGGTTTAGTCCAGAGATATTGTCCCGGTGCCAAAATAACCAATGAAGATAAGGTGAGTATAGCAATAATCATCAACAACCTCATCTTGAGAATGATTTTTTCACTATGGCACATGTATCTGACATGGAAGCCTTGCATGGCTTCAAAATCTCAGTTCCAATATGTTATCGCATGCTTGACCCCCGCTGTCTTCAATTGGCGTGGAGGCCTTTTGGAAAGCATGAAGCGACAACTGACCAACAGTAAGCATGGACACCTGAAGCAATTCAGGTTTAGTTCTATCTTGGTGACCTTATTTTTGGAGCGAGTGCCCCTCTTCTAGTATCAATGGTCAGAAGTACCACATTCTGCCCCTCAAGATCCGAGACTCATGAGCTGGACCATCTCATCCCTCAAGGAGGCACAGGTCAACATATGCATTATCCACCACAGTTCTTCATTTGGCTAGAACACCAACTACTCATGGAGATGACTACGCTTATGCAGGAACAGATTTCAGGTGGGATCCAAATCTACCTCTACCACCAGGCAAACAGTGGACCGATGCAGGTAAAAACTTGTTTTTTGGATTTTTTCAAGTTTTATGATTTTTTATAAAAGTGTAAAATGAGACTCAACTTGTGATAAATGTGTAGATTTGGGACTAGAGAGACCACCAGGCATGACACTGATAGCACGACGAGCTATACAACAGATAGTGGGTGCAGACTATGAGGAAGGGGCAGACCCCTTAGCTGAGATGGAGCGTAATTTGGAGGCAATAACTCGTGGGGTTTATGCCACTATCGATGATGTTCCACTGCATTGTCAGAGACACATTATGGGAGTCTATGTGAGACTGCATCGGCTGCTAGGCCGAGTAATCTGAGGGATCTCGTGCTACCATGAGCACCGAGCAATTTGACCGTTTATCTAGTCTTTTACACATTTTGTAGGCTTTGAATGCCAAGTGTCCCAGAACACTCTATTTTTTGATATTTTGATGTAAACACTCCGTCAGACGTGATATATATATATATATATATATATATATGTTTTATTTCTACTTATGTGTTCATAACATGATCAGTTTTATAAATGACACAAATGTCTATCAAGAACAAAATTTGCCAATGCATCTGATAATGTATTTAAATTATGTGGAATATGTTGATATGTAATGTAATCAAAATTCCTTTCTAGCAATCTAACATGTAGATACACACACAATATTTGTGGATTTCTCACTGAATAATGATTATTTAATTGTAACACAATGAGCTGTGAATCCAACTTGACAACTAAATCCTAATGCCAAGAGAAACTGCTTCTGACAAGAGTTCAATAACTGCACTATATTCAACAATATTATTGGTTGTTCGACCAAGGCAGATACCTTGTAAGTTAATCAGCTTACCATTAGGGTCATAGAGTACCCATGTTGCGGAAGAGTTTCGTTTGCTACGACAAGCACCATCAGCAAAACCAACATAATGGCTTGACAACATCTGCAAACCAAGTGGAACATAGGGTAAGCAGAAAAACACATGTCTGCAAAGCAAACAAACACACCAAAAATAAAAAACGCACACTAATGAATTAACACACTAATGTACAAAAGTTATTACACGAATTTCACGCATAATACTTTTTGAGATACAACCCATTACGGGGCTGTGACAATGCATTTTCCTCATAATCACATAGCACATATGCACCTTTTTGTAATACACGCTTGACAATGTAGGGCCCATGCCACATGGGTTTGAACTTTCCTCCCCCAAATTTATTGTTGGCTTTATTGTAAATAAAGACCAAGTCACCTTCAAAAAAAGTGTGAGGAGAAACAATTCGGTTAAAATGAGCTTTGACTTGCTTCTTTTGAGCTTCGATGGCCATCACAGTAATGCGACGGGTCTTGTCAAGCCTCTCAAGATATAGAAATCACTCCTCTTCTGGTGAGGTATTCAGAAGAAGTTTGATAGCTATATTAAGTGAAGGGATTTCACATTTGATGGGCAGATTTACCTCTAAACCATACACCAACTAGAATGGAGTGAATCCAGTGGCTGTCTTAGTAGAAGCTCTGTAAGCGCAGAGAGTTGAGAATAGAATTAAATGCCAATCCTTTCGATGCTTCCCAACAGTATGCTAAAGCATAGTAATCAAAACTTTATTAACTGCCTCAACTTGGCCATTGGCCTGTGGATAATAAGGAGTTGATCTATCATGGCGAAGGCCCAACTGAGCAGTCAGCTCTGCCGTCATGTGCATGGTCAGTCACAATAGCTTACGAAACTCCAAAACGTGCTATGACATTGTTAAAAAGGAACTAAACAACAGTAATACCGTCAGCATTGTATGTAGGCATCACCTTGACCCATTTAGTAAAATGTTTGACGATGACGATGATATAAACATACCCCCCGGTCGAGCGAGGGTTACATGTTATGAAATCAACGCCCCACTTGGAAAATGGGCCAATGGTAATTACTGGGTGTAGGGGTGCAGTTGGGGCACATTTCTTGTAGTTGAAAATATGGAATTCATGGCATTTTTAGATAGCTAGAATGTAATCATTAAATATAGAACGCCAAAAATAACCGGCATAGAGGATTTTTTCAGCAGTGGCATATCCAGACATATGACCACCACAGGCACCAGAGTGGCAATCATTTAATACCCACTCAACTTCTTCAAGGGTGAGACACCTGTGAAGAACATAGTTTACACCGACCTGGTACAATGTATCACCGAGGATCCGATAAGGTTGGGACTGATGTCGAATGCGGCATCGGTCAGATCGGGACAGCTCAGATCGGAAATTCTGGGTTTGGAGATAAAAATAATGTCTCCATACCATGGGTCAAAAGTGTTGATCAGAAACATAGTTTCATCAGGTATCTGATCAATAAAATCAATTGGAGTGTTTGCAGATGGAAGAGCACATATCAACTGAGCAAGGACGAGCGATTTCTTTGATTTGGTAGCAGTAAATTTCAAATCAAACTCCTGTAGGATCATGATCCATTCAAATTATTTTCCCCCCAGTAACTGACGAGTCAATAATATGTCATGGGGTTTCAATCAGAAATCATAGTGGTTTTCTGTAAAAGGATATAGTGTTGAAATATTTGGACAGCATGCACCACCGCCAAGGAAATATTCTCGACATGAGCATATCAAGACTCAATATCAAGAAGATTCCAACTTAGATAATAAACCACGTGCTCGTTTCTGTCATTATCGTCCTGAACTAACACCATAGAAATAGTGGTATCGGTTGCAACCAAATATAGGATGTAATCCTGACGATAATCGGGGGGATGCAGTAAAGGAGCACTAATCAATGTGTACTTTAAATCATCGAAGGATTTTTGGGAAACTTCATCCCAAATAAAAGGGATCCCCTTCTTAAGTAAGCAAGTAAAAATCTTCACAAGTTTTGCATAATTAGGAACAAATCGATGAAGAAAATTAGCTTTTCCCTGCAAGCTCTGCAATTGCAGTAATGATGTAGGGTGGGTAAATTGAATATGGCCTCAACTTTCAAAGGATCAATCTTGATACTTCACGAGACACGACAAAACCTAAGAGTCGGCCACACTCGATGCAAAACACACTTTTGTGGATGAGATGGATATTGTAATGTCGACATCATAAAAAGATGGCTCTTACGTGATCCGGATGGTCGCGATGATTAGCTGAATGAGCTGGAAAGTCATCGAGGTATGGTTGAACAATGTGTCGAATGCGATGAAATGCATATGACGATGCTCGTTGGAAGGTAGCGCTAGCATTCTTCAAGCCGAAAGGAAGATTTTTGTAAGCGAAAGTACCCCAAGGACATATAAAGGTCGTTTTATATTGATTGGTAGGTGAAATGTTAATCTGGTTATAGCCAAAAAAACTATCCATGAATGAAAAAATCTCACTCCCAGTGCATTCGTTGATGATTTGGTCGATAAAGGGAGTGGGATAATTGTCCTTAGGACACACACGATTTATATCGTGGTAATCAACATAAACATGTATTATGCCCTAGTTTTTGGCAACATGGACAATATTGGACACCCAATCCGTCAATGGAATAAGATAAATGAAACGTACTTTCAAAAGCTTCTCTACTTATGCTTTGATAACAACAACCTTTCGAGGGTGCACAGGGCGAAGCCATTGTCGAACATGCTTAGCACCGAGATAAGTCGAAATCTCATGCACCACTATTGTTGGATTGATACCAGGCGTTTCCTTGTATGACCAAGTGAAAATGTCTCGAAATTCTTTAAAAAGCTAAGTATAAATCTTGATCTCATCTAGAGAACACAAAATCCCAATATGAATGATCTCGACAATTCCCGGTTTAATGAAAATGTCAAGAGGCATTATAGCAGTGATGTTTCCCATATTATCCTTTGACAAGACTTCATGCACTAGGACAAGTGTCTGAAATGGAGGTGTAAGATAATGAGAAACATATGCTTCAAGACAGGGAGGCATCTCATCGAGGCCAGGAATAAAAAAAGAATTATGATGTAGACCATTCCATGGAGTTTCATCCAGATACATGACCTCAACAACGCTCTCATCGGTGGGGAATGTCTCGTTCAAAGGATACAGAGAATCCCAAGAACCAAGCCATGGAGATGGCATGTAAATGTCAAGGTTCATACTGAAGACAGTATGAATTTCTAAAGCGGCCATCGAAGCTAAGACAATTTCTTGATAATTTTTCTCCAATGGACTTAAAGACATAACATTTCCAAATGAATCAATTTTAACTTCGGTAGGGATAATCCAAGGATTCGTAGACTCCGAGATCATATTGATCGAATGAACATTTGGAGGTGGTAAAAGTATCCATTAAGGAAGATTCTTTGAAGATACCTTCCCCCACACTCTCGTAAGGAATCTCAGTATCTCCCACGTAAGGAATGTTGTCGTTTGATGAACGAGAAGAAAAGAAGGATAGTTGATCAACTGTGACAATTTTTCGTTCATGAGGAAAATAAGGTACGCGTAACAAAGAACACCACATAAAACCTGGCATGGTTCCAGCTTCGCCCGAGAAGAAGGTTGTAGTTGAGATTTGCATCTACAACTTCTACTTCTAATTCAACTGTCTTTCCTTCTAATGTAATCAGAAAATTGGTGAGAATACCATAAGGACGTGAACCTCTACCACCAAAGGATTCCAAAGTGTTCAGATTCTGGTTAAGAGAAGGAGATCCAATGGCTTTCCAACACAAAACTGACATTATGTAGGTCGAGGCACCTTCATCAATGACTGTTCGATGAATCATATTTCCTTTGATAAGGACCTGTATCGGAGATGCAATCTAATTAGGAAGACGAGGCACACGATTCTCTAGATCGAAAGTAATCAGAATTGAATCGGAAGGATTGATAGAACCTATAACAGACAAGAGTGACTTCCGCGGCATTGGAAAGGATTAGAGAACCTCCAAGGTAGATATCACTGAAGGTGCTTGAGCTAAGTCCTCAAAAATATTGTAATGTAGCGCAGCTCCAGCATTCGGATTGAAGGATGACTTCTGAAGAAAACCTTTGAGAGGTGGTCGAATGACAGACTCACTTTTAGGGCGCTCGATATGGAGTAGACTAGAATCACATGGAGTAGAAGTAGAAGGAGTATCGGTGGCTTCTTTTTCCATAATTTGTTTAGGTGTCGATTGATAGTCCTTTGTTCGAGTAGTGATTGAGATAGGTGATGAATCTTGCATCATGAACACTTGGGAACCCGAGGAAGTAGAAAAATGAGGTTGATCTACCAACTAGGTCTGCTGTGATGGAAAGTGTTCTTTTAAGATAGCCAAAGTCCCTTTCAGCAAGTGACTAACTCTAGATTGTTGGGGACAATCCTTAGTGTAATGATCCTCCTCACAGATGAGGCAAGGATATTTCAGCTTTCTTATAGAATCATCATCAACAGATGATTTAGGAGGGTCTTGTTTTGGGGCATCGACTTTGGCCTTACCTTTGCCCTTATTTTTACCTTTAGAGGTCTTTTTCAATCCTCTCTGCAGACATCAATGATCCCTCTAGCCCAATGAGTGGTTGTAGCAACTGAAGTGTCAATCAACTAGACATATTCCTAGATTATAATTGAAAAGTAAAACGAGAGAGATGACCAACCTCACTTTGATGCTATTTCGATTTCCATTTTTGAGATCATTGAAACCTCTTGTGTCACAGACTTGTTCCTTCTTCTTTCAGTGCTTATGTACCTACACAAGTGATCAAGAGACAACAAAAGTATGCCAAAACCAATAGCAAATCCAATAATAACCTACTTAGCTAATCAAGGAATGCTAAGCCAATACATACATGAACATATATATTTTAGGAATATGAACCAGCAATTGCATTATTATTTAAAGAATAAAGGGAAGATTACAACCATAGCCTTGATGTTGAAAGTATCTCCTTGAGTGGTAATCAAAGTCCAAGCCAAGAAACTCTCTAAACACTCCCTCTCCAAGTCTAATGAATAGCCTCTAAGCACAAGCTTAGCATAGGGGTGCAAATGGACATAGACCAACCATTTGGGAATGGGAGAGGAGGAATTTATAGGCTGGGAGAGGGAGTTAAGACTTCTCCAAAGATAGGATTAGGACCACATCTCAAGTAGGTAGCTCATAGGGATGAGACCAAGAGGTAAAATTAGGAGGATTCGATGTCATCTATGTGAAGCGACCTCCAGCTCGTCACTCTGGAAGCTTCTAGATCACGAAGCTTCTCATCCTCTTTGGGAAAAATTTCTTTTTGAGACCATCATGAGTATGAAATGGAACAGAGGGATTCCATCATCGGCATAACATGGTGAAATAGGCGACCATCACGGTTTTGAGCTTCATAAGAGCGGTGACCTTCATTTTAGGGTTTTAAGAGCTATTTCTTCATGGAAAGCTCCAGATATTTTCCAAGAAAAGTTAAGGGAGGGATCTGAAATGTATACATGGATGAGTATAGTGTATAATGATCATGTTTCGGGCACTTCAAGGTATGTCACGGGGAAATGCAGGAGGTGTGACAAAACATTGTGTAACAAACCCTTACTATTATTAGACTGAAGCAAGGGATTTAAAGGGAGCTACTTCAACCTCTATGATGAGACGCTGTCTACTTCAACCAAAATTTTATTACTTGTGAAGGATATCACAGTAAGGTATACCAATATCATATATGTATTTTGATGCACTTCGCTAGAATCAAGGCCATGAATATGCCTTTTTACCTTTTGAAAAGTTTGATGAGAAAGTAGATTTTCCTATAGATTCACAACTCATGTAATGTACTAAAACACAAGACAATCATCTACTCTACTCTTTAAACAATGAAAACCAATGATCGATGAAAACAATAATCGACAAGAGGAAGATAATCAAAGACACATAACACAATTGTTTCTTTGGGGAAAGCCACTGCTCAAAGCCCTGACTATATATTGCATTAATAAGAAATCTCAGTGACCAACACAAGCCCGCACTGACCAACACTTAGCCAATTTCTACTACCTGTTGAGCCCCTATTTCCTTGTGCAATTCCTAAGAGGAATAACCCATATTTAATTGGGAATTCCTTCTTCTAGAACTACATGATCCAAATATAGGTCCTCTTTTGATTGCATGCATGATATGTACAACTCAGATCATTCTACAACTGATAGTACACTTTTCGTGCACTCTAGTCTCAACTAGGTCTTTCTCTAAAATGACATGCATGAGTTTCTCATGAGGGAATCTTTAGTTAGCTGGAGTAGCATCTAAGGATGCACGAGTGTACCAACTCACTACTAATCCTCTACTAGTTCCACAAACAGTTAGAACTAGTCTAACTGTCAATAACTCAGTCAAACTGAGTTATCTAATTACAACTCAAATAAACTCATCTGGAATCCTTAAAATTTAGGGAGAACATATATATGACTACAAAAATACTTCCAACTCAAAATTCCTAAGCTAATTAAGTTAATTAAACTCAATTAACTATTTACAAGTAGCTATGAGAATAGAATTTCATTTTAATTTACAGTTTAATTCAAGGACAAATTAAACTGGAACTTTTTGTTGCCATTTCTCAACACTCCCTCTCAACAAGAAAGGCATTATGAGCTACCCCGATCCTATCTCTGTGAAACTTGAATTTACATCTTTACAATTCCTTTGTCAAGATGTCAACATCTTGCTCCTTTGTGGGAATGTACTCCAACAACATAATTGCCCTCAATACACAATATCGAAGATGATGATATTGAATATCTATATACTTGGACCAATAATGAAAAACTGGATTTTCAAAGATTTTGATACAACTCTGATTATCGCAGTAAATCAAAGTTGGATCCGTCTACTGACCAAACAAACCAACCAGAATCTTCCTCATCCAGATGGCTTGATATGCTACCTGACTTATAGCCATGTACTCTGCCTCTATCGAACTAAGTGCAACCGATCTCTATTTCCTGATGAACCAAGAAATTGTTGTTGACTCAATACTGGAGATCCCTATTGATGTGCTCTTCGTGTTGGATGGACTCCCCACCAAATCTACATCGGTGATTCCTTGAAGTTTCACTATGTCTATCCGTTTGTACCACAATCCATACTGAGTAGTTCCCTTGAGGTATCTCAACACGTGATTTTCCGTGTTCCAATACGACCTGGCAAGCCTAACCATTGCTTGACTAAGTTGGTTAACTACATAACAAATATCCAATCATGTGTTAACCAAATAAATGAGTGAACCCACAAGCTACCTGTAAACAATTACTTCCACTACTTCCCTTGAAGTAGCATCCTCCTTCCTCCTGTTACCTTCTAGAGGAGTCTCCATGGGTTTGCTGCTTTCCATACGGAACCTCCTGAGTATCTCATTGGCATACTTTCCCTGAGACGAATAGTTTCCCATCATCCTTCCATACTTCCATGCCCAAAAATTAATGCATGAGCCCCATGTCCTTTATCTCAAACTATCTTGCAAGATCCTCCTTGTAATACTTGATCATGTGATCACCACCTGTCAAAATCAAATCATCGACATATAACAAAATGATCAACAATTTACCTTCCTCCACTATGTGGTACAGGTTTTCATCTGCTTCACTCTTGGTGAATCCCAACTCGGTGAAGTAGCTATTGATCCTGTTGTACCAAGCACGAGGTGCTTGCTTTAGCTCATACAATGCTCTCTTGAGTTGGCACACATGCGAATCACAGCTGAAGGTCTCAAAACCTTTACGCTTCTCTATGTACATGTCTTCCTCAATCATGCCATTAAGGAAGGATGTCTTTACATCCATCTGATGTATCTTCCAACCCATCTGTGTTGATAGTGCCAATATAGATCTGATCGATGTGTACCTTGCAATAGGAGAAAAGGTCTCATCATAGTCAATCCCCTCTACCTATGAAAATCCATGGGCCACAAACTTGCCCTTATGCTTCTCCACACTACCATTTGCAACTTGCTTTACCTTGTAAAGCCATCGGGAGCTCACCATTGACTTTTTCGCCGGTCTCGGGACCACATCCCAAATAATGGTATGAACTATGGAGTCATACTCCTCCAGCATGGCACCAACCCAAACTAGTTTCTGCACTGCCTCCTCAAAGGAAGATGGCTCTGTCTCAACACATCCGCTCATAAGATTCATGTATCTAGTGTACCTCTCAAGTGACCTCCTCTACCTACCTGAGATGTGGGTTCTACCACATTCTCCCCTGCATCATGCAATACCCTGTCAGTCCTCTCCGGTGCACTTTCTCCCATCTCTGGAAGACTATGCCTGAGTGGTTTCCTCCAATCCCTATGCATGTGGCGCCTCCACATCAACCTTAGGCTCCTCAACCTTAGGATCTAAAAGCTCCTGAACTGCGTGTAGCTCAATCTCCCTCTCAAGGGAACTCACATGGCCTTCTCCTTGTCGAATCTGACATCCTTGCGAACCACTATCATTCTCCTCAGCGGCAAGTACACCCGATAGTTGTGAGGTGTGTCAGTTTACCCCACAAATATCCCCAACTATTCTTTCAACTCAAGCTTCTTCCGTTCATCTTTGATCACATGGAAATATAATGATGAACCAAAAATCTTGAAGTGACCAACATCTGGTCTCTTACTGGAATAAGCCTCCTTTGGTGTCTTAATCCCAAGAACCCGATGTGGGCTATCGTTCTGTAAATAAAATGTAGTGTTGCATACCTCAGCTCACAAGTGTAGTGATAGGCCTTGATCATACAACATCGCTCGTGCTGCCCCTACAATGCTTCTATTCTTCTTCTCTTCCACCCCATTCTGTTGTGGGTTATGGGGTGTCGTCAACTCTTATTTAATCCCTTCTACCTCATAGAATTTCTTAAACTCATTTGAGACATACCACCATTATCAATCCTTTGAGCTTTAAAATTCTTGCCAGAATCTTTCTCGACCAATGCTTTAAATTCACAAAACCTTGTGAAAGTTTGATCCTTCTTTTGCATGAAAAATATCCAGCATTTACAAGAAAAGTCGTCAACAAAAATAACATAATACCCGTGTTTGGTCTTTGATGCTATCAAGAATGGTCCATGCACATTTGAATGGAATCACTCTAGAATCACCTCTCTTCAACTGTCTCTGTCATGAAAGGAAGCCTTGGTTTATTTTCCCAAAGTACACCCCTTGCATGTATCAACTCGCTCTAGCATACCTTTGGGAAGACCAGTAGAGATCCATTTCATGATTTTCAAAGCCCCATGATGCAAGTGACCCAATCACCTGTGCCACAACTTGCCAACATCTCAGCTCTACACCTTCTCTACTTTCATGCTCAAAGCAGCACAATCCTCTACCTCCAACTTATAGATATTCTTAACTCGAATCCCTATCTTATTTACCTGACCCGTGTCTATGTGTCAAAGGAACACCTTTCCTT
Source organism: Pinus tabuliformis (assembly GCA_031772625.1). Classification (NCBI taxonomy): domain Eukaryota; kingdom Viridiplantae; phylum Streptophyta; class Pinopsida; order Pinales; family Pinaceae; genus Pinus; species Pinus tabuliformis. The sequence continues at coordinate 440,804,114 of CM062817.1, forward strand.
TCAAGAAAATCACATCATAGCCTCTATACTCAAGCATGGTGACTGATACTAAGTTATTCTTCAACCTGGGCACATAAAAAACATCCCTCATGGTGAGAGGAGCACCCTGCTCCCTATGAAAAGTAAATGTGCCCAATCTAGTAGCACTATACCTCCCGTTGTCACCCATCTCGATATGCATCTAGAGATCCTTCTCCTCCAGGTCACTAAACAAATCCTTGACACCAATCATGTGGAATGAAGCTCCACTGTCAAAGTATCGATGAGAGTAAAGTACAATTCGAATTGAGAGGCCAAAGCCTAATTGGACGCTCCTCCTGAAGACTTCTTCTTGGACTTCTTGAGCAGACAGTTTGTCGAAAAAATTCCCAGCTCATAATAATGAAAGCACTTAAATTTCGACATGTATTTCTTCTTGCCTCCATGCCAAGAATCTGATTTGGAATGGGAAACCTTCCTTTTCCCCTTACTTTCCTTACCCACTAAGGCACAATTTTCCTCATCATCAGTCTTTGATGAGGAACCATCTCTGGTGTTCCTTCTGATCTCCTCCTGCATCAAATCCGACCACATTCATTCCCAATCTGGAAGATTCTCCCTACCATAGACAGAGTCTTGATATCTATTCCAATCTTGGGAAGGCCTAGGAGAGTTAGGCTCACAATATCATCGTCGAAAATGATTATTCCAACACTTCCAATCTCATCATGATAGTGAGTGAACTTGGTTAAGAATTTTGGAATGGTCTTGCCTTTCTCTGTCTTGATTTTTCGAAGTTTGTCTTTCAGTACCAACTTACTATGGTCATTGTTGTTTTGGAATAGGTCTGTCAATGCTCTCCACATAGCATACAGAGTTTCCTTCCCATGGAGACTCGATACAATGTGGTCTTGAACTCCCTCAAGGATTATCCGCCTCGCCTTCGCCACACACTTCTTCCATTCAACCAAATTTTGTGCATCCGATGCTGCTGGATTAGGAATGTCTTTCTCAATGAATTACTTGAGGCCATTATCCTCTAGCACAACCTCCATCCTATCCTTCCAGGCTACATAATTCAATCTTCCTTCCAATATGTACTTGAGCCTCAAATCGTAGAAATCCATTTGCTGATATTGAAGGATGTATTGCAAATTCAAATTTCACTTGCAACCCAAAACTCAAAACTTCGAAATCTCCTCTAGGATATTGCCGTAAGCTTTGATACCATTTATATTTTCCTGTAGATTCACAACTCATGTAATGTACTAAAACATAAGACAAGAATATACTCTACTCTTTAAACAACCGAAACCAATGATCGATGAAAACAATAATCGACAAGACGAAGATAATCAAAGACAAATAACACAATTGTTTCTCTGGGAAAGCCACTGCTCAAAACCCTGACTATCTATTGCATTAATCATAAATCTTAGTGATAATACAAAGCTTGTTCTCACAAGAACAATTCCTGCACAAGTATGATCAACTCTTTGCCTCACAAGCCCACACTGACCGCCACTTAGCCAATTTATACTGCATGTTGAGCCCCTATTTCCTTGTGCAATTCCTAAGAGGAATAACCCATATTTAATTGGGAATTTAAAATTAATTAACTATTTACAAGTTTCTATGAGAATATAATTCGATTTTAATTCATAGTTTAATTCAAGGACAAATTAAATAGGAATTTCTTGTTGCCATTTCTCAACAGAGAATGGATTTGGAGCTTTGTAAGAGGAATAATCCTAAAACTGCACTCTTTCACTAAGTTCTTATTAATATTATTATCACGGATGAACTATAATGCATTTATATCCCATGGGGACCATTTTCGCAGCAGGCAAAGACCAAACTGCGAGCAACAATCTTACAAATTACCAAAAAGTTGGCAACTAGAAATGGAAAGGGGTTAGCCATAATGAATAAACCTCAACAACAATATCCTACAAGGGCCTCATGGTGGGAGAAGGGTAAACAAATTGTTGAAGAACATGTTGACATTACCAACGATGATAAGTTTGAACCAATGGAGACCGACATGGCTGATACTCTTGAAGTTGACTCACCATTTCTTATTGAGGGCATCTATCCATCTCAGGATGAGGCTATATAATTCATTTTTGGGGTGATAGAAGACAAATTGAAGTATCAAAAGACAAAATGTAAGGCCACAATTCCCCATCTATTTTGGTTCTATAGTCTAGTGTATCATACTTTTTAAAAAGAAAATAAGAAGCTTTTTTTTCAAAATCAGAAACTTAAGGCTTGGCTATAGAAAATGCGGTCAATGTTTCATAATATGGATAGCCTTATTGATGTTATTGATAAGGCTGAAGGCCTAGAGGATAGAGATGAGCATTATTCCCAACAATGTTCCACAAAATCCCAATACCATATCAGAAAATCTTGGATGATATTATTACAAATGCATACACTTTCCTTCAATTGAATCCCCACCTTCCTTATCAACAAATGAAGGAAAAAATATTCAACCTTGGAAATGATTTGATAGGTTGTTCAAAAAATGAGAAAACATTGGTGTACTATGTACTTTTCTCAAGAGGCCAATTTGGGGGCCGAAATTAAGAAATGGAAGGATAAGGCCATACAAGAAGAAAACTCGAAAAGGCTGCAAGTGATTTAGGGTTACAGGCCATCACCTATTGAATTCCTTCAAAGGTTACCCAATATACTTACGTGTGAGTTGGGTAACTTTTCAACTTAGAAACATCTCGGTAGACCAACTTCATGTGATTAACAACCTCAGGAATATTTCGATTTATATTTCAATGCTAAGAACATTGATATAATCTATTGTGTGAATTATACCTCTTTGATTTTATTATGACATATAATTCAAGGTGGAACCCTAATCTGTATTGTTGGAGATGTACAAATTAGGGCTCTAATGTCCTATATAACTAATCTCATTTAGTGGAAAAGGTCTCATAATTTTTGTGGGGCTTTAGAGGTCACAGAAAGGCTTCTTTTCAGGGAGAAATATCCTTTGACATGAACTGTATAGGATGCTCTAAATAGGCTCAGAATGGACCCCGAGGACACTTTTACTATCTAACACAATTAAAGGTTCAACACAATAAAGTACAAGGTGTTGGTTAGAATTGAATCCTTCAGAGCTCTCCTTATTGCTCAAGATATTTGGTATTGTCTTTCAATATACCTCCAACAAAGAGATCTTTTGGGATATCCTTATTTGTCTGGCCCTCAATCGAGACAATTTTTATACTAGTTCTATACTGAGATTTGGGGCTAGATGGATTGGGTTACAATTCCATTTCCCAATCATCTAGTGCCCCACCAGGTTTTATTAGGCACCCACTCATTAGGATGAGCAGGAGGAAACGACATGATGGCATGAATTGGAATGTTCAAGGGCAGATTACAAGCTACAAAATTGAGCTTTTTGTTGTGAAATTACCTACTTTGTTTTTTACTTATCCACCTATTTTCCCTCAAAATTATCATTAAAACCTTGTACATACACCATGGGTAGCTTAAGGTATGAAATATGTGTTTACTAGTTTTCTTATCACGTTTATATATTAGAACGAGAAGGTGTTAAAATATTATCTATATATATATATATATATTATATAAGTTAGTGACTCTTCATATATAAGAGTCACTAACTTATATATGAAGAGTCACTAACTTAAGCTTGTAAAGGTGCGCACCGGGTATTATGTGATTAATATGCATGTGAATATCGTGAGAAGGGAATAGATGGAATCTACATGTTTAACCACATGTTATAAATATGAAACAACTTCAGTTTGGGAATCTACGAGGAGTTTGGAACATATAGGTGTAGCCACTTACATATAATTACATGAACACTCTGCACGTGACCAGTCACAAGTTGGTATGTTCTACGAATTTCATCTAAGTTTGAGGAAGGTGTTTTTTGTCTGACAAGTTGCTGTTTTAATAATTGAAGATTGTCTAAGATTCCATAGTTTGTAACAATTGTTATAAGACCAAGGGAAAATGAATTATTACCCAAAGGATTTCCTTGTTATGCTTACTCTTTATTTACAGAATTAATGTATCACGTGTTAAACTGTTTTGTTTAAAGTGGCCTCTAATTTCAAACAGTTTGTTGGGACTTAGATTACCCTCCGTCATATAAACATATCTAATCTTAAGCATATGAAAAACATAAAGATAGTGTGTGAACTATACTGTAATTTTAATTACTCTTGATATAAATCTTGCCCATGGATGTGCTAGCTTGTTTACTGAAGTAGACTTAGTGAATTCGTGAGTTCTTAAGTGCAGGCTAAATGTTGAGTTGGGTTGGTCGAGGTAAGGTATTGTGCTGTGTTTATTTCATGTACGTTGTGTTTTTAATTCTTGTAAGTTGTGTATTTGTTTCTTGCAAGTTTTGTATTTTAATTCGATTGCATATCAGGTAGAATCGACTGAATTGATTCAAGTATAATGTGTGTGAGTGTGCTAATTTCATTTCTACAATGTGTTTAAGTTTATTGCATTTCTACAATGTGTTTAAGTTTATTACATTTCTTCCTTTTATTTTCCTTGGGCCATGTTTTAATTTTTGAGTGTGAAGGGCGATGATCCAACTGCTACAAAACGAAAAGTAGTTGTGACACTAGAGACACTATTTTGAAATCAACAGTGGTTGCTACAAAACTGCAACCCTGTAGGTTTTCTTAACTCTAATGGAATTTGTGACTTGGAAATGCCCACCTTCATGTGTCTTGCTGAGCATACATTGACTATAAAAGCTCATTTCATCATGTTTTGTGTCAGTCAATTCCACCTGAAGTCCAGTCATTCAAGGTCCCATTAGGTCACTAGGTTTTATTTTCCAAGGTCCAATAAAACACCATTTCACTGCATAAGGCCAGAAAAGTATGAGAGTGAAGCAAATAATATCCCTTTTCAGTCAAACAAGGGTTTACAAGCATGTAACCATGGTTGCTAAAGTTCCAATTTTGATTTTAAGTAAGAATTTCATTCCATTTTGTAATTTTATTTCAAAAAAGAGAGATGTAATAATTTTTATTTATTTATGTAATTTTATGTTTATCATATGTAATAAGTCACTATTCTTAGTTGTTTACTCAAACTCCATTGCCAATATCATCCAAACCAAAGTAAAAAGTGAAGATTTCCAAAACTTCAGCATCATCCACCTGCAAAGGAAAAAGTCAGAAAGCAAATTAGCAAAGAGGTCAAAAAGATGTCAAATGAACATTAGAAAGTGGGTTTGAAAATAAAATGATCAAATTCACTCACCTTTAAAGGACTTCTTGGCTTCAAACTCAACTTCATTTACCTCCTAACACTCATTGAGAAAACCCCAAGAGAGCCTTTTCACAGTTCTGGGGAAAATCAATAGAAACAAGGTAGGCACTATGCGTTTCCTTCTGGCACTGCGCGTTCACTTCTGGTGTTGTGCATTTACTTGGTGTTGCGCGTTTCCTTAAGGCATTGTGCATTCCATTAAGGGGCTGCGCGTTTTCCAGAGGTGCTGCGCACCTTGCATTGACACTGCACGTTTGTCTAGCAACGCTCCAGTCACCTCCTAAGCTCCTCCAAATCCCTTTCAACCTCAAAACAAGTAAGTACGGGATGTGCTTATCCTCCTCCTCAAGTCAATTCCTAAGTGTTTGAAAGGTTTTATTGAAAATTTGGTTTAATTGTTATATTTAAACCCTAGATGTCCCCCAAAAACTACCTGCCACTCTCATTCCCTTTTATACATTTCCCTCCATCCTCCTCCCCTTTCCATAAACCTTTTTATCCCAGACACCCTCTAACCCTTTGTCCTAAAACCCTAAGTCCTAGGTGATACAACTACCTAAGCTTCCAAACCCTCTATATTGCAAACAAATTTCCCCCATCCCCAAACTATCATACTACTACCCTATATCCCTCTCAAATCCAAATATCCCTTCACCCATCATCTTCATATTTACCCTTCCCCATTTACTATTCCCTAAAACCTACATTCCCCCTACCTTGCTCCTCCCTAGGGTTTAATACTAAACACCATGGCAAAAGGAGGAATACATACCACATAGTGAGGAAGAGGAAATAGATAGAGAAGAAGACAGGGAATAGAGGAGGCCACAAAAAGTAGGCCAGATACATAGGTTTGAACCCATAGATTTCAGGGAACTCTTAGCATCCCCTATGACTGTGACATCCTTCAAATTGCTAGGATGTTATGATTTTTGTGAGCAAGTTCAGGCAGTCCAACATCATCTTGAGTTGACTAGGCTCTTCATTTCTAAACTTCAAGACAACCATGTCACTATAGTAGGTATAACTTTCACTTTATCTACTGCCAATATATCAGCTGCCACCAGAATTCCAGATGTTGGGGAGATATGGTTTAAACAAGGTGATTTGGAGAGGCATTATTATGAGCCTTACATGAAACCAAGGTATAGAAATGAAATAAGGGGCTATTTCCTTTTTCACAACTCCTTGACAGATATGCCCCAATGATGAATATTATTATGAAATATTTCTCATGTGAAGGTAGATTTTCAAGGGTCTATTCTTATCATATCTAGCTTCTAATGCATTTCACTAGGGTAAAAATGCTTAATATACCCTACTATATTTTCAGGAGTGTTGAGAAGATGATCTACATTGCCCAAAAGAGGGAGTACAAATATCAAATGAAGAGCCTATTTCATCATCCCCTCATTAAAATCATAGTCCTTTACCATCTCAAGGAACTCAACATTGCATGGATTACCTTCATAGATAATCCCATATTCACTCATGTATCTACCCAAAATGTTCAAATCATCCCTTCATCATCTCATCCATCCACCTCCATTCCTCCATCTCAGCCCATACATCATTCATCTCATGATTTAGCCTCACCATCAACTCCATCATCACCATTTCATGATCCTATTCACTCACCTAGAAGAGATGAAGTTAGAGAGCAAGAGCACATTGAACATGGTGAGGTCAGCAAGCCTAAAAGGGCTGGTTTGGGTACTTTGGCACATACCTATCAGAGAGGGCATATGCAAGTGTTTGCCCCACAGATTTTGGGAGGGGCCTTGCCTTCTTCATTAGCAAAGCAGGTACAGAAGGGCAAGGAAAAGGTGACAGAGGCAAAGATCTAGCAACAAGAGGAGGACCTCCATGAGATAGAGCAAGATTTTCACTTAGTTGACCTAAGTGAAAATGATGACCATGAGAGCACAACCATTTCCATCAAAGAGAAGGAAGCACTCATAGGGGAACTCCAGGTCAATTTGCAGAGGGAAAAATATATCATCAGATATTATGAGTAGGAAAACAAGTAGTTAGAGACCAAACATGATCTCATGGAGATTCAGCTCATCAAGGAAAAGAGGGAGGCTAAAAAGGCTAAGGCTTCACTTGATGAAGCATATGGAGAATATAGTGACCATCCGGAGGAATAGGTGCCAAAAATAAGGCCAAGGACTAGAGGCCTAAAGAGAGCATTGGAGTTAGAAAAACAAAAAGAGGCTGAACTAGCTAATGAGCTCACCCTAAATGAGAAATTTGCCAAAATGATAAATGAGAACAGGGAGCATTGGCTTGAGAGGGTGAAAACCCATCTTGAAAGCCTCTTAGACAAGGCCAAAAGAGACACTGACATTCAAAGAAATATGGCAAAGTATTATTGCCGAAGAAACCAAATAGCAAGGGCAAAGCTCAAAGCTGTTAGGGCAAGAATTGAAGACCTAACTCACCATTAAGAGAAGAAGAAGCTTGATATACTTGCAGAGGCTTCACTCCATGCCTAGCCACCTCAAACCTCAGCTTCTTGAACAATTTTGAAGACCCTTGGCTCAATTTTTGTCATCTTTCTTTTCCTGTCTTTTTAAGGCAATTTTTGTATCAACAATTTGGTCAAACGTGCAATGCCTTAGGCGTTGTGCACTTTTTGGAGGAATGGCCACCACCATTAGATTTAAAAGGACCAAGAAATCTAGGAAAACCATGTTTCCAGCCATAGAAAGAAAAATAGTGGGTGAAAAAGGCAAAAACCACCTAAAAATCATGCTTCTGCCTCATTTCTGGACCAGGCGCTGTGCGTTTGAGTAGTCTTGGGAGAATGGAATGTTGGAGGGGCAAATCAAGCCCATTTTGAAAACCAAGGGAATTTTTAGAAACTAGATAGGATAAGATTTCCAATGAGATATCCCAAGATAATTTGGACATCAGCAAGGAAGGTAAAAGTCAGCTTGAAGATGGTGCTACATGTTTGACACTAGCGCTGTGCATTTGACACTAGCGTTGCACGTTTGACAGTTAGCCCAAATTTTCATTGTTTCTCTCCAAATTGATTTTTACCTATGGGAAATCAATGTTTTACTGATGTAATTGATAAGGATGATGTAACTATTATATTTCTATTGTTACCTAAGGTAAATAAATTAGGTAAATGGCCTCTCATGGCTTGTAATGAATGAGTTTGCTTAAGTTAGGGATGAGCCACTTTGACCACCCTACACTCTAGCTATCAGTTCAGTTTTTGTTGCAACTTCTCCTCCTCTCATGGATTTTACCCCTAAGGCTAGGATGAGTTGGTTTGAGGCCTATATTATGTAATTTCTCAGTCATTCTACATGTTGGAATCTATTGGATGTTGTACTCATGTTTCAGACTTTGGCATGAAATATATTGGATGAGTTGCAACTATTTTGGTGGGATTTCTGTGGCATGGTATTTTGATATTGTTTCTTCTTTAGTTTCATATATATGAATGTTTTGTACTTCTCATGATCCATTTCACTCTAAATATGTTTGATTTTCAAGGTGTGATAAGCAAAATTCATCTTGTATGCTCTGTTTTGGGAAAATCATCATAGATTGTTTCATTTCTTTAGTTTAAAAAGAATTCACGATCTTCATGCTCTTTTTAGAACCTCACTAGTATAAACCATCTCATAACTATACTACAAAGTGTTAAAGTAACTTTCCTACCTTGCCCCATCAGATGTTTGCAATTCTGGTTCTCTTTTGCCCTGACTTAGTTCATTCTCTAACCTAATTCACTCATCCAGTGACTACCCCAATAAAATAAAATCAAACAAAACATAAGCTACTATATCTAGCCTAAAACCCTAATTCATCCAACCCTCTTGGCTATGATCCTTTGGAGAGAGCCCTCTCCAGCTTGGTAGGGCTAGCTACCAAGTCAAAAGATTGGTCTGTGGTTACCTCAGTTGGACTCTTCCTCAGCCTTGGAGATCCGGAGGAGTGATAACATAGCCCAAATAAAGTGAACCATGTATATTGATGTTGACTTTGTATTTTGTCCTATATTTTAATTCTTCATTCATTTTAACTTTATGGCTTTGTGATTTTATTCCTAAGAATTGATATTAGAGTTGAAGGTTTATTTGGCTGATAAAAATCATAGGAAAGGGGGGTTCTTGGTTTGAGTGGGAGAAAGGGTGAAATAAGGTTTTAGGGTCAAGAATATTGGAGTATAAATAGAGAAAAAAGTTGGAGCATGGGATCTTTCACAGCCTATAATGAAGACACATTCACTTTTAGAAAATTTTGAGATCATCCCCTTAGTTTTCTGTTTATTCCTTAAAATTCTAATGGTTTTATATTTAAGAACACACGATTTATATTTTATGCATGTAGAGTTAGAATGTGGTATTAAGGATATAAAGTAGTCTTATTAGGGTTAGATAATCATTGGTAGAAATCCCTAGGATGAAGAATGCATGCAAAAACACATGCATTGTTTTCCATGCACAAGAGTCACACACATTGGGGTTCTAACAATTTATAGAAAGAATAATATTGAGTACATAGCAGTGATCACACTTTATATAAGGAACAATAGTGAGTTGCTCACATTTTTCCTTAAGGGAACAACTGTGTGCATCATGCAATGGTATTTTTAAGCTTAAAAACTCAATAAATTCAATTCCATATTCATGAAACATTTTTTGGGTCTTTCAAGAGGAGTTTTATTTCTATTATTAACCTTTGAACATTGATATAAGTGTGTTTAAACCTCACTAAACACATGAAACCATATTTTATGTCTTCTTTACGATGATCATATTGGATCCATGTCTTTATGCTTGTGATATGAAGGAGTTTTTCCCCAATCCATAACTTAGGAAGAGGATTTACCATTGAAACTTTATACTTTTTAATATGGTACATACTTAAGTTTTATTTATTGTTAACAATGTGTTCATAATACATACATTCTAGACCAAAATTAATATAAGGAATTCATTATCTATATTTGTTCGAGTAGTTGCATATCAATAACTTGAAGAATACTTATCCTAGTTTATAACCTAGGAAGTGAATTAACTATTCCACCTTTAAATTTTAATGATTGATAGAAACCTTTAAATAAAATAATGATAGTATATTGCGTATGTATGCATATTTGTAAGAATCAATTAAATAAGATATTCTGTTATACTCAAATTATATTGTTTGCATGTCAAACTAGTGAAAGTAGGAAAAAATCAAAAGCATAGTAGTTGTGAGCTCATATTGAATTGTCCTCATATATGGTAGACTCTTGATATGAGAATGTTTAGGGAGATCATCTTAGTAAGGTTTGATATGTCATGGAATTTTTATAATAACATTTGATGAGGTTGAATATCCTATTTTAATTTCATATGAATATATAGGAAGTGGAATTATATTATGCATATATTGTTTTAGTGAATATCATACTTGGATCTAGAAGATGTAGTTATTGTATGACCAAGATAATGCAATGCTTGGTTATCCTTCTCATTAATAGATATGACACATTTGGAACCTACTTATATGATTTGGTAATGCAATCCTCCTTAAATGTCCTTTATTTAAACATGAAGCTCTCCTATTTGTTCACTAGTAATTTATCTTAGATATGATGAGACCCTCCTTAAACATATATTAGACTCCCATTGTTAAAGTCTTGACTTGCATCTTGCCTCTCCATTCTCCTTTGTAATGTTTCATGATTTGGTTTGTGATATAGTGTAATACTTAGGTATTGCTGGCATGCCTCAACATTTGGGAATTTGAATATGTGAAGAGAAGGGGTCTTTGGTGTCGGCCCTTAGTGCGGTGACATATGATAGTGAGTTTTTAGTTGACCTACATAGAAAAGTTTTACTCCCACAACATTGTTACTGTGATTATCATTTATATGGGATTTAGAAACTATGGAAATTTTGGGTGTGATTATGATATGGGTTCTCATGCAAACACCTTGGGGTTTGTTGTGATCTTGCATGGCCCTGGGTGTATAACATATTGAAAGGTCTCATGTGGTTGCTCCATCTATTGAAATTTGCAAGGAATGGCTTATTTGACTTGTGCCTTAGTCAAAAATGCTAATTCGAATTCAATCTCATAAATACTTGAGTTAGTTGCGAGTTAACATGTGTGATGTGGCCTATCACTGAGTTATTGTTACTTAATTTGAGTTAGATGGATTTCAATTAGTTGTGGACTAGTTGATAGCTAAAAATTAGCTATCTAGTGGAGTTAAACTCTAATGTTTGTCAGTTAACTAATCTCTAGTTCTAAAATAGAAATAAACTTGAGTTCTTGAGTTTAGTTGAGTATTTTTTTTGTTAACTCAACCGACTCTTAGTTAACTAGTTGTAGCTGCTAAATTTAGCCCTAGTAGGTCATGCAATTCAAATTACCTATTGAGATTGAAAAAAGGCATAGATCTATTTATTCACTATACACAAGAATTTGTGTAGAGAGCTTAAGAAGCAAGCAAAGCAATTCCCTTGGGAATTGTGTTAGGAAATAGGAGAAATTCCTAATTTTTGGGGGAAAAATGCACTAGGAAATATGAGCTCCTAGCAGGCCTTATTTTCCTAAGTGTTGGGAAAGTCTTGTAGAGAGTTGATTAGTATTGTAGGGAGCTTCACTCTTGAACCAAATTTTATGTAATAGATCAGATTGATCAATTGATTTAATACAAGCAAGCAGGGGTTTTTCCTAGTTGGGTTCCCAAGATAAATTTGTTGTTCTATGTGTGATTGTGTTTCTATTCATTGTTTTTTTTTCATAATTTTTTGGCAAAGAAATCTTGTTTCTTTTATGATCAATTTTCTCTCATTAGAAATTGCAAGGGTTTGAGGATTCTCTACATGGTATCGGAGCTGAAAACAAGATAAAGACCAAGTTCCTTGATTAGATTCAAAGCACATTGAAGAAAAGATAAGTTAGCGTAGGTATTCTAAAAGTGAAAGAATCATGTCTTTCTATGGTTTGAGGATAGAGCATGCCCTAGAAGGGACTTCGAATTTTTGTGTATGGAAGGACATAATGGATTTTGTCTAATATGATAATGGAGTTTTAGAATACATCAAGAATGATATTCCTAAACCTCATGCATCAGATGCAAAAAAATTGACTCAATGGAGGAAGGACACTACTGTTGGGTTGTGTTATATTCTTTTCACAACTACCCCACGCACCTACCTCTGGTTTTGTGCATGGATTTCACACATGGTTTTGGGCATGATCGTTTTCTATCCATGTTATTTTGTAGATCCGGTCAAGGGAACTACGGTTATGTTCTAATCTAGGGTTAATGGATTGGGGTTTATGGATGCTTTGGCATGCATATATATGTAATGTAACATTGAAAGGAATATGGTGAAAAATCAATCTGGTAGTCTTGGTTTTGCGATCCAAGGGAAAATCTCTGTGTATATCTATTTTATGTTTTATGCTCTTGCCATTGTTTATTTTCTGTTTTTAAAATTCGTATGCAGGTGATTTATGTACAGGGTTAAAGGCTACATTTGATATCAAAGTTATTTTGGCTTCAAGGGGACACCTGCTAAGGGGTTTTTTCTCGGGCATGTGGTAGACCCTGTTCAGTGGGAGATATGCGGGATCGATTCTTGTAGAGAAAGAAGATGGCAAGCAGTGGAAAGATAAAGATCGAGAAATTTAATGGTTAGAGTTTTGAGTTGTGGAAACTAAATATGGAGGATCTACTGGTGGATAAAGATCAGTTGATCATGGTAGATCTAGGTACTAAACCAACAACAATGTTAGCTTAAGACTAGGTGAAGTTGGATTAGAAGGAAAAGAGCATAATACGAGTGTGTGTGTCTTATTCAATATTGCTGAATGTATCACGGGAAGCTTCGACGAATGCTTTGTGGGACAAGTTAGGGAATTTGTACCAATCTAAGTCTCTGGTGAATAAATTGTTCCTATGGAAAAAGTTGTACAACCTGAGGATGAAAGATGGAGACTCGGTGACAGAGAAATCGAACAAATTTAATACTATGGTAATCCAGTTATTATCTTTTGATATTAAAATTTAAAATGAAGATAAGTGCATCAATTTGTTGTGTTCTCTACCAGATTCGTGGGATAGTATGGTTGGTGCAATAGGTAGTAATGCAACCACCTTGCAGTTTCATGAAATAGTCTCATCCTTGTTGTTGGAGGAGATGAGATGGAAAAATATGGAGGGCTAGAATGGTGATGCCTTGTTTGTACGAGGATGGTCCCATAAAAAAACAAAAAAATAAGTCCTTGAGTGGGAGATCTAAATCTAGAGGGAGATATCAATCTCCAAGAAAACCCATAAAGGTGTGTTGGAAATGTAGAAAGGAAGGGCACCTCAAAAGGGACTATAAATATAAAGCTCCTGAGAAAGGAAAGGGTTTTGTTGAAGCTCCTTTTGTAGAGGTGAAAACCACCTCAAATGTGTCGAAAAGTGTGCAACAAGAAATGCTTGTTGAGAGTGCAACAAGATGATGGAGCTTAGTGAAAAGAGTCGCCTTCAGTAAGTGGGCCCGCAGGCTGTTTTTGGTGCAAGTCTAACTTTAGACTATGTCTATTTTTAGACATATGGATCATGTCTATGGATTGCAGGTTGTTGTTTATGGATGATTGGTCAAGTTGGGAAAAATAGATGGACTTCTATTTTTGATGAAAGTGTGAGTGATCACAGTGTGAGTGATCAAAGTCTATTTTTAGACTGGCTGTCAAAAATAGAAAAGTCAAATATTATTGTCTCATAATAATATTTGGACTATAAACTTGATCTTATTCTCTTGGAGCACTTCAGTTTGAGCTACAGAGGTGGCACATGCAGCTGTCAGAAGGAAATGCACTTTTCTTATGAGTCAGTTGAGTTGTTGCATGCATGACTTCAGTTAGAACTCAATCAGTTGAGTTTGGTGGAGTTGATTGTGCAGTTGATGGAGTTGTGTTCAGTTTAACTTTGTTAAACTAGTTGTATTTAGTCTAACTGATCAATAGACTAGAGATGAGTTGGGTGAATTAGTTATTAATTAATTCACAAGTTATTAACTCATAATGCAACTATAGAATACATTAGTTAACTCAGTTGCATGTCAGTGCATGTTCAGTTCAGCAGGGACAGGTGTTAGAGAATCAGATTGCTATCAGTTGTGACTATAGTTGTGCACCAGATCTTGCACAATCAAGGGATTGAGTATGCCAATGAGTTTGCTCATGTATTTTCCTAGTATTGTAGCCTTTGCTCACGTCCAACAAAGTGTGAGTGATTATTTTCAGGTGAAATACGAGTTTGGGAAGCCATTCTCATCAGTTCTTGAGCAGGTATTGAGCAGTGGAGGCAGGCAAGCAGTGGAATAGATTTGGAGATCAGATCTTAGCTGTATTGTGTGTAACAGGTGGAGCTGGTACTGGATTGCTTGTGATAAGAATTGTACTTTGTAATGTTACATGATTCAATCAATATAATATACAGATAGTTGGGGTTTTTAGCAAGATGCTTTCCCCGGGATACATACTGTGTTTATGAGTTTGATTGATGCTTCTATGTGTGCCTGTGAATGTTTCTGCTTCTGTAAATTGATGATCAACGTAGAGGAGATTATGTATTATACATGTTCCGCTTATAATTGTATGATCAGGATAATCTCTGTGAATATGTGTTAAATTATTCAAAATTTCTACATGGTATCAGAGCTGCTAGATTTGTAGAAGAGATTTTTACAGGATATCAAGCGAGGATTGATCATCGGATCTATTATTCAGGAAGTGTTTATATTTTATTTCTTCAGGCAGAGTCTGTGATCGGGCCAGGTAGCCTCTGGATTCATCCTTCTTTTGGAAGGTGAGATATCCGGTAAAAGCCCATATAGTCGATCTCTGTATGAGAAATACTTTGTTCTCACGAATTTTAGATCGGAAGCAGTTGAGTTTTTTGTGCTGGTGGAATTTGAATTTAATTCCAAAGCAATAGATAAAAATCAGAAACATTAAGTTTGAGAATGGAGACAGTATGCCCAGGTATCTCACGAAGTTCACCCAATGCTGGGATGAACTGGGAAGTGTGGGGGTGACTGTCAGGATGAGGATGGTGAGTCTAGCACTCCTTGACCTTCCTAAGAGTTGGCATAGCTACCAGGACTCGGTGAATGGAAGGGAGAAACTGCCAAATTGGGAACGACTATGGTTAGATTTGATGCAGGAGGAGATTAGACGGAGCACCAGAGACGGTTCTTCATCCATGCAGGATGAGGAGAACTGTGCCTTAGCGAGTAAGGCGAAGAAGGGGAAGAGGAAGGTTTGTTTTTCTGAATCCAATTCTTCCAATGATGGGAAGAAGGTTGACAAGGCGAAGGTGAGATGCTTTCGTTGTCATGAGTTGGGTCATTATGCTACTAATTGCCCAAAGAAGAAGTCCAAGAAGGGATCCGGGGAAGGATTTGAAGGTGAGGCACTTGCTTCACAGTTTGAGTTGGATTTCACACTCTTCGCATGCATGGTTTCATCCATGATGGGAAGTGGTTGGTTTCTTGACGGTGGAGCTTCTTTCCACATGACCGGTGACAAAAGTTTGTTCAGTACTTTGGAGGAGAAAGATCTCCAGATACTCATAGGGATGGGTAATGATGAGAAGTATAGTGTCTCATGTGTAAGCATGGTTATTTTTTAGAGGGAGCATGGAGCTCGCCTTACCTTGACCGATGTCAAGTATGTACCAGGACTGAAGAGAAACTTGGTGTCAATCATGATGCTGGAAGACAGAGGCTGTGATGTAGCCTTCAGTAAGGGAAATGTTTTCCTTAGACACATCATCACCAGACAGGTGAAGCAGATTGGTTCACGGGTCAAGAAACTGTATGCTCTTGAGGTTCAAGATGCATGCAAAGCCTTGAGCAGCGAGGCAACTGATGGAGACTTGGTGGTTGAGAGGGAGCGTATATTACCTCTCAACATGCAGAGCCAGAAGAAGTCTTAGACGATTGTGGAGGAGCCACGATTGGTGCAGCAGCTTCAGGAGGTTGTGGAGCAGCCACAACAAGGGAAGCTGAGAGGAGATCGAGTAGAGCCATCTACTCATGCAGAGACCTCTAGTAGGGGAAACTTCGAGCCAGGTGGGCTGAGGGATCGCATGCAGCCATACCTCCAGGTAAGAGGTGGGGTGATGTGGATTGATTGTCCCAAGGAGGAGGGGCAGGATCCTTGAGGTACCCGACCTCTTGGATGAGACCTTGCTACGGGAGCCCCAGATGTGTAGTAGCAGGAACTGACTGATTGGGTAGAGACAGATGCAGATGGAGCGGTAGAGAGAGCGACAGTGCAGGGAATCCCAGGACAGCGCATAGCTAGCAGGCTGCAGCAATGCGAGAGGCACAAGTGTTTTGCACAATGCTAGGTGGCACAGAGAGGTGTGCAATGGTGCGAGATGCATGGAGATGTTGCAGTAGCGCAGATGTCAGAGAGGGAGCACTTGTCAGCAGCAGGTAGAGCTTCAGCATCAGAGGGTGTTTCTATCCCAATAGGGAGGTCAGTTGGGAGGTGCAGTGTGGATGCAATGCTGGGACATAGAACCAGCAGCAGCACGGATGCAGTCAGAGATCAAAGTGACAGAGGATAGAGCAGTCAGATACTGAAGAGCACAGAGATGCAAAGTTTCAATCGACAGAGGCAATAGCAGTCAGAGACTTTGATGACAGAGCAAGTGGATCGGCCAGATGTGTTGCATGGAGAACATTCCAGAGTTACAGGATCGGGTTTGAGAGGAAGACTTTCTTGTTGAGAGGGAGTGTTGAAAAGTGTGCAACAAGAAATGCTTGTTGAGAGTGCAACAAGATGATGGAGCTTAGTGAAAAGAGTCGCCTTCACTAAGTGGGCCCGCAGGCTATTTTTGGCGCAAGTCTATTTTTAGACATATGGATCATGTCTATGGATTGCAGTTGCTGTTTATGGGTGATTGGTCAAGTTGGGAAAAATAGATGGACTTCTATTTTTGATGAAAATGTGAGTGATCACAATGTGAGTGATCAAAGTCTATTTTTAGACTGGCTGTCAAAAATAGAAAAGTCAAATATTATTGTATCATAATAATATTTGGACTATAAACTTGATCTTATTCTCTTGGAGCACTTCAGTTTGAGCTACAGAGGTGGCACATGCAGCTGTCAGAAGGAAATACGCTTTTCTTATGAGTCAGTTGAGTTGTTGCATGCATGACTTCAGTTAGAACTCAATCAATTGAGTTTGGTGGAGTTGATTGTGCAGTTGATGGAGTTGTGTTCAGTTTAACTTTGTTAAACTAGTTGTATTTAGTCTAACTGATCAATAGACTAGAGATGAGTTGGGTGAATTAATTATTAATTAATTCACAAGTTATTAACTCATAATGCAACTATAGAATACATCAGTTAACTCAGTTGCATGTCAGTGCATGTTCAGTTCAGCAGGGACAGGTGTTAGAGAATCAGATTGCTATCAGTTGTGACTATAGTTGTGCACCAGATCTTGCACAATCAAGGGATTGAGTATGCCAATGAGTTTGCTCACGTATTTTACCAGTATTGTAGCCTTTGCTCACGTCCAACAAAGTGTGAGTGATTATTTTGAGGTGAAATACGAGTTTGGGAAGCCATTCTCATCAGTTCTTGAGCAGGTATTGAGCAGTGGAGGCAGGCAAGCAGTGGAATAGATTTGGAGATCAGATCTTAGCTGTATTGTGTGTAACAGGTGGAGCTGGTACTGGATTGATTGTGATAAGCATTGTACTTTGTAATGTTACATGATTCAATCAATATAATATACAGATAGTTGGGGTTTTTAGCGAGATGCTTTCCCCGGGATACATACTGTGTTTATGAGTTTGATTGATGCTTCTATGTGTGCCTGTGAATGTTTCTGCTTCTGTAAATTGATGATCAACGTAGAGGAGATTATGTATTATACATATTCCGCTTATAATTGTATGATCAGGATAATCTCTGTGAATGTGTGTTAAATTATTCAAAATTTCTACAAAATGAAGGTGGGGATGTGTACTTGGCTTCTTCTTCAAGTACACATGTAGATCATGAGGCATGGTTGATTAACTGAGGTGCATGCTTTCCCTTCACTCCCCATAGAGATTGGTTCTACGAGTATGAGAAATATGATGGTGGTGATGTCTTCTTAGGGGATGATAGGAAGGATAGAATCATTGGTCGTGGAAAATTCAAGTTGAAGTTGCAAGGTGGAAGGGTTAGAACACTTCTTGGTGATCTGCATATTCCTACATTGGCCAGAAATCTGATTTATGTAAGAAAGTTGGATGATGCAGGTGTAAAAATAGTGTTCGATAAAGATACTTGTAATGGGGAGAACTGGTATTGATGCAAGGAGTTTGGATTGGAACTCTGTACAAGCTTCAAGGAAACCCTATTATTGATGGGTGCAATAGTTCTATGGTTCCTAAAAGTGGAGCAGAAAATGTAGTGGTTTCTGGAGAAAATACCATGATATGGCTTTAAAGGCTTGGACATATTGGAGAGAAGGGCCTTCGAATACTTCATCGTAATGATATGATAGAAGTTATGCCTAATTTCTCTTTAGATTTTCATTTCTATAAAAATTGTTTATATGGGAAGTAGAATCGGGTGAGTTTCCCCTCTGGTGCTAAGAGGGAAAAACATATATTAGAGCTTGTGCACAATGATGTGTTTGAACCTGTGTCTATTCCATCACTGGGTAAGTCTGTGTACTATGTATTATTTATATATGACTTCTCAAGGAATACATGGATATATTTCCTCAGGAAGAAATTTGAAGTCTTTCATAGGTTCAAAATATTTAAGGCTCTAGTGGAAAACTAGACAGAGAAGGAGATAAAGGTGCTGAGCATAGATAACAGTGGAGAGTTTTACAAGATATAATTTGAAGAATTCTGTAAGAAGTGTGGTATAGCATGGCAGAAGACTACTGCATACACACCTGAGAAAAATGGAGTTGCAAAAATAATGGATGAGACATTGATGGAAAGGCCAAGAAGCATGCTCAATGGTGTTGGGTTAGGATAGGAATTCTGGGAAGAGGAGGTGGAGACTGTTGTTACATGGTCAACAGATCACCTTCATCAGTGTTGGAGGATAAGACTCCACAAGAGGTATGGACTGGTAAGAAACCTTCTCTTTCACATCTGAGGGTATTTGGATGTGATGCATATGTACATGTTCCAAAGGAAAAAAGAACAAAGTTGGATAGTAAATCTGAAAAGTGCATCTTTATTGGGTATAAGGATGGTTTAAAAGGTTATAAGCTTTGGAACCCAGAAACAAGGAAGGTTGTGTACAACCGAGATGTGGTGTTTAGAGAGGTGAAAGATTTTATTAAACATGAATTCCTACCAAAGGAAACTGAGAAGATAAAGTTTGAGCTAAAGGAGGAAGAATCAAACCCTACAACATAAGAGGAATTAGAAGATGAAGAGCCACAAACTCCAGCTATGAGAAGATCAATTCGAGAAAGAAGGAAAGTAGAAAAGTATAATCCATTAGCGTTCTGTTCAAATTTTACTTCTGATAATGATCCCAAAATAGTGAGGGAAGCACTAGATTCATAGGATGGAAAAATTTGGAAAGAGGCCATGGTTGATGAAATGGCATCTTTGCACAAAAATGAGGCTTGGGATCTAGTGGAGTTGTCGGCTGGAAGGAAACTCATTGAGAGAAAATGGGTGTTTAAGAAGAAGATGGATGCAGAAGGCAAGGTGGAGAAATACAAAGCTTGGTTGGTAGAAAAAGGTTATTCCCAGGTGTCGGGAATTGATTTTGGTGATATTCTTTTTCCTGTTGCAAAGGTAGCTTCTATTAGATTACTTTTATTTGTTTTTGTTTCTTTTGATTTTGAGGTAGAATAGATGGATGTGAAGACAACATTTCTTCATGGGGATTTGGAAGAAGAGATCTACATGAAGCAACTTGAAGGCTTTGTAGTGAAGGGTAATAAAGAACTGGTATGCAAGTTAAAAAAGTCTCTGTATTTTTTGGACCCTATATTAGGTGGGCGGACCTACCTATGGTTTTGTGCATGGATTTCACACATGGTTTTGGGCATGATGGCTTTCTGTCCATGGTATTTTGTAGATTCGATCAAGGGAACTATGGTTATGTTCTAATCCAGGGTTAATGGATTGAGGTTTATGGATGATTCAACATGTATATATATGTATTGTAACATTGAAAGGAATATAATGAAAAATCAATCTGGTAGTCTTGGTTTTGGGATCCAAGGGAAATATCTGTGTATATCTGTTTTATGTTTTATGTTATCACCATTGTTTATTTTATGTTTTTAGAATTTATATGTAGGTAATTTCTGTACAGGGTTAAAACCTACAACTGCCAAATCTAGGAGGATGATATTAGGAGTTAGAGACCATATTGTTCCAAATTTTCATGGGAAAGGGACAACATTCTAGACATGGAAGGCCCTTACTGATCTATTTGAAAGTAGTAGTGATGCCATAAAACTCGCTTTGAAGGACAAATCGAGGAACATTTGATTGGGAAAAAATGATCCCATTGTTACATATCTATCTAGGTTTTCTCAAGTGAGGGATGAACTTGGAGGTGTTGGAGAGACAGTTCCATCAACAAAGCTTGTGATCCGTGTTCTTCTTGGGCTTCACAAATCTTGGCATAGTTTCCAGGATGTAGTGAATGTCAGGGATAAGCTCCCTAATTGGAAGAGACTGAGGTTAGATCTTGTGCAGGAAGAGAGAAGGAGGAACGCAAGGGATGGAGTCACATATGGGACTGAAGATGAGGAGAAATTTTCTTTCACTAACAAAGGGAAGAAATCCAAGGGTGAGAAGGCCCAAGGAAAAGCTGAGTCTAGTCATAATGGAGGTAAGGAAAGTAAGGATCTTAACAAGTTCAAGTGTTTTCACTGTCATGAGTTTGGACATTATGTTACAAAACATCCAAACAAGAAATCCAACAAGCATGTTGTAGCAACAACAAGAGGAGAAGCATTCTTTTCTTAGTTCGAATTGGATTTCTGTTTAATAGTTTGCATGGAAAGCTCAGTTTTAGGTAGTGTGTGGTACATTGGCTCAAGGGATTCATTCCACATGATAGGGGATAAATAATTATTCAGACGTGCAATTCCATATCGAGCTTGGAGATGATGGCAGATACTTGACCAAAGGAGTTGGTACAGTGAGCTTTAGAAAGAAATTTGATTCCCTACTCCATCTCAAGAATGTGATGTATGTTCCAGGATTGAAGAAGAACCTTGTCTTGGTAGAAATCCTTGAAGATAAAGGGTATTATGTAGTCTTCAGTAGAGGGAAGGCCTACCTCAAGCATTCTGCTTCAGGACAAGTCAAGTAGATTGGTGTCAGGATCGAGAACCTCTACAAATTTGAGGTTGATTCATGTGTAGCCAAGAGCAGCAAGGATGAGAGTTCTCAGTTTAGAGATTTGGTAGTTGAGAGAGAGTAGGATATAGCTCTCAAGATGGAGCCTCAACCAGTATCTCAGTTTTAGTCTAAGCTAGTTGGTAGTTGTGCTAACCAGTAGGATCATGATGATGAAGACCATAGCCCGAGGCTAGTGGAGGCATCCATTCAGTCAGGTACTTCTGGTATAGGGAAATTTTGAGCCAAGTGGGCAAAGGATTTGGTTAAGGGAGCTTAGAAGAGGGTTGAGTCTCTTAGCACCAAGAAGCAAGTACCTAGATACACAGGCTGCATAACTCTTTCTAGTTTAGAGGGAGTAGCTACAACAACAAAGAACTTGGTAGAGTTGAATACTAATCTAGGTGGACAAGGTTCTTCAATGGATCCCTTCCTCACTAAGAGGGAGTGTTGAAATTGTAGCAAGGAATGAATTCTTTGACTTGTGGCTTAGTCAAAGATGATAATTCGAATTCAATCTCATTGATACTTGAGTTAATTGTCAGTTAACTAGTGCGATGTGGCCTATCACTGAGTTATTGTATGTTAATTCAAGTTAGATGGATTTCAGTGAGTTGTGGACTTGTTGATAGCTAAAATTTAGCTATCTAGTGGAGTTAAACTCTAGTGTCTATTAGCTAACTGATCTCTAGTTCCAGAATAGAGATAGACTTGAGTTCTTGAGTTTAATTGAGTAGTTTGACTTTATTTAACTCAAATGACTCTTAGTTAATTAGTTGTAGCTACTAAATTTGACCCTACTAGGTCTTGAAATTTGAATTTCCCAATGAGATTGAATGAAGGCACATATATATTTATTCATTTTACATAGGTTTTTTTGTAGAGAGCTTGAGAAGCAAGCAGAGAAATTCTATTGGGAATTGTGCAAGGAAATAGGAGAAATTCCTATTTTTTAGGGGCAGGATTGCATTAGGAAATATGAGCTCCTAACATGCCTTATTTTCTTAAGTGTTGGGCAAGTCTTGTAGAGAGTTGATCAATGTTGCAGGGAGCTTTAGGCTTGAAGTAGATTCTATGTAATAGATCAGATCGATCAGTTGATTTAATATAAGTAAGGAGGGGTTTTTCCCAATTGGGTTCCCCAAATAAATTTTGTGTTCTATGTGTGATTGTTTTTTTATTCATTGTTTTCTTTCCGCAATTTTTTGGTAGAGAAATCTTGTGTCTTTGTGATCAGTTTTCGCTCATTAGCAGTTGCAAGATTTCAAGGATTTTCTACACCATCTTGGTGTGAGCCAAGTGATTGACGTTTGATACAAAAATGGTTGGCTGCTAGTTTTGTTTCAATTACCTCACTACCTATTATTGTGCTCTCTCATTTTATCTTGTCAGTAATCTTATCTCTCTATTTGGATATGATTTTGGATACAAAGCAATTGAACCTACCTAATCGTTCATATGCTCTTTGTGACTTTATTTATGAAGCTATAATGACTGTTGAGTTCACTTTTAAAATGATTATTTAGTGTGAATTTGTGTTATTTGGTTAAAATGTTGATGTTGTTGCTAGAGTTGGGAGCTCATCCTTTATTTTTCAATTGTTTGGGGAAAATAAGTGAGTTTATAAGGTAAAATTCTCTATCCCTAGGAGGAATCATGACATTTGCAATGTACATGCATGGATGTGTGTTCTAGTATAATAAGAAATAGGGATTCCCTTTTCCTACATCTTGGATGAGATTAAGAGGAGTATTAAACGGTTTTGGAAGAAATTCAATGGTGATTATGATTTTCCTTCTCAATGAATATGGATACTTTACATTAAAATTAACTTTTCCTTTTGGATTATGTTTCTCTAGATGTGATGTGGATTTATTTAGATTATGACTAGATATTATTATTGTTGAGATCTCGTTAAGGATGTTTTTATTCCTTTTTATAAGATCAAATTTGCCCATATTTATCATGAATTAAATGAAAGAGTTGATAGACTATCAAATGATGAAGGAAGAGTTATGGCTTGATGCCAAAATAAAATTCAAAACTGTGAAGTCTCTATTTTCGTATTATGGGTTGTACCTAAATATTGTTAAAACTAAATAATTTAAAAAGTTCTTACAAATTTTGGAAAATAAAATTTAAAGATATAATTAAAAATTGATGATAAACCATACTTATCTATATAAAGATAACTTTTTAATTACAAACAACATTTAAAGTTTGTATTTCATTTCGTTTTAAATGGCCATACATTTTTTTCTTTGAAAAAAGATTGTACTTGAAATGAAGGTTTCTAAACAATTTACCTAAAAAATTTAAGAGTAAATCTAAATTGTTATGAAGTGCAATGATTTAATATAAGAGTGTGATGATATCTTATTACTTCTAATTTATATTAAATTGTGGCATAATTTATTGATTGAATATATGTTGTTCCTTTTATGTCATAATTACATGAAGGGGAGTTAGGTGTATTATTATAATTCATAAGCACACTTTGATGGGGATCATAAGGAGGCTAATTTAAGGATAAGGGATCACAATCCATTTGAGATACTTAATTGTATCTCAAATTGCTATATTAAATGACAATTCTATTTTTTATTTAAGTTTGTAAAATTTGTTAATGGTTATTATTCAAAATTTTGGAGTTATTAAATTTTAAATAATTATATACATTTAAAAATGTTGATAATTTATTTTTGTTTTTAATTTATTATTTAAAAAAAAAGAGAAAAAAACAAAAAAAAAAAAAGAAAGAAAGAAAGAAAGAAAGAAGAAAAGAAAAAAAAGGAAGTAAAAAGCAAAACATGTTAGAATTTGATATTAAGTTTTTATGATTTAATGTTCCTTTAATTGATAACAAGAATATTGCTTAGAGTTATAAGTAGTGTGGATGAATATTTTAGAATATCAAGGTATATGTTTTTAGTTTTTAAGAAGGAAATCCTTGATGGGACGTTGAAACCTTAGAATAATGTATGTTTTGTAAGTGTTTACATCCATCCATATTTATTATTTCTTTCCAAAAATGCATAAGAGAGGAATAAAAAGTATCAAAGTAATTTTGTATGGATTAATATTTGGTGGAAGAGGCTTTTACATAGTTAACTGAGAGTTGAATTACATCTTAAAAAATTGGGTGGGTCAGTGGGAATCTTAAAAACCTTCATGTAGGGCCAAGCTTTATGTATCTAGTGGGTAATTCACTATTTGGAGGGTGGGTTAATAGGTATTTTTAAAACATTCATGTATGGTCAAGCCTTATGTATCCAAAGGGTAATTCACTATTTGAAAGGCTATTATGGAATGAAACAATGTTTTGTGCATGGTTGTTACATAGGCAACCTAAAAATTCTAAATCATCTATAATGGTTATGTCCTTTTGCAAAGTTTAGATTGAATATGTTTTTATTATTATTTAAATTCTTGTAGTATCACTATTGCAAAGAGATGTAATTTTTAAGAGAGAATTTTTTTTAATCGCTACAATTTAAAATTGATTGCAATCCATTTGAAAGGAAAATGTTTTTTTTTTTTTTTCTTATAGAACAAGAAGGATAATGAGAAATTACTTGTAATTAATGGAGAAATGTAGATTATTCTAGAGTGTATTATTTTCGAATGTTTGTTGTGATTGTGGTGTCTTAGTCAAGTTGTGAGATTTATTTAGGATGCATATTCTATTTCCCAGGGATTTGTTCAAACTCCTCAACAAACTTGTAACCTTATATATGTACAAGCTTTCTTGTTGGTAAATAGAGGCGGCCTGTGAGCAGGCACTCTCAGGTTGAGCTTGCCTCATGTGAGAGCTGACCATTTCTGTCATAGTTTTCCCATCCTTAATTTTGAGTTGGTATCAGATCGAGGTTAGTGACCCTCGATGAAGTTCCAGTCAATTGAGTTTGGTGTGATGTGTTGTGTTTAGTTAGATGTGTATTGCCCACCTACATATAGATTTGCGACCTGTTGAGGAGAGAAAATCTTAGGTTATCGTATGTTGGCATTGCTTAAGGTTTTTGATTTTTTATTCATGGTTGTCATTCGCTGTTGATCACTGTTGAGAGAAGCATACTAGTCTTTCCATAAAGAAGAGTCTGTATTTGCTGTGCAATTTGAAGTTCGTTGGGAGAAGTGCACCTATTGTTGTATGTGGAGAAGCCATCGAGTGTCACATTATAGTTTGTGTCCTCAAACATTGGTATTTGTGGCAGGTCACATGAGAAATAGAGTTGTACGTGGTCAACCTGATTAGAGGAGTTGTGAATACAACTTGTGAAAAGCATGCGTTGTGTGGAGTCTGATCTTGCTTGGAGTTTGTGTTGATATCTGCTGAGCGTGGAGTACAAATATTAGAGTGTCGTATTAGAGGTACATTTTACTGCCTTGGAAACTTATCTTGCAAGGACCTGTGTAGAGTTTCCAGTGCAAAGTATTGTGTGATAAATCCAAGAGCTAGACAGACAACATGTAGCCAGTGAGCGGGCATCGTCTATTGTGTAATATCAACATTGTGGATTTGAATTATGAAGCTAGATCAAGCTGAGGGTTTATGGTTCAAGTGTATTGGAGGCCCTTGAGAATTGTAGCTTCTATTGTATATGACCTTGGCTTCACCTTATGGAGACGTACGTGGAGAAACCTTTGTGTAAAATTGCATCTGAGATGCGATGATCAATTTGAAGCCATGAACTTGGAATCTATTCTTCAATACTGTGGGACCTGTAGTTCCAGTCAAACTTGTTATTGTGGAACAAAGTATTGAGTATCTTGTTGTGCTCGTTGTGCAAGAATTATCTCACACATAGTGGGAAGAGATATATCAGAGCCAAGGAGCATGCTTGTCGAGCCAAAAGCCGAGCTAGAGTGAACCGATTTCTGGTTAAAGGAGAAGGTTGTTGTTTCATGAAGATTTGTTCAATTCATCTGAGTTGTCTAAAGGGTTTTTCATTGTAAGATGATTTGTATTTTAAGAGCGTTTGGAGAAGAATGGGTTGGCCATTGAGCGGCACGAACCCACGAGATTTTGGGGAGTTTTAACCCTTCTATGTAGCTCGTGGGTTGTTATGCAACCAACTCACAAAATAGAAGAAAATAGAGATCAACGCCTTCAAAATCAGCCTCTTCGAGGGGGAAACCTCCTTTACATTACACAAATGAACAATTCTTGGATGATTCAAATGACAAAACCTCCTTTCTATATATAGGAGTCTAAAGGGTCACAATATAATCAAAGCCGAGATAACAATAATAATATAAGGGCACAACAATAACAATAGTGGGCTTCTATGGGGCACAATAATAACAATATGTGGACAATAGGGGTACAAGAATAACAATAAGGGCTACAATGACAATAGTAATGGGGGAATCACTAGTATTATAGAGACCTAACATGCCCCTCTCCTTCGAAAAAGTGTTTTCCTCAATGCTTGAGTAGTTCTAGATGCTTCTGTATAAAATTCTCACCCTCCCATGTGGAATATTTAGTGGGTAAGTTATTCCACTTGATGAGATACTATGAAATTGATCGATTTCGTAGTTGTCGAGTTCTTATTTCTGTGACTACTTCAGGTTCCAATATGATTTTTCCTTCCTCCTCAAGTTCTCACAATATTGTTTGAACTGGGAGTTTGTCACCTATAACCTTCTTTAAGGATGAAGCATGGAAAACTGGGTGCACTCGAGAACTGCAAGAAGCTCCAATTTGTATGCCATAGTACAATCTTTTGCAACACCTTGTACAGACCATAATAATTTGGTGATAATTTATTCTCCTTCTTAGCTTGCTTGAGGGAAATTTGTTTATATGGCTGTAGTTGTAGGAATACCCAGTCACCTACATCAAAACTTATTTTGTTGCGATGTTGATCTGCCTGTTGTTTCATTCTATTCTGTGCCAAAGTGAGGTTATCCTTTAAGAGTTGGAGAACTTGTTGTGGATGATTGATGTGATCTTCCATTGCTTGAAACTTAGAATTGTCTCTTAAATATGATGTGATGGACAGTGGATGATATCCATAAAGTTCCATAAATGGGGTCATTTTTGATGCAGTATGGAATGAAGTGTTGTACCACCATTCAGCCAGAGGCAACCATTTGACCCATTGTGCCTATTTATCAGATACAAAGCAACGAATATATCCTTCCAAACATTTGTTTACTATCTCAGTTTTCCTATCAGAGTGAGGATGATAAGATGATCTATCAGCTAACTGAGTACCAAGACAAGAAAATAATTTTGTCCAAAATTTTCCAGTGAAAATGGGATCTCTGTGTCCTACAATAATATTTGGGTTTCCATGTAGCTTTTTAATTGTTTCCATAAATGCAGTAGAAACTATACTAGCTTTAAATGGATGCGATAACGCACAAAAGTGTGCATACTTGGTAAGTCTATAAATTACAACCAAGATGACACTCTTTCCTTCGGACTTGGGTAAGCCTGTGATAAAATCCATTGAAACCTCCTCCCAAGGTTGGCTTGAAATGGATAAAGGTTGTAATAGACCTGGGGTCTTAATTGTTTCAACTTTATTTTGTTGGAAAACCAAACATTCCGCCACAAAATTTTGAATATCTAATTTAGGGCCATCCCAAAAAAATTCCTTCTTAACCCTGTGGTAAGTTTTTAAAAATCTCGAGTTCCCTCCTAAAGGAGAGGTGTGGAATTCCATAAGAATCTTTTGTTTGAGTGGGGAATTCTTACATAGGTATAAGCGATCTTTGTACCATAACGAATCATTTTTCCAGCTAAATGTATTAGATGTATTGGGATCTTGCTAAAACTTTTTAATGAGTGCCCACACTTATTCATCATTCTTCCATTCATACCTTGCTTCATTTATCCAATCTGGTTGGATAATAGAAATGGCACAAAGCAATGCTTCCACATCCTCATCCTTTCTTGAGAGTGCATCTGCCACAACATTTTTCTTCCCTTTTTTATAGATGATTTCAAAGTCATAACCCAACATCTTTGTGACCCATTTTTGCTGCTCTTCTGAAGATAATCTTTGTTCTAAAAAGTATTTAAGACTATCATGATCCGTTTTTACCTTGAAGTGTCTTCCCATTAGGCAGGGTCACCATTTCTTAAGTGCATGTAGTATTGCCAACATTTCCTTCTCATAAATAGCTTTTTGTAAATACTTTCCTTTGATTGGACGACTTTTGAAAGCAATGGGTATTTCTTCTTGCATTAAAACAACACCAATTCCATTTCTTGAGGCATCACATTCCACAATAAAGGTTTTTGTGAATTCTGGCATAGCTAAGACTGGTGCTTGGAAAATTGCCTCTTTAAGATGTCAAAAGACCTTCGTTGCTTCTAGGGTCCATGAAAATGCATATTTCTTTGATAATGCCGTTATAGGTGCTATTATTTGCCCATAATTATTAAAAAACTTGCGATAATACCTTGTCAACCCGAGAAATCCTCGCAGATGCTTTATGGATGTGGCAATTTTCCATTCCTTAATGGCTTTGATTTTGCCAGGGTCTACCTTCACACCTTCATGAGATACAATATGACCCAGATATTCCACCTCTTGTACTCCAAAGAAACATTTGGAGATTTTTGCATTTAACTGTTTCTCCTCCAATAGTTTGAGCACCCTATCACCATGTTGAACATGATCCTTCCAAGACTTTCTCTAGATTAGTATACCATCAAAAAATACTAACAAAAATTTTCTAAGGAAGGGTTTGAAAATGGAATTCATTAAACCTTGAAATGTAGAAGGTGCATTGGTAAGGCCAAAAGGCAAGACCAAAAATTCATAATGACCCTCATGAGTTCAAAATGTTGTTTTCAGAATGTCTTCAGTCTTCATTATGATTTGATGATATCCTGAACGAAGATCAAACTTGGTGAAGTAAATTGATCCATGAAATTGATCCAATAATTCATCAATGACAGGAATGAAAAATTTATCTTTAATAGTGAGCTTTTTGAGCTCCCTATAATCCAGACACATGCGCCATGACCCATCCTTCTTGTGCACCAATATTACTGGAGCAGAGAAAGAACTTTGACTAAGTTCAATTATACCAGCCTTTAGCATTTCTGCAACCATACATTCACTTTTAACTCTTTTGGGCATAGGGATATCTGTAAGGCATGATGTTTGGAGGAACACTTCCTGGAATAAAATGAATAGCATGGTCATGATCATGAATAGGTGGGAGGCCTTTGGGAGTCTCAAATACCTTGGAATGATTGTGTAAGACTTTTGGGAGATCTGGAGAAATAGATGATTTAAATGTGGGAACCTCTAGTGAACATAATTGTGCAATTATGCCTCGTTGCTCTAATTCTTTAGAGGCTTTGTCATTCCACTAGAGATGATTATCTTTCTTAGTTTCCCTGTGATACCCATTAATTCAACTTCCTTTCCTTCCGAAGAAAATTTGATGAAAAGTTCTTGAAAATTAAAAGCTATTGTACCCTAGGATTGTAGCCATTGGAATCCTAGTACAACATCAACACCATCTGTTGGAACAGAAAACATTGGGATATTCACTACATATTCTCCCATGGATAGTTTGCTATTATGGAACTTTCTAGAGAAATTTAGGGTTCCTCCACTTGCAACCATCACTTGACACTCTGGTGCTGGATATAGGAAGAAATTCAATTCCTTGGCTATCTTACAATGAATAAAATTATGGGTACTTCTCAAATCAATCAACACTATTACCCTTTTCTTCTTGATATATCCTTCTATCTTGATAGTTTGAGGAGTGGTAATTTTGGCCAATGCATTACAAGATATGGTCGAATTCATTTATTCTTTCTCTAGGGTTTGTTCCTGGTGTATATCCTCTTATTTTGACGTTTATGGTTCCTCGTATTCCTCCTCTTCACAATCTATGTAAAATAATTCATTTTCAGCACACTTATTACCTTTAGTGTATTTGCTATCACAACTGTAACACAACCCTTTTGCTCTTTTTTCTTCCAATTGTTGTGGTGTCAACCTTGTAGGTTATGGAAGGCTAGGGGAAACAACACTTCCATCTTTATAGTTGTGAGTGGTAGGCTTCATTGTTGCCATAATTTTGCTTTCCATTTTTCTTGTCAACTTGAATGCCTTCTCCAATGAATCAGGTTCCCAAAGGCGAACATCCTGTTGGATGTTATCCTTTAAAGTCCCCATGAACACATCAATCCTATGCTCCTTTGGAATATATTTTACCCTTACATTTAATTTTTGGAAATCCTCAATGTGCTCCATCATTGAACTCTTTTGTTTGAGATTTATTAATTGGATAAAAAAAGTGTTTCTTTTTGTATCCTCATAATGTGCTATCATTTCTTCTGTGAAAATTTCCCAAGTGACAATTTGTTTATGAGAGAAAAGCCATCGATACCGTACAAACTTATTTGGTTCCAAATATAAAACTGCGATGCGTACCTTTTGTGTGTTTTGTACATTATGGAGATCGAAATATTGCTCCATCTGTAGTATCCATGTTATGGGATCCTTGCCATCAAAATTCCACATATCGATCTGTGGAACATGGTGGGTCTTCAATCCATTGTTAGAGTCTATGAAATCATGATGAACATTTCTTTTGTTCTCCTCACGATTTTCCTTTACTACCCTTTCACCATTAGTAAGCATTTCTCGTAGCAAATTTGTCAAATTTGTCTTCAAATATTCCATGTTTCCTTTAATTTTTTCTTCTATAGCATCCATCTTAGCTTCCATGTCTATCTTCAAATCTTCGATGTTGCCTTTAAGTTTTTCTTCTATACGTCCATCTTAGCTTCCTTGTCTTTCTTTAAACCATCCATCTTAGCTTCTGTTAGCCTCCTATACCAATAGGTTTTCATTTCTCATGATTGACAGTGGAAGTGCCAAAGATGTTCACCTTCCATGCTACTAAGGTTCCATTTTTGTAAAATAAGCAGACAGTTAAAAAATGTAAAGAGGGTATGCCTTAAAAGAAAAATCAAAAGGCAAGAAAATGAATTGGTCAAAGAAAAAATAAAAGAAATGAACCCCAAATAAAGACCATGAAAGTGGCTAATCCAAAATGCCACTGCTACTTTGATGGGTGGTCCAACATCTTAAGCTGGGCCTCACCATGTTTTAAATTGCATGTTGTAGACTAGAAAGGAAGTACCTGCTCAAACAGTTTAAGCTTGACAGATGACTAGGTGGATAGAGAAAGGAAGGTGCCCAACTGCTTAATCTGGGCCCTTGGAAGTTATAAGGGCAGACTTAGATAGGAGGACAACAAAAAGAAAAGAGAATTATCAGGGTTTGCAAGGCTAAGTGCACCCATCCAAGGGAAGAAAAAATGTTAGGCATATTAGGCAGGGTAGGCAGTTGAAGGTTGCAGAATACAAGATCTAAGCATATGACATGAGAAAAATCACATATGATGTCACCAGCAGGAGAAAGGCAAGAGCAATGGCCTATTTGGCAAACTACCAAACCATCACTAACTTCCCTCATCCCCTTCAAAAGTTTCTTACTAACATCCCCTTGAGGACTGCAGGATCTGCCTGAACAGTCCTCCTTACATCTACCATTTGTTGATTTCATGTCAACTTGTGACTTCTCTCTCTGAAAAGAAGCCACATTTCCTGTGTAAAATCATTTTTCACTCCCATCTGCTTCTAAAACTAAGTTTACTCATTAAACTTAGCTCTTTACCCCTCTCTCACATCCTCAATCCATATTAATTTCTAATTCTATTATATAAATCCCTAAGTGCTACCCCTCCCCCTACTATTATAGCATTCTATGCAAACAACCCAGAAAATGTATAAATATCCCCCCCCTTTAGCATTATAGCTAATTAGCACTTCTATGGGAGACATTAGTCCACCAGGGACTATAGTCAACCCTTGCTTTGGGATTACTCTAACCTCTGGTTAGATTAATAACCTACACTAAACCCTCATCTACCCTTTTTCCGAAAAAACCCATGAAAACCCCCCCCCGCGCTCAAAACCTAAGGTCACATATTGTTGGACCCCGACACATTAACCCATATACCTCTGAAATCCATTAAAACCCCCGTAACCAAAGTTCTAAACCCAAAGAATTTAAATGAATATTTTATTAGCTGGCGGGTCCCCACCCAAACTTGCACGCTGGGTCGGGGCGCCCGCCAGCCGTCGATCTCCCGCTGCCCCCAATCCAAAGGTGGGCGGTCAATTTCATATCTCGACCTGCCGCGCTTTAGCGTCCGGGGAGCGGGTGGTTTTGCTCCCGTACGCTGGACGCGTGGCGGCCATCGGAGCTGTTCGGAGCCCCCCTCCCTGTTACCGCCTTTTCCCAACAGCGGTGCGGGGAAACCACAAACCGCTCTCCCGCAACCCACCTCCCCTGTCACGTCAATCCCACGTCGCCATGACGTCATACCCCGGGCCCCCGCCACCTCGCCGCGTCACCCTCCACGCCATCTTGCCACCCCCACATCCTGCCACCGTGTCCTGCCACGCTGGCCTCCAGCTCAGCACCCACGTCATCATCCGTACCCGGGCCCGCCGATGACGTCATGCTGACGTCATCGGCGGAAAAGCGCCAAAAACCCATATTTTCCGAATTTATCGTTATAAACGCGCAATTGAGCCGTTTTATGTCATTTTCATTCGAAAAGAGAGGGAGCCGTTTTATTTGTTTACTACAAAAATTGCCTCCACACCGCGAATTCGAAGTTTGGGATGCCACCACTCATCAATTCAACTGCGTTTCTCATCCATTGCTCAACCCGGCAACTCTCGGCGTCATTTATCCAGGTATTTGCCGAAATTCACCTATTTTGCCCGTGTTCATGCCATTTCTCTGCAAAATTCTCCACTAAATACCTGGTAAATCCTAAATTAAAGATTGTCATTCAGTTAATGTTGGACCAAAACAACCTACATTGCCCCCTGCTCCAAAATTCACTGTTGAGCAATCATTCGCGGCCTCAATTTGCAATTGGTCCTCCGTCTGCCCGACATTGTTCCCTTTTGCCGAGTACATACTTGAAGAACTGCATTTTACCAACTTTTAGTCCTGCCCTCCCTCTGCAATTCACCCTCATTATTCACAATCCTTGTGAATTCACCAGAGCAGAATAGAGGCAAGTCTGCTGAGTCTACCTACTCCTCTTTGAAGAACATATCTGGCATCACCTGCATTCAATCTGCCAGTTGACTTCTAGAAAGATTTACAAGATATTGCACTCACATTGTTGCATTCAGAAACTGCATTTTAAAGACATCACCCAAAAGCTACACAATGGCTGCTCCTGCACCCACAGCTCTCAGTGTTGCCCCCATGAATCCACCTAACAAAGAGCTTGAGGCCCTGCCTCTTGCTGACAGAGATTACCTCATCCAAGACCTTGTGGGTGACAGGAACCATTTGCAGACCTTTCGAGAATTGAGGGATAACTATTTGGGCAACAATGACACATATGGGATATGGGAATCCAATCTGCCTCATTACTTTCTCCCATCTGTTAACATTTTTCCAGAAATCATCCGCTTATGTGCTGAGAATTATGATCCAAATCACAGAGCTGTCAAGTCTCCATCTGGGAGCATACTCTTTCACATCAATGCTGAGTCCATCAACCAGATGCTCAACTTCAAGCAAACTCAGCTGTTGTATCCCTTTTCCATGAACTATCTGCTGGATACAGGTGCCAAGCTTTCCACTGCTGACATTCAGAAGATCACCAAGACATTTATGAGAGCTGACCGCCAGCCCACAGGGCCACCTCCTTTCTTGCATGTCCATTTTACTGATGTAGGCAAACTTCTGGTTGACATGATTTCCTATGTATTGGGCTATAAAACCAGTGAGTTCGTTGATGAGACAGTGCTGGTGTTATTAGCTGCTTACAGCCCAGGCCAACCTCCTGCCTACAAGTATAACTTTGCTAAATTCATAGCCAACAAGATACATGACCAGCTTTTCAAAGTGGACAGGGAGGGCATATTCAAATATTCATCATACATCTACCACTTGTTCATGTATTATCAATCCGAGGTCTTTCAATGCCCTATCAAGAAGCTAGATTCTAAGGGAGAAAGTAGGTCTTTCATCTTATGGACATCAGTTTTTCACCAAGTCCAAGATTCACCATATTCATACTGTGAGTTTATTGATCAATTTGTCTACCCAGTCTCTTGCTTATTAATGAGGTCCCCTCCTCCCAGAGTGTCATTTGAAATCCAGAAAACTCTGCAGCTGTCCAAAAATTATAAAATAGGTGATTGGTACCTATATCAAGATCATACAGTCATCAGAATTTATGGCTATGAGCTCTGTCCATATAGGCTCCCAAAATATGTACCAATGAGACTGTTTGCCTTGGAGTACTATAGGCAGCTTATTCACTCTGACCTCACCCACTTTCATAGTGCTAAGAAGAAAGCCCACCTCAAGTTTAAACATCACCTGGGCCCCTTTATCATGAACAAAAAAGAGGGATGGCAAGAGGCTGAGAAAATCCTCAAAGATAAATACAAGCTATCAAAAAGCTTTCGGTGGGTCCCTTATGACCCCGAAGGTTTCATCTGTGCTAGAAGGGTCAAGTACAGGCTGCTAGGCTATGAGCACTGTAAATTTCCACATATTGAGTAGTATGCCAATCAGCAAGACACATTAATTGAGAAACTAACTGAAGAAGAAATAATGCAAAGAAATGTCAAGGATTTGGAAAAAACTCTTGACTTAGATTCTGTGCAGCAGGTAATCTTCAAGCAACCGCATCCAGTTGGAGAAGGAACTTCAACTACAACAACTGCACCAGCCACCCAGGCACCATCTACAGCAGCATCAGGCACAGATAAGGGTAAGGGAATAATGGGTGCTGAAGAAGAGATAGTAAAAGAAAAGCCTGCCTCCTCAATTGGGCAGCAACAAGAGCAAACACCTCCACCACAAACAGAACCACCAACAACACCTATATTGCAGACCCCTGCACATGAGGAGAGGGGCAAGAAAAGGGACAGAGAAGAGTCCACTCCTGCTAGTGGATCCTCCCAGCAACCTGAGGCCAAGAGGCAAAAGGTTGACTCCCCAGTCATAGAAGAAATAAGTGAAGAAGTCCTTGAGAGTCCAAGGAAAGAAGGGGGAGACAGTCAGCAAACGGCCACAAGCTCTTTCCAACAAGAGCAAGGATTACAGCTTGGCATGGAGGTGTCCTCCTCCACTCAACAGAGCAAGAAGCCTTCAAGCACCAAGGCTTCCTTCAAAGAAATAAAAGCACAAAATGAGCTGTTGAGAATAGAGGTGTATAAGCAATTCCTCAAAGCAACACCAGCTAAGCAAGAGAGGCTGATGTCAGTGTATGACATACAAGAGGAGAAAATGATCCTCAGCCACTTCAAACCCAAGGTACCGCAGCCTCAATCAGCTGCAGATTTTGTAAGAACAAGGGTGGAAGTCATGGCAAAGGACATTCACCCCATGGACCAGATAGAGCTGCACAAACAAACGGGGGAAATGGTCTATGCCACCTTGGTAGACAGGGCCACAATGGCCCATGAATTGAAAGAATCACTGAAGAATACCAACATTCAGTTGGATTTCGAGAGAATGTCCTCCATGGCCAAGGACAACAGGATTAAAACACTAGAGGACATCATCGTGGACCTTGGACATGATCCTAAGGACCCAAAGGGTGTGAGGGCCCTCATGAAAAAGAAGGAAGATGATATTGCTGCATTGAAGAAAAGGCTAAAACTGCTTCCCACTGAGCACCCCCAAACAACAGAATTGCAAAAGGAAAAAGAGTCTGAAGATCAGCTTGATCTAATAATGCAGCTCAATCAAAAGGTTATTGATCTGGAGAAGGAACTAGAAGGGGCACTGCAAGACAAACAGGGAGAATCAACCTCCCAACCTCCTCCAACTACCTCAACCACTGCCACCACTACAGAGGCAGCAGTAGCCCCTGCAACTACTACAGCAACAGCAGAAGTAGCAACAACAACAACAACAGCTCCTGAGTCCAGCTTAAACATGGATGAATTAACAAAGGCTATCAAAGAGCTGGAGCTCCAAGCAACCGAGATCAAACAGGCCAAGGAAAAATTGGCAGAACTAGAGGCCAAATATGACAAATCAAAGATGACTGTAGCAGAGCAGTCTAGAGAAATTAAGGCCCTCAAAGACAAAATAAAGGCCTTAGAAAAGGAGCTCAAACTTGAAAATGCTCTGGCAGAAATAAAGAGAATTTTGTGGGCCCGGATTGACCACTCCCTTACTAGACAATGGAAGTCAATCAAGACAGTGCATGAACAAATGGAATTGATTGGCCAAGCACAAATTGAGATCCAAAAAGCTAGAACAGTACTAGGGAACAGGCCTGAGCAGGCCAATAGAATGATAAATTTTTTGAACAATCAGACTAAGGAGGAGCTGGCAGCCCTCAACATCGTTAACAGAACAGATGCTGTCCTTACAGCTAAAAAGGTGCCGACTCTCAGGAATTTTGTACAAACTGTAGAGAGGAAATGCCATGAAATACAGGCTAAGGTGGATGAGTATAAGCTCAAAATGGGAGCACTGCAAGAAAAGGGATTTCCCAACCTACTAACTAGCATAGGAAGACTGCTCCCTCGTGAGCAATATGCTACCAGGATGTCAAATTTTATTGAAAATCAAATCACTGCATCTGCCAGTACTTCTGAGGAAACAGGGCCTCCAACAGGGCAGGGCCTCTATGACAAACTTGAAAATCTGTTTTTTATTGAACATGAGATCAATCACCTATTTGAGGTTCCTCCAAATTTCTATAGGTATACAGAGGCAGATGAAACCTTGGTGAAAATTCGAAGACACCAACTGCCCAAAGAGGATTGGTGGCAGGCAATGCTGCAAATTTTGCCTCAGTGATCTCAGTTGATCAATCCTAGTCAGCTTCCACTCAGCCAAAAGCAAAAAGCAGAATCTGGACAGCATACAAGGCAGCCGAAAAGGGTGACTCAGCATAAAGACAGCGGCAACAAGCCAAAACATAGGAAATGCACAACTTTTGGGCAGCACGGCCTCAGCCGACTCCATCGGTCACAAAGTCAACATTCTCTGACCATTTTGGACAGCTAATACACTTAGAAGTTACTACAACATTTATTTTCTCAGCTACAACGCTCTAGGAGTTGGCACAATATTAATGAGCCATTAACTCACTAGCTAGATATTTTCTGATGTAAATTTTGTATATATACCTCCCCTGGCAACGTATTAGGGGTTGGTGATTTTCACTCTGAGGCAAATGTATTGTATATTTTCAGATAATCTAATGCAAAAGGCTGGAAAAGCTCAGTGTTTCTTGGATGCTTGATGTCTCAATGATGCTCTGCGTGTTGTTGCAGAATTCTTGTGCTGTCTAATGGAACAATAAGTCTTCTTAATCTATGTTTTATATTCCTCTGCTTGTTTGAATCATATGCATGTTTCACCAATCTAATAACAGAGAAAAAGAATAGTACAGGATATGTTTGTTTACACCCTATATTCAATCTCTGTTGTTGAAATGTTGTCTTCAGAATTAATCATGAATATGAATTCTTAATTGCTCATGTTTGTATCAATTCCATATATATGAATGTTATGCAGGAATTCTTCAATGCTCCTAAGTAATATTCCTACTGTTCTCCATATCAGCTTATTGAAAGATCCTTAGTTGCCTTTCATGCCCTGATTCCATCACATCCTTTCACAGATTTAAAAAATTGTTCCTTAGACACTTATCTGGCTCTGTAGCATCACTATTGTATCAACACAGACATATCAAGCAATTAAACATCACTGACTCCATGCCCAATGGCCTAGATCACCCTGTAAACATATATCTATCTTGACTGAAGTCATCACCCAGCAAAATTCAAAACAAAACCTTGAGCATCATAACTAGCCTAAAATAGTATACAAACAAAGTTAAATCATAAAGAGAGAGCCCTCTCTGGTCATAGGTAGGCTAGAACCTGTGACCCAAAGATTGGTTAGTGGTTACCTCGGCTGTATTCCCTTGGGAGTCAAAGGGAACAACCTGAGTGATAACAGCTTCCACGCCTTTCTTTAAACCATCCATCTTAGCTTCCACGCCTTTCTTTAAACCATCCATCTTAGCTTCCATGTATTTCTTTCAACTCTTCATCTTAGCTTCTGTTACTTTTTGTGAGAGTGAATTTTGTTGCACTTGGTCTTGTAATTTTGATATATCATGTTGCATTTCTTCCTCTTCTTCATGAGTCATGCTAGAGATTTTAGGTTTCTTACTAGGTGTTTCCATTTTCTTTCTTCGGGGCATCAATTAATGATAATAATGCTTCACTATGCCCTTTGAATTCCTTCAAACTAATTTTTAGACCAAAGTTATGTAAAATTAAAAAGCAAACTACACACATTTTTTCACATTGAAGGAGCTCAATATTGAATCTATTGTATATCTGTAATTTTGGATTTTCAAGGTTGGAAATTGCATCTTGGTGTAGCCCTTTGAGTCCTCTTTCCAACCTCCCAAGTTTGATCAATATTTGATTCTCCAAGGAATAGTTATGCCAAATCTGCCATGATGACACGATTATAGACTGTTTCAGTAGAGAAAACTTGTACGAATTTCCGCATGTCATAGTTTCTACCTTGGGACCTGAAACCGAAACAATGAAAACTATAGGCCTCCTCTTTCTACAAATTTTTACGAAATTTCAATCTGATGCTTAGAGAGAAAGTTATGATGAGTTTTCCTAGGTCACCTGTTTGAGATATAATTCAGGAGCTTGCAAAAACCCTAAGTTCCTTGGATCATATATCCAAAAATATAGCGAGACAAGATTCATAATATGGACCTGAGGTTCAACATGATTTCGCCTCAAATGGTTTTTTTTTTAGCTTTTTTAAATCGCAGAAAAAACTTTATAGTGAAAATTCCATGATGACCAATTTGGAGCAGCGAAACCCTAGAATCCAAAGCTATGATACCAAATGTTTTGCTACCAGCTCACAAAATAGAAGAAAAGAGAGATCAACACCTTCAAAATCAGCCTCTTCGAGGGGGAACCTCTGTTACATTACACAAATGAAAAATTCTTGGATGATTCAAATGAAGAAACCTCCTTTCTATATATAGGAGTCTAAGGGGTCACAATATAATAAAAAACGACATAACAATAATAATATAAGGGCATAACAATAACAATAGTGAGTTTCTATGGGGCACAATAATAACAATATGGGGACAATAGGGGTACAACAATAAAAATAAGGGATACAATGAAAATAGTAATAGGTAAATCACTAGTATTATAGGGACCTAACATGGGATGAGTTTGGCACTGCTGTTAGTGAGCGCAAAATTATTGTGCTTGGGAGATGCATGAAATTTGTGTGGCATGCTATGTGATATTTGCAAGTGTGAATTGACCAATCCATTGTGTTACCTGGAAAAGATGGAGGTTTTGTCTTATGGACCAATTTCTTTTAACTTGCTTGCTGAGTGTTGATCTACAAGGAGAGCGAGTGATGTTGAGCCAACCATCCTACTTTGTGGACCACTATGATATGCACTAGAGCTAGAAGAAGTGATGTTTGGTAGCCGAGAACTATAATTGAAAGAATATTTCCTTAGTGTGAACATCATGGTAATTTGTAAACACTGGAATGTGGTGTGGTCCCTACTATTTGCGTGGAGTGGGTTGTGAAGAGACGGTGACCAGCGCAAACTAGAATGCTATTAAAGGCACTTAAATTTGTTGATCGCGGATTTGAGGTAGAGGAGTTACTTTGTGCAATCATTGGAACTAATTTTTTTTACCTTGGAAGTAGTGTCCTATCGACTCCTATATTCGAGCCAATTTCTTTTTCAAGCCATCATGGAATGAGCACTAGAGCTAGCTCACATGGGAGGAAATCACTAAGAGTCAATTTCTTTGGTATATATCACTATTGTGTGGAGACTTCTTTGAATTCAAGTCTACAATGCGTACCCGTGAGTGGAAGCCTATTGTGTGTAAGCTCACTACAACAAGGAACTGCATGTAGATACACAGGAGGAGGATCAATCAAGAAGAAGAGCCTTTATCATGCAGAGAATATTGAAGCCTCTTCGTTGGTCTATGTGTTGAAACCCATGACATAAAGTTTTGTACCAATTGGGCCAAGGGCATAAGCGTTTGGATGCTTTGAGGAGATATTTTGGACTAGTTGAGAAGATGGGACACATATCATATTTAAGAAGACTAGCGGTGAGTAATGTCAAGGCTAGTTTGATGATTGCTTCACTTATTTATCTGATGCATTGTTGAAAGGAGAAGGAATTTATGGAAAGGAAAATTAAAATAAAACAATTTCGAAAAGCATTTTAATAGTTTAGGATAAATTATCATGGGTTTGAGGTGGAACATGAAATTCCAAATATAGATTTGAATAATCCCGAAATGGAATGCAGTGAGAAAACTGATGAAGTGAAGGTGAATATTTAGTAGCAGATTTATAGGTAGGTGTAGATATTGGAGAGGAAAAAGTTGTGAATGACTCAACAACAACAGATGAATTGAAGAAAGATGAATTTTAAATTAAATTCTATAATGATATTTGTTTTATGAAAATGAATTGCAGGTTATCTTTGAAAAAAAGTTAATTGATAAACTATTGTTTGCTTTAGATGGCCATGTGGTTGATGATCTGTCCATAGTAGAAGTAGAAGAACATGAAGGAAAATCAATAGTAAAAATTAAGGAAACAATCCAGTTTAAACGTGTTGAAATAGATTATGATGTACATGTAAAACTTATTGAAGAATGGCTTGAAAAGTCCTTGGAATAGATTGGTACAGATCTCAAAGCAACAACTGGAATGGTGAAATCTCTTGAAAATGAGAAAAATGAAGAATCCATGAATGGTGCAGGTGACATAGATATTGAAACAATAGTTGATGAATTTGAATAAGTTCATGGTATTCTAATCCAGTGGAGTCTTGAAGATATCAAACATTATTATAAGCTAGTGTGGCAGTAATCTACCAAATAGGGTATTGAAGAATGTAATGACAAAGCACAACAAGCCACTTATATAGAATCTGCAACTATTGAAGAAACATTCTGGCCTCAAGGACCTAATGATCTACTAAAAATAATGAGAAGAAGACCACAACCCAATTACATCATGCAATTGAAGAAATTAAGGAAGAAACATCATTATTTAATAGCAAGAAAGGTAAAAATGAAATTGTAAGGTTAAATTGTAAAGCCTGGCTGAGACTAAGACCAACAGGTGTTATGATCCATTTCTCCATTAAGGGGGCGACTTGGAATTAATGGAGAAATGTAGATTATTCTAGAGTGTATTATTATTAGATGTTTGTTGTGATTGTGGTGTCTCAGTCAAGTTGTGGGATTTATTTAGGATGCATATCCTATTTCTTAGGGAGTTGTTCAAACTCCTCAACAAAATTGTAACCTATTGTAGCAGCGACAACCACCCTCCAAAATTTTGGCCCGCATCCAATTTTAGAGCCTCCCTTGATAATTTCACTTGATGGTTGTGTTAGGGCCTAAATCTACCTCAGGTTGAAGGAAGGCAGGTCTAGGGTAACATCAAACCACGCTTAACCTGGTAGCTAGCCCTACCAGGTCGGGAGAGGGCTCTCTCCTTGTCAATCTCAGTTGATATGACTGAAATGAATATGGATTTTATGCTAGGTATAGTATCTCTAGGGTTTTTTTGGATTTGTTTGGGTTGAAATAGCAAGAGAAAGGATGATTTGGATTATGGCATCAATGTCAGTTTCTGCCGGCAAACCCGGGGCAAATTAAGTGCCATGTTAAACCAAGTGAAGATTGTGTGTGAGAAGTATAAGGGAGAAAGCCCGCTGCCCTACAGGCATCAAACAAAGGATGGATTTGCAGCAACAACTTTAGATGAAATAGAATAACGAGGTTGCTCAACAGAGCATCTAACAATGGATGAATTCTGCTAAAACTACCATTACAACTAACAAAAAAATCATCATGAAAGGAGCATCATTATGGATGAATTCCTAACATATCACTTAGATAATGC
Source organism: Pinus tabuliformis (assembly GCA_031772625.1). Taxonomy (NCBI): domain Eukaryota; kingdom Viridiplantae; phylum Streptophyta; class Pinopsida; order Pinales; family Pinaceae; genus Pinus; species Pinus tabuliformis. Next base: position 440,846,786 of record CM062817.1, read on the forward strand.
TGAAACAAAGGAGAAAAGCATAATGTGTAAATGAATTATAGGAGAAAAAACATACTGAACATTTAAGCACTGTGATGAATCCCAGGCCTAAAGGGCAAAAACTGCTTTATTATGATATTCAATAAAACTTTACATAGTCCAAATGCTTCTTTGCTGCAAAAATCCAACCTATACACTATGAAATTCATAAAATATATACATTTTCTCATCCCTATACTAAGGGAATTGAGCTCAACCATTTTATTCAAAATAGAATCAGTTACATTAAACTTGGACTGAATTTCTGAAAATAGGTGTTGAAGATGAACTCGTATCTCCTAAACCATAGCACCTGTTACAAAAATGAAAGAGGTTTTTGTAGATAAGGTCATTTTGGAGAAAAACCTCTCTCAAAATTTGGAAATTCATTTCCAGTTGCTTGCAATATGTGCCACAAAATCATCTCTAAAACATAAAATCATTAAAAAATTAAATCTGTGAAAATGAGTTGTAAAGATCTAGTCACATATCCCAATTCATGACACCTGTGAATAAAATGAAAGAGGTTTTTTTTATATGGCTCGTGGTTAACAAAAACCTCCTTGGGTTTTGAAAAATTACTTTCCATCTGTTGTAAAATGGCACCGCACTAAAATGACTAAAACAATAAAATAAATGAAAATTTTTCTTTGTTTTAATGCAGGCTCCAAATATCATTGCATATCTCCCACATAGTAGCACCTATGCATAAACTGAAGGAGGTTTTTGTTATTTGGTATGTGATGGACAAAAAAAAATTTAAATTTTGAAAAATTCCTTACCATTATTTCAGAAACTGATCTTGTACTAAACTTGTCATTGTGTGTAGCAACTGACCTCAAAACATGCATAACCAAGAATCACTCATTCATTTCGATCATATCTTATGATCCAGAAACCAGTTACAGGAGTGTGATATGCCATTGGAAATATTTTTCCGATCTGCTCCTGATGAACACACTTATGACATGTTTTGTGCTGAAGATCATGTGCAAAACATCTAACCAAACCAAACATAGTAAGAGCTCCTGTTGAACCCTGGTGACAGGCTACGAAGACTGGAACTAACATCGGCTCCATTGGGGATGGCAGCTCCTTGGAGGTGTCAAGAACACCATAGAACAAGTGCCTCATCCATTCAGCAATATAGTCAAACAAATGCAAACCCAAAACAACTCATACCAATCCAAAAACGTATACATACTACAACCTGTACATTAGGAAACTAAAACAAATGCCGAAAACTGAAATGCTGCTTTGCGCAACTTCTTTATGTACAACCATACCCTACTTTGCAAAAAAATCAATAGATCAAGCAATGCTATAATGCCAGACCAACCAATCAAGCAATTGTGACAATGATGCTATTGTTTGATAGTGTTTGAACCAGAACATAGTTGGAAATCCTACCAGCAATATATACCCAAAGTACCTCTAGCTTTGTAAAAGGCAACCTGGTTTTTCTTTCAACTTAAAAATATATTCCATATATGCTGCTATAGGATCATAGAAACTATATTCTATCTGCTGCCCCAACTCATTAACATTTTCTCTTGGCTGGAGATTGTCATATCCTCGCTGTAAAACATAACATCCTTCCATCCAACCATCTAAGGGTAGCCTTATCTTTTCTTCTTTAGGAGGAGGGAGAGTTTCCAAGAACTATTTAGGGTCTTGGGATTCATATTATTTAATTTGAACATCCAATAATTCAATTTCATTTTCCAATCTTTTAACCACTAAGCCAAGAAAACAATATTTATTCTCAGGTGTGAGTAGGCTGGATTTCAAGCTAAGAAACAATGATGTTAAAAAACTCTGATCAATCTGAAATTTTGCTATCTCATCCCTTAAAATCAATAGTTCACTAGATAATGGATTTGCCACATGCCCTGTCATCGGTGATTACGATCAATGTTCTGAAAACTGGATTCTTTGGCAGTGAAGTTGAAGCTCAAGATCTTGAACATTGGAGTCATTATGTAGATGACTTCAGCCTTACATATGTGTTTGATTGCTGTCCACCATCAGCAACCAGATCTACAATTTGAATGATCTTTCCCGGAGAAGATCTCCCACCTCTTCCCCAGTACGGTTTCCATTATGTTAGTGCCTAAATCTACCTCAGGTTGAAGGAAGGCAGGTCTAGCGTAACATCAAACCACGCTTAACCTGGTAGCTAGCCCTACCAGGTCGGGAGAGGGCTCTCTCCTTGTCAATCTCAGTTGAGATGACTGAAATGAATATGGATTTTAGGCTAGGTATAGTAGCTCTAGGGTTTTTTTGGATTTGTTTGGGTCGAAACAGCAAGAGAAAGGATGATTTGGATTATGGCATCAATGTCAGTTTCTACTAGCAAACCTAGGGAAAATTAAGTGCCATGTTCAGCCAAGTGAAGATTGTAAATGTGAGAAGTATAAGGGAGAAAGCCCGCTACCCTGCAGGCATCAAACAAAGGATGGATCTGTAGCAACAACTTTAGATGAAAGAGAATAACGAGGTTGCTCAATAGAGCATCTAACAACAGATGAATTCTGCTAAAACTACCATTACAACTAACAACAAAATCATCATGAAAGGAGCATCATTATGGATGAATTCCTAACATATCACTTAGATAATGCTGAAACAAAGGAGAAAAACATAATGTGTAAATGAATTACAGGAGAAAAAACATACTGAACATTTAAGCACCATGATGAATCCCAGGCCTAAAGGGCAAAAACTGCTTTATTATGATATTCAATAAAACTTTACATAGTCCGAATGCTTCTTTTCTGCCAAAATCCAACCTCTACACTATGAAATTCATAAAATATATACATTTTCTCATCCTTTTACTAAGGTAATTGAGCTCAACCATTTTCTTCAAAATAGAATTAGTTACATTAAACTTGGACCGAATTTTCGAAAATAGGTGTTGAAGATGAACTCGTATCTCCTAAACCATAGCACTTGTTACAAAACTGAAAGAGGTTTTGTAGATAAGGTCATGTTGGAGAAAAAAATCTCTCAAATTTGGAAATTCGTTTCCAGTTGCTTGCAATCTGTGCCACAAAATCATCTCTAAAACATAAAATCATTAAAAAATTAAATCTGTGAAAATGAGCTGTAAAGATCTAGTCACATATCACAAGTCATGACACCTGTAAATAAATTTAAAGAGGTTTTTGTTATATGGCTCGTGGTTAACAAAAACCTCCTTGGGTTTTGCAAAATTACTTTCCATATGTTGTAAAATGGAACCACACTAAAATGACTAAAACAGTAAAATAAACTGATCTTGTACTAAACTTGTCATTGTGTGTAGCAATTGACCTCAAAATATGCATAACCAAGAATCACTCATTCATTTCGATCATATCTTATGATCCAGAAACCAATTACAGGAGTGCGATATACCGTTGGAAAGCTTTTTCCGCGCTGCTCCTGATGAACACACTTATGACATGTTTTGTGCTGAAGATCATGTGAAAAACATCTAACCAAACCAAACATAGTAAGAGCTCATGTTGATCCCTGGTGACAGGCTGCGAAGACTGGAACTAATAGGTTGCATAAACTCAGGTTCACCCCGTGAGCTCGTGTGAGTCTTCGCACCCACCTTGCTTGATCATTTCACCCAAGCTTTTGCATGTTGAGGTCAATTTCATGCTTGCGACCATGTTTTGGGCATGCTCAAAGTCTTCGTTTCATGTGTACAAGTTGTGTTCACTATGTAAACTTCTGTCGCACTTACACATAGAGTCACATACACTGTTGCACAAGTGTTGGGACAGGGTCCCCTAGGGTCAATTTTGGGGCAAAAGGCCAAGTTTTGGGGGAAAAAGCCCAAGTTTTGTTGTATAAAATGTAAAGTCTCCGCAAGTTGTGGTTGTGGAGTGCATAGATAGTAAAGTTTCATAAAGGGTTTCACCCTTCTTTTATGTAAGATGTGTCGGCTTTTATAGATCTACCCATGGTCCGCGGACCATGGGATTGTATAAGTAGGAGAGTCTTAGAGAGTCTAAGGCATAACGATCGATGATGAAGATGAATGTAATGGGTCAATAGGTAGAAAAGAGAAGAAGTCTTAGAGTAGAAGAGAGGCTCTGTAGCTATGTGCGCAGAGGCCTAGAGTAGAGTTCGCAGTTGAGTGCGTGGACCCCTGCTTCTAAGTGCGTAGGGAAGTCTTGAGTCTGTAAGAAGAATTGAAGTATTAATAAATAGATTATTCCAGTAATTCCTTTTTTTGTCTATTTACTTCTATTATGAATAAATGCACTATTATATTATGATGAATGATGGGTTTATGAATTAATACTGTATTGATGTGTGACTTTACATTATTTATATTGTCATATGAATACAAGTAATAGTAACTGTTTACGCGAAGAATATCTTGTTGCATGTTAAATTTATCGAACACTTAAACCGATCTAGGTAAATAAGGGATTAAGAGTAATCACAGAGGCGCGTAAGTGGTTGATTCACCTATTTAGGGTCTGTGAAAGACCATCGTCAACGTTCGCAGAGGTATAGAAGATGATTAAGGGTAGTTATATCGATAAGCCCTAAAGGCTCATCGATTTGCATGAAGGTAGATTTAGGGAATAAAGCAACATCACACTCATCTCTGGGTGTGAAAACTTGGTTCCAGCATCCCCCCATACTTCTTCAGGTGAGACTTTAGTCTGTGCTCCGTGGATTGATGCTGGAAGGGCCAATAGTGTAGGGATTTGTTTGGCAAAACTAACTCTAAACCTGGGTTAGGACCCACTAAGCCAACAAAAAGTGTCATCATGGTCAACCAATGGTCAATCACAAGTGTCACACTTGTCGCTCACATCATCGCTTAGTCATGTTGAGCATGTGTGTCTTGATGGTTTGAGTTGTCTCTTCGTCAAGTCATGTAAGTGTGTGTTTGCAAGATCACATATGCATCTTTCACTCGTTCACACACTTAGTCATTTTGCCGAAGTTCTGACAACCGGACTCCCCTCTAAGACCTGGACCATCACCCCACTATCGACTCGATCGACTGTCATCCATAAAAGTGCAGAAGCACCAAGCATGCCATTTCAAGCTACACTACCCACAAGCAAATCAATCAACCTTCATGTTGTTCATCTGAAGAGTTTGACCCAACAACCACCCTGGGAATGACTCCCCTTAGAAATTGCGCAGAAGCTATAGACCTTTCCCACTTCGCTAATAGAGAAAATTGTATAGACAGGCCAGACTGACACCCAGTGCCCATCTCTATCTCCCTCAGAAAATTGCATAGTTTTTCTAGCCAGCTCTCCCGATAGTCGACCGACTTCTCATCAAGAAAATTGTGTAGTTTTCATGAGCAAGTCCTCTGCTGCCCAAAGTCAGCTTAGCTCAGAAACTGTGCATAGTTTATTAGCAGGCCAACCTCTCAGCATCAGTGTAGTTTTTCTCGCCAGCAGCTCCCGACAGCTCACTGTCAGTTCCCTTCAGGAATTGCGCAGTTTTTGCTGCCAAGCTCCAGCAGTTGACTGCTAGTTCCTCTCAGGAATTACGCAGTTTTTTCTGCCAGTGACCCAGCAACTGACTGCCAGTTCCCCTCAGGAATTGTAGTTTTTGCTACCAGTGTCCTGGCAGCCAGCCGCCAGTTCCCTCCAGGAATTGTGTAGTTTTAGCTGCCAAGACCCCACTACTGGCTCGTTCCAAAAATTGTACAGATTTGGCCCGCCCAACCTTCCCACAGCCCAGACTGTTCCTCTAAAAAACTACGTAGTATTTTCCTCCAGCTGAGCCTAACCCTGCGAATAGTCACTGTCGATATGGATTGCCAATCCTCATCACCCAGTGACTCTTGTGCAATTTTCATCAACAATTCCTGGAGCCTCCATCCTGCCTCGCAACCTTGTTACCTATCCCAGTCACCTGCATCCGAAATGATCATGCATCATGGTAGACTAGGAGGTTTTTGGATTTGATGTCGTCTCGTCATGAGTGATTACAGATACAGGTACAGAAACAAACATGGCGCGACGACGTATGGGATGAATTAAGGGAGCACATGACGAAGGACAGGTTCACTAACGGATGAACAAACGATGCATGCAAAGTGATGTGCTCATGAACGGATGACCATCTAAAGATGTGTTCGTGGAAAAATGGATGAGAAACCATGCAAGATGTGTTCACAAATGGACAAATGGACGAACATGCACCATTCACGAATAGACGAACTTGTCAAGATTTCCAACACACTAGAAAGGAGAAGTGTTTGAAAGCAACATCAAGCGAACCAATGACCATCGAAGACTCCACACACTTTTCCATGCAGAGGTGAAGCTGTGACACACCATGAGGACATCCATCACCTAGCAGCACTGTAGCTTGACATGCACACTAGCAGCAACATGAATGTACCAGCACTATCATGTCAAGTCATGTCATGAGTCATGTTGTCTACATCTCTACTGTGGGCCATACTTTCAATCAATGTAATGTAACGTGGAAGTCCAAGAGACCCACTTGTTGTATGAAGAGTCATGTAAAGTCGAAAATTCATGGAAGTCAAATAGTCATGAGGGTAGTTGAATAGCCACAAGGGTCAGTTTCACCCTTGGCTATAAATACCCCCTCATTTGTACATGCAAAGGAATTTTCACCTTAGCTCCTCCCACATAGCCTCGAGAGTCCATAATCTTTTCTTTTATGAGTAAGTAGTGGCTCCAACGCCCTGCCCACGGGGTCAGTGATGTATGGTGTAATGATGTATCTTGGAACTTTCGCTTAATTCATAAGCCTGCTAACAGACCAACACGTTTTCACACATGTATTTTCACTGTTGTAAGGTTAATATTAAACACATGTAATGCATGTTTCTTTAACCTGTGTTTAACACTTGAACTCATTCACTTGTTTTAATACATATATGTTAATGAAAATGTGTTGTATATGTTGTTAATGTTGTCTCGCCCATGTTGGTTACCTCCTCGGACATTAGACAGACCTTTCACATAAAACTTGCTATAACAACCGTTGCACTCACGCAGACTCATCCACTGAGTGTTGTATGTGTTATCTTCCCTTGTGTGTTGTGACTGCCACATCCGTGTGGATTGTTCATTCGAAAGTTGTCCACGTCATGTTGTGGTGTGTGTTCCTACCATAGTTGGGGCTTCCTCCCAACGAACATGGGACTCACTCCCATACTTTCCCTCTACAGTGAAAGAACCATTGACACAAGTAACACGAGAAATCACCAGGCACGCGAACCTCACTTCTTGAAGGCAAAGAGAACCACTCTCCTGTGCTGACAAACAAGAGTTGAGGCAAATATTTAAGATAATGGAAATTGGGTCATCACACTGGATGGGATTCCCACACCAAACGGTGTGAGGTCTAGTTGGGACTTCATACCGGGGTGATCCCCTCAATGTTTGTGGGTCTAGCACTGTCAACATAACCTTATATATGTACAAGCTTTCTTGCTAGTAAATAGAGGTGACCTATGAGTAGGCACTCTCAGGTTGATCTAGCCTCATATGACAACTGACCATTTCTGTCATAGTTTTTCCATCCTTAATTTTGAGTCAATTTAATTAAAAAAAATCTTCCTAAATATTTTCAGGCTTCATTAAATGAAAATTTTATAAAAGCACACTTTTGTAAATCACCATATATTCCATTGAACTTCATCATGTATAAACATTATAGAAATTGTATATAAAAAATAATTAAATAATTTCAATGAATAAATTAAAATTTAACAAATTTTGTGTTATACAAGTATATCACAAGTACATATTTCATTCAATACAAAGTCTTCTTAGCAATAGTAGAATAACCTATTCAAAATGAAAATGATAATACAAAATGATAGTTTTTCTTATTTGCGTATTTTAAAACATATTAAAGTTAATTATAACTTGAAAATATCATAAATTCAGTTGAACAACAACAAACAAATAGAAAATCATAACTTAAATTCAGAAACCACAAACAAATCTCTTTATCAAATCTGCAATGGTTAAAATACAATGACCTCCCTCATACTAAACCACCATGGTTGTGATTGTAAACAATGTATAAAACTAGCAATTTCCCTTAAAGGTGCAAAGGTACATGAAAGGAATAGAAGATTTGGGAAGATCATCTTCCCACGAACATAGCCCACTATTGATGCATGCACATAAGGTCTGGCAAGCGCTCCCATGCAAGCACCACAAGGAAACCCCACTACTCACAACCTATGCATGAGCACAAAGTGTTGACAAACATTTCCCCAAGTGTGGCACACCCAAATTACTGTATTTTCTCTGCCATACGGTGTTATCAGGCTTGAATTTCCACCAGGGTGTGTGAGAGAGATCTTTGTTGAGGTCTTAAAGCCCAACGAATTTCTCCCTAGGTTGCACAATGGGTCCTCCGGTGAGATTCCACTAGTCTAGTCGACACTAATTTGATGTTCTTGTCAAGTATCCTACAAATGAAGGGGAGTTTTGGGATTACTTTCATTTCGTCAAAAATGCACATGCCAATGGTATTAAGGTTGTTATGGCCACATTATTTGGATTTGAAAAATATTGAAGTCTCTGGTGGAGGTTTGGGGTTTTGATGGCATTTGGAGGGCCTCATGCCACTTTTTTGAATACTTCACAAGAGTATAAGAGAGTCATTCCAATACAATCCAAAGGAAAACTTCAAAGAAGTAAAAAAAAAGGACTAGATGTTGGAGTGACTCTTAGACTTAGAGATACGATTAATCAAAGAATTCCTCTTTCATGTGAACACATTACCACCAAAGCCTACAAATAAATATTTAAATAAATTATAATCGATTCCAAAGTAAATGAGAACTAACATAATCTTTTGAAAGGAGAGTGCCACATGGTAAAAATTCACTTGTTGGAGGCAAAAAAAATGGAAGGCTCTGATTGGCTGAATCTGCGCAGCCAAACCCATCATAAGAACACCTTTGGTATAAATATCACATAACTGAATAGAGAAATGCCAAGTAACTGCATAAAGAAATAGTACATAGCTACATAGAGAAATGGGTGTTGGTTGATTGTTAAATTATTTTATATTTTTTGTTTGGCAATAAAAAATTGTTATTTAAAATATATTTTTGAATATACGATGCAAAATTTATGTGTACTCACTTCATGCTAACCATACTAAGAGATTTAATCAAAAGTAAAGTGATCAATAACAACCAATGATCTACAAACTACACATCTTAAATGAACAACTAGGAAAATGCCATATTACTTGGGCATGTAACGATAAAAGTGTTTCCACTGTTTTCATGCATGGAAGCTACTTTGGAAGCTATAATATACACAAATCTCAAATGAACATTGTAGTTCTTTGGATTCTTGTTCTCCCAAATTGCAATCCTGCTCACAGGATAAATTTTCAACCTATCACATACAAATCTCCCTTTTGCAACAAGTGATAATCTTGTTGGCTTAAGGTTATTTTCTAAAAACAAACAACATTTAGTTAGATCCATACAATCCCCAAATTACTTTTCTCCTCTAGAATGTAAGAGAGAATAATCCTTTATCAACTTCTTTTGGACTTCACTAGAGTTACATGAGATTCTCTGGATTCAGACACTAGATTCTTCACTTGTAAAATTTTTTGACTCACTAAAATAATAATTTGGATGGTTGTAAATTTAATTTCAAAATGTGCATGTAAATACATAAATAAATTCACTTTAATTGTAAAAAACTTAAATATCAAATTTATAATTTCTAACAAATTAAAATTTGAAAAACAAAATGCCCAAAAAAGGGCAGGAGGACACAAATTGATGTAACTAATAATTAAATTTCCTTCAATGTAGGGCGCATGACACATGACTCACATTTTGACCACGGTTACCCATGGATAGTTATAAATTTCCGCTCCTGAACTTCAACCAATGCATTACACTTTGATAAAATTTCGATGCTGGGAAACTGCATGCTGAAGTTAGATTGATTTGAAGTAAAGAACAACTTGCTAGATATATCAAAAAGGGAAAAGATACAAGGATTTGATTTTCAGATATCGAGTCACTATCCCTTATAGCATGGAGAGATCAATTGCAAAATGCAGTAGATTAGATGTGTTGCTCACGAAACTTATTTGAATATCTCAACAGATCTGTTTTATTGATTTACAAAAGCCCCGAAATGAACAAAATACCATCAACAAACACTTCCTTAACATGTTCATGAATTGATGAAATGGTGTGAGAAAACCAACCATCTTCATAACCTCATATATGATTTTCAATTCCACCTATTGGAGGAGTTTTGTGAGTTCCTCCAGTATCAGATTCCTGTCAACACATTCCTTGAGGTGAAAAATCTCATAGCAGAGTTGAAGAGTTTTTGCCATTTTTATGATTTTCAGCCAATGGATGAGAGTAAGAAGAATGAAACAATATTCAAACACGTGTTCAAACTCACTGGAGAACCCTGTGAGAATTCCATTATGCTTGATAAAATGGGTGCAGATGATATGTTGATGGAAATTTTGACGAGGCACCTTGCAATTATGACGGGTAAGTGAAGCCTAATTTTGATGTGGGGTTAGAAAACAAATTTGAAATTAGATGACACGCTGCTCATACGGAACCAATTGAAACTTTGGATGTTGGGCCTCCTCAGAAACCTCAAGTCATGAGGACCTTTCAAATGTAATTTATTCACATTCATCCATTTATTCACCCCCTTTTCTAGTGTTTCATTTTCCATTGGGGGTGGTGAATGCTCCAAATTGGACATGAACAAGAAGACTCAGATCTGACTTCCATCTTGATTGGGCATGCATGAAATTCCCCTTGCTTACGATTTATACCGACCGCCAAATCCCATGGTTCTACATGATCTGTCTGTTATGTCATTTACAGGAGCCTGAGACTGAGGATCATTTTCTCTTAAGATGTCCTATCTACTACAAGATTAGAGGGAGATTCAACTATATTTTCTGGTAGATTTTTTTTCCAGCAAATTTGCTACAGAAATATTGGGCTCATCGCTACCATGCGTTTTGCAGATGACAACAATGACTGCTAGTGTTGTTAGACTAAAAAAATGAAACTACAATATGGAAAGGTGAGTACCACGAAGTAAAAATTCACTTTCCGGACGAAGACAAAAATCAAAATATTTGATTCGTTGAATCTGCCCAGTGAAACCCATAGTAGGAACACCTTCGGTGTAATATATATATATACGACAATGAAAACAAAATATGAAGATTTAACACCAATATTCATATAATAAATATAAACCACAAACAAATCTCTTTATAGTCAAAACACAATGGCTTCCCTCATACCTCGAGCACCATCTATGTCATTGCAAACAATGTAGAACATATACATATTCATCACAAAAACAACAATAAAAACAAAATATGAAGATCTAACACCAATATTCATATATATATTTTTTGGTTTCTACTTTTTCTTTTGCTTCCGAGGCCTCCCATGCGATGGATTTCATGTTGGTTTCAGAGGAACTTGCTTTTGTGTTTGATTTTCAGTCATTACATTTGGCTTTGGCTTTCCCTTTTCATCCACACACTTTGGTTTTGCATTTTAAGATGTTTCAACAAATCTCTCCAATTGGTTTTGGCTTCCCATTTCCATTTTGATTTACAGTTGGCTTTGCCTATAGAAGTTGATGTTCTGATATCAATGGCTGATGATTCTCTTTGGATTCATTATCCTTCTCAGAAGAATCAAGAGCTATTTCCTGCTCCCTTATTCTTCTCTGAAGATGGACATTTTCTTCTGAATCCATTGTCCATCTATTCAATTCAGTGACTAAAGAGTCATTTTATCCTTGACGCACTTTTTGACCTCTACAAGGTTTGATTGTTGATTCTCTAAATCAACTAATTGCTGCCCTTTCTCCTCTGCAGTGGCCCCAGAGGATTCAAGGTCTTTGTTAAGAGAATGGAAGGTTGTTTGCAACTCCCTTACTCTTTCCTCAAGTCTTGCCTTTCCTTCCTTTGAGATCAATGTTCTTCTATCCATTTTGGTTTGTTAATACTTGTTTTCCTCCTCAAGGAATATTTTTCAATAGAAATGGATGAAAGTTATTCTTGCAAACTTGCTAACTGACTCTTTTTCTCTTCCTCCCTAGCCAAAATTTGTTTCTATATATCAAAGAGTTTGGTATTGTTTTCCTCTTCAACTACTAAAATATGGCTCCTTATATTAATTATTTGTACTTCATTAGTGGCAACAAAGTCCTTTATTTCTTCCAAATAGAACTTTGTTGAGAGAACTTCTTCTTCAAGTGCTTTATTTATAGATTGTTCCACCATAAGTATTTATGCAATGTCTCAATCATCTTTCCAAATTCTTCTTTCTGCTTCAACGATTCACATTAGTTTTCCTCCAGCTCTCTATATTTCTTAGTAGTTTTTTCATGCAATGTTTCAAATTCCATTCTTTGTGCATCATTTTTTTGCATCAGTTTGACATTTGTCTCTTGTAGCTCTTCAAAAAGTTCACTCAACTCCTCAACCTACACATTATGTCTACCATTTTCTACAATGGATTTTGCAATATTTGATTTTTCTTTTGAAGCAAACATTTGGTATTGTTTACCTCCTCTTCTAGAATTTCATTTTGTTGTTTTAGAGAATGTTCTGCTACCTTGTAATGGTAAATTAAATTTGATCGCTGTTTGACTCCTTCATTCACTTGATACTTCAAGAATTCTGCTTTAGTGCTAAACTCATGGATAAACTCTCGATTCTTTTGGATCCATGATCTCCTTTCCTTAGCCAACAGATCATGTTTTGTTTGTAGTGTTGCAAGACTTCCTTCCAAATTACTCTTCTTCACATCCCACGAATGATGGCCATCTTAAATTTTTTGTAGTAATACTTGATTCCTTTTCTTGGAGTAATTCAACTCAGATTCCAATGAATTCCCTTTGTTCTTGAATAACTCCACCTCAATTCTTAGGGCTATGTTTTCTCGAGTCAGTGATCCTACCTCACTACCAATCAACTCATGCTCTTTTTGCAGCTCTGCAGCAATGCCTTCTAAATTACACTTTTCCACATTCCACATATGTGTGTCATCTTCAATTTTCCTCTACATATCCTCAATCCTTCCCTTGGAATCATTCGAGTCCGTCTACAACTACGAATATTTTCTGGTCTATATTGTTGTAAAACCTTCTCATTTTGCAGTTTCTCACCTTTGATTTTAACTAGTCTAGCATTATATTCATTCATATGGGCTTTCAAGGAATCTGCTTTAGTGATTAATTTTTTTTTTTGGCTTAGCAATTCCCTGTCACTCGCCATGGAATCAATCTTGGATTGGAAATTTGTTGCAGCAATTTCATGAGTGTGAATATTTTTATTCCATTTTAGTGAGCTTTCGAAATTTCTCCTCTCGTGAAGTATTCATATCTTTAACAAATATTTGATTAAGCTCCGACAACTTGCATATTTCATCTTCACATCTTTTCAGGGTTGGGAGATCTGATCATCTTTGTGCTGGGAGATCTGATCATCTTTGTACTTGAACAGTGTAAACTTTGAAACGGGAACTAATACTGTTACCCGTTTTGTAGAGATAGCAAAAAAGTGACCTGATTTTGAGAAGGGGTGATGCAGAACAGACATGTTTTTTTAGAGCATAGTTTTTGGCATTTTAATTTTTTTATGTACATTGCGTTTTAGAATGGTAGTGATTTTCATGCTGATTTAAAAAAGTGGTAGTTCTGCATCAAACCCTTTTTTTAAAAGACCTATTTTTTTACTTTAAATTTTCTAATGTATGAAATGTAAATAATTATTTTGTAAATTTAATAATTTTTGAAGTGGTCGTTTTCTTCATATTTTCTTGTTTTTATTTTAATTTTAATTTTTTGTAGTGAGGTTTTTATTGTTTTGCATTTTTAAATTAGAAGGTCGATATTTTGAATTTTCGATATTCTACATATTTATACATCCTCAATTAATTTTTCAATTCACATGAAATAATTGTTTCTAAAAAACAATATTTTTTAACAATAGACATAAAAATAACCATTTTTAACATAAATATAACTAAAAAACTACACGTTTTGATAAATTTTTGCTAGAATTGACATGTCAAAATCACAATTTTTATACGAAAATTTTAACTAAAAATGGTTAAATAATAGTTTTTTTTTATGAATTTCACGTCAAAAAAATAATAATAATCACCTTTTTTCTAAAAAAAATGATTAACTTAGAAATTAATGCGAAAATCACATATTACAAATATTGAATGCATAACAGTATCAGTTCCCGTGATCGGAATCGAATAACCATCGCCCGACTGCCTATGGGGGTGGCTATCCAGTTCTCAGAATCGGATAGCCACTGCACGGCCACCCCCATGGGCGGCCAAGCGATGGCCATCTGATTTTGAGAATCAGATAGCCACCACTCGGCCATCCCCACGGGTGGCTGGGCAGTGGCTATCTGATTCCGAGAATCGGATAGCCACCCCCATGGGCAACCGGGTGATGGTTATTCGATTCCAAGAATTGGATAACCACCCCCATGGGCATTCGGGCGATGGCTATTCGATTCCGAGAATTGAATAGCCACCCCCACGGGCAGTCGAGTGATGGCTATTCGATTCCAAGAATTAGATAACCACCCTCACCGGCGGTCAAGCGGTGGCTATCCAATTCTCGGAATCGGATAACCATCCCCTAACCGCCCTCGAGGTGGATATCCGATTCTGAGAATCGGATAGCCACTGCTTGTCCGCCCCCATGGGCGGCCGAGCGGTGGCTATCCGATTCTGAGAATCAGATAAACACCACCCGACCATCCCCACAGGCGGCTGAGTGGTGGCTATCTGATTCCGAGAATCGGATAGCCACCGTCCAACCACCCGTGGAAGTCGCTATTCGATTCTCAAAATTGAATAGCCACCGTTCGGCCACCCATGGGGGCGGTGGCCGATAAAATTGTTTTTTTTTAAATAAAAAATAAATTTTGTTAAATATATATATTTCAAATGTTTTTTTTTTTTTTTAATTTTATATATATTTGTAAAATATATATATTTTAAATGTTATCTTAAAAAATATAAAAAATATATTTAGCTTTTCTTTAATTTTAATGTTTTTTTGAAAATGATGTTTAATTTGAAAATATGTATTTTTTTAAAATTTTAATTGTTTTTCGGGTTTTTATTTTATTTTTAATTTCAACATATTTTTGTTTTTTAGGGTTTTTTGAAAAGGTTCTTAATCTTAATTTTTGTAGTTTTTAGTTTATTATTATTATTTTTAATCCAGTTTGTTTTTAATTTAATTTAATTTTTTTAGTTTTTCTTAATGCTTTTTAAAATCTCCTATTTTTACTGAATTTTATAGTTTATTTTATTTTATATTATATTCTTTTTTTAATTTTTTAATTCTTATATTTTGTAGGTTAATTTTGTTTTTTTTTACATTTTTATGATTTTGTTTTTTTAATATATATTTTTATTTACATTTCGGTATATATATATATATATATATATATATATATACTTTAAACTTTTTTTTGTGTTCTTTTTCATTGTTTTTATTTTTAATTTTATGTTTTCATTATTTTTTTGAAATTTTAGTGTTTGTTGGAGTCATAAAAAAATCTTTTACACCATTATTCGAGCATCAACACTTTTCGTTTTGAGGGTGTTTTTTGCACAATTTTTGCACATAAAAATTCGGTTTTACTGGCATTTTTTTAAGATGTTGAAAATTAACCCTAAAAAAAAATTCACCATCCCATTATTAGCACTTTTCATTTTCAGGCTGGTTTTTGCACAATTTTTGCACAAAAAATTCGTTCTCACTACCATTTTTAAAGCATGTTCAAAATTGACCCTAAAAAAAAACCATCATTCTAGTATACACACTTTTCGTTTTTAGCATTGTTTTTCATGTTTTTCTAGGGTTTTTTGGGCAGAGTTTTCATCTTGAGTTTATAGTTCCCGTTTCAAATTTTTAAATTGTCCTTGTCCTCTATGCACTGCAAGATCTTATTTTCATCTTTGATATTTCTGTTATAAGGCACGAAGGAAGATGTCACATCGTTACCATTTTGTCTCCTTATCCTGCTACCTTTGTCCATCTTAATGTTCAATGAGCACAACTAGAAGCACCTGTCACAAGCATAATCAAAAAATAGGAGAAAGAAAAAAGTACTATATGGTTCCCCAGAACCAGTAATATATAATTTGGATAAGGCATTGTTCTTGGAACTTTGGACTTCATTAACAGGCATAAGAATAAGGGAAAATATTGACATTAAAATAAAGGTAGTGAAGCTAAAGAGGAAACTTTGCTTATGCATTTGAAATAGATTAGGTGGACGTAAATACCTCTACTCCCTACCCGTGTGTAAGCCGAAAAATAAAAGGCGTTGTCTATCGAGGCCACAATTTTGTTTGAAAGGTTAAATTCTCATTGGAATTTTGTGAATTTAAAAAAAAAATCTAATTTGAGGAGAGTTTAAACTTTTTTTTAAATGGTTGAAGTGGATTTAACACTATCAAAAATCCTTGGGTCATACAAAATCATGAAGTAATTTAGACAATTTTTTTCAAAATCTTATCAAAATTTCCATTATTTTTAAACAAAATTGTCAAAATAAAATATTGCAAATTTTTGCTCTAAGTGGGTAGAACCTATAGTGCAACAAAGACTTTTTCTCAACTAGAAAATTACTTGTTTGTGAAATCACCACACAACTTTCACCAAATCGTAATTAGCAAACACTATTTTTACTTGGCTTGTCGCCCTATTTTAGATCACACAACTTCCTCAAAGAATATTCCTTCGTCACTCGTCTCTTTAATCAATAAATGCAACTTTCTCATAGAATCGCTTCCTCGCTCGTTTTTTCGTTCAATAAGTGAAATTTTTATAAATAAATAATTTTCCACCTAGGAAGAGGATAAATTTATTTTTAAGTTACAACGTTTAACGTTTAGAATTTAATTAATTAATTATTATTTTAAGTTGTGGTTTTTAAGATTGAGAAAGTTTTTTTTGGTTTCTAAATATATAATTATATGATTGCTTGGTTTATCAAGTGTCTATATTTTATTTAATCTTTTTACCAATCTTACTTTATCTATATATTTTGTTTTTATTTAGTTTACAAAAAATGTATATACCTTATTCTCTTTTCAACACCCTCACTCCACCAATGTATATTAATTTAATTTTGTTGTAAGACATTATGATGTAAACTCAATAACAATTCAAAATTTGTTGTATCTTTCTCTTAAAATTGCACAACTCAACTTAGCTTTTTCCACTGGAAAAATCGTAATCTTTCATTAACTTGAAAAATTACATATTGTAGATGCACTATGCATATGCTATAGAGTCTGTCAGCCTTTTGAGGGCTCAGTATATGGTCTAATATATCAGATATATATCCAAAATCATCACGCAAGATGTTCTTTTTGTTGTTCTATTTATATATACATATTTGCCACGCAGGGCTTCTGAAAAGTAGTTCTGTCAACTATATACAAAAAGCTGTTCAAAAAATATCAATATCCTGTTTTGTATCTCATGGGCTAGCTGCCCTATGATAATGTGGATCTATATAAGGTCGATGATAGTATTGATATGCATTTGTTCCTTGCTGCTCCTGTATCATCCACTCTCCTCTGGGTAGTGTCGTGGCCTCCTTGGAAAGTTGGTCGGCACTGCTATTGTGTTCCCTGTAGATATGATTGCAAGTGATTTCAATAAATTGTGCCTTCAATATATTTATTTCATCCAATATGTTATTGAGTGTATGTGTGTGACAAACAGTAATATTGTTGAACCAATCTATGATGATCTTCGAGTCTCCAAATATATGAATGTGCATGCAATTATGCCCCAATGAGAAATGCATGAGATGACGAAGAGTGATGATTTTTGCAAAATTGTTTGAGCCTATCCCCAAACCCATCTGGACTTTATAGAAATGATGTTCGTTGATGTATAAAATAAAACCTCCTCCGCACCCCTATTGCTGGGCAGCGCCATCAAAAAAAGCCCATGGAGAACGTTTATCAATATACAGAGGGTCGCGGGGTCTTCGAGTACGAGGTTGCGGAGGCTTAGGCAATTCGTTATAGGCAGATATGATGAGAGTAGTTAGATGAGGCCAGCTCATAGGTTTATCATCAAAAATAGCCCGGTTTCGAGCCAACCAGAGGTACCAACTAATAATAATGGGCAGGCTTTGTAATTTGGAGCTTTTGTGTCGATAAAACCATGATTCCCAGGCTCTGTTAATATCGTCGCCTTCCCATTTGCCTGTGAAATGTATAGATGTGGATACGGATTGCCACAGGTTCATCAGCGTTGTGCAATTCAGGAACAGATGGAGACTCGATTCAGAAGTGCATTTACATAGGGTGCACCAGGTAGGCCCGTATACTGCTCTGCGCATGAGATATTCCCCAGTGGGGACTATACCTTTGAGGATACACCAAAAAAAGAGTTTTTTCCTGGGGGGCGCAGTGAGCTTCCATAATGTCTTCCACCAAAATGAGATCATATCCGGTACCTTGTGCGATATCAACGTTAAATAGCCTGTCTTTGGTGTATATATTCCGTTCTCGGATTGATGCCAAATTAGCTCATCTGGCCCCTGTTTAATCCTGATGTGTGACTCTGTCAAAGCATTAATGTAGTCAGTCCATTCCTAGTGCCAGTGGGGTGGAAGATTGATCTATAGTGCAGATTTCTAGCGCTGTTATAAAATGGATGAATTATGAGGATCAGCAATGTTAGCTAGCACTTTGATCTCTTGAGATGAAGGTGCTGTATGAGGGCCTCGAATAGTATATGTCTGCCTTTGCATCCATTCCATGGGTCTGTACCAATACGAGCCATGGATCCATTGTTCATTTTCCAAACCAGGTTGTCCCTGATGAGAGGCATGGATTTTAGAAGTGCTTTCCACATAGATGAGATGTCGGATTTAGGCCAGTTTGGAAGGCGGATCCATTCCATTATGTGAAGAGGCCAGATGTACTTGTGGTATGTAATGCTGGTCCAGAGATTGTGACCTGTGAGTAAAGTCCACCCCATTTTTGCAGTAAGGGCTTGTGCAAATGTAGACAGGTCTTTTAATCCCCAGCCTCCCGATTTTTTGGGTATAGCTATCTTCTTCCATCCTACCCATGAAAATATGCGCTTGTCCTGGTTCCCATTCCAAAGATATGTGTTGCATATTTGGTGTAATCTTGCCAAGATGCTCCTCGGAATCTAGGCAAGAGCCATCCAAAAGACCGGTGTGGCCTCCAGGACATATTTAACCAATACAAGTCTACCAGCTCTGGATAGATATCGGTGGCTCCATATGTTAAGGCGCTTTTCCAGTTTGGCTACAAGCCAAACCCAGTCAGCTATCTTTTGGCTGATAGGCTTGATCCAAAAACCTAAATATTTGAGACCACGATCTAAGGGACTAATGCAGAATGGGAACAGTTGACGAGCCAAATGGGACTCGTGGATAGAGGTTCTGGAAAGAATGATAGATGATTTTGAATGGTTTGCAAGCATCCCAGTAGCTGATGAGAAAAGGGTGAGGATTTTCGAGAAAGTGCGAGAGTCCCTGATGCTGCCATCAAGGAAAATCATGACATCGTCCACAAAAAGAAGATGGGTGAGATAGCAGTCATCTGATATTTTGAGTCCACTAAATTCCCCATTTCTCTTTGTTGTAGCAATTAATTGACTCAGACCATCCATGACAATCAAGAAGAGAAGGGGAGATAGAGGACAACCCTGTCTGAGGCCACGTTCAGAGTGGAAAAACTGAGATGCCGACCCATTTATCAGAACACTGAAGGTGGGGGTGGAGATACAAGCCATGATCCAGGTAATGAAGTTGATAGGGAAACCCAGATGGATGAGGAGCATCTTGATGTAGAGCCAGCTGTCACAGTCAAATGCCTTTGCCAAGTCAATCTTTAGGATAATGGCTTTATGGTTCCTGGTCCAAATGGTGTGAAGTGCTTCCTGAGCCAAACCAATAGCTTCATGTATCTGACGATGTTCAAGGAAAGCAAATTGTTGAGGGGAAATATTACAGGACAGAATAGGTTGGAGTCGATTTGCTATAATCTTGGAGATGATCTTGTAGAGCACATTACACAGAGAGATGGGGCGATAATCATCGAAAGAGGAAGGAGAGTCCGATTTGGGGATCAGGGCTATGAAAGTCGAGTTGATGGCATTGTACAGTGACCTAGATACCCTGCATTCCTCCACAACCCTCAATAAGTCATTGCTGAGCAGATCATAGAAAGTAATGTAGAACTCAATGGTCCAACCGTCCGGCCCCGGGCTTTTCTCCCTTTTGAACCATTTTAGAGTGCTCTCAAGTTCCCCAGGTGTCACTGGATCAAATAGTGCCTCCGACTCATCCTCATTTACAAACCTGGGGAAGTGTCCAACAATGTTAATAATATCAGCAATAGTTGAGCTAGGAGGTTGTTTGTAGAGGTTCCTGAAATGTGATGATCCCAGGTGTGAGAGCTTATTGAAGGAGTCTGCTACTCCACCTTCTGGCAGTGGGATATTCCAGATTGTATTTTTGACCTTTCTGCCTTTTGCATAGTTATGAAAGAATCGAGTGTTGTCATCCCCTGCTTTTAACCAAATGGCTCTGCTACGAAGACGGATGGATTCCTCTTGATCTCTTAGTATTTTTGTCTTCTGGTTTTCTAGTTCCACCAGATGGATTTTGTCCTCTGCTGTGGCAAACCCCAATCCTCTTTCATCCGATAGAGAGGATAGTTCAGATTCTATAAGCAGTAGGGCTGTGTTTTCCTTTTGGTATTTTTCTCTGGCCCATTTAATAGAGAGGTGCTTGAGCTGAGAAAGGTTAGAGCAGAACCCTTTTGCCAAGGAATCTGACCTATCTATCGGATTTTGAGTCCAAAAATCCTTAACCATCTTGATATATGAGGGATCCTGTAGCCAGCCATGATTGAACTTGAAGGGGGTTTTTGGCTTTTTATGAGGACCCAATATCTCCAGGTATATTGGGTAGTGATCCGATATGCCGCCAGTACCCACCCATTGTTTGTAAAAATGCAGTTGTTGTATAAGGGTACCTTTCATTATAAATCTATCTAATCTGCGGGCAAGAGCAGCTTCACCAATTCTTTTGTTCCTCTAGGTAGGGAGTGGTTTGTGCATAGGGACATCGATCAGGTTGTGTCGCTCCAGAAGGTCTGTCATATAACCAGTGATCATGTCTACTTGAGCCATGGATCCCCATGATTCACTATATCCCAAGGAGAAGTTTAAATCACCCCCAATAATGATGTTGTCAGCAGTGAAGATAGATAGGCTCAGCAAATGATTCCAAAAATTCTCCCTTTGTTGACAGGGGCCATATATGTTAATAACTCTGAGGTTGGTCCCAAGGTCAGCCGAGAAGAGGTCTATGCCCATAAAACCCTGACCTCCCAAGGAAGCTTGTGCTTTGATGGATGTTGGATTGAGACCAATCGCAAGGCCCCCCGATCTACTAGTAGAGTCCAGAGCTAAAAACTACCATCCCAGGATGATGGAGGATAAAGAGGCGGTAATAGGGTCAGTCGGGCCAAGGGTTTCTTGGAGGAGGATAATGTCAACAGGAACGGATTCAAAAAGCCTACGCAGAGCTAGTTTCTTGGAGGCACTAGCCAAGCCTCTGCATTTGAAGGAAAGACACTTCATGGGGGGAGATTGCCAGGGGTGTTCGCTGCTCTAAGAACCCCATCAATAGTAGATTGTCGCCCAGAGGCAACCTCCGCTCCCGCCCGCCTGATAGCTTTTGACAAATTAGATTTTCTCCCCCGGACAGTCAAGGGAGTCGACCCAGATGATACAAGACCCAAACCAGCAATCTTAAGATGAGATCCGAGAGAGTGTACTCGAGGGCGCAGATTATAATGGTGTTTTGACCCCTGAGATGAGGAAGGAGAAGAGGATGGCGAGGGGTGAGGTTGCAATGAGGGTGCAGATGGAGCATAGACCGGTGATGAGGGTAAAGTGCAAAATGCAACTGACATGGATGGAGAATGCAACGAGGAGCAAGGAGAAAAACAAGATAAGGGAGTGAAAAGAGATGTACCTGAAGCGGTGGCAGATGCTGCAGCAGCCCAAGATCTTGTGACTAGCGGCGATAGTGTTCTGTGACCTGCTCTAGGTACATTTTGAGAGTTGTTGATGGGGGGTCCTGGTGTCAGAGTGCGCAGAGAGACCGGCGATATAGTCCTCGAGGGCACATTGGATGGCGCAGGGGTTTCTTCCTGTTTCTTGTTGAGTGGACAGTCCTTGAATATATGCCCCACCCTGTGGCAGCGGCAGCATCTAAATGGAACCCCTTCGTAATCCAATATCTGAACCCTTGTGTATTTCCCCCAGTGTAAAGTAATCTTCTCCTCCAAGCCTTCGCGGGTATCCAGATATACCAGGATGCGAGCGAGAGTTCTGTTCCTTGACTCTACGAAGGTTCGATCATGATCAAGATATGATCCCAGTGCATTCCCAATGCGCATGAAGACCTCCTCACTCCAGTACTGTAGGGGTAGCCCCGACAAATGAACCCACAACGGACCAGCTCCAATTTGTTCTCTCTCCGGGTCAAATAGAGGGCTCCATCTCTTTAACAGTACCGGCACCATCTCAATGTGCCAATACCTCGCCAGCACCAAGTCTGTGTAGTTCTCCTTTGCAAAGTGTAGGGCAAACCAGCCTCTGGGTAAAACTTGCACCTCAGGTAATTCCTTGAGAACCCCTCCCCAAATTTCCTTCACCCATAGGGTGAGGCGGGTCGCCGAATACGCTCTCCCTCGAACATGCCCAACAAGTATGGTGCTTGCCATGATAGCTGCTTCCCCAATAGCAGACGTATCTCCAAAACGAATTGATATGTCCCTTGAGGTCGCTTTGACACACTTGGTTCTTTTCTTCCTGGTACGCAAAGCAGAAGGGTGATCCACTAATGGATCCGGGGAGCCTTCCAGATGAATTGATTTTGAAGATCTGACCCTAACAGCAGGAGCCTCAAAACAGCCCGAGGGCGAGTGAAGGGAGGCAGAGGGAGTTGCAGCTGCCGAAGTGGGAGGACCCGAAGATGTAGCAGCAAAGAAAGTTGTATTGTGCGGATGCGGGTCAAATGAGGGCGACGGGGGGATAACAGTCGACAGAAAGCGAAGGGTCCCAGGTGACAGAGGGGGGAGGTCCAGGGCAGGAGGCTCCCAGGGGGAATTTCCGGCAGAGTGCTGAGCAGGACGGTGATCCGGTAGGGTTACCACCAGAGAAGTATGTTGCGGAAAAGGGATCGAAGGTTGGCTAGGACTAGCTTCTGTAGAAGAGAAATTAGGGCATCCAAATATTACCTACTCAGGATGCGGGTCTTCAGTATAATCTACTGCCTCCTCCATTTCCATAACATCACCCATTATAGCAGTAGTCATCCTGAAAGCGACATATGGACCTGAAAAACCGGGCCGGGTAACAGGCAGCATCAGGTTCGCGGTTAAAGAGTTATAGGTATTAGTGAGGGTGCTAGTCGAAACCCTAGCTGAAACCCTTACGGTCTATCGCAGAGCGCTCCATCAGCTTTCCCATCACCTTATCAACTGGGAAACTCGCACAACTCAACTTAGTTACCCCTCAAGTCAATTTCAATTAAATCCCATAATCACATTTCTATCACCTCATTTTTTCAAATAACACACTACATATCTCATGCAAAATGTGTGTATTTTAGTTTATCTAAATATTTAAGTGATGTATTGTTAAAACCATTTCTTCTACCTCATAGAAGAAATGCGTGTAATCTAAGAAGTTAAACTAAAGCCTATTAATGTTATGTTACTTCTATGTGAAGAAGCAACTTATTAAAATAATATAATAAATATGAAAGGAATTGTACTAAATGGGATGAAGTTAACGTACGTCTCACCCATTTTTTTATACTGTTTTTGTCACCATGAAAACAGTTATACCAAGAATGGTGGAGTGACCATGGACTTGTACTCAATATTGATTATATTAGTATTAATACACGTCTTGATGGATTGAGATTTACTATTTTGAGATAAGCATTTTTTATACGCATATAATTTAGAATGATAAATAAGTGAATTTACGAAAATATTATTTATATATGATTAGAAGGAACATTTATGCGTAAAAATATATTTGTTTTCATTGTGCAATCTCAAATTGAAGTTAGGCATAGAGAGATATATTATAGAAAATATTCATTTCTTATATTAGAGTTTATATGTATTAGAAATGGAATTATCATGTACACACAATAAAAGAAATATAAAATGTAAGAGGGAACGAGTTAAAATATAAAAGGAAGTTGGTTTTTTTTGGGTGAATAAGATGTGTTTAAATTAATTAAAACTTAAGATGATGTATGGAAGAGACATGTGGTTGGATGAATAATAGGCATATAAGTGAATAATAAATAGGACTTTCATAAGAAGAGAGGGAGAATGGCTATGGAGGGAACCTTACGATCCTTAAGGTTGGATGCTTATTCTAATGTTGAATAATTTCATGGTGAAACGGGTGAAGAGTTTAGTTTTGATTGTATTAAATCTTGATTAAGTTTTATTTGGGAGTGGGGACTCCATATTTCTTTGGTAGCTACACAATATGTCAGTGAAGTGGGAAATCTGTTTCATTATTGCTAGCATGTACATATCTTCATGTAACCCCTGAGTCCCAAGGGAATAAGAGTACCCTACGGATATCGTAGAGATGTGTTAATGGTCGAAAATATTCCCTCCATGAACAATGAGGGAGGATCACCAGCAGATCCTAATGAGATCACTCTTGTTTGGGATAATGATCTCCACTAGTATGTGGGTTTGCTTGCCAATTAAGGAATGAAATCAAGTCAACTTCATTTATTGTAAAATATCTAAAGATCTAACTGAATATATTTCTTAATCTAACTATACTAATTTAATAAACACTAATCCTAACTATCTTGGTGAAGAGCTTATGATATTCAAAATCAGACACAAGATCTATTGATTTATTACTAAATATGAAGGAATAATATGTTCAATCAATAACATATTTAACAACAATACATATACCATTATTATTTTTGAATAGTATTTATTCAAAATATGCAGAGAGAGAGAAAGAGAATCTTATATTTACATAGAAAGGTTTCTCCAAAAATATATGAAGAAACCATTCATTCAATCAATAACATGTTTAGCAACAAAATATGCAAAGAGAGAGAATATTATATTTATATAAAAATATTTCTCCATTGAATGCCAAGATTTTCTAGCATCTTCTTCATTGAAAGAGCCCCCATTTAAACCTTGTTTTCAAGTAGATTATATTCAATTCTTTCTTCATCTTGTTACAAATTTCATTTTCCAACTCATACTTTGTTATTCATTTATTTGAAAATCGTTGGAAAATTCAGACAGTTAATTGATGAAGCAATAATATTTATACCAATTTTTTTCTCTTTCAAATTCAAGAATACTCATTGCATAACAAATTTCAATCTGTTATATACATGACTTCACATGATTTGGGTTCTTGAACTAATACTATCTTTATTTGTTTGTGAGCATGTTTTTCATTTTTATAATTCCTCCACATGTCTCATTTATTTTCTATTTTTGCTTATTTCTCTTAAAAAAAATATTCTCATTACATCAATAGTGTAGAATTCACAAAGCCAATAATCATAAATGACATAATGAGTAAATTGGAATTATAAATAAAAAATCAAAATAAATTAAGTTTTTAATAATTATATAAAATAGATTAATATATAATCAAGCAATCAATTTTTCCTTTACACTACTTGGTTTGACTTCATAAAATTCAAATTCCTGATGGTAGAAACATCAATCAATGTTCAATGATAGCTAGAAAATATTATATCCTAGTTTTGCACATTAACTATTTATCGCACATTCACTAGGTAAACATCTTACATAAGGTTTATATCAATGCAATTTCCCAACTTTAATTATGTGCATAATTGCAAATAGTATGGACCGTAGGAGTAGAATGTATTCTTTTAATATAAATGAAAAATAATCTAAGATCTAAAAAAGATGTCTAGATAACTTGTAGGTTAGGACATGTTACTTCCACATGGATACCATGTAGGATAATATTCTTCATAGTGAACACCTCGATATGACATGGAGGACAATCAAGATATTAACATTCACAAAAGTATGAATCTAGATATATGGGATCTTGTAGATCTAGATAGCACATCAATCAAGATACTAACATTAACAAAAGTGTGAATATGAATTATATCAATCAAGATATTAGCTTTAACAAAAGTATGAATTTGAATTATATCAATCAAGATAATAGAATTAACAAAAGTATGAATCTGGAGATATGGGACAATGTAGATTTAGATAACACATCAATCAGGCTACTAGCATTAACAAAAGTACGAATCTAGATATATGGGATCCGGTAAATCTAGATAGATTTTAGATTTTAGATTTCACATCAATCAGAATATTAGAATTAACAAAAGTATGAATCTGAATATATGGGATCTTGTAAATCTAGATAAATTTCAAAAAGGTATTCCGTGACACGTTAGAATGACATGTCATATTAAATGTCAACAAAATCAAATGTTGAAACTTTAAAACCTTGTTTAACCCCTTGTATTCTATGCCAAATGTATTATTTGGAAGAGAATCCATAGTTCAAAAGGTTTAATGAAACATAAAATTGGTTCTAGATATAATGAATGCTTTAGAAGATTGCTTAACCCCTTGTATTCTATGCCAAGTGTATTACTTTGGAAGAAGAATCCATAATTCAAAAGGTTTAATGAAACAAAAAATTGGTTCTAGATATAAGGAATGTTTCATGAAGAAAAATATTGTTTCTAGATATAAGAAATTCTATAAATTTTGATAATTGAAATAACAACAGTTAAATTTTACTAGATAGAATTAGGAATTTTAGAAGTTCTAATAATACTTGATTAAGGTTCTCCTCGATTCGGATAACTTGCATCTTTATATCCAAAAAAATGTGAAGACATAAAAAGACTAGTAGTAAAAATCCTGATCTAGATTTAAGAAATAAAACGTTTTCAATGAAATTTTAAATAATTCATAACAATTTTAAAAGAAAACAAATAAGGTTAAATGATGGAGAAATCCATTCCTTAGGGAAATCATTAAAATAAAGTGATTCTAAATTTGTACAAATTACGAGGTGTAACCAAACAAATAAGAATAAGCAAATAATGAAAATGACATATAAATATATAAAAAAAATAAATAATAATAATTTATAAAAATAAATGAAACTAGGGAAAATTTTGCAGGGTCTCATTATTATATGAAGATACCATAAAATAGTGGGGGCAGTTGTACCATATACAAAAAGATGTCAACCAATGTTGTGACAATGATGATTTTTTAACCGAAATTATTAAATTGGTTGATTAAATCGATGGTTTTTTCATTTTGAAAAAACACGATTTAAGTGTGATTTTTCTGAAAAAAATCATGATCCGATGCCAAAAAATTGTGGCCCGCATAAACAATTACTTTTAAAAGGTTATTTTGGTTTTTTTTTTTTTTCATTTTGTAATAGAGGGCGAGGGTAAGAAATAATGAGGATAACTAATATACAAAGGAGAAAGAGTAGAAAAATGAAAGAATATAGGAACCCAAGCAATGAAAATTTGAATTTAGACTGAGTTCCTTTAGCAGGGTGTGGATTTTAGGTATGGGCATAAAATTTGACCTTATTTTTTATTGTTTTCTCCTTGTTTTCCCTTAGGTTTCATTCACTCATATATTTTCCATGATTTTTGCTTGGGTTTGAGTGTGTTCTTTTTATCATTATTGTTGCATTTAGTGGAGAGGGTTTTTTTGCCAAAAATTTAAAATGTTGATTGTTAATTTTATTTGTTTAAATTCTTCTTGTGCCCTAGGTTTTTTCCATGATTTTTGCTTGTGTTTGTGTGTGTTTTTTTTCCATTATTGTTGCATTGAGTGGAGGGTTTTTTTTCCCAAAAATTTAAAATGTTGATTGTTAATTTGATTTTTTAAACTTTAACTTCTTCTAGTGCCCTAGGTTTAGTCTTAAATTAAGAGTTCAACAAACATGGCAAGAAAATTAGACCCTATGTGGGAATATGGTGAACTTGATGGGGGGTTTGATAGATCAAATTTGACTTGCAAGTTATGTAGGAAGCATATGACATGGGGAGTATACTGATTGAAATTCCACATTGCACAAATTCCTGGACATAAATTAGGACTTTTCAAAAATACAACTCCATAAATCATTTGTAGACCCCTCAAATCATTGGAAGACATAGAGACAACCAAACTAAACAAGGTCCATTTGAAGAATCAAATGGCAGGGGGTGGAGTAGTGGAAGGTGACTGTGAGAGTGATTCATTTTCAACAACAATTTATACAATAAACCTCACAACTACCTCAACATTTTTGGTTCCTACAACCATACCTAGTGCAAAACCATCTATTCGATCAGCTCTTAAAAAAAGGAGTAGGAAGAAGTTGACAAGCTGCTTGATAGGTGTCTTCTATGGAGTGGTGCTCCCTTCAGCATTGCTAGGAATAATAAATTTTAATAGCCCATGGTTGATGTTATTTCTATTTTTGGCCTGGGGTACAAATCCCCTTCCTATGATGACTTGAGAGGGCCTATTATTCAAAATGAAAAGGTTGAATGCATTACAAGATTGGAGGAGTTCAGGGCATCATGGGCATAGAAGAGATGCATTGTGATGTCAAATGGTTGGACTGATCAAAAGGGTATAACCGTTATTAACTTCTTAGTTAGTTGTCCCAAGGGGATAATGATTATGAAATCTCTTGATGCAACTGCACATATCAAAGATGCACGATTATTATGTGATTTGTTGGATGTGTTCATTCAGGAGGTGGGTCCACAACATGTTGTATGGGTCTTAATGAACAACACTGAAAATTATGTTATCATCGGTAGGATGCTTATGGATATATACTTAAACCCATAGGATGAGCAATGATGAGACATGAAATAATACACTCCCTTGTCCCATTTATATTGCAGGGATATACTTGAACCCCACATTTTCTTACTCATGTGGTTTCATATTTGATGTTGATGTCATGGATGGATTCTTCACTTCTGTTCAGAAGATGTTGGCACATTTAGCTTTGACATGGCTATCCATGATCGAACAACCAAAATTTCAAGTAAGTTTTAATTTGTTTTAATTTTCAAATTTCATTGTCTCTTCATACTTTGCTTCAACTTTCAACTTCCAATTTTTTCTTATGTTTCTCTTATTTGTTGTAGATGCATGGTGGAGAACCTATGGTGGTAGAGTACCCAATCTCCAAAATATTTCCATTCGAGTGCTCAGCCAAACATGTAGCTTCTCTGGATGCGAGTGCAACTAGAGTGTATTTGAAGAATACACACCAAGAAGCGCAACAGTTTAAACTTTTTCCAATTAATTTTTTGAATTAATTAAAAAATAAAAAGTATATATATATATATATATTTTTTTTTAACTATTAATTTATAATTTATGACCCTTGTATAGGTTGGAGTCTCAACACCTTAATGACATGGTCTATGTCTACTACAATCTTTGATTGTGGGTGAGGCAACTTGAGAGGATACTTGACATGGAGGCCATATATTTAAATTGGATTGACACCACTTATGCATGGAAGTTTGAGCCCTAGAGTCTTGTGATGAAATAAACCCTTGATTGGTTAGAGGAGGAGGTAGTGGAGGGGATAGCAATTGCAGGGGAGTAGGAGGAGGAAGAGGTGACACCACATACCATGGTCACTAGTAGAGGACGTGGTCTACCTCCTCCAGCTCCTAGTTCTTCAACTTCTAGAGGACATCAGAGTCTAATGCTAGCCTTAGGGCCTTCTTCATCTAGAGGGAAAGTTGTCAAATTTTCTTACAAGAGGGCTAGAGGATCATTAGTTACTTGGTTCATTTCATTGTATATGACTCTTGGTATGAGATACATTATTATATTTTTTGTTGATATTTTGAGGTTGAGTCAGGACTCAGGATTCAGGACATGATTCATTATTATATGTGTGTAACCCTTGACATATTACACATATTATATATTAGTTCTCTTTTCATATTTATGTGCCAATGCATTTATTTTATGTTGTTGATGCTTTAGATACTAAAACAATTGAAGAAAAATGTTTCTTTATTGTATTTTTTAATTTTGGCGATTTTTTGTTTATTTTTGCCGATTTCATCGTGATTTTTACGATTTTTTATTTTTATTTTTCCATATCCTTGTCAATTTAATCCCGCTCGTTATTATCACAAAATTAATGTTAACTGGTAAGCTCAAATCGATTAGAGTAGAAATAGAGAAAAAAATTGGAGCAAGGGAGATTCTACAACCTATAATGAAGAGACAAACACTTTTAGAAATTTTTGAGATTATCCCCTTAGTTTTCATTTTATTCAATAAAATTCTAATTGATTTTATATTCAATAATAGAATATTTATCCTTTATGTATGTAAAATTTAAAATGTGTTATAAAGGATTATAGTTAGAATTATTAGAGTTATATTAATAGTTGGTAAAAAATCCAAGACTCAAGGATGCATGCAGAAGCACATGAATTGTTTTCCATGCACAAGAGTCACACACATAGAGGCGCTCACACTTTATATAAGCATAATATTTAGCAAATAAGAGTGGCCACACTTTATGTAAGGAACAATAGTGAGTTGCTCACATTTTTTCGGACAACTATGCACATCATGTAAAGGTATTTTTTGGCTTAAAAACTCAATAAATTCAAGGCCATTTTCATGAAATTCAATGAAACATTTCTCGGGTATTTGGGAGAGGAGTTTAATTTTTATGATTCACTTTTTAACATTTATAAAAGTGTGCATAAACCTTACTAAACATATGAAACCATATTTTATATCTTCTTTACCATGGTTATATTGAAACCATATTTTATATCTTCTTTACCATGGTTATATTGGATCCATGTTCTATGCTTGTGATCTAAAGGATATTTTCCCTAGTCCATACATCAGGAAGGGGATTGACTATTAAACCTTTATCCTTCGGAATATGGTAAATACTTAAGTTTATTTATTGTTAACAATGTGTTCATAATACATATACCATAAATCAAAATGAATATAAGGAATTATATATCTATATTTGTTCAAGTAGTTGCATATCAATAATTTTAAGAATGCTTATCTTAGTTTATAATCTAGGAAGTGAATTAACTATTATACCTTTATGTTTTCATCATTTTTTGAAACCTAAAATAGTAATTGTATTACGAAATTATGCACTTGGTTCACAAAGAATACATCAGTAATTATATAGCTAATTCGTCAAGCTTTTTCAATTGTTTTCTCCTTTCCAATGGGAGTGCATGATTTTCTTGAAGAGATTATATCTAAGCAACAAAAAGAGGGGTTTTGTAGGTGAATACCTTACAAAACTTCCACAACAAAACACAAAATTTGCTATGCATAACGCTGCTATGAATTTTTTTCAATAGACTTCACCCACCATTAGGGAATTATAATAGGCATGATTTGGATATTAATCTTTAATTTACACCCCTCGTTACAATTCCAGGAGAGAACCTTCAGTACTTACTATTTGCATGAGTTCCTCCTTATTGAGGGGTAGAGCTTCCTCCTTTTCTTGGGTTTCTATATCCTTTGACCTTTGGATCTAGAATTGATTAAGTGCCTATTTCCTTATCTTTTTCTATTTTCTCCAATCTCAACTCTCTATTAGTCTTTTGACTTGCCTTTCATTGGAGCCTCTCTAGTCATTTTTCTATCTCAACCTTCGACTTCTCGTTTCTTGGAATCAGAAAATACGGCCGCGTACTAGTGTTTTTATGGGATAGGAATTCTCCCTCCTCTGTAGAAGATTCCACTATTTTTTGTGTTGGTGCTAGAGCTTCTTCTAACGATGACATATTTTCATCAATTCTTTCTAGATTTGGATCTGATATCAATTTTTGATCTTTCTCTTGTGAGGAGGGATTATTTTGAGGATTTTCCTTTTCACAATCCACCATATTTAAGCCTTATAACTGTTATTATTATCTTTCTTCCCTTTGTTAGTTCCTTCTCCATTTCCAAGATTGGGTTTTTTTGGGTGAGGCTATTCCTTTCCATTTATTCCCAATCTAATTTGGTTTCCTTGGATGATTGTTCTATTGTTTTATTGGGCCTCTACCTCCTTCCTCCCCTTAATGTTTTTGCTCCTCTTGTTTCATTTTGCAATTTCTTGCAAAGTGGCCATCTTCATGACATACTTTTCATTTGAATGGAAGTTGATCACATTATACCATTTGGATATGGGACCAATTGTCCATATTGAGATTTATTACTACTAGGAGTCCCTTATTTAGATCCACTTCAAGATTCTGGCGCACTCGAAAAGTTCCTCTTGTGGCTTGGAATGGTCGATATACCTGCCAAGGGAATTTCAAATACTTTGAAAGTAGTATCATTCCAAAAATGCAATCGAAAAAAATGGAGTTTCACCCATACTGGGATTGCAAATGGAACATCAATTGCTGGGTTAAAATATGGACTCCACCAATCTAGATATAACCCTTGAGCCCCCATGAAATAAGGCCCAATTATGAAGATCATGTCTCGATTTACCTTGTTTTCGAAGAAGAAAGTAAAAAACCCTTTTTCGCAGAAGGCCAAAGAGACATAACCTTGATCAAGGGTTTCCAATTTGTTTCTACCCACAACCTCATAGAACATTGGGAGGTCCAAATTCACATGAATTAATTGATCTTTTGGTCAGTTGCAGAGCTTGAGTTCTTGACCGAGGTTCAAATACCTCAACATTTATGATTTCCTCCAATTTATTGATGAAACGAGAAATATTTTCCTTCTGAAACCTCAACCCTTTTACAATCAACGAGTGAAATTTTTTTATATAATAAGCAAGCGGAGGGGGTGGGGGTGTAGACCACCCCAAATTGGTCATCGAGCTTCTGAAAACATTGGCACATCAAAATCCTTGAAGCCATAGAGCCTCAACACTACACTAAAAAAATAAAAAAATAATGTTTTCATCATTAATATAAACGTTTAAATACAATAATGATAGGATCATGCTTATGGGTGCATATTTGTAGAATTAATTAAAGAAAATATTCTATTGTACTCAATTTATATGGTTTACATGTCAAAATAGTGAAAGTAGTAAAAATTCAAAAGTATAGTGGTTGTGAGCTCATATTGAATTTTCCTCATATATGGTAGACACAGGATATGAGAATGTTTAGGGAGATCATGTTAGTAAGGTCTTGATATGTCATGGAATTTTCAAAAATAGTTCTTGATGAGGTTATGTATCCTATTGTGTTTTCATATGAATAGATAGGAAGCATAGTTATATTATGTATGTATTGTTTTAGTGAATAACATCTTTTCATTTAGAAGATGTAATGCTTGTATGACCAAGATAATGTAATGTTTGGTTATCCTTCTCATTAATAGATATGATGCATTTCGAGCCTACTTCTATGATTTGGTTATAAAACCCTCCTTAAATGTTATTTATTTAATCTTGAATCTCTCCAATTTGTTTCCTAGTCAGTTCTCTCCCATATGATGAGACCCTCCTTAAATATATTTTAGACTCCCATCATTAGATTCTTGACTTGCACCTTTCTTCTGCATTCTCCTTTGCAATGTTTCATGCTTGTTTGGTGATATAGTGTAACGCTTAGGTATTGTTGGCATGTATCAACATTATGGAATTTGGACATGTGATAGAAAGGGGTATTTGGTGTTGTCCCTTGGTATGGTAATTTTTTGGTTTACCTACCTAGAAAAGTTGCACCCCACATCATTATTATGGAGATTATGATTTATATGGGCTTTAGAAACGATGGAAAATTTGGATAAGATTATGGCACAATTTATGTTGCAACTACCTTGGGGTTTGTTGTGATTTTGCATGGGCTTGGATGTATAGCATATTCAAAGGTCTCATGTTCTTTCTCCATCTTGATGTGGTCCAATCCATTGATGTTTGATCTAACAACAATTGGTTTTTAGTTTTGCTTCAATTACCTAACTACCTATGATTGTGCTCTCTCATTTTCTCTTATCAATAATCTTATATTTTTATTTAGATTTGCATTTGGATCTAAAGCAATTGAAGCCACCCAATCCTTAATATATCTTTGTCAAATTATTTATGAAGTTATAATGATTATTAAGTGCACCTTTATAATGATTGTTGAGTGCAAATTTGTGTTTTCTGGTTAAATTTTTGATGTTGTTTGTGTTTGGAATTTGTTATGTCGTTGGTAGAGTTGGGATCTAATCCTTTATTGTTCAATTGTCTAGGGAAAAAATGAGTTTATGAGGAAAAATTCCCTATCCCTAAGAGGAATCATGAAATTTTCAAAGTACATGCATGATTGTGTGTTCTAGTATAACAATAGAAATAGAGATTCCATTTTCCTACATCTTAGATGAGATTGAGAGGAGTATTGATATATTTTGGAAGAAACTCAATGATGATTATGATTGTCCTTCTCAATGAAGATGGATAATTTACATGGAAAATAAATTTTCCTCTTGGAGGTTAATATAATTGTTAAGTTGATTTTAATTATGTTTCTCTTGATGTGATTTTTGAGAAATCCATTATGGAAACAACTTAGGATTTCTCAAAATTGATTTCTCTTACCATTGACATTTTATTGTGATATATTTTCTTATTATTTTTCTTCCAAGTTATTATATTTAGATCATCAAGACAAATTCCAAACAATGTAGATCACAAACACAAAATAGGACATAAGATGTAAGACTCAACGAGGGAAAAACCCTATGAAGGGGAAAAACTAGTCAAACTCTTCCACTAGTAGATTCAAATCAAATTGAGACAACCAAGACCTTGACTTAACAATAGGACCTCCTCTATCCATTAACTTGGCCTCCAAACTATCAAGATAAAGATAAAATTGTAGTGAAAAACCAAATTGATGCAAACTAGCTTCAATCAGCATCACACCCTTCCCTTTTATTAACTACACCCTCGGCCCTATAGTATTTATTATTTTATCTCAGATATTTTAGAATTTTTCATTTTTTAAAGAGTCCTTTCCTTGTCATATATATCTTCCTTCCTTATACTTAAGTATACATTATCCATAAACTATCGTGGATATTCCACTAGACAGTTCATAACAACAGATTTGATAATATTATATTTACAATATGAGACTCTACGCTATTACAATTTTATTAAACTTTAAGATATATAGATTTAACTATAATTAGTGCATGCTTGCGAATGGAAATTATGCAGAAAAGTAGAGAATGACAAAATAAGCGCACATACACACACAAGACATAAGATATGCTCTCCGAGAAACCATTTCGAGAGAAAACCAAATTGGAAGGGGAGCCCACTTCACTCTCTTTCTTTGTTTGGAAATATGACTGAAGGTACAAAGAAGTAATTCATGTGTCCCATGGGCTGCTACTATGCAAAAATCTTCTTTTTGCGCTCTACCTCCTATCTCTCCTGGCTCTCTTTGCTCAGCTATGGAAAAAAATTCTCTCGAAACAATGGAATGCATGTTCCTCCTAGTGGCATGGTTATAACACAACTTGATACCCTACTAGTAGTTAATTGTGATTACAACAACTCTTAACTAGAGTTACAATATAGACTCTTCTAGAGTCTTTTACATCATAATCACATGGCTAGCCCCTTTTCCATGAACAATGGAGGCTGATGCGACATATTCCTAAAATATATATGTGAAAATAGGAAGGTCAAATTCTGAGTGTCATAACTTTTGCATACGGACTCCGATTAACATCATTTGATGCCTCAAAATGCTCCTAGAAGGTTCCGGACCTTGTTTTTCCAAACTAGGTCCAATCGGTAAAAATGGTCCCGTGAGCTTATTCCTCCACTTTTTCCACTCCAAATGCATTGAGATGGATGAAAAACAATATAATGATCTAATCTGGATCAATACACTTCTTTGCACTCATATAATTGCAGATTTAAGTTGCATCATTGTTGTGTCTTTCACAAGGTCAAATGTATCCTTTATATAGTATTTTGGAAGCCGAAACATCTTCTTGAGGCTAAATTGATGTGATTTGAGGATGACTGGTAGGAGAGGGAACATTGACTCGATGGAGGAGGGACAAGAAATAAAATAATTTTCTTTTTCTTGTTTACGGGGGCCCCAATGGGTCTATGACATCATGATTTTGATTTTGCCTCAAAATAAAATCCATAGAACACAGAATGGGTGCTTTGACCTATTGACCATTGACCCAAGAATGAAACCTATGCTTTAATAAGTCAATAAAAATTCCATTGTATTTTATTTTGACAAATATATTACATAATTGTTATACATGATTTATGATTGTGGACAAATGTATCTCCCCTAGGTTGGTGGCTAACCTAGAACAACATAGAGACAAAGAACACAATTTTTTTCCTTAAAGTAAATAGATTATGGAGTGAGGCCTACCTGGAATCCTTTGCAAACTTCGCTCATTCTTAAGCTTGGAAGCTCTAATCCCAGCTCTAATTGCCAAAATTAGAACCTACACAGTAAGATAACACAAGCCAAGAAACTATGAGATGTCTGCAATATCATCTAAGTACTTCATTCAATAGATCAACATGGTATTGAAATAAGTTAAACAACATCACATATAGGAAAACAATGAATTCATTGCATTACTATAAATGGAAGGAGATTACAACCATAAGTAGTAGTTGATCTTGTAGAAGAGCTCCTCCAAGTTGTTGACTTGTCCTTTCCTTGTCACAATATGCACCTCCAATCACCCTAAATGCATGGAATGATGACCACTCACTACAGCAACATAAGGGCAGAATTATTCTCCAAAATCCAACCCCCAACCTCATAGCAGGCTGGAAATATATAGAGAAGCAAGGTAAGTTAGGAGTTCTTATCCAATTACCATTCTAGGGTAAGAGATCCACCTTTGATGGAGGGATATGATCAAAGGATAAGTGGTGAAAACTCCAATGTAGGGATGGATAGGATCCAAATGATTTATCCAAGGTAAGTAGTTCTAACAACTTTTAGAAACTCTTGGAAGCTGAAGCTTTCAGAATCCTGATCATTCTCCCATATTTCTAGAACCAACACAAGTGCAAAGGGGAGAAACCTGCTAGTGACCAACATAGGTACGGTGGAGCAATCCGCTGGTGTATGTACCCCAATAGGCTTATAAAGAGCGTTGGTCCTTAAATTAGGTCAGATGAAGCAGTTTAGGGGTCAAGCTCTAGGAAATGAAAGGTACATGCTTATGTATTTTTACAAGATGGTGACAAGGGGGAATAGGATGTTGATTGATCCCATTAGGAGGCCCACTAATCGGATGTGAGAAAATGGCCTATAACATAATGCCCCCGAAAGCACGAAGTCAGAGATGATGACTGGTGACTGAAGTGCTTCACCTTGTGACAAGTAGGGATCAAGGACAATCGACAATATTCTTTTGCTACAATATCTTTGTACGCTAAGAGAGTCATACCTATACTCAGGTCATAAGATAACATGACATGTACAATGATCAAATGACACAGTCATAGATGCAACTGGTGGACCCATGACTGGATGACCGTCAATATGATCATAGCCATCATACATTGTGATCTATGTATAATCCTGAAATCCCAGCTCGGATGGATGGAACTAGAGACGGGATCTTCTATCTTGTTCACATGACCAATCAAAGTACGAGTCTAACCATGTGAATTAATGAGTTGGAGTCGAACATGGTAGACACCATCTGATTACCGACAATGTAAGTCGTTAACAGACGCGAGAGAAACCACCGATGATGTTAATGGCTCTCAAGGTACCATAATACAATCTGTATGGTGTGAATGAATGAGTTGATGTTGAACAACACACATAATCTTTTGGTCGAAGGCCATTGATGTAAACCTATTGCCAAGAGCGAGGAAAATTTCCATTGATGTATGAAAGTGCCAAGGAAGTGAACAGGAAGTGAACCATCGCGGGAGGGCCTTAATGTATCCCCCATTAATGAAAAAAAACAGGTATGATGATTGTGATAGAATGGTTAGAATGATGCTGACATGGAATTGGATAAGGAAAGGTGGACATGAAACGAAGGCTTAAGAGTATTGTAGCAGAGATCAACTGAATGAATTCTCTTGAACACATCAGCGACACTGAATGGAGTTGGAATCATTGCCCCAGAACCGAGATGGAGGTTCTGAAAATGGTATGATAAGAAAAATACAAGAAGATTACCCAACCCAACAACCATGGAGATGAATTAGAAGATTTTTATGTTCAAGAGTGACTAACTGCCATTAGCAAAATGGAATCCCCTGTTTTCCCAATTTCCCCAACCATATTGGTCAATACCTCTTTATTTTTTAACAAGCTTGAGGAGGATAACATATGATTGATTTGTAAGTTCATCCCTCAGATGAATCCCTCCTAGTATATTTATCGAATTGTGAGAAGGAGTGGTTCAGCCTTGTCATGTTCAACAATTCCATCACTATTTGATGTTTTAACAAGTCCAGTGAAGGTAAAACTCGACATATTTTTCATGTTTAGAGAGTTTGGAAAAGAGGTGAAAAAGAAAAATCCAGATATCCTTTTTTGTAGATAGACCCTTAGGTCTAAAAAGGTAGAAAAAAATACCCAAGAGAACCACTTAGCCATGTTCGACCAAGTTATTCCTTTTTCGTAGCTAGTCTATATGAGTTTGGAAAAGGGTTAAACTTATACTGAGTAGATGTATTTTAATTTACTTTTACGATTTTGAAAAGACAAGTCGCGGAGATATTTTCATATTTTGGGAGTCTGAAAAGAGCTGAAAGAGGACTCTAGGGGGTTCCTTTTTCATTGGTTTACAAAGCCCAAAAAAGAGATAAAAGTATGCTCTGTGGTCAAACTAACCTGTTCAAAACATAATGAAAACCTGCTAACAATTGTAGACCTACTCAAAACACCACAAGAAGGATTAAACATACCTACTTCATAGTAAAAAGAAAGAATATCTAGGTCAAAACAATAAAAATAAATAAAATAATGAGAAACTGACCATAAATATTCAAAATGACTTGTCATTTTTACCATTTCACATTTTACCTTCAACAGTGAGTATTTGGAGCCCTTTTTCCCTTGATATTTTGTAGGTTGATTTCCTGAATCTCCACAACATAAGTAGGATAAGATGTCTGTCCATTTTATACTTGTTGTGCCTGTTTGTTTTTCATGTTCAGATTTGGTTGGGCAGGCATCTGGGGTTGTTTAGGTGGAGCAGAGTGTCAAAGTTATGGTTGAGAAGGTGGTGAAGGCAATAAAGTTGGAGCATTGTTGTATGGGGGCCTCCACCCATGGGGTGGTGCATTCCATTAAGGTTGTGGTGGATCATATGGTTGAAATGACTGACTGACTGGATGGGAACGAGACTCAGGTGCAAAGGACCAAGGAGGAGGTGTAGACTAGGAAGGATGAGCAGGGGGCCCCCAAGAAGGTATGGATGTGGTCTAGTTGGGGTTGTAATATGCATGGGATGACCCTTGCATGCCCTGTTGGTATGGCCTAGGCCCATGAGGTCTCCTTTGGTTTATGTAGTAGAGCTGTTCAATTACCCCTTCAACTCCTTGATATACAACTTTTAATCCAGGGAGAGAAGGGCACTTGTATGTGGAGTGGTTTTCTTCATAGACTGAGTAGATTTCAATAAAATTCAGTGGACATTCATTCCTAGGGTGCCTCCTGGTGCATCTAGGACAGAAAATTGCTAAGGCTCTCTCTGATTCCTCTTGTTTTATGTGCATAGTGTCCATCTGTAGGGAAAGTGTTTGCAGCATCTTACTCTTGAATCCTCCAGCATGTTTCCAATTTCACCCTTTATAGATGAATTGGAAGAGGATGGACTGACCATAGGTTGACTACCCCTATCCTTTTTCCTAGTTGCCCTAGAATGGTTTTTGATGATAGTCTTGATATCCTCATAGGGTAATTGGTAGACATCCCCTCCTGCTAATAAGTTCAGGGTATCCAAAAGATCTTCCCTTACTCTTCTAAGCAGGATCAACTTTAGTGACTCAGGGTCAAGTGTGCACCTGGCCTTTTTGTAGCTAAGATGGAATCTTTCTTCATAATCCTCTAGGGATTCATCATGCCCTAAGGTCATCCTAAAAATTTCCTCTTTAGTGTTGTTATACCTAGAGTAGTCTCTATACTTGTTGTTGAAGGCTTGCTGCATCTGAGCCCAATTTGTGATGCTATCCCCAGGTAAACCCATGAACCAACACAAAGATGCATCCTTGAGAGTGGATGGAAATAGTTTCAACTTCTTCTCATCATTGGTGTAGTCATAGGTTCGGAATATGACAACAAACTTAAATAATGAAGTGTGGATCTTATGATGTCAGGCTATGGAAATGAGGAAGGGAAGAGGGGCTTATATTTTTCATCTTAGTATCCCCATTGGTTTCCCTAATGGGGAAGGCACCCTCAACTCTTTCTCTATTTCCTCTGTTATTTCTTTTTTCAGCCATTGGTTCAATAGGAATGGGTTCTTCTTCTTCTTCTTCCACTGTAGGTTCTTCAAATCTGTCTGGCTGCTCACCTAAGGGTTCCTCCATTTCATAGCCACAGAATAAGAGGGAAGGTTGGTTGTTTGAAGCAGTGGGGTATTTGGAAAAAATTTCCCTAAGTTATCCCCATTCCTACGAGGCATGAAAAAAATGCTTTTGTCTTTTTTTGTGTTTTTTTCAAACTCTAAAAGTAATTGCAGAATTGAAATTGCAGACTGAATGAAAACTACTGACTGAATGAAAAATTAACTAGTTGATTGAAAGATTACTTTTAGAATGGAAAGGAAATAAAAGAATACAGAATGGAAAAGGAATTAAACTAAATTACTTTTGCAGAAATGAAACTAATAGTAGAATATCAGAAACAAGAAATGGAAGAAAGAAAGTAGTAATCACATATTACTCAGACACATCCCCTGCAATGATGGCAAAAGGTGATGAGCACCAATATTGTAGCAAGAATGCTGCAACTTCTAGGGATACCAACTTTACTTTATCAACCCAGGGTTCGTACAAACTTGGAGGTGACAATGTTGTATACACAAGTAAAAGTGATCATTCTGCCTTTTGTCACTATTCAACTGGCGAGAGACCACTAGGGTTTTAAAGCCAAACTTCTATGGATTCAGAAGAAGCTTGATTACTGATGAAAGCAAGAGAAATATACTCTAGGAGAAAGCTTGTCTACTACAATAAGGAAAAGGACTGAAATCCAATGCTGAAAACACGCCATTTCCTAACTAACTGATGAGAAACTATGCTTTACAAGAATGCCAAGCTAACATGTATGAAATGCTGCTATCCTAAGCATGGATGTTCAAAACATCAAACATCACTACTGTGCAGGACTGAAATAAATATGTTTTTTTCGTTTTATTCTTTTTATGGAAAAACAAGTGTGAAAGCTAATCTCTTTTGGTGGTGTGGTAGGTAGCTTAGGGATGTTGGTGGATGGTTGGAAGGTTTGGGAGACCCTTAGCTAACCTTTTGTGGCTTCTTGGAGGTTTTCCCTCAATTCGGCCTCAAAACCGGCCACTACAGGAAAATCTACAGGATGTCCTAAAAACCTACAAGATTCCCTGTATTTCTCTAGGATACAGCTGAGAGCAAAAAAATGGTTGCTGAAGGTGATGGAAGGCTTAGGGAAGGTGGTTGGTGTATTTAATGGAGTGAGAAAATGCCTAGGATCACTCAGAACTCAAAACGAAGGTTGGGAGATGGCTGGATTTGCTCAACATGCTTGAAGAAGTTTCCTTTAAGAATGATGAAATTGGTGAGGGTCTTAGTGAAAGTGAGGAATAATCATGGATGGATGAATTTGGAAGGAGGTTGCTTGCTATGAGATATTTCTCTACTTCTTAAATAGCTGCACTGCATCAAGTAATGATATTTGCCCAAAAATCATGTAAACAAGAAGAATTTCAATGAGGTAGAAAAACAAAGTTTAATGAGCTAGCTGTCTACTTCATGCATGAGGAAAATTTGCAGAATAAGATGAAGTCATTAATGAGATCTGATGCAAGACTAAATATGGAATAAATGATGGCTAATTCCTACACTTGCAAACTGATCAAATGCTGGCTTAAGCATATGAAACTCTAAATTCTATGAGAAAGTAGAATTTTGTCTTTGGGGCTGCATGGGGTCCTTTCCTCAACTCATGATCCCTAAAGGAAGAAGTGAGGCCAAGACACCTACTGAGAGATTTTTGGTGCTCCTTTTATCCCTTCTAACCTACTGCTAAAGTAAAGCACAAATGGAAGAATACTAATAACCAAACTAATCAAATCTACACTACTTGCAATGAAACACTTCCAAGGGAAATTTAACCATGAATTTATGAAATTAATCTAAGAATACAGATACAAGAAGAGGAACCTTTTCTACTATGGTTGGGCCCTAACCCAAGAGCTTTAGCCCTCTGAGTTAACTCAGTACTGTATCATGAAAAATCTCATTCTCATTATCAAAATAGAAAATTACATGGCAATGTCTTCCACAAGTCTGGAGCTAAAAAATAACTAGTGTTTTTACAACAAAATTTCGAATCTTAATGAGGCTCTAGGCCTCTTTATTTATACAACTGGAATCTCCAATGACTTCCTTAAATCTAGGGAGGATCGACTCCCAAACTCGAGATGAACTAACTCTTTTAATATCACTTGCTCGGATGCCTTTTGATCTTCATGACTTGGCTTCTTGTACTCCGAGCTGGTGTGATTGATGGAGGAATATTTGAATGAGGGAGGAGTAAATGAGGAGGATTTGCCTCCTACAATCTCTCTTCCTTATCCCATTCGAGTTTCAGCCCTTAATCTTGCCAAAATTCCCTGCTTTCTCTCACAAACCTGCATTCAATGCACATTAGTCCACTAGGCATAATATCTCACTTTAACTCATCTCATTAAGCAAAATATAATCAGAACATGTAATAAGTTGTGAGAAGAGTTGATTTGACTAATCTAGGAGGTGAATGAAGGTCCACATAGTTACCTAATAATGAGGCTCATCATCACCCCGCTACTGAAAGTGTTGCTCATCCTCTGAGCAACTCAATCAATATCCATGTCTTTCATAGCTCTAGTGGCCTCCCTGACATCCCATGCTTCGGATGTGGTTTCCTTTTCTTGTGTATATAATCCTACCTTCCTTTCTACCTCCTCCGACTACTTTCTTTCTTCCTCTTCCTTCCTTCTTTCTAACATCCCCAAGAGCAGTGGTGGACTGAGTCTTAAGCCAATCCAATTTATTTTGAGCTTTTGGATGGTTTGTTTGTACATGGGTGTCCTGTTAAGTGCTTCTCTCATCCTTTGAGGAGAATGGTACACTGTGATTTTCAAACTGTATGGAAAAGTATTCCATCTCCTTTGGCAAGCTTGCATGTTGTCATCCCCTAACAGTTTGAACATATCCTTAAAATGTGTAATTGCTTTCTCTTGGGTAGCAAGATACCTGGGTGCAAGTTGAGGATCATTTGAAATTAAATTATGTGTGTTGATGATAGCCATTGGATTTGAATGGTCATCTCTTATCACGAGAGGCTCTGTTTTTTCCCTTGCCAATATCTTCTTAATTTCTATAGCCCTTGCTTCCTCATGGTTCATCCATGATGCCAAAGCCATCAACTGTAAATCACCTATATTTGCATTAGGGTCCCATACATTCATATCTGTCAAGGCCATGTTATGCAAATAGAACTTAGACATCTTAGCCCTATCTTCCAATGTGCTTTGATCACAAAGATAAATCAACTGTCTATAATCCTGAAATGGCATAGTTCCTCTCTATTCTAGGGTATTGATTTGGAACTGCAGCCACTGTTCCTTAAGGTATAATGCATATGACTTAGCTGCCATCCTGCATTCAATTGCTTCCAAAGATAGACTGTCCATGGATGCCAATTAATTCTCTCTTTCTTGCATTTGTCCTTTCGAACATGCATTTTTTGCCTCTAACTGAGTTTTCATTATGGCCTTTCTGTTCCTCATGCTACTTAGTTCTCTTCCCATCTCTTTAAGATTCTCCTCCATGTGACCAATGTCCTCCACTCCCTTGGACTTGGAAACCTACATCCATCTATGTGTTTTGGCTCTTTCTTTATCAAGCTCAAAGAATAATAGGATGGAAAATTTTTATGGAATGACCCTGCCCCCTTCAATAAATCTGTAGTAGGAGTCAAATTTAGGTTGAGGACTAGGTTCCCTTAGCTCTGGGTCCTCTCTCTTTGTTTCTTGTTGCATACTTCCTTCCTTATCCAATTTCTGAGTTTCCTGTAGGTTTAGAAGAGTTTCCTGTAGGACTGCCTCTGCTTCCTGTAGGATATCTTTTCCTTTGGATGAGGTAGATCTAGTCACAGGCATTCTCTCGTAAGTGATAGGAGACTTAGGGGAGGTTTGTGATGAGGATCCTTCTCCTTGAGTTTTTATAAGAGGAGCCATATTCTCCTGTTGTTTAGGTGAGTCCTCAATAATAATGGGAACCTTGGTTGGAGTTTGAG
Source organism: Pinus tabuliformis (assembly GCA_031772625.1). Lineage (NCBI taxonomy): Eukaryota > Viridiplantae > Streptophyta > Pinopsida > Pinales > Pinaceae > Pinus > Pinus tabuliformis. The sequence continues at coordinate 440,891,474 of CM062817.1, forward strand.
GTTTTCTTTACCTTATCCTTGTACTTTTCTGTGTTCTAAAGTATAATGGGTTTTGCCTCTGCCTCTTGCAATTTTGTTTGATAGGGGTGCTAAGGGTAGTGAGGGCAGTTGCTTCCTCTTTCTCGGTGGGTTCTGGAGACACCCTAGGTGACTCCTCCTTGTCCTCTACCTCCTCTTTTCCATTGCCTTTTTCACCTTTGTCTTTCCCCTCTTCATCTCCCTCTATATCCTCATCTTGTTTATCAGTTTCCTCCTTGACATCTTCCTCTATTTATTCATCACATTCCTTCTCTTTCTCTTCCACCTTCTCCTCATCTATTTCCTCTTCATCCCGCTCTACTTCTTCTTCATCTGTTTCAGTCTCTTCTTCATCCTTTTCACTGATAGTAGGGATAATATCATATGTGAGGGCCTTGATATCCTCCTTTGTCTACATGTCTCTGAAAAATGCCCATTGGATAGGAATTCTGAGGTTTTGGAGGCCATCTTCCATGATGATTCTAATTAACCCATGGTGGGCTAACTGTTTGTAGTTTCCTTCGTGCACCTTTATGCTCATAACTATTAGTGATTGTAGAAGGAAGTATGGTATGTTGAGCCTGTGGTGAGGAGGTGTTTCTGCTCCAAACCTCAATTCTTCAAGAAGCCTAAAGTGATATCCATATACCACACTATACCTACCTTCACATGATATGCAGTTTATAAGATGGTAGCTTACCTCATTCCAGGGGTATGGTAGGCTCGCTCTCCTCACTCCATTTTTGTCTTCAATGGGCTCCTCTCCCTCTAGAAAGAATTTCTTCTTGGCAGTTTGGCTATTTCCCTTGTCTTCCTTTATCCAAGGCACTCCTAAGGGAAGTGTGGTAATTCTACTTATAAGTTCATGGGTGAGATCTATGGAGAGGCCTCTCACCACAACCGTGGCATGGGTTATGATCAGTTGAATGAGGGAGAGAGAAAAATCTCGGGCTACTTCATCATCATACCCCCTTAATTTCTCAAAGTACCCCATCCAATTATGCCTTGTGAATATTTCTATCATAGGAGGGTGTTGTTGAATCCTTACAGTGTTAATGGGCTCCCTTCTATTAAAACCCCCTGTCACTTTGTCTATTGAATTTGAGGAGCAAAGATGTATGATACAAAATTTTAATGAAGGAGGGAATGAGACTCAAATTTCCGTGGATACAATTCCCTTATACATCTATCAATTTCAATCAAACTAGGAGATTTTTTTGTTCTTTTTACTTGGAAAAATGGAAGGAAATGTAGAGCCTACCTCCTCATAGTGCTTGTTGTAGCCAACCCCTGTGTTTCCCCCTCTAAAATTGCTCTCTTCCAATCTTGTAGACTACCTGACTGTATCCTGTAGGATTCCTGTGTGATCCTATAATTCCTGTAGGATCCTATACGAAGTCCTGCGTAGGAAAAAATGAAGTGTAGGTTGCTTGCGGACGAGATAAAATTTGATAGAGTGAGCCTCAAGAAGATGTATGCATGAGTGCATGGGGATCAACATTTATTTCCTCTTATGGTCGAGTTGAGTGAGGTGGTGTGCTGGCAGCCGAGGTACGTATTTCTATTTTTGGACCGTTGGTCCCTACTACCACATCATCATTCCCCTCACCTTGTAATTAACTCCCACTTCGGGCATCTATAGTCTTAATTGCTTTCGACCTCATCCTTCTTTTATTTGACTTGACTGCTGCCACATGTGGGAGGACCAACTATTTTGTCCTTGTTCATTGAACGAAGGTGGCCAAGTTGATTGGCCACCTTGCACTTATAAACCATCTCGTTCACAACCTTTACATATTTTGGTTACATTATGCAAATGAGAGAGTGAAGCGAGATACTTACCTGTGGTAACACTACCTTGCTACAGTTTGTTGAAGAAACGAGGTTTTTGTTGTATGTTGGCTGCATGTGATCTCTCTCTTTTTTTTTTATTGTCGTTTGATGATTTCCTTGATGTGAAGGTACATGGTGTTGAAGATGATGGTGCTACTGTTGCTGTGGAGCTTCTTCTACCCTTGGATCTCCATCCTGGAAGCTTGTTGCAACATATGATTTTTATTTTGTGGGATAGGCTGCTACAAGATTTCCTACAGGATGTCCTGTAGTTGCTTCTCCCTCAAAATTTTTAATCATTTCTACTATTGGGACCTGATGATGATGACCATGGACAGAGAGGAGGTCTAGGGGTGTGTGAATAATGAGAAATAACCTTCAGGTGTTGTTCCCCTTTTCTCTCTATCTCATATTTTTTCTTTGTGTTTTTTTCTTGAAGACTGTAATTTTTTTGAAAACTAATTTTTTTAATGATGAATGCAGGGGTGATCAAGGTGGAGAGAGGTATGGTAATGAAGTGGTGATGTAGGGATTTTAATTTTTTGACATGGGCAGGTCATTTCCTTGCCCTAGGGTTACTTCCTATAGGATTCCCAAGCCACTGTAATTCCTACAAGATCATCCTATAGGTTTTTAGGGGATCCTGTAGGTTTATAGGGAATCTTGTAGAAAACACAATACCCTTGCAAACTGAGGCAAATGAGTGAAAAAAATGAAAGTAATGGTGGAATGATGAATCATAATGAATGGAGAAATAAAAATATGAGTGGAATAGGTCCCTTTTAATTCTCCTTTGATCTCTGATCGTCCTCCTGATGACCTGCAAACAATTTTTCATGATTTTTATTTTCTCTCTTTTATTTTTTTTAAAACAACTAGTCTGCCTCCAAGAGGTTTTCATCCTAGCTGCTTACCCTGGGCACCTCAAGGGAGGTTTTCACCCAGAGATCTTTTTATTTCTCTTTTTATTTTTTTCGACACCATTGGTCCGCCCCAAGAGGTTTTCATCCCAATAGTGGGACTTAGGCACCTCATGGAGGTTTTCACTTGAGTCTCCTTATTTTTTATTTTTTTTCTTTTTCTCAATGACTTGATGAGGTAGGAGCTGAGGTTTTCTCCACCACCATCATTGTTTTATTGATACCATCAATGAACTCTTTCTTTGACAATGAACTTTTGTAAACTTTTAATCTGTGCCCATTAACAAGTAAAGGAATGGCCTGTGCATCTATGGTTTTGATCTGCACTGAACCATTATCATGAAATCTCTTTATAACATAAGGCTCTAACCATATTTTCCTTAAGTTGCCCTTAAAGTATTTATATATTGAGTCATATAACAAAGCCCAATCACCTTCTTGAAATTGCTTCTCCTTGATGTTCTTATCATGCCAGATCTTCCTCTGAATTTGAGTTACCTCTGTGTGTAGGAGGGCTTACATTTTGAACTCATCTAAACCATTCAACTGGAACAATCTCTTTTTTTGTGCACTGCTGAGATCTAGATCTAGTTGGGCTGCCATCCTCAATGTATTATACTCAAACTCAATGGACAACAGGGCCCTTTTCCCATAGACCTACTCATAGGGTGTGAAGCAGTGGTGGTCTTCTAGGTGGTATTATAGGCCCAAGTAGCCTCAACTAGTCTATCTGCATAATCTTTCCTGTTGTTGCTAACCACTTTAGTCACGATGCCCTTTAGTGCTCTGTTGGTCACCTCCACTTGCCCATTAGCTTGTCAGTGATAGGGAATGGAGTTTCTATGCTTGATCTTGTGTTGGATTAGCAAGTATTCAATCATGTTGGAGGTAAACTGGCTGCTTTGATCAGTGACCAGTTATCTAGGGTACCCAAACTTGTAAAATACATTCTCCCTTAAGAACTCATCCACCTTCTCCTCTGTTGTTGCCTTGATTTCCTTGGTTTCAGCTCACTTAGTTAGATACTCAGTGCATACAATGATATACTGCGTTTTCTTGGAAGGAGGGTCAATAGTCCTAATAAAGTCCATGCCTCACTTGTCAAATGGCTCAAAAGTCACTTGAGGTTGTAGAGGCATTTCATCTTTTGGAGTAGGCTTTCCCATCCTTTGGCACTGATCACACTGACTAGTATATATTTTCACACCCTAATGAAGAGTGGGCCAGTAATAACCAGCTTGTAACACTTTAAATGTTGTCCACTTTGCTGCAAAGTGACCTCCACAAGTCCCATCATGATAGATGAGAAGGATGTCAAAGAATTCCTCCTCGCTGACACACCTTCTCAGAATTTGATCTGGGCCTAGTTTGAAGAGTTTGCCCCCAATCCAAGTGAAGGGGGTTCTCTTCCTCACAATCTTTCTTTTCTCTTTGGAGGACAAATTCAGTGGGAACTATGCAGATACCAAATAGTTTTCTATGTTAGAAAACCATGGAGAGAGAACTAAAATGGCGAATAAGTGCTCATCCAGTAACTAATCATCAACCATTCCCTCCTCACCTGCAGGCAAAGTTAATCTAGACAAAAAATCTGCAACAACATTTTCCTTGCCAGGCTTATCAACAATAGTTAGATCAAACTGTTGTAATAAAAGTAACCATCTAATAATCTAGGCATTCACATTAGGTTTATTCATTAAATATTTGATTGCAGCATGGTCAGTATGTACAAATGTTTGATAGCCTATAATATAATGCCTAAATTTTTTCAATGAATGCACAATAACCAGGAGCTCCTTTTCGGTCACTATGTAGTTCAGCTCAGCCTTTGATAGATTCTTATTGATAAAGTAAATGGCATAAGGCAAATTTTCATTTATCTAAACTAGGGTTGATCATATGGCTTTGTGTGAGGCATCGACATGTATATGAAAAGGAAGGGCCCAATTTGGACCTCGGAGAATCGGTGTAGTGGTTAACTTGTCCTTTAGGGTGTCCAGGGCCTTTTGACAGCTTTTTGACCATACAAACTCAGATTCTTTGGCCAAAAACCCAAATAAAGGAGAACCCAACTTTCTGAAGTCTTTATAAACCTTCGGTAGTATCCAGATAACCCTAGGAAACATCTGACATATCTCTGCTTTTGTGGAGGTGTGACCCTTTGGATGATAGCTATTTTGTTTGGGTCCACCTACAGTCCTCGCTGGGATATTGAATGACCTAGCATAGTCACTGCAGTCATCAAGAATTCACATTTTTTGGGTCTGAGAGACAGGTTCATTTCAATACATTTGTGCAACACCTTACCTAAGTTGGACAGAGCCTCCTGTAAATCACATCCATAAGGTGTAAAATCATCCATATAAATCTCTATCGCATCATGGACTAATTCGGAAAAGATACTCAGGACTGCTCTCTAGAAAGTGGTAGGAACGTTGCATAGGCCAAAAGGAAGGACCATATAGGAGAAAGTACCCATAGGACAAGTGAAGGTGGTTTTATCCTGGTCTTCCAGGCTTATTTGGATTTGATTGTACCCATTGAATCCATCTAGGAAAGAGAAAAACTTTTTCCCTGACAGGCCATTTTGCACTTGGTCGATGAATGGTAGAGGGAAATGGTCCTTCTTTGTGGCTTTGTTTAACTCCCTGTAATCAACACAAATCCTCCACTTACCATTTTTCTTTGGAACCAACACCAAAGGAGAGACCCACTCACTGTCTAAGATAGGGTAAATGAATTCTGCATCTATCAGCTTTTGCAGTTCTCCTTTGACTATATATTTAAGATCTGGATTCATTCTCCTTTGGGGTTGCTGGACTGGCTTGCAACCTTCTTTGATATAAATGTGGTGAGTACACACCGAGGGGTGCACTCCCTTCATTTCTTTGTAACTCCAAGCAAAGGCATCCAGATGTTCCTTTAGCAGGTTACACAACTTTTCTTCTTGGTGAACAGAAAGATATGGGTTGATTTTCAAAGCTCTCTTGGGGCCAAATTCTATGGTTTTGACATGGATAGCGTTGGAATCGGCTAAGCATAGATCAATTTGATGGTTGTTTTTGGTTTTCTTTACTTCTTCTAAGAACAATGTACTGGGAGTTTGACTTTGGAGTATGTGTTCAATCAAATCATCTTCACCCTGCTGTCCCCCTCCCATGGTTGTTTCTAAGGTATAGAGTTAGGCGAAATAAACTTAATCTTCTTCCTCCTTTTCCAGCCACAGAGGTAAATCATGTTCTAGAGATGGCTAAGCAGGAGGGTATAGGACTAACTACTTGGACATATGCCCATCTTTATGGTCATATTTCCAGCCCTGCAGCTAATGTAGGCGTCGACAGTGGCTAACCAGGGCCTCCCAAGGATGAGAGGGTAACCAGTGTTGGGTTGTGTTATATTCTTTCCACGTAGTTAATAGGGGGTTTGAGGGGCACCCGTAACTCCACTTTATGGGGTTCGGCGCAGCGCCCCGAAAAATTTTGGTTTTGGACCCTATGTTAGGTTGGGCGAACCCACCTATGGTTTTGTGCATGATTTTAGCACATGTTTTTTGGACGCGATGGTTTTTGGTCCATGGTATTGGACGCGATGGTTTTTCGGTCCATGGTATTGGATGCTTCCGCATGTATAAATATGTATTATAACATTGAGAGGAAAATAATGAAAAATCAAGCTGGTAGTCTCGGTTTTGGGATCTAGGGGAAATTCTCTGTGTATATGTGTTTTATGTGTTTTGCTCTCACATTATTTATTTTCTATGTTTTAGAATTCGTATGCAGGTAATTTCTGTATGGGGTTAAAACCTAAATTTGGTATCAGAGCAGATTTGGCTTCAAGGGGACGCCTTTGTTGCTGAGGGCTTTCGCTCGGGCCTGTGGTAGACCCTGTTCAGTGGGAGATCTGCGAGATCGATTCTAGTGGTGTAAGAAGATGGTGAGTAGTGGAAAGATAGAGATCGAGAAATTTAATGGTCAAAGTTTTGAGTTGTGGAAACTCAAGATGGAGGATCTGTTGGTGGATAAAGATCAGTGGATCGTGGTAGATCCGGGTACTAAACCAATGGGAGTGTCCGATGAAGAATGGAAGAAGTTGGATAGGAAGGCAAAGAGCACAATACGATTGTGTGTCTCAGATTCAGTATTGCTGAATGTATCAAAGAAAGCTACAACAAAGGATTTGTGGGACAAGTTAGGGACTTTTTACCAATCTAAGTCTCTGGTGAATAAACTGTTCCTGCGGAAAAAGCTGTATAACTTGAGGATGAAAGATGGAGACTCAGTGACAGAGCATCTAAACACATTTAATACTGTGGTAAGTCAGTTAGCATCTGTTGATATTAAAATTTTAGATGAAGATAAGTGCATTAGTTTGTTGTGTTCTCTACCAGATTCGTGGGATATTCTAGTTATTGTAATAGGTAGCAATGCAACTACCTTGCAGTTTGATGAAATAGTCTCAGCCTTGCTAATGGAGGAGATGAGACGGAAAAATATGGAAAGCCAAAATGGTGATGCCTTGTCTGTACGAGGACGGTCCCAAAACAGAAACAAAAATAATTCATCGAGTGGGAGATCTAAATCTAGAGGGAGATCTAAATCTCTAGGAAAACCTGTAAAGGTGGTGTGCTGGAAATGCGGAAAGGAAGGCCACTTCAAAAAGGACTGTAAATCTAAAGTTCTTGAAAAAGGAAATGGATCTGATGAGGCTCCTTCTGTAGAGGCGAAAACCACCTCAGATGAAGGTGGGGATGTGTACTTGGCTTCTTCAAGTACACATGTAGATCATGAGGCATGGTTGATTGACTCAGGTGCATCCTTTCACTTCACTCCCCATAGAGAGTGGTTTTGTGATTATGAGAAATATGATGGTGGTGATGTCTTCTTGGGGGATGACAGGAAGGCTAGAATCATTGGTCGTGGAAAAGTAAAGTTGAAGCTGCAAGGTGGAAGGGTTAGAACACTTCCACTTGTTCTACATATTCTTGTATTAGCCAGAAATCTGATTTTTGTTAATAAGCTGGATGATGCAGGTGTAAAAACAGTGTTCGAGAAGGATACCTGCAAGATGGTTCGGGGAGCACTAGTATTGATGCAGGGAGTTCGGATTGGAACTCTGTAAAATATGCAAGGTAGCATTGTTATTGATGGGTGCAACAGTTCCATGGTTCCTAAAAGTGGAGCAGAAAATCTAGTGGTCTCTGGAGAAAATACCATGATGTGGCATCAAAGGCTTGGACATATTGGAGAGAAGGGCCTTCGAATACTTCATGGTAAAGGTATGGTAGAAGGTATGAGTAATAGCTCTCTGGATTTTGATTTCTGTGAAAATTGTGTATACGGGAAGCAGAATTGGATGAGTTTCCCCTCTGGTGATAAGAGGGCGAAACATATATTAGAGCTTATGCATAGTGATGTGTTTGGACTTGTGAAGGTTCCATCACTGGGTAAGTCTGTGTACTATGTATCATTTATAGATGACTTCTCAAGGAATACATGGATATATTTCCTTAAGAAGAAATCTGAAGTCTTTGATAGGTTTAAAGAATTTAAGGCTCTGGTGGAAAACCAGACAGAGAAGAAGATAAAGGTGCTGAGGACAGATAATGGTGGAGAGTTTTGTAGTAAGGAATTTGAATAATTCTGCAAGAAATGTGGTATAGCACAGCAGAAGACTACTCCATATACACCTCAGCAAAATGGAGTTGCAGAAAGAATGAACAAGACATTGATGGAAAGGTCAAGAAGCATGCTCAATGGTGTCGGGTTAGGACAAGAATTCTGGGTAGAGGCGGTGGATACTGCATGTTACCTGGTCAACAGGTCACCTTCATCAGCGTTGGAGGATAAGACTACACAAGAGGTATGGACTGGTAAGAAACCCTCTCTTGCACATCTGAGGGTATTTGGATGTGATGCATATGTACATGTTCCAAAGGAGAAAAGAACAAAGTTGGATAGTAAATCTGAAAAGTGCATCTTTATTGGGTATTTAGGATGGTTTAAAGGGTTATAAGCTTTGGAACCTAGTAATAAGGAAGGTTATGTACAACCGAGATGTGGTGTTCAGAGAGGTGAAAGATGTTATTAAACATGAAGTCCAACCAAAGGAACCTGAGAAGATAGAGTTTGAGCTAAAGGAGGAAGAATCAGACTCTACAACAAAGGAGGAATCAGAAGATGAAGAGCCACAAACTCCAACTGTGAGAAGATCAATTCGAGAAAGAAGGCAACCAGAAAGGTATAGTCCATCTGCTTTCTATTCAAATTTTGCTTTGTCCGTTACTGATGATGATCCCAGAACTGTGAAGGAAGCAGTGGATTAAGAGGATGGAAAACTCTGGAAAGAGGCCATGGTTGATGAAATGGCATCTTTGCACAAAAATGAGGCTTGGGATCTGGTGGAGTTGTCGGCTGGAAGGAAACCCATTGGAAGCAAATGGGTGTTCAAAAAGAAGACAAATGTAGAAGGAAAAGTGGAGAAATACAAAGCTCAGTTGATAGCAAAAGGTTATTCCCAAGTGCCGGGAATTGATTTTGGTGATATTTTTTTCTCCTATTGCCAAGGTAACTTCTATTAGATTACTTTTATCTATTGCTACTGCTTTTGATTTTGAGGTAGAATAGATGGATGTGAAGACAACATTTCTTCACGGAGATCTGGAAGAGGAGATCTACATGTAGCAACCTGAAGGCTTTGCGGTGAAGGGTAAGAAAGAACTGGTATGTAAGTTAAAGAAGTATCTATATGGGTTAAAACAGTCACCAAGGATGTGGTATCAGAAATTTGATACATTTATACGGGGACTTGGCTTCACGAGAAGAAAAGGAGATCACTGTGTGTATTTTAAATTAATTGGTGACCGTGTTATTTATCTGGTCTTGTATGTGGATGATATGTTGTTGGTTGGAAATGACAAAGAAGTTATCCAGGATTTGAAGACCCAATTGTCCTCCAAATTCGACATGAAAGATCTTGGTGCTGCAAACTATATTTTGGGCATGGAAATTAAAAGAGATCGGGCAAAGAGGAAGCTCTGGTTAAACTAGAGGAATTATGTTGAGACAATATTGCAGGGGTTTAATATACAGGATAGTAAACCGATGACGATTCCTATTCCTGTAGGTGTGAGGTTATCTGCTAAACAGTGTCCCAAGACACAAGAAGAGGAAGAGGACATGTCCCGTGTTCCATATGCAAGTGCAGTTAGTAGCCTGATGTATGCAATGGTCTGTACTAGACCAGACATTGCACATGCAGTGGGAGTATTGAGCAGGTTTATGTCAAAACCAGGGAAGGAGCACTGGACATTAGTGAAGTGGGTTTTCAGGTATTTACGTGGCACTAGTAATTATGGTTTGTGCTACCAAGGAAGGCCAGGATTGGATAGAGTGTTGGATATTCGTGGCTTTGTTGATGCAGATTGGGCTGGAGATATGGATCAGAGAAGATCTACAAGTTGGTATGTGTTTAGCCTATTTGGAGGTGCAGTCAGTTGGATGAGTAAGAAACAATCTATAGTGCCACTGTCAACTACAAAGGCAAAATACATGGCAGCCACTCATGCAAGCAAGGAAGCAATTTGGTTGCAAAGATTGTGTTCAATTATGGGGTTAGTACAGGAAGCTATAAGGATAGACTGTGACAACCAAAGTGAAATTTTCTTGGCAAAGAACCCCGCATATCATTCAAAGACAAAGCACATTGATGTTCAGTATCACTTCGTGAGGGATATGATAGAAGACAAAAAGGTGTTGTTGATAAAGGTGGACACTTTGAAGAATAATGCAGATGCATTGACAAAATCTGTGAGCTTTGAGAAGTTCTCTTGGTGTAGAGAGACAATGGGCATTTCAGGGTTGGAAAAATGACTAAGCTCTCTTGTGGCCCCCTGTGGAAAGAAAACAAGAAGTGGGAGAATGTTGGGTTGTGTTATATTCTTTCCACGTAGTTAACAGGGGGTTTGAGGCGCACCCATAACCCCATTTTATGGGGTCCGGGGTAGCGCCTCGAAAAATTTTGTTTTTGGACCCTATGTTAGGTTGGGCGGACCCACCTATGGTTTTGTGCATGATTTTCAAACATGTTTTTTGGATGTGATGGTTTTTGGTCCATGGTATTGGACACAATGGTTTTTTGGTCCATGGTATTGGACGTGATGGTTTTCGGTCCATGGTATTGGACGCGATGGTTTTCAGTCCATGGTATTGGATGCTTCGGCATGTATAAATATGTATTATAACATTGAAAGGAAAATAATGAAAAATCAAGCTGGTAGTCTCGGTTTTGGGATCTAGGGGAAAATATATGTGTATATGTGTTTTATGTGTTTTTCTCTCACATTATTTATTTTCTGTGTTTTAGAATTTGTATGCAGGTAATTTCTATACGGGGTTAAAACCTACAACTAGTAAGCTTAGTCGTAGGCTGGAGAACTAGGAAATCTACATGGTATTCCCAAGAGTCAATGGTGTAGAAATTTTGAATAATATGACACTTATTCACAGAGATTATCCCGATTATACACTATTGTGGAATACATGCACAATACATAATCTCCTCTATGTTGATCACCAATTTAGCAGCACTAAAATCAATGAAACATCAATCGCATGCACACATTAACACCGTATGTAACCTGAGGAAAGCATACAGCTAAAAACCCCACACTATCTGTATATTATAATGATAGAGAACATGTAACAATACATAGTACAATACTCCTTACAAGTACTCAGTACTATCTCCACCTGTTACACACAAACTAGCTCAGATCTGATGCCTCAAATCTCCTCCACTATTTGCCTGCCTCCACTGCACAATCCTGCAAGAGAATGAATCACTCTGTGAAATCGAATTCCTTTGGTTATACTACGCAAGCCTCATGGGCAATATCCATCCATGCATGTGCAAATCTCATGCACAACTATAGTCACAACTGATAGCAATCTCAACCTCTAACATCTGTCTCCACTGAACTGTACATGCACTGAGTTAACTGATGTATTCTTCAGTTGCTTTATGAGTTAATAATTAGTGAATTAATTAATATTTAATTCACACAACTCATCACTAGTGTATTCTTTAGTTAGACTAAAATACAACTAGTTCAACCAAGTCAAACTGAACACAACTCCATCAACTCCACAATCAACTCCACTGAAACTAAACCACATGAGTTCTAACTGAAGTCCTACATGCAATAGCTCAAATGACCCACAAAGAAAGCGTATTTACTTCTGACAGCTGCATGTGCCACATCTGTAGGTCAAATTGAAGTGCTCCAAGAGGATAAGATAATGTTGATAGTCCAAATATTATTATGAGACAATAATATTCGACTGTTCTATTTTTAGCTTGGCAGTCTAAAAATAGAAACCGCCCATATGTCTAAAAATAGAAGTCCATATATTTTTACCAACATGACCAATCATCCAAAAATAGCATCCTGCAACTCATAGACCATGATCCATATGTCTAAAAATAGACATAGTCTAAAAATAGACTTTGTGCCAAAAATAGCCTGCGGGCCCACTTAGTGAAGGTGACTTCTTTCCACTAAGCTCCATCATCTTGCTGCATTCTCAACACTCCCTCTCAACAAGATATGGATTATCAGCAACCCCTATCCTGCCTCAGTGGTATTCGAATTTGCTCCTGGTGAGCGCCTTTGTCAAGATATCAGCATCCTGATCCTCCGTTGGAATGTATGAAAGTAACATGATTCTCCGCTGCACACAATCTCTGATATGATGGTACCTGATGTCAATGTGCTTAGATCTATCATGAAATACAGGATTAGCTGAGAGTTTAATGCAACTATGGTTATCACAGTAAATCACAGTAGGCTCCAAGTAAGAACCAAACAACCCGACCATAATCTTCCTCATCCATATACCCTTACATGCAACCAAACTTGCTGCCATATACTCGGCCTCTACTGAACTGAGTGCCACAGATCTCTGCTTCCTGTTGTACCAAGAAATTTTTGTCGACTCGATACTGAAGACCCCTCCAGATGTCCTTTTTTTGTCCGTTGGGCTCCTTGCCCAATCTGCATCCGTGAAGCCACATAGCTTCACCTCATCCTCTTGTCTGTACCACAACCCATATCCCAATGTGCCTCTGAGATAACGCAATACATGCTTGCCTGCCTTCCAGAAGAGCTTGGTTGGCTTAACCATAGCTTGTGAAAGCTGGTTAACAGCATAGCATATATCAGGTCGTGTATTGGCCAGATACATAAGCGACCCCACCAACTGTCGATAAACAGTGGCATCCTCCTTCCTCCAACCTCTAGGAAGAGGAGTATCAACAGGTTTGCAGCCATCCATGTTGAACTTCTCCAGTATCTCCTGAGAATACTTACCCCGAGAAACAAATAGTCCATCACTGCGCTGCCAGATTTCCAATCCTAGGAAATAATGAAGGAGGCCCAAGTCCTTCATCTCAAACTCCTTAGCAAGATCATACTTGCATGAAAGTATCAACAGCTCATCACCCATTAGAATAAAATCATCTACATAAAGTACAATGATAAGCAACTTACCCTCCACCACAATCTAGTATAGGTTAGAATCCACCTCACTCTTGGAGAATCCAAGTCCGGTGAAATAACTGTCTATCCGTGTGTACCAAGCATGTGGAGCTTGTTTCAACCCATACAACGCTCTCTTGAGCCTGCACACATGTGCCTTGCTGCTAAAGATCTCGAAACCTTCAGGCTATTCTATGTACACCTCCCCCTCAATGACTCCGTTGAGGAACGCAGTCTTCACATCCATCTGATGAATGTGCCACCCCATCTGTGCTGAGAGAGCAAGAATCGTCCGTATGGAAGAATACCTTGAGACAGGTGCAAAGGTCTCCTCATAATCAATCCCCTATATATGTGAAAAGCCTCGGGAAACAAATCTTGCCTTGTACTTCTCCACACTCCCATCAGTTGTCTACTTAACTTTGTAGATCCATCTCGAACCCACCACTGATTTCCCTTCCGGTATTGGGACAATATCCCATGCACTGTTTCTGACAATCAAATCATTCTCTTCCACCATGGTGTCTACCCATGCAGGATCCTCCAAATCTTCATCAAAAGAGGATGGCTCAGTCACAACAAATTTCTCACAAGAGCCATGTATCCAGTGTACCGATCGGGTGACTGTCTCTGTCTATGTTGGGCTGTAGGTGGTCCTACAACTTTCTCTGCATCTTGAGCCAGTCGCTCAACTTCTGTCAAGCGCTTTCGCCCTCTGATGGTTGCCGCTGCATGAGTGGTTTCTTCCACTCCATGAACTTCATCCTGTGGCTGATCCACGTCCTGAAGCTCATCCTTAGGAACTAATAGCTCCTCATCTGCATGCAAGTGTGGCTCCCTCTCAAGCGAACACTTCATGGCTTTCTCCTCCTGAAATTTTATATCCCGTCGCACAACAGTATTGCCACTGTCTGGCAAATACACACGATAGTTGTGGGGCGTATCAGTGTACCCCACAAATATCCCAACCTCTGCGGTCGGCTCCAACTTCTTCCTGGCATCCTTCGTCACATGCATGTAAATGTTAGCACCAAAAATCCTAAAATGAGAAAGATCAGGATTCTTACCAGAATAAGCCTCCTTAGGTGTACTCATGCCAAGTATCTTGTGAGGACAATGTTCTGCACATAAACTATTGTATTGCAGGCTTCCGCCCATAAGTGAAGGGGTAGGCCCTGATCATGCAACATCGCCAGTGCAACACCCACAATCGTTCTGTTCTTCCACTCAGCAACCTCGTTTTGTTGTGGGTTATGGGGAGCTATGAGCTCTCTTCGAATCCCTTATGCTCTGCAGAAATCCTTGAACTCGCCAGAGATGTATTCACCACCATTGTCGCTCCTAAGAGCCTTCACCTTCTTCCCCGACTCCTTCTCGACTAGTGCTTTGAACTCACAGAATGTTGAGTATGTCTCGCTCTTCTTCTGCATGAAGAAGATCCAACACTTACGAGAGAAATCATCAACAAAGATCACATAATACCTGTGTTTTGCTGTCAAAGCTATTGAGAAAGGTCCACACACGTTTGTGTGAATTCTCTCAAGGATCATCATGGCATGACTATCCTTCTCGTGAAAGGTGGCTTTCACAAACTTTCCCAAAGTACCCCCCTTGCACTGATCTGACTGCGTAAGAGTGCCTTTAGGAAGCCCTATAGTGATCTACTGCAGTATCTTCAAGGCTCCATGGTGAAGGTGACCCAATCTCCTATGCCACAACTCGCCATCATCCCGGCTCACCAATCCTTCTGCCTTGCATGCCATTACTATGTAGCCATCTACATGCAACTGATAAAGGTTCCTGACTCGAACCCCTATCTTCCGGGTTTCTCTAGTCGTCTTGCTGCGCAGGAAATCCTTTCCCTTGCTGAAAACAACATCATATCCTTTGTCTTCTAACATCTCCATAGAGATAAGATTCTTCTTCAATCCTGGAACATGCATCACTTCATTCAATACGAAGGGTTTACCAGACTCCCTCTCAAAAGAAATGGTACCGATACTGGTCGCACTGTATCTATCATCATTGCCCATCTCGATGTGCACTCCAAGATCTTTCTCCTCCATATCAGAAAACAAATCTCGATCTCCTATCAAGTGAAAAGGCGCACCACTGTCCAAGAACCACACCAATCCCATCACACTTGAAACCAAGCATGCGATAAATGAAAAATCTAGCTCAAACTGTGAGGCTAGAGCCTCTCCTGCTGCAAATCCAGTAGCTTGCTTGTTCTTCTTCTTCTGCGGACAATTAGTGGCATAGTGTCCGTGCTGGTGACAGTGAAAGCACTTCACGTTGGACATGTATTGCTTCTTGCCTTTTGCACCGGAATGAGAAGCTTTCTTGTTCTTCCCCTTCTTTGCTTTGGCAGCCAAAGCGCAATTTTCTTCATCAGGTACCTTTGATGAAGATCTGTCCCTGGTATTCCGCCTGATCTCCTCCTGCACAAGATTTGACCAAAGTCTCTCCCATCCTGGCAATTTCTCCCGACCATTGACATAGTCCTGATAGGAATGCCAACTCTTCGGAAGACCAAGGAGAGCCAAGCTCACCAAATCCTCATCATCAACAGTCACCCCCACACTTCCCAGCTCATCCCTGCACTGAGTGAACTTCGTGAGATACTTGGGCATACTGTCTCCCTTCTCACATTTAATGTTTTTGAGTTTATCTTTGAGCACCAGCTTCCTCTGATCGCTCTTGCTTTGGAATAGATCTGTCAGTGCTTTCCACATCAAGTATGGAGAATCCTTTCCATGCAGGCTGGACACAATGTGATCCTTCACGCCCTCCAACAGAATCCTTCGACACTTTGCTGTCTTCTTTTGCCAAGCATCAACTTGCGCAGTATCAGTAGGCTTTGGGACCTCAGCCTCTATGAACTCCTTCAGCCCATTATCATCTAACACTACCTCCATCCTGTCCTTCCATTAAATATAGTTTGAGCTGCCCTCAAGAGCATACTCCAGTCGCAATCCGTTGAAAGAAATTGCCACGTTGACACCAAGAAAACACTGCTGCAAATTCGAATTCCACCAGCTCCAAACTCAACTGTCTCTGATCTAAAATTCGTGAGAACAAATTATTTCTCATATAGAGATTTACTATATGGGCTTTTACCGGATATCTTACCTTCCAAAGGAAGGATGAATCCAGAGGCTACCTGGCCCGATTACAGACTTTGCCTGAAGAAATAAGATGTAAACACTTTATGAATAATAGATCTGATGATCAACAGCTCTGATACCATGTAGAAATTTTGAATAATATGACACTTATTCATAGAGATTATCCTGATTATACACTATTGCAGAATACATGCACAATACATAATCTCCTCTACGTCGATCACCAATTTAGCAGCATTAAAATCAATAAAACATCAACCGCATGCACACATTAACACAGTATGTAACCCGGGGAAAGAATACAGTTAAAAACCTTACACTATCTGTATATTATAATGATAGAGAACATGTAACAATACATAGTACAATACTCCTCACAAGTACTCAGTACTATCTCCTCCTGTTACACACAAACTAGCTCAAATTTGATGCCTCAAATCTCCTCCACTGTTTGCCTGCCTCCACTGCGCAATCCTGCAAGAGAATCAATCACTCTGTGAAATCGAATTCCTTTGGTTATACTACGCAAGCCTCATGGGAAATCTCCATCCATGCATGTGCAAATCTCATGCACAACTATAGTCACAACTGATAGCAATCTCAACCTCTAACACTTGTCTCCACTAAACTGTACATGCACTGAGTTAACTGATGTATTCTTCAGTTGCTTTATGAGTTAATAATTAGTGAATTAATTAATATTTAATTCACACAACTCATCACTAGTGTATTCTTTAGTTAGACTAAAATACAACTAGTTCAACCAAGTCAAACTGAACACAACTCCATCAACTCCACAATCAACTCCACCGAAACTCAACCACATGAGTTCTAACTGAAGTCCTGCATGCAATAGCTCAACTGACCCACAAAAAAAGCGTATTTTCTTCTGACAGCTGCATGTGCCACATCTGTAGCTCAAACTGAAGTGCTCCAAGAGGATAAGATAATGTTTATAGTCCAAATATTATTATGAGACAATAATATTCGACTGTTTTATTTTTAGCTTTGCAGTCTAAAAATAGAAACCGCCCATATGTATAAAAATAGAAGTCCATCTATTTTTACCAACATGACCAATCATCCAAAAATAGCATCCTGCAACTCATAGACCATGATCCATATGTCTAAAAATAGACATAGTCTAAAAATAGAGTTTGTGCCAAAAAAAGCTTGCGGGCCCACTTAGTGAAGGCGACTTCTTTCTACTAAGCTCCATCATCTTGTTGCATTCTCAACAAATGGAGACCATCACATCCTCCAAAATCCCCTTAGGGGTCACTATGGAGTGGTCTACAAGTTGCAGAACTATTTTGGTCTTTCTCAATGAACCTTGGAGGTTGAGCTTAAGCATGGTGTCCTTGGTCATCACATTAATGGTAGCCCCTGATCGATAAGAGTGTGTGGGACAATGGTGCCATTGATGTGCACATATACTATAGGGCTTCTAGGATCCAAATACTTTGGACATATTAGCTACCCCAACATTAAGTCAGATAGTTGACCAATGACATTAATGGTAGGGGAATATCTTCTTCGCCTCCCTGGATGTTTGAAGCACTTCTCCTTAATCAACTTATTGTAAACAGGTACATCTTTAATAGCTTGGAGAATTGGAATTTTGACACATAGGTTTTTCAAGTCCCCTAGAAGTTCAGTCTCTTCTGGGGTAGGCTGGAGTGGTTGGGTTAATCTCTTAGGAAAGGGTGGTGGATTTCTTTTGAGCATGCGTTCCCCTCTTTCTTACTCAACCTCCCTAGGTGGAGGTAGAGGTTTGTTTTCTGGGACTATTCTCCGAGATCTCAGGTTGATTTCCTAAATCTCGACATCATAAGCAGGATAGGATGTCTCTCCACTGTATACTTGTTGTGCATGTCTGTTGTTCAGGTTCGGCTTTGGCTGGGTAGGCATATGGGGTTGTTTAGGTGGAGCAGAGTGTAAAAACTATGCTTGAGCATGTGGTGAAGGCAATAAAGTTGGAGCATTTTTGTATGGGGGCCTCCACCCCTGGGGCGGTGCATTCCACTGAGGTTGTGGCAGAGCATATCATTGAAATGACTGGTTGGATGGTTGGGAATGATACTAAGGTGCAAAGGACCAAGGAGTTGGTGTAGACTAGGAAGGAAGAGAAGGGGGGCCCCAATATGGTATGGATGTGGTCTGGTTGGGGTTGTAATATGCATGGGATGACCCTTGCATGCCCTGCTGGTATGGCCTAGGCCCATGAGGTCTCCTTTGGTTTATGTAGCAAAGCTATTCAATTACCCAGTCAACTCCTTGATATACAACTTTTAATCTAGGAAGAGAAGGACACTTGTTCATGGAGTCATTTTGTTCACAAACTGAGCATATTTCAATAGAATTCAATGGACATTCGTTCTTAGGGTGCCTCCTAGTGTATCTAGGACAGAAATGGCTAAGGATCTTTCTGCTTCCTCCTATTTTCTCTTAATGTGCATAGTGTCCATCTATAGGGAAAGTGTTTGCAACATCTCACTCTTGAAATCCTCCAGCATGTTTCCAATTTCACCCTTGATGGATGAATTGGAAGAGGATGGACTGACCATAGGTTGACTACCCTTACCCTTTTTCCTAGCTTCCCTAGAATGTTTTCTGAAGACATTCTTGATATCCTCACAGGGTAACTGGTAGATATCCCCTCCTGCTAACAAGTTCAGGGTATCCAAAATATCTTCCCTTACTCCTTTAAGCAGGACCAACTTCAGTGACTCAGGGTCAAGTGTACACCTGGCCCTTTTGTAGCTAAGTTGGAATATTTCTTCATAATCCTATAGGGATTCATCATGCCCTAAGGTCATCCTAAAAATTTCCACTTTAGTTTCTTTAGACATACAGTATTCTCTATACTTGTTGTTGAAGGCTTGTTGCATCCAAGTTGTGATGCTATCCCCAGGTAAACCCATGAACCAACGCAAATCTGCATGGAAATAGTTTCAACTTCTGCTCATCATTGGTGTAGTCATAGGTTCGACATATGACAACAAACTCAAATAAGAAAGTGTCTGGATCTTCTGATGTCAGGCCATGGAAATGATGAAGGGCAGAGGGGATTATAATTTTCATCTTAGTATCCTCATTGGTTTCCCTGATGGGGAAGGCACCCTAAACTATTTCTCTATTTCATCTATCATTCCTGTTTTCAGCCATTGGTTCAGTAGGAATGGATTCTTCTTCTTCTTCTTCCCTTGTAGGTTCTTGAAATATGTCTGGTTTCTCACCTAAGGGTTCCTCCAGTTCACAACCACCGAAGAAGAGGGAAGGTTGGCTGTTTGAAGCAGTGGGCGTATTTGGAAGAAAATTCCCTTAGTTATCCTTATTCCTACAAGGCATGAAAAAAATGTTTTTGTCTTGTTTCGTCTTTTTTTCAAAATTTGAAAGTAATTGCAGAATTGAAATTATAGACTGAATGAAAACTACTGACCGAATGAAAAATTAACTACATGATTGAAAGCTTACTTGCAGAATGGAAAGGAAAGCAAAGAATGCAGAATGGAAAAGGAAGAAAACTAAATTACTTTTGCAGAAATGAAACTAATAGAAGAATATCAGAAAAAAGAAATGGAATAAAGAAAGAAGTAATCACATATTACTCAGACACCTACCAGGAAACGACACTAAAAAGTGATGAGCACCAGTATTGCAGTAAGAATGTTGCAACTCTTGGGGCTACTAGCTTTACTTCATCAACCTGGGGTTTGTACAAACTTGGAGGTGACAGTGATGTATACACAAGTAAAAGTGATGGTTTTTCCTTTTGTCACTGTTCAACTGGTGAGAGACCACTAGGTTTTTCAAGCCAGACTTCTATGGATTCAAAAGAAGCTTGATTACTGATGAAAGAAAGAGAAATCTACTCTAGGAGAAAGCTTGTCTACTGCAATAAGGAAAAGGACTGAAATCCAATGCTAAAAACACACCATTTCCTAACTAATTGCTGAGAAACTATGCTTTACAAGAATGCCAAGCTAACATGTATGAAATGCTATTGTCCTAAGCATGGAAGTTCAAAACATCAAACATCACTATTGTGCATGTAAAGGACTGAAATAAATATGTTTTTTTGTTTTATTCTTTTTATGGAAAAACAAGTGTGAAAGCTAATCTCTTTTGGTGGTGTGGTATGTGGATTAGGGATGATGGTGGATGGTAGGAACGTTTGGGAGACCCTTAGGTGACCTTGTGTGGATTCTTGGAGGTTTTCCCTCAATTCGACCTCAAAACAAGCCACTACAGGAAAACCTACAGGATGTCCTAAAAACCTACAATATTCCCTGTATT
Organism: Pinus tabuliformis; assembly: GCA_031772625.1. Lineage (NCBI taxonomy): Eukaryota > Viridiplantae > Streptophyta > Pinopsida > Pinales > Pinaceae > Pinus > Pinus tabuliformis. Next base: position 440,912,206 of record CM062817.1, read on the forward strand.
TCTACAGGATACAACATAGAGAAAAACGATGGGTGATGAAGGTGATGGAAAGCTTAGGGAATGTGGTTGGTGGATGTAATGGAGTGAGAAGATGCCTAGGATCACTCAAAACTTAAAACCAAGGTTGGGAAATGGTTGGATTTGCTCAACATGCTTGAAGAAGTTTCCTTGAAGAATGATGAAATTGGTGAGGGTCTTAGTGAAAGTGAGGAATGATCATGGATGGATGAAGTTGGAAGGAGGTTTCTTGCTATGAAATCTTTCTCTACTTCTTAAACACCTGCACTGCATCAAACAATGATATTTTCCCAAAAATCATGTAAACAAGAAGAATTTCAATGAGGTAGAAAAACAGAGTTTAATGAGCTAGCTATCTACTTCATGCATGAGGGAAATTTGCAGAATAAGATGAAGTCATTGATGAGATCTGCTGTAATACTGAAGATGGAAGAAATGATGGCTAATTCCTACACTTGCAAACTAATCAAATGTTGGCTTAAGCATAAGAAACTCTAAATTCTATGAGAAAGTAGAATTCTGTCTTTTTGGGGCTGCATGGGGGTCTTTTCCTCAAATCATGATCCTTGAAGGAAGAAGTGAGGCCAAGACACCTACTAACAACTTTTTGATGCTCCTTTTATCCCTTATAACCTACTACTGAAGTAAAGCACAAATGGAAGCAAACTAATAACCAAACTAATCAAATCTACACTACTTGCAATGAAACACTTCCAAGGGAAATTTAACCATGAATCTATGAAATTAATCTAAGCATACAGATACAAGAAGAGGATCCTTTGCTGCTAGGGTTGGGCCCTAACCCAAGAGCTTCAACCCTCTAAGTTAACTTAGTACTGGATCATGAAAAAGCTCATTCTCATTATCAAAACAGAAAATTACATAGCAATGTCTTCCACAAGTCTGGAGCTCAAAAATAACTAGTATTTTTACAAAAAAAAATTCGAATCCTACTAAGGCTCTAGGCCTTTTTATTTATACAACTGAAGTCTCCAATGAATTCCTTAAATCTAGGGAGGCTCGACTCCCAAACTCGAGATGAACTAACTGTTTGACTATCACTTGCTTGGCTGCCTTTTGATCTTCATGACTTGGCTTCTTGTACTCCGAGTTGGTGTGATTGACGGAGGAATATTCGAATGAGGGAGGAGTAAATGAGGAGGATTGACCTTCTGCAATATCTCTTCCTTGTCCCATTCGAGTTTCAACTCTTGAACTTGCCAAAATTCCCTAATTTTCTCTCACAAACCTGCATTCAATGCACATTAGTCCACTATAAGTTGTGAGAAGAGTTGCTTTGAGTAATCTAGGAGGTGAATGAAGGTCCATATAGTTACCCAATGATGAGGCTCATCATCCATCATCGCAATATTGGTATCCAACTCAACACTACATGTAGCGAGCATATCGTACATGTATTATGGGATAGAATGTCTAGAGTTGACAGTATTCAACTGGAGTGAAGGTGTCTCGGTCAGTTTGAAGGAACAACTTACTAAAGAAAAGGAGGGGAAGTTGAAAAAAATTCGGTTATGGAGTGATCTTAGTTAATTTTTCTCTAGAGCAGGTGCCACTACTACAGCCTCAATAGATTGTACTTTAGCCCATCGATCCGAGGACCCCACAAATGAGGAGGTGGATAGACCATATGAGCCAACATGCAAGCCCATCAATGATCAAATTTTCACCAACCTTATTTGGGTGGCTACGTAGGCAGTTCATCATCATTGATGATTATCCTTATGCAGGGATGGATTTCATGATGATCTCGAGCACAAGTTTCGTGAGTGTTAGAAATGGGAAGCTTCAGGTAAGATACTTTGACCATTAATTTTTTGAAAATTTTACTATTTTTTTGTGTTTTTTGATGTTATTGAGACTAAACTATTTGATGCTTTCATGCAGACGTTGGACCTGTTCGACCAGTGAGTGCTACATATCTCCATCACACAAAGAGATAGCCACACGAGGAGGCAGTGGGACTAATACAAGTCACTGTGAAAGGATGAGATACACTACGTGATCCAGATGTAATAGAGATATTATCAGAGGTGGAGTGCCATATGGAGGGACTAACACATGGGATTGATGAGACCGTGGTTGATCAACTTCCATTACGACTTCAACGACACACAATCAAAGTGCCTAGTCATATTGGTCGATTACTACGCAAAATAGCTCGTGCAGTGTCATTTTATCATGAGCACCATTGATTTGTCTACTTAGATGTTTTGCATGTAGTTTTTATATGGACGATGTAGCCATATGTGTCTTGGGGCACACATTTTGTAAAACCAAAATTTATATATATATATATATATATATATATATATATATATATATATATATATAGTGTTTTCTTGTTCCTATCCTGCTTTCAATATCATCTGATGTGAATTGAAATTTATTTACATTCTTTGCAAATGTCCATCTAAAACAAAATTAGCTAGGGCATCTTCTAATATTTTCATATTTTCATAAATATGTTCATATCATATGAAGTCAAAATGTATTTCCATAAGATGCACTCTCAAAACCATGCGAAGGATGGTGGGGTTTCTCAATGAATAGATGTTCGCAAGCTGTAGTACTACAAGCCACGAGTCAAGCTTGATGACTATATGGAAGATACCATGTGAAATAGCATCAGAAAGTAGCCCAATCAATGCGCTATACTCAACAATGTTGTTAGTCGAGTGACCAATGCAAATCCCTTGCATACTCACTAGCTCACCATTCAGAGCAAAAATAGCCCACGCCGCGGAGGATATTTATGAGTACTACAACTAGCACCATTGGCATAACCAATATATGGTTTGAGAGAGGCTGACATCTGTTGGGTCTTGAAATTGTCATTCATTTCCATTACACTCTCACTATTATGTCCATTACATCACCTCCATTTCACCTCCAGTTCACTACCATGTCATTACACTCATCTCACTTTCATTATCATTAGGCGACATTTATGTTTTTCCAAACTTTATTAATTCTTAGCTTTTTTAAGTGAATTTGTGGTTAAAAAATTAGAAAATAATGAGCAAATGCTTATACCTAACAAGTGGATTGAGATTTTTGACATGTGTAGGTCAAAAGGAGGCTTTTAGAAGACCTTAATGTGGCACCCTAAGGCCAAATTCGAATTTGAGTGGAGAGAATCATGGGATCATGAGGATATGTGTCACATCTCCTAATTGTATTGAAACTCTAAGAAGACATGTGTCTTATCAGTTCTTATTTTGATTAGGACTCTAGAGGTAGAGGGAGAGATTCATGGACTCTCACTAATGAGATGACTTCTCATATTTTTGTATAAATAGGAGATCTCTCTCCTTCATTTGTTAGTTCTTAAGCTTGTAGATTTTTGGTAGCTCTTTAGCTTGGAGTTTATAGTTCTTCCTTGATGGCTTTGGAAGGCTTTGGAGAGCTTTGTTGTACTTTGTAATTTTGAAGAATTTGAATAAAACTTTGATGTTCTCAACATGGAAGGAGATGTGATGTAGATGTCATTGAGCACATTAGAATGTAAGGTAGAGTAGATTTTGTTTTGTAGTTTGGCTTTGATTTTATTCAAGTATGTCATTCTATTGCTTTCAAGTTTGATAGTTTAGATTTTCCAGTCATGCAATTTTAATTCATGCAAGTGTGTTCAACCGGTTGATTGTAGATTAGTTTTTCTTTACATGTTTCTTGTATTTGCTTATTAGATTAGTCTCTCATGATTATATGATGATGTTTCTAGAGCCAACATTGGCGGAATGTTATGATTATGAATGAGATGACTTGCTTTCCATTAGTGTAGTATTAGATAGTTTAGTGTGATTCTCTCATCCCATATAATGATATTTCTAGAGCCAACATTGGCGGAATGTTATGATTATGAATGAGATTATTGGCTTGCTTTCCATTAGTGTAGCATTAGATAGTTTAGTGTCATTCTCTCATCCCATATAATGATGTTTCTAGAGCCAACATTGGCGGAATGTTATGATTATGAATGAGATTATTGGCTTGCTTTTCATTAGTGTAAAGTTAGATAGTTTAAGATCATTTTCTCATGCTATGTGATGATGTTTCTAGAGCCAACATTGGCGGAATGTTATGATTATAGTTGAGATTATTGACTTGCCTTTCATTGGAGAAGTTTCAAGTTTTACTTTTTCCTTTAGTTTAAATAGCAGCAGCTTTATTTTTTTTTGCTTTCTTTTCTTAGATATTTTGTTGGCTTAGATTAATCTAACTGTTCAAATTTTTGACTTGTTTCAAATTATCTTTTCTTTAGAAATTAGATTCTAACATAAGAAACAAAACCCCCAAAAACAACATGAACTATAAACCAACGAAGTAAGAAAAAAGGTTAGCTAAGAAAATATGGTGCACCACACTTCATCAGTTTACGATACCCGAATTGATAATTTATGTAGAGCAATTTAGGACACTAAATTGACTAAACATTTTGACACCGTTGCCCGGTAAGTATAATTAAGAGACCTTATTTTTTACATCTAAAAAAAATTAATAATTTCTTGAGTATGCTCTCCTCTTACACTTTGTGTGATCTGGAGGATTAGAAAAAGAAACTTCATCATTTCATTTGATTCAAAAAAAAAAAACAATAAAAAATAAAAAAAATAAAAAAAAAAATCCAACTGCATTGATAGGTTTAGTTGTCCAAGATTAACGAGTTATGATTTGTCTTAACTCTCAAAACACTGTGTCTTATTTTAATAAGATTTTGTAAATTAGTTGCGGAATGCAGCCTGATTCAGAAGCAAATTTTGAAATCCACAACTAATTTCAAGGTTTAGCAGGTTACAGACATCCAATGAAGAAACCGACCACATGGGCATCTCTGAAATTGTCCCGACATGGATCCTATCCTAGTCACCCAACCCAGATTGATAAAAAAAAAATCAGCTTAAGGCCTCAGTCAAAGTCCTATTTTTAGCACATTTACCTTGAAGTCTTTGTTGCTTGAAATTGAAAATCATTAATCATTCTTCTAAAATTTCACAATTTTAGAGAAAAAAAAGAAACAATCAATGACTATCCCCAATTCCAGTTTCCACTGTGGCCTTCCAATATTGCGTACTGTTTATCATCCATTTTTTTTGGCGTGATTGGACTTTCAGATTTAGAGGAGTGGAACCGTACAAGGAAGTCTAGAATTCTTAGCATTGGGCTACCTGCATACTGTATCTTGCAGAGTCTTCTGCACTCTGCAAAATTTGATTCTACCTCTTTGATAGCACAGAGTTGAGAAAGTCTGCAGGCCTGAAGACCGAGTCTTTGAGTGATTCTTTGAACCATTAATGATCATGAAAGAGCAAATCCGAGCATACAAAATCCAGGAAAGAGAGGTTGACTACGCTGATGCTGCCCTTTGTAGAGCTGACTTCACATCTCCTCCTGGACGTTCATATCCTTCACTCTTAGAGTCATCTTCACTGCTAGGGTCATCTTCACTGTATTGGTATTGATTCGAAACTTTACAGCCGAATGCAGCAATTCAGGAAAATGGAAAACAATGAAAAATGTCAAACTTCAACTGCATGATTCGGCCAAAAGGAGATGCATTTGGGAAAAATAAAACATGGGTTTTTTCGACAATAGGGTTAGTTAGATAACCCATAAATCGTTTTAAGGAATTTGAAGCGGTTTGGGATATTTACACAGTTCTTTAAAACCCATTTTTGCAGGCCGCGAGAGGGAAAAATGGAATTTGAATTAATAAATTTGTAGTTTGATTTAATTCTACTGCCTGGGGAAGGGAATTCCGATTTGGAATCAATGGCATGATGACAATTAAACATGATTACATGTCTCCCGCCTTTTGCCACCTGTTCCTAACTCATTAACACCTGCTCTGTCACTTCCCGTTTAACAACAAGATGATCAAATACGACACTTCTCCAATACGACACTGTTTGAACGGTTAACGTGAGTGTTTCAGATGTGAGTTAATTAATGAACTGATAGACGTGGCATCCAGCAAAGGAAGCTGCCAACTTTACCGCACAGGTTATTATTATGAATTATCCAGGACAGATTGGAAATGGTTATGCCCCTGTGTTGGATTGCCACATTGTTGTCAAGTTTGCTGGTTGTCGAATCCTTTGCTGAGTATCCTCCATTGGGTCGTTTTGCAGTCAGAGACATGCGTCAGATGATTGCTGTAGGAGTCATCAAAACTGTTAAAAAAATCATACATTTCCATTACTCTGATATATTTCCATCATTGAAATTGTTTTGCTTCATATACCATTTATAAAATTTTCCAAGAAAACAGTGAAGAAAAAAATAGCAGATCATGAATAATTGGTCCTGTGCACTAGCTCTAATCTTGGGCTTTTTCCCTGGTACTTGGCTACATAAAATCTCTTTTCCAATAACTTAAATAAGAAAACTGATGGTTGGCTATCTTCTAGCTGCGGAATGCAGCTTTGTTCCGCAGTTAACTAGCAACTCCGCAACCATTTTTATGCTTTTGTAGGTTATAGTGTTAAGAGATGAAAGGAGCCACATGGGTAGCTGGGAAAATGTCAGTACATGGATGGTGTCCTATATAGTTGATCCAAGTAGATGAAAAAAACCCCGGTCAAAGGGAAGTCAAGGTGTGTGTTAACACTAAGTCACCACATAAAAATAAAAATAAAAATTTGAATCAATGAAATGAATAAGTTATTTACTCACTTTTCTGAAGGCATTGATTAATTTTGGACTAATGATGAAAATGAATGGCTAAATTTTTATTGAAGATTTTTAGCTACAAAAATTGTGCACGTTCTGCCGCTAAAGCTTGTTATCACTCAAGTTGTTCCCTAAAGTTGAAAGAATGGGAATACGACCGAGGTAACCACAAACCAATCTTTTAGATACAGATTCTAGCCAATTTGCATCCAGAGAGGGCTCTTTCCTTATGATTTAGCTTTGTTTTGAGGTATATTAGGCCAACTATGAAGTGCAAGGGTTTTGTTTTGAGTTTGGTTGGAGGGATGGAGATTCAATAGAACAGTGAGGTAAAATTGAAGAGTTTCAGTCCATTGGGCATGGAGTCAAAGAAGGATAGCTTCCTGGATTACGTTTTTTATCAAAGGAGGTATCACAGAGCAAGGTACTCAAAATGGAACAATTTATAGGCTGAAATCGGATGGAATGGAGTCAATTGGGTGAAGGGCAATTAAGAATCCTTCATCATATTTGCTAGAGGGAAAATCGATGGATACTGTTGAGGAGAAATTAAGAATTCCTTAGCAAATATTCAAGATGAAAGAATCAGGGGAAACATAAGCAATTAAGAATTCACTGTTTATTCTAATTCTAAAGAAAACATAGAAAATAACAAAGATTGAAGACAGAGTGAAGTCAAGCGAATTCTGAATTATTCTTTTTCTTTATTACTGAGATCATGAAACATAGATGATATAATAAACATAGAAACTGTAAAACACAAGTTAGAAGGGACTTATTGATCCATAAGATGATTCAAGAATTCTGTAACATGGTCCTCAGCGTCAATTCCTCATTCAGTAAGCCAGAAAAAAATGGTTCCAACAGCCTTTTATTCTAGAAAACTTCAGTATTATAGTCAGAAACTATGAACACCCACCAACCAACCCCAAATACTTCATCTGGGGGGGTATTTGTACAAAAATATCAAATATCTTACAAAATATCTGATAGAAATAATATCTGGTGATGTTTAATGCATTTTACAAAGATAGAGACAGACAGTCTCGAAAACAGGGGAACAATAAATTGATGCAATAAATTGATGCTGTGCTGGCTGTTCCATCTTTATGAGATGTACCGGAGGTAGGTGCTGCGAGTTAGTTTATGGCCGTGTTCCACTCATACTCTGTGCTGGTTATTCCGCCTTGCCCGGACTTTCTTTGACCCTGATGTGATGCGCTTTGACCCGCGTGACTCTGATTCATTTTTGTTCTCCGCATTATAGTAGATGGTCCAAAATTTTCAATTTACCAAGGTACCAAAGATAAGTTTATAGAATTTCTAACATACTTTGCCACCACTCCGGTCCTGGTAATTTATGTCTCTGAAGCTTCCTCAAAGTTTCGTCAGTCTCTGTGTACCTGAAGAAATTAGGTGGGATGGTGAACAGATGCTTCACCTCATGCTCAATGTAGAACAAATTTTCCAGGCTATCGTAGAGGGCTTGGCCAGATGGAAGTGCCTTCTCTCCTGAAGTACTTGATGATGTATTAACTTGATCAAAAACATATGTATTCAATTTAAGTACATAGTATTTATGTTTCATCAGATGATCATTACTTCCCAAAGGACTTGCCAAACCTTTTTTATGCAAGACTGTAAAATTTTCTGTGAAAGAATTAATCTCTACCTGCATGTCCCGGCACCTTCTTTCCAAATTTTGCATTAGAGTTCTCATGGTTAGAACTCTATTGATGTCTAGAATGGTGCCTGTTCTGTCTCTGATTTCTAGTGCTTCCAGTTCTTCGCTGGTCTTGGAGAGATGACGTGGTCATGACGTCAGGTGAGGGCTAGCGGGAGGGCGGTAAGTGGTTTTGGCCCACACCGCTTATGGACTAGAGTGGTTTGGGGTGGAGAGGCAGCGAGCATGGTGGGAATGCGCCACACGCCCACGGTATAGGCGTAATACTGCCACTCCCCCAGGCGTTAAAGGTTGGATGGAAGGGGGGGCGCGATATAAGCATGGACCATTGGATGAGCGGGCCTGGATTCGACGGTTGACGGGCGTCGAAGATGGTGGCGGATTACGAAGCAGGGCCCAATATATAATGAACATTAATTAAACATATGAGGGATGTGTTTATTGGTTCGGAGGCGATGGTTCGTTAATTAACGTGGGGTTAATTAATCCCATGGTTTGTGCGCGGTGGGTTAAGGTTCTTAACAGGTTTCGAATAAACTTGCTAATTCATATTTGAACAGTGATTTCAACAGTTTTATGGTTATAATAAACCGGGGCAGGAATATTAAAATATAAGGGTCTTTGTTATATACACATACTTACGGGGAAGGGTATTAAGGATAGGGATTTATATAATAGAATTAATAGTCAATATGAGAAACGATATGAACACAAGCACTAAGTTAATAAAGTTTAATAACTTAGGCTTAGGAAAGAAAGAGTTTATATGTGATTTTGTACAATGTCCTAAGAAAAAGGGTTTTACTTAGGGTTTTATGAAATGAGATGGAGTAATTTGGGGATATTGAGCAGATCTCAATACCCTGGGGGAAGATTAGTAAGTGATTTTGGAAAAGATGAAGGGGGAGTTAATCATGCTTCTTCCACCATACCTGTGATAGAAGTAAGATTTAATCATTCTGAGAGACAAAACCTGTCACAAGTTTCTTGCTGCAATAACAAAACTGCCTACCCAGCCTACTGTACCTAACATTTTTTCTTCTTTTTGGGTGCATTTGGACTGGCAAACCCTCATCAATTTTCTTTTCTTACCATGATAAGCCTATCTAGATCTGCACTTATTTCTTCCAAGGGCTTAGATTAAACTGTTTAACTCCTTTGCTTCTCTACTTATCTTCCAAGTTTAAACAGTTTGGACAGATTTTATTCTCTATCTCTGAACAGGAAATTCAAACATGAATTGGCCAAGATTGAAGTATTAGACCATTCATCAGTTGTGACAAAGAGTTCCACAAGATGTACATGAAACTTTATTTACATAACATAAAATATTAGTGGCATTTGGACTTGCACACTTTCCTGGTCCTTTTTCTTTGGGGTTCATTTCTTTCACTTTTTCCTTTTGACCATTTATCTTTTCACCCTTTGATTTTTCTTTTAGGGTATAACCTCTTTACATTTTTTAATTTTTTGATTTTTTCAAAATATGGAAAACCTTTGCAGCAGGGAAAGGATGAAAATATTATGGATTTTAACCAGTCAATCATGAAATATGACACCTATTGGTATAGGAGCATAACACTGGCTCCACTTGGGGATGGATTTTCTTGGTGAAAAGTCAAGAACAGTAGGTCAGATGGCCTTATGTACAACTCTTGCTGCACTTTGAAATATTCCTTTGCTACAAGTAGACAAAATTGTACACAGGACCATGTAACATATATACATTTCTCTTGAGCTGAAAACAAAATAGTAAAATTCCTTCACTGTTTCTCAAAACTTTCTGCCCATTCCTTTCTATTCTTATTGCTGTAAAAAGCTGCAGAAACTGAACTTTGCTATGTACAAGTTAGAGTCAGGATATATCAACAAACTGGATCAAAATAGTGTTTCAGCATCCGACCATTAACTGGTCCTTCTTCTGCTTCTGTACCATCCAGGCTTTTCAAAAAGTAGGTATTGTTTCCCTGTGAGGCCTGAATAATAAAAGGTCCCTTCCATAGGAAGTCAAACTTCCCATGTTTTCCTTTATCTTCTCTTCTGGAGTCCCACTTTAACACTTTGTTTCCTATGTAAAAATCTTCTGCCTTAGTCCTTCTATCAAATATCTTCTTGAGTTTTTCTTGTAGCACTTGAGATCTTTGATATACCTCTTCTCTGGTCTGTTGTAAATGGATAGTCTGATTAATCCTTCTCTGAATGTCATTGGGTTCCACTTGAGCTTCTTGCAGTAATTTCATTACAGGGACCCCTAAGGATGAAGGAAATACAACCTCCATACCATAGACAAGCTCATAGGGACTAGTTCCAATGGATCTCTTGGTAGTTAATCTGTCTGCCCATAGTGCATTTATAAGCTTCTTATGCTAGTTTTTCTTGTTTTCTTCCAATACTTTCTTAATAATATTGATCAGGCTTTTATTGGAGGACTTAGCTAGACCATTACCTTGCGGGTAATAAGTTGTGGAGTGGCCTAAGGTGATGTGGTACTTATGACAAAAACTTATCATTTTCTTGGATTTGAAAGCAACAACATTATCAGTTATGATTTTTTCAGGACAGCCAAATCTAGACAAGATGTTGGTTTCTAAGAATTGAATGATCACTGAATCATTGGCTTGTCTACAAGAGATGGCTTCTATCCACTTGGTGAAATAGTTTGTAGCAGTCAGGATCCATTTATGTTGGCCAGAAGAGGGAGGATGGATTTCCCCAATAAAGTCTAAACCCCATTGTTGGAAGGGTCTTTCAGTGGAAATTGGTCTAAGGGGTAGAGGTAAAAGTTTCCTCTTGCCTTCAAAAATTTGGCATTTGTGGCAAGTAGTGACAAACTTTTTGACATTAGCAAATAAAGCTGGCCAGTAAAATCCAACCCTTAAAATTTTGTCTGCAATTGATTTCCTGTACAAATGTCCACCACAGTCCCCTACATGAAATTCTTTGATTACCTTATCAGCTTCATATTTTATTAAACAATTTAAAATAACACCTTCATGATTTTTCCATAAAAGAGCACCATCTAAAATACAAAACTTTGAAGCTTTCATTTTTATAAACCTTTTCTTTGTTCTGGATAACCCTGGAGGAGCCTGTAGGTTTAATAATACATAACATATATCAACATACCAAGGTGATTCTAGGAAGGCCTCGCTGATTTGTACAGTCGCCATCTCCTGTTCATTATCCAGTTCATTGATATCCAGGGCTTTGCAATTAGTTTCAGTCATGAGTTTAGCCAATCCCTGTCCTTTTATAAGCTTTGTAGTCTTTATTTCAATATCATACTCTAATATAGTAGCAATCCATTTACATCTCTTGCCTTCAATCCCCCCTTGGGTTAGGATATCTTTGACAACAGTGCTTGGCACATAAGCTATTATATGAGAGTATAGTATGTAGACTCTGAAATCTTTGATGGCTTTCACAAGTGCATAAGCCTGTTTTTCCATGATTGGGTATTTTAGTGGTGCATCCCTCAGTGCTTTACTAAAAAAGGCTATGGGTTTTTCACATCCTTGATCATCTTTTTGTAGTAAAACAATAGCAATAGTGTGTTCTGATGCAAATGAGAAGATTATGAAGTCTCTGTCAAATTTTGGGCTTGTAAGGACTGGTGTTTTGGTCAAGGCCATTTTGATTTCCTAAAATGCTTGTTTGGCTTCTATTGTCCATTTAACTTTGGAATCCTTTTTCAGCATATTGTTCAGCAATCTAATTAATTCAGCCAAGTTAGGTATGAATCTTCTTAAAAATTTAATTTTCCCTAGGAAATCTTGAAGTTCTTTGACATTTCTGGGATGGGGTATTTCTAAAATGGCTTCTATTCTATCAGGATCAATTTTTATGCCATCTTTGGAGATTATATGACCTAACAGTTTGCCCTACAAGTATTTTTTAGGATTCAAGGAAATACCGTACTTTCTGCATGTTAAAAACACTTGTCTCAGATGATTTAGATGCTTTTGATCTGATTTGGAAAACATAGTAAGGTCATCTAGGTATATGACTAGAAAATCATGAATTTCTTTTGCAAAATCTATGTCCATTGCCCGTTGGAAGGTTGCCCCTGCATTCTTGAGTCCAAATGGCATTTTCACATATTTGAAAGTTCCCCATGGGGTTGTAAAGGCAGTCTTTTCCTGATCATCAGGATGAACTAGAATCTAGTTGAAGCTTGAAAACCCATCCAAAAGGGAAATCCTAGAGGCACCTACTACCCTTTGTAAAATATGGTCCATCTTGGGTAAGGGGTAGTGGTTTTTCAAGGAAATTTTATTTACATTCCTTAAATCTACACATAGTTTGATTTCTCCTGTTTTCTTCCTAGTGGGCACTAAATTGGACACCCATTCTGAAAATCTGATAGGTGCAATTATCCCAGCTTCATACATTCTTTTAACTTCTTTTTCAATTAGAGGGAGGAGTATAGGGTTGACCCTTCTGAGTTTTTTCTTGAAAGGTTTCTAATTTTCTTTGAGGGGTATTGTATGTTGAATCACAGAGGTATCATAAGATTTGAGATCTTCATAGCTCCATGCAAAAACATCCTGGAATTCCTTGAACAGTTCAACATATTTAAGCTTTTGGTCAGGAGGTAGAGTTTTGGATAGTTTTATCATCTTAGGATTTTCTTCAGTTCCTATGTTACAGTCCTCAATGTCTGCGTTTAGAGGCTGTATTTTGGGTTTCCTTGGGATATCATTAGAATCAAAGAAATGTTCCAAAGGAGTTAATCCCATGGGCAAATAGTTGTCTTTTAAATCAATAACTTCAGATTCTCCTCCAATAGCCTCATCAATGTCTACTTCTTTAAGCTCTTGCAACTCTTTCCTGGTAAATTTTGTTGGGTGAAGTATTCGTGTTGCAGTTTCTGCTGCAATGTCTATTTCAATTTTGTATATTTGGTCAACCTCTCCAATAGTGTCCGTGTCTATATTAATGCTGGAAAATTCTTCTTTTAGGGTCAGGAAATTGTTAATCTGCGTATCATTGTCAAACACTTGCCAATTTTTTACATTGTCAGGTACAGTTGGCCTGTGTTTAATCTCAGTTGTAAACTGATGATTGGGTTCAAATGGCAGTTTACAAGTGCTGGCAAATGTTGCCAAACTGTGAGCATGCAAATTGTGTTTTCTTGGAATTTTGGCAAGCTGTGTTTCCATAAATGTATTGAGGATCTCAACCGCTGCCCCTCTGTAAGATCTTAGTCTGAGATCATTTGTGAGGAAGTTCCCTTTCATTTGTTGAATGACTAAATCAGAGTCTCCCAAAACTGATACCCTAACTGCCCCTAAACTTTTAATCAATTTGAGTCCTAGCAAGAGGGCTTCATATTCAACCATATTATTAGTGCATCTAAAATTCAACCTGTAAGCATGCCCTTCAGCATGATCATTCTCTAGATTGTGTACCCAAATTCCTGCTCCTGCCCCTAATTTATTAACTGATCCATCAAATTCCAAGTACCAAAGGATCTCATGTTCATAGTTAGTATCAGGAGTCTTGGAAATTTGTTTACTAGGGAAATCTGGATTTTTAGTTTCATCTGGTTTCTCTTGAGTGTCTGTTATATCAATTATCTCAGAAATTTCTTGAATTTGAACACTAGATTTTTCATTTATGATTTTTTCTTGTTCTAATGCTAAAGCCTTGATATCAGTTGGGGGATAAATTTCAGCATTGTATAGGATGAAGGAGTCCATGTTAGAATGCATGGAATAGATGGGAAAATTCTAGGGTTTCTCTTGGCTGCTCACCACGTATTTCATCAAAGTTTCTCGGTACAATCTCTTTGGCTGGCCAAATACTGAAATGGTGGCATAGGACATGTCCAATTGTAAAGATCCTTGGAGCTTTGCACCCCAAGATCTAGACAACAACATGCCATATTTTGGTGGAATATCAGCTACCACTACATCCATTAAAATTGTCTTGGCAGGGTATTGAACTAATGATACACATAAATATTTGATCAATCCTAGACATTTGACCTGGCTTGAATCAAAAGAGAATAAGTCTTTGTATTGCCTGGTAATATCTAGGTCCAACTTCTCCATCACAGATTTAGGCATTAAATTATGAAAAGCACCGGAATCAAACATTGCATTATAGAGTATCTTATCATGAACATTCAGTCTTACATAGAAAGGAGGGACCCCTCCATTTACTGATTTACCATTTACCTCAGGGCCAAAAATTAATTCTGGTTGGTCATCAAGGACATTTACTGCATCTTTGTTTTCTGAAATCTGAAGTGATTTTCTAATTTGATCTCTGTAGACATCATGCTTGGATAATTCTGACAACAGAATTGCTATCTTTAATTTGCCTATTTCGGTCTCAAGGTTGAAAGGTTTTTTTGTTTGCATTTTTGCATTTCGGGCAGTGAGATTTTCTTTTTCTACTATATTTTCTGTGTTTTTTTCTTTTTCAGGAGTGCTGTTATGGGCTGAAGCTATTTCCAAATCAATTTCTTGGAGTTCTTCCATAGTTTCTTTGGAAGGAATGGAAGTTGAAGGCTGTGTGTTAGGTGGTTGATTATCTGATACATCTTTAACTGTTGGACTATTTGAGTTAGGATTTTTTCTAGGAAGGGTTTGTACAGGGGGGTTCTTGACCTTAGGTTTGTTAGGTTGCCTAGTATCCTTCAGTTTATTAGTTTTAGAAACATCTATCCTTCTACTCCTCATATTATATTGCTTGTGAACTTCATAGATGGTTGTTTCATATCCCTTCCTAAAATCAAATGATTCACTTGATTGAATTTGGAATTGATTAAGAGTGTGAGCTTCTTGGTCTTCTTGGGTCAAGAAAATTTGTTGTTCACTGTTGAGACCCATTAAGTTAATTTGAGTATCTTCTGTTGGTTCACTGGAAGTTGAAGCTTCAACATAGTTTTCCTGGAATGGAGGTCTAATGTTTTGGTCAGGGCTAGCTTTTCTAGTATTAGAGTTCTGGTTTTTTCTAAAGTTTGGATTTCTCCTAGTATTGCTTGGTTGACCATCCCAAGGGGATTTCCTCTCAATTGTTTCTACTCTATCACCAAGTCTATCCATGCCTTTGATAATAGCATCTAATTTTTGTTCAAATGCATAAGGTTCTTCTTTGAAAGGTGTCCTCCTTTTAGCTCTAGCTCGAGCTCGTTTAGAAATCAGGTTGGCCTCAACACTGGCAGCTATACTCTGCATGTCTTCTAAGCTTCGAGGAGATTTTTCCCTAAGTTGATATGCCATATCAGAATCAAATGCATCATAGAATTTGATCAAGGCTAAACCTGGAGGAGGTCTGAGATTCTGAGGAATAACATTGTATACATTATTAAATCTGGTACAATAATCTTGAACAGTTTCGTGTGGACCTCTCTTCAAGTTTTCATATTCTGATAAAATGTGTAGAGGATCCTTCTTCTTTTCCCATATGTTCAAGAAGGTCTGATAAAGGGCTTCTGGGTCAGCGATAGTGTTTGCAAGGAGTGCTCTAAACCATGTTCTAACATCTCCAGTTAAACTTTAAACAAAGACTTTCATTCTGACATCATCATCATCATCAATCTCATAGTTTTCAAAATAATCAGTCATTTTCTTAGTATGTTGTTGGGCTATGTAAGTGCTAGTACCATCAAAATAAGTGATTTTGCTTTGATAATCTTGAGGCATAGCCCCTGGATTTGCAGGTAGTTATAGGGGAGCATAACGGTTTGCCATGTTTTTAGAGATAAGTGTAATAGCTGGAAGAGCAGGGATAACAGTGGAAATGTAAGCTGTGGATGGAGGAGTGGAAAGGACGGTTTGAAGTGCTGATGGTGAGCTTGAATAAGCTGTAGCAATGGCAGAAAGGATTGGTGCTTTTCCAGAAGTAAGCTCAGATTGGATAGGGTTCTGCTGATGTGTGTCAAGGGGTGAACTAGCAGAATGTTCTTGGCTCTCTTGGCTTCTAAGGGTCTTAGGAATCAGATTAGGATTTTCAAACACAGGTGGGGGATTTGGATCAGGATTTGATCTAGTGTAACAGATCTTCTTCTTTGGAGCCAGCTTCTGAGTATGTTTTTGGTTTTTCTTGAAATAGTTTAGGAATTTTTAGATGAGGAGATTATGAATTTTCCTAAAGATCTATTGAAACAAGGGACTGATCAAGTATTTGAGACAATTGTTCAATACATAAACTAGACTGGAGATAGACTGAAGTAGCATTCATTTATTTCTACAAATGCAAAACAAAAGCAGTTTTACCTCACTGTTCTATTGAATCAGAGGAGGTATCACAGAGCAAAGTACACAAATATGGAACAATTTATAGGCTGAAATCAGATGGAATGGAGTCAATTGGGTGAAGGGAAATTAAGAATCCTTCATCTTATTTGATAGAGGGAAATGGATGGATACTGCTGAGGAGCAATTAAGAATTCCTTAGCAAATATTCAAGATGAAAGAATCAGGGGAAACAGGAGCAATTAAGAATTCACTGTTTATTCTAATTCTAAAGAAAACATATAAAATAACAAAGATTGAAGACAGAGTGTAGTCAAGCAAATTCTGAATTATTCTTTTTCTTTATTATTGAGATCATGAAACATAGATGATATAATAAACATAGAAACTGTAAAACACAAGTTAGAAGGGACTTATTGATCCATAAGATGATTCAATAATTCTATAACATGGTCCTCAGCGTCAATTCCTCCTTCAGTAAGCCAGAAAAAAATGGTTCCAACAACCTTTTATTCCAGAAAAATTCAGTATTACAGTCAAAAACTATGAACACCCACCAACCAACCCCAAATACTTCGTCTGGGGGGGGGTATTTGTACAAAAATATCAAAATATTACAAAATATCTTATAGAAATAATATCTAGTGATGTTTAATGCGTTTTACAAAGATAGAGACAGACAGTCTCGAAAATAGGGGAACAATAAATTGATGTAATAAATTGATGCTGTGCTAGTTGTTCCATCTTTATGAGATGTACCGGAGGTAGGTGCTGCGAGTCAGTTTACGACCGTGTTCCACTCATACTCTGTGCTGGTTATTATGCCTTGGCCGGAATTTCTTTGACCCTGATGTGATGTGCTTTGACCCGCATGACTCTGATTCATTTCTGTTCTCCGCATTATAGTAGATGGTCCAAAATTTTCAATTTACCAACGTACCAAAGATAAGTTTATAGAATTTCTAACATACTTTTCCACCACTCTGGTCCTAGTGATTTATGTCTCTGAAGCTTCCTCAAAGTTTCATCAGTCTCTGTGTACATGAAGAAATTAGGTGGGATGGTGAACAGATGCTTCACCTCGTGCTCAATGTAGAACAAATTTTCCAGGCTGTAGTAGAGGGCTTGGCCAAATGGAAGTGTCTTCTCTCCTAAAGTACTTGATGATGTATTAACTTGATCAACAACATATGTATTCAATATAAATACATAGTCTTTGTGTTTCATCAGACGATCATTACTTCCCAAAGGACTTGCCAAACCTTTTTTATGCAAGAATGTAAACTTTTCTGTGAAATAATTAATCTCTACCTGCATGTCCTAGCACCTTCTTTCCAAATTTTGCATTAGAGTTCTCATGGTTAGAACTCTCTTGAAGTCTAGAATGGCACCTGTTCTGTCTCTGATTTCTAGTGCTTCTAGTTCTTCGCTGGTCTTGGTGTTCAAAAAATGTATCAACTGGTTAGCTTGTTCAGACATTTGTCCCAATAAAGCTCTTGTTTTTTGAATCTCCATTTGGGCCACTCTTATTAAGTCAATCTGCTCATAAATGATTTGGATAGACCTCCACACATCACTAAGGGATTGATTGATGTTGGTCCACAAAATTCCTCTAATTTCTACTAGAGTTTTATCCAGAGAGAGATTCTTTTCTAATGCTCTCACCTTGTTCTCCAATGTTTTGACCTCCCTTGCTTTCTCTGGCACATTCATTTTGGATTTATCATAATTTCTTTCCACCTTTGCCAATTTCTCTTTGACCAGTTTCAATTCTGATACTTGCAGCTTTAATTCTTCCATGGCTTTTATCAGTTGTTTTGTACTCATAGTAGTACTGCTACCTGGTGCTATTGCTGTTGCTGTGGTTTCTCTGGCAGGGTGGCGGATTGTACGCTCGCGCAATCAACCGTATGTAATTTGTATGGAAGACTGCTCATAGAGAAAAATGACGAAATGAACTTTTCTTGTGTTTTTAGTGAAATTTTGGTTTGGTAAGGTTTTTTGGCATTTATTGCCTGGCTGACGTCAGCATGACGGGACATTTTGCGCGTAGCGCAGGGTACGGGATGGTGGCATGGAGAGATGACGTGGTCATGACGTCAGCTCAGGGCCAGCGGGAGGGCGGTAAGTGGTTTTGGCCTGCACCGCTTATGGGCCAGAGTGGTTTGGGGTGGAGAGGCAGCGAGCATGGCGGGAATGTGCCACACGTCCATGGTATGGGCGAATACCGCCACTCCCCCATGCGTTAAAGGTCAGATGGAAGGGGGGGCGCGATATAAGCGTGGACATTGGATGGGCGGGCCCGGATCTGACGGTTGATGGGCATCGGAGATGGCGACGAATTACGAAGCAGGGCCCGATATATAATAAACATTAATTAAACATATGAGGGATGTGTTTATTGGTTCGGGGGCGATGCTTTGTTAATTAACGTGGGGTTAATTAATCCCATGGTTTGTGCGCGGTGGGTTAAGGTTCTTAACAGGTTTCGAATAAACCTTCTAATCCATATTTGAACAGTGATTTCAATAGTTTTATGGTTATAATAAACCGGGGCGGGGATATTAAAATATAAGGGTCTTTGTTATATACACATACTTACGGGGAAGGGTATTAAGGATAGGGATTTATATAATAAAATTAATATTCAATATGAGAAATGATATGAACACAAGTGCTAAGTTAATAAAGTTTAATAACTTAGGCTTAGGAAAGAAATAGTTTATATGTGATTTTGTACAATGTCCTAAGCAAAAGGGTTTTACTTAGGGTTTTATGAAATGAGATGGAGTGATTTGGGGATATTGAGCAGATCTCAACACCCTGGGGGAAGATTAGTAAGTGATTTGGGAAAAGATGAAGGGGGAGTTAATCACGCTTCTGCCATGGTACCTGTGATAGAAGTAAGATTTAATCATTCTGAGAGACAAAACCTATCACAAGTTTCTTGCTGCAACACCAAAACTGCCTACCCAGCCTACTGTACCTAACATTTTTTCTTCTTTTTGGGTGCATTTGGACTGGCAAACCCTCATCAATTTTCTTTTCTTACCATGATAAGCCTATCTAGATCTACACGTATTTCTTCCAAGGGCTTAGATTAAACTGTTGAGCTCCTTTGCTTCTCTACCTATCTACTTATCTGCCAAGTTTAAATAGTTTGGACATATTTTATTCTCTATCTCTAAACAGAAAATTCAAACATGAACTGGACAAGATTGAAGTATTAGACCATTGATCAGTTGTGAGAAAGAGTTCCACAAGCTATACATGAAACTTTATTTACAAAACATGAAATAGTAGTGGCATTTGGACTTGCACACTTTCCTGGTCCTTTTTATTTGGGGTTCATTTCTTTCACTTTTTCCTTTTGACCATTTATCTTTTCACCCTTTGATTTTTCTTTTAGGGTATACCCTCTTTACATTTTTTTAATTTTTTGATTTTTTCAAAATATGGAAAACCTTTGCAGCAGGGAAAGGATGAACATATTAGGGATTTTAACCAGTCAATCATGAAATATGACACCTATTGGTATAGGAGCATAACAAAGCCATTCCGCAGTTGAAAAATCTCATTGTTCAAATCAACCTAACTTTCTCATACAAAATTAGAGTTTGATGATTCAAGTGTAATTGGAAAGATCTCAACAAGATCCACACAATGATAAATCCATCATTAGAGTTTGAAATAGTAAATAATGAAATAAATTGATGAGAAGAAGCAACATTCGATCTGAGGCACTAATTCCAAAGCAGGTATAAATTATTTTGATTTTCCTTTGAGAACTTGTTTCATTAATACAAATTCTTAGTTTTGTGTGTGAATATCATAACTAGAGAGATTGACCATCTCTCTCCTTTGATAATCTTACATTCCATTGCAGAAGAAGTATTAGTTATTTTGCAGGTTCCAAGAGGAAGGACAAATGACTACAAGTGAACGGTGTCTCTCTAAGAGACCAATTTGTTTCATAAGAGGATGATCAGCAATAAAGAGGAAACATGCTAATGCAAAATCAGATCTAAGGACTCGAAAAACTTTTAGATACCATTGTCTCCATCACATCCATACTTCATATTTTCCATTTACATTAACAGACACTTTCCATTACTTTTTATCCATTCATAACCCACAAATAAAAGCAAGAGGCTCATTCACATGCTTATTGCCCATTGCCATTTCTGCTCTCCATTGCCATCTTCCATTTTCATCTTCTCTTTCCTGTCATTTTCATTTCACAAATAAGCCCTACTTCAATGCAAATTATTGAGTCCATAGTCTTTTGAGTCTAAATTCCTTGTAAAAACACCTTGAGGCTTGCATGCCTTAATGGCAAGTCCTCATGTTGACAAACAACGGGAATACATTAATGTCCTTTGTTCATCAGATCTTCTAGGTGACTCGACATCAACAAAATTATTCGTACCTAGCAAGATGTGTTTGGGCATCTTGACTCTCATTGTCATCAATGGTGAGAGTTCTCGTGTTGATTAGTGGCATCCATTAATGGCCACTAAGTCAACAATTTCCTGCTATGTTCGACATCAGAACATCTTTTCACATAGTAGGAATTGTGCCAACGAATTTTGAAGACATGAAGACTATTATTTTCAACATTTTGGAGTAGATTCAGCAAGTTTTAGTAGAAGCAATAAAAATTTATCTTGACTCTTTATCCATGACTCTTTTTGTTCAGCCACTTGAAGAAGATTATGATCAGAATTTTTGAAGCCACCTCACATACAACTCATCCATTTCAAAGGGTAAGTTAAGGTATGTCATTTTCTAACTTTTGACCATAGAATTCCATAAAAAGCTAGAATGATAATTGTTGGAAAAACATTTCTCTTCCTCATTTCCTAAAATTGCCAATACCATTAGTTGGAGGGGGGAATACATTCATATTCATATCTTACCATGTCCATATCATATTCAGGAGCCCACATACTTCCAAAAGATATTAACTATTTGATTATTATTATGAGCATACAATGGCTTTTCAACAGTGCTTAAATGATAATTGGATATAAACACAATCATGGTTGTCACACATGAACCAACCATCATGCAATCCAATAAAGATATACTTTGCAAAAAAAAAAAAAAACAAATTATCATTATGCAAAGTTCAAAGATAAAAAAAATAAAAAAAAATGCAACAACAAAATATGGTTGTAACACAAGAACCAACCATGTTGCAATTCAAGTAAAACACTTTGCAGAAGTATGAAGTTATCAAATGATATCATGCAAAGTTAAGCCAAAGCTCAAGGATCAAAAGAATGAATGTAATATATATTGCATGAGGACATGCAATAGCTTTAGTTGGGGGGTATGTTGGGTCTTGAAATTGTCATTCATTTCCATTACACTTTCACTATTATGTCCATTATATCACCTCCATTTCACTATCATGTCACTACATTCATTATCATTGGGTGACATTTATGTTTTTCCAAACTTTATTAATTCTTAGCCTTTTTAAGTGAATTTGTGGTTAAAAATTAGAAAATAATGTGCATATGCTTATACCTAACAAGTGGGTTGGGATTGTTGACATGTGTAGGTCAAAAGGAGGCTTATAGAAGACCTTTATGTGGCACCCTAAGGCCAAATTCGAATTTGAGTGGAGAGAATGATGAGATCATGAGGATATGTGTCACATCTCCTAATTGTATTGAAACTCTAAGAAGACATGTGTTTTATCAGTTCCTATTTTGATTAGGACTCTAGAGGTAGAGGGAGAGATTCATGGACTCTCATTAATGAGATGACTTCTCATCTTTTTGTATAAATAGAGGATCTTTCTCGTTCATTTGTTAGTTCTTAAGCTTGTAGCATTTGGTAGCTATTTCGCTTGGAGGTTGTAGTTCTTCCTTGATGGCTTTGGAAGGCTTTGGAGAGCTTTGCTGTACTTTGTAATTTTGAAGAATTTGAATAAAACTTTGACGTACTCAACATGGAAGGAGATGTGAAGTAGATGTCATGGAGCACATTAGAATGTAAGATAGAGTAGATTTTGTTTTGTACTTTTGCTTTGATTTTATTCAAGTATGTCATTCTATTTCTTTCAAGTTTGATAGTTTAGATTTTCCATTCATGCAATTTTAATTCATGCAAGTGTGTTCAACCGGTTGATTGTAGATTAGTTTTTCTTTACATGTTTCTTGCATTTTCTTATTATATTAGTCTTTCATGATTATATGACGATGTTTTTAGAGCCAACATTGGCGGAATGTTATGATTATGAATGAGATGACTTGCTTTCCATTAGTGTAGCATTAGATAGTTTAGTGTCATTCTCTCATCCCATATAATGATGTTCTAGAGCCAACATTGGCGGAATGTTATGATTATGAATGAGATTATTGGCTTGCTTTCCATTAGTGTAGCATTAAATAGTTTAGTGTCATTCTCTCATCCCATATAATGATGTTTCTAGGGTCAACATTGGTGAAATGTTATGATTATGAATGAGATTATTGGCTTGCTTTTCATTAGTGTAAAGTTAGATAGTTTAAGATCATTTTCTCATGCTATGTGATGATGTTTCTATAGCCAACATTGGTGGAATGTTATGATTATAATTGAGATTATTGACTTGCCTTTCATTAGAGCAGTTCAAGTTTTATTTTTGCCTTTAGTTTAAATTGCAACAACTTTATTTTTTTTGCTTTCTTTTCTTAGATATTTTGTCGGCTTAGATTAATCTAATTGTTCAAAGTTTTGATTTGTTTCATTGTCTCTTTTCTTTAGAAATTAGATTCTAACATAAGAAACAAATCCCCCAAAAACAACATAAACTATAAATCAACGAAGTAAGAAAAAAAGTTAACTAAGCACATATGGTGCACCACACTTCATCAGTTTACGATACTCGGATCGATAATTTATATAATAATCAACACAAACCATGTGAAACTTTGAAAAACACACTAAAAATGCACTCAATACACCTATAGATAGTATGTACATAGTATACCATGCATGGGATCAAGCATAGTATTTTTTGAGGTACAACCCATTTCTATGCTGCGTCAATGGATTTCCATCGAGATCCACTAAATCGTAAGCCCCTTTTGCAAGGACTCACTTGACAATGTATGGGCCCAGCCACATAGGCTGGAACTTTCTTCGACCTAACTTGTTGGCCTTCTAGTCATATAAGAGAGACAGATCTTCTTCCAAGAAGATTCTAGGCTTGACACTTTTTTCATATTGCAATTTAATGCATCTTTTATGGGCTTCATTGGCTAACAAGGCATTACACCAAGTTTCATCCAAATGATTTAGATGTAAAAGATGCTCCTCCTTTGCAGAAGTAGTAGGAAGAAGTTCGATAGCTAGTTTCAACAATAGAATTTCACATTCGATGGGGAGGATTGCTTCTAGACCATACACCAACTGGAAGGGTGTGAATCCATTTGCAGAACTAACTAAGGTTCAATATTTCCACAAGGCAGCAAAGGGAAGCAGGTGCCAAACCGATTTGTGGACCCCTATCATACATTGAAGCATAGGCTTAAGAAATTTATTATCGCCTCAAATTGTCCGTTAGCCTGAGGATATTAGGGAGTGGAATTGTCATGTGAAACTCCAAATTTGGCAGCTAATTCGATCATCATATGATTTCAAAAATGATTCTCGTGATCTGTTACTATTGCTTGCGAAACACCGAACCTAGAAATTATGTGGTTAAAGAAAAAATGCGCAGTCACTTCGTCGGTATTATTGAATGTAGGCATCGCTTAGGCCCACTTAGGAAAGTATTCAATAACGATAATAATGTAGCCATGCCCCCCCGCCGAGTGAGGGTTACATGTCATAAAACCAATTACCCATTTCAAAAAGGGACCAATGGCGATGACATGATGCAAAGGAGCAGGCAAAATGCAGAATTTTCGATCATAGATCTTGCGCGCATGACATTTTTGGACTGCGAGGATACAATTGCGGAAAATGGTGGGACAAAAGTAACCTAGGTGTAAGTTTTTTTGTGCAGTGGCATAACCAAATAAATTTCCACCACATGCCCCAGAGTGGCATTTATTCAAGACTTTCTCGGCCTCCTCAAGAGTGAGGCACCTCCGTAAAATAGTATCGATACGACGATGGTAAGGAGTGTCGCCAATAATCACATAGTTTTGGGATTGATACTAGATATATCGCTGCTTTGAGTGAGAGGTATTAGGACAGAAAGTCTAGGTCTGGAGATAAATGAGAAAATATCCATACCATCGGTCAAATTATGAGATCAGGAACAATGACTCATCTGGGATGAAATCTTCAGATGTGGATTCAACATCAAGGGAAGGGAGATCGCACATAATGTCGAAAAAAACTAAGGATTTCTTTGACTTGGATTTGATTAATTCCAGATCGAACTCTTGAAGAATAATGATCCACTTAGAGTTTTTTACCCCCAACAATTGATGTGACAATATGTATGTCATAGGTTTGAAATCTGAAACGACTGTAGTTTTGCAAAGCAAGATGTAATGGTGAAAGCTCTAGATGGCTTGAATGACCACCAAAGCTAACTTTTCCACATGAATGTATCGAATCTCAATATTGTTGAGGTTATGACTTAGATAATAAATGGGATGTTCAGTCCCCATATCGTCTTCTTCGACCAACACCATAGCTATAGTAGAGATGGTGGCAACAAGGTACATGAAATAATCATGTTGATAGTCGAGAGGATATAGAAGATATGTTTGAAGTTTAACATCTTCAAGGCATCAAACACTCTCTACGCAGTGTCATCCCAATGGAAGGAGTCTCCTTTTTCAACAAGCGAGTAAATCCTTTGGTTAGTTCAACATAGTTAGTGATGAACCTCCTCAATAAATTGGCTTTTGGTTGGAGTCTTTCTAATTGAACAAGAGCGGAGGGTGCAGGAAAGTCGATGATTGCCTAGACTTTTAAAGGACAAATATGAATTCCTTGTTTCGAAACTACGAAACCAAGGAGTCAACCAGAACTAAGACAAAATGTTAGGTCCTTATAATAATAATGTATTCTCCCATTATTATTGTCATTGTAGCCCATTATTGTTAATGTTTTACCCTTGTTGTCCTCATATTGTTATTATTGTGCTCCATCGAATCCCACTATTGTTATTGTTGTGCACTTACATTATTATTGTTATGTCAACTCTGATTATATTGTGACCCATTAGACTCTTATATATAGAAAGGAGGTTTTATCATTTGTATCATCCAAGAACTATTCATTTGTGTAATGTAAAGGAGGGTTCCCCCTCGACGAGGCTAATTTTTAAGTCTTTTATCTATCTCTTATTCTATTTTATGAGTTGGTTTCATAACATTTGGTATCAAAGGCTTTGGATTCTACGGTGTTGCTACTTCAAACAGGGCATCGTTGTATTTTCAATATACAATTTTTTCTGTGAAGCTTCAGAAATGTAAATTAAAACCCATATGAACCAAAATCTTAGTGAACCTCATCTATGAATTTCAGATCTTGTCTTGCTATATTTTCAGAGATACAATCTAAGGAAGTTAGGATTTTTGCAGGCTCCAGAATTCGATCTCAAACAGGTAATCTTGGAAAAATCATCATAACTTTCTCTCTGAGAACCAGATTCAAATTTTGTAAGTGAAAGAAATAAGATGGACTGTAGCTTGTTAGGTATCGTTTTCAAGGCTGAATATTGAAACAATGACATGTGGCACTTCGTACAATTTTACTATACCGAACCAGTTGATAATCCGGTCATCGCGGGACATTGGACATAACTCTTTCTTGGAGAATCCAATGTCAATTAGACTTGTGGGTTTGGAAATAGGACTTAGAGTTCTACCACAAGATGTAATTTCAGACCTTTGAGATCTTAAATTATAGAGATACATTAGATTAAATATCGAGCTCTTACAAAGAGAAAAAAAATGTGTGTAGTTTTTTTTTTTTTAATTTGCATAAGTTTGTTTTGAGAAAGTAGTTTGAAGTGATTCAAAGGGCATTGTGAAGCATAATTATCATTAATTGATGTCACGAAGAAAGAAAATGGAAACATGTTAGGTCCCTATAATACTAGTGATTCCCCCATTACTATTGTAATTTTGGCCCTTATTGTTATTGTTGTGCCCATATTGTCCCCATATTATTATGTTTGTGCCCCATAGAAGCCCAATATTGCTATTTTTGTGCCCTTATATTATTATTGTTATGCCGACTTGATTATATTGTGACCCCTTAGACTCCTATATATAGAAAGGAGGTTTTGTCATCTGTATCATCCAAGAATTTTTCATTTGTGTAATGTAAAGGAGGTTTCCCCTTCAAAGAGGCTAATTTTTAATTCGTTGACCTATCTTTTCTTCTATTTTATGAGTTGGTTGCATAACATTTGGTATCAGAGCTTTGGATTCTAGGGTTTCTCTGCTCCAAATAGGTCATCATGGAATTTTCGCTATAACTTGTTTTCTATGTCGTTTCATAAGCTGAAATTACAACCCATTTGAGACACAATCTCGATGAACCTCAGGTCCAAATTTAAGATCTTGTCTCGCTATATTGTATGAGATATGATCTAAGGCAGTTAGGGTTTGTGTAGGCTCCCGAATTATATCTCAAACAGGTGACCCGGGGAAAATCATCATAATTTTCTCTTTGAGCATCAGATTGAAATTTAGTAAAAAGGTACAGAAAGAGGGTGGAATTTAGTTTAATTTTTATTGGTTTCATGTCCGAACGTCAAAACAATGACATATGGCACTTCGTACAAATTCTCTCTACTGAACAAGTCTATAATCAGGTCATCGTGGGAGATTTGGCATAACTCTTTCTTGGAGAATCCAATCTTGATCAGGCTTTTGAGGTTGGAACGAGGACACCTAGGGCTACCATAGGACAAAATTTCAGACCTAAGAGATCTGCAATTACAGAGATACAACAAATTCATTATCGAGCTCCTACAAAGCTTAAAAAGGTGTGTAGTCTTTTTAAAATTTTGCATAAGTTTTGTTTCAAAAATTAGTTTGAAGGAATTAAAAGGACATAATGAAGCATAATTATCATTAATAGATGCCCCGAAGAAAGAAAATGGGAACATCTAGTAAGAAACTTGAAATTTCTAGAATGACTCATGAAGAAGAGGAAAAAATGCAACATGAAATATCAAAATTACGAGACCAAGTGAAACACATTTCACTCTCACAAAAAGTAACAGAGGCTAAGATGGATGGTTTAAAGAAAGGCGTGGAAGCTAAGATGAATGGTGCGGAATCTAAGATGGATGGTGTGGAAACTAAGATGGATGGCATGGAAGCTAAGATAGAAGAAAAACTTAAAGGTAACATGGAAGTTTTGAAGATAGATTTGACAAAGTTGCTACAAGAAATGCTTACTAATGGCGAAAGGGTAGTAAAGGAAACTCATGATGAGAACAAAAGAAATACTAATAATCATTTCATAGACTCTAACATTGGATTCAAGACCCACCATGTTCCAAAGATTGATATGAGGAAGTTTTATGGAAAGGATCCCGTAACATGGATACGACAAATGGAGCAATATTTTGATCTCCATAATGTGAAAAACACACAAAAGGTATGCATTGCAACTTTATATTTGGAACCCAATTAGTTTGTATGTTATCGATGGCTTTGCTCTCATAAACAGATTTTCACTTGGGAAATTTTTACGGAAGAAATGATAACACATTATGAGGATAAAAAAAGCAACAACTTTTTTTTCCAATTGATAAATCTCAAACAAAATGGTTCAATGATGGAGCACATTCAAGACTTCCAAAAATTGAATATAAGGGTAAAATATATTTCAAAGGAGCATAGGATTGATGTATTCATAGGGACATTAAAGGATAACATCAGACATGGTTCACCTTTTGGAACCTGATTCATTGAAGAAGGCATTCAGGTTGGCAAGAAAAATGGAAAGCAAAATTATGGCAACAAGGAAGCCTACCACTCACAACCATAAAGATGGAAGTGTTGTGGCCCCTAACCTTCCAGAACCTACAAGGTTGACACTACAAAAATTTGAAGAAAAAAGAGCAAAAGGGATTTGTTACAGTTGTGATATAAAATACACTAAAGGCCATAAGTGTGCTGAGAAGAATTTTTTTTTCATAGATTGTGAATAGGATGAAGAAAAGGAACAAGAAACGTCAAAAGAAGAGGATATAGTCCAAGAACAAACCCTAGAGAAAGAAGAAATGAATCCTACTATGTTTTGTAATGCCTTGGTCGTAATTACCACTCCTCAAACTATCAAGATAGAAGGACATATCAAGAAGAAAAAGGTAATAGTGTTGATTGATTTGGGCAGTACCCATAATTTTGTTCATTGTAAGATAGCCAAGGACTTGAATTGCTTCCTATATCCAACACCAGAGTGTCAAGTGATGGTTGCAAGTGGAGTAACCATAAATTGCTCTATAAAGTGCCATAATATCAAGCTATCCATGAGAGAATATGTATTGAATATCCCAATTCTTTCCCATTCGAATGGGTGGTGCTAATGTTGTATTAGGAGTCTAATGGCTACAATCTTTGGGTATGATAAATTTTAATTTTCAAGAATTTTTCATGAATTTCTTTTGGGAAGGAAAGGAAGTTGAATTAAGGGGTATCACAGGGAAATCAGGAAAGATGATCATCTCTAACGGAATGACAGATATTTTAAAGAAAGAACAATGAAGTGTAATTGCACAATTATGTTCGCTAGAGGTTCCCACATCGAAATCATCTATTTCTCCATATATCCAAAAAGTCTTGGATAATCATTAAAATGTATTTAGACTCCCAAAGGCCTCCCACCTATTCGTGATCATGATCATGCTATTCATTTGATTCCAGGAAGTGTTCCTCCAAACATCAAGCCTTACAAATATCCCTATGCCCAAAAGAGTGAAATTGAATGTATGGTTGCAGAAATGCTGGAGGCTGGTATAATTCAACCAAGTCAAATTTCTCTGCTCTAGTAGTATTGGTCCACAAGAAAACCCTAAGAATAAAAAATCTAGGGTTTCATAGAAAACCCTAAAGGTTAGGGTTTTACCAAAGTAAACAAAAATAGTAAAGAGGGCTAATTTAATTCAGAGATTAATAACCCTAAACAAAAATTTTGACGATTCGAAACCCTATATATAAGATAGTTAGTAAAGAAAATTTCAAAATGAATGTACCTCATAATGAAGAGGATTCAGTTTTAAATCTGGTGAACTAAGAACATTCCTGGAGTTACTCCTATTACAAACCTTTCAAGTTTTCCTAAGTATTCCCTATGAGGGATCCCTCTGAATCTAGTTGCAATCTTTTATATTTGCAAGCTTAGTCCCTCTAGAATATACCTGCAACATTGACAAGTACCTTCAAGTGTAAGCAAGAACAAGAATATGATTTGGGGGTTCCAATAAACTTAAGAAAATCAATGAATAGGGTTTTGAATACAAATACTAAGCATTATTTAATTCCATATATATCTAACCTTTTTACACATCCTAGACATTTATGAAATAAGAAACGAGTGAATGAGAGTGAGAGTTTACAAACCCTAGTTGTTACCAATCTTTAATGAGGACTTGTCAATGTTAGAATCATAAAATAAATTGACCTTAATATTTTAGATTCTTAACTAATAAACAAGTTATAACTACCTCAAAACTTACATACCTTTTGATGATTGAAGGATCAACATCCTATTTGAGTTTGTAGCCTTTTCTTGCAATTTTGAATACATATTGTTAAATGATGTTTTAAAACAAAAGGAGAAACATCAATACTTACTTGGGTTAGATGAGGACTTCAGGCTTGATGCTATCTTTTAACTGTAGTAAGGATGAGTTCGCTACATGTTTTCAAATAGAGTCCATATAGACTACTTTACTTCCTCATAAGATGACCAAGTTTGATTGTATCTACCTTTTGATCCTTAAGTGTATATCGTAGAGATCTAAAGGATATATAGATCAATTTAATTCTTACTATGTCATCATTTTGCAATTTCAGTTTGACTTGTTATAGTCACAAAAATAATCTTCGAGACAAGCCTATATTGATTCTTATAACTTCAATCTTTTCATTTACTTCAAAGTTATTGATTTGTTGTACTTCTAGTTCATTGTAGGCATTTTAAATCACATATCTAGCTCTTTGAGACATTATATAATAGGTCTTTCCTTGGTTTGTTCTGAAGAATAAATTTTGAAATTTTTATGAAGCTACAAATCCAAACACGAGGTAATGTTTATCATCTTATGTACACAAGAGCCATCAATACTCCATTAATGACCTTGCTTTCCATGGGAATATTCTCGGCCTAGTAGCCCACATTTTTCTAAGTGAAATAGCCCTTATAGAAGTCCTGAAATGACTTGACTTTTACAAAGGGTTGTCTACATGCTTTTGGTTCTATAAATAGTTATGGAATTTGGTCCCAACTAAAATATTTATTGATCTTCAAAATATTTCATTTTTCTTATCTTAGGAACCATTCAAGCAACATTGATCTTCTAGCTTCCTTTTCCTACTGACCTTAGCTCTGATACCATTTTGAGAAATCCATTAGGGCAACAACTTAGGTTTTCTTAAATTGATTTCTCTTACCATTGACATTTTCTTGTGATATCTTTTCCAACTAGTTTTCTTCCAAGTTATTATATTCATATCATTAAGAAAAATTTCAAACAATGTAGATCACAAACACAAAAGAGGACACAAGATGTAGGCACTCAGTCAGGGAAAAACACGTATGAAGGGGAAAACCCAATCAAACTCTTCCACTAGTAGATTCAAATCAAATTGAGACAACCAGGACCTCGACTTAACATTAGTACCTCCTCCATCCATCAAATTGGCCTCCCAACTATCAAGACAAAGATCAAACCCTTAGAGACAAACCAAATCAATGCAAACTAGCTTCAATCAACATCATGACCTTCCCTTTTTTTGACTGCACCCTCGACCCTGTAGTCTTCGCTATTTTATCTCAGATATCTTAGAATTTTTTGTTCTTTAAAGAGTCATTTCCTTGTCATATATATCCTTTTCCCTTATACTTAAGTATACACTTCTTCATGCTCCTATAATGTAAGATTGAAGTTGCTTCATTGTTGTGTCTTTCACAAGGTCAAATGTATTTTTTATATAGTCTTTTGGAGGTCAAATCATCTTCTTGAGGCAGATTTTATGTACTTTGAGGTGGACTTGTAGGAGAGGGAAAACCGATTTGATGGAGTAGGGACAAGACATAAAATATTTTTATTTTTCTTGTTTACAGGAGTTCATGCCTAATTCTGAGGGTGTCGAGGAGAATTGACTCCATGACCTCCCATTAGCGAGATACTTTTAGCAATGAAAAATCGACCAATTGAACTAACCTCCAAAGCTTTAGATTATATTGACTTTCACTTTAAATACTCATACATTTTTTCTCTTTAAAAAATAATTATGTTTAAAATAAATATTCTTAAACAATTTCCTTAAAAATGTTTTAAGAGTAACTCTAAATTGTTACTAAGTTCAGAAATTTAATATTGAAATGTGATGATATCTTATTATTCCTAATTTATATTAAAAGTGACCTAATTTATTGACTTAATATAAATGGTTCCTTTTATGTGATAATTGCATGAAAGGAAATGAAATGTATTAGAACAATTCATAATGTACACTTTAATGAAAATCATAAGAAGGATAATTTAGTTTTAAGGGATCACAACCTATTTAGGGGAATCAACGTATTATAACAATTCCTAATGTGCATTTTCATGGGAATCATAAGAAAGATAATTTAGTTTCAGTGAATCACAACTTATTTGAGATACATGATTAAGTTGTTATATTAATTTTTTTTTTTTTCACTTTGTTAATAAATTTGGTTAATTATTATTATTATTATTAATATTTTTGAATTTTTCAACTATTTACATTTAAAAATTGATTTGTATTTTTAATTTATTATTTAATATATATATATATATATATATATATCTGTGTGTGTGTGTGTTTGAGTCTGATATTAATGATTCTAATTAATAATAAGCATATTTCTTAGAGCTTAAAGTTGTGTGGATGAATGATTTAGATAAGTATAGATTTATGTAATTTTGTAATGACAATTTAAATAGAGGGGATCAAATGTTTGCACCTCCAGATATTTGATTCATCTCTCTCTTATATAATCTCTTTCTTTATACATACACACAAACATATCCATAATTTATGGATATGGTTGCAATATTCATGCATGATTTTTAGATGTTTGTGTAGTGAATTTTTATTCTTAAGAGTTGTAGGAAAACCATAAAAGCATTCAATTGGGGTTATCTCCAGTCATTGATTGGAATGATTGTTGTTTTCCCCACCCTAACCCACCTAGGTTCAAATAAAATAAAACTATAAAAAAATAAAATCCTTGAAAATAGCTCATACTTGGGTAAATAACATAATTACCATCACTTCCCACCATAATTTAAGTAAGTATTGGATACAAGATGGATATGAATGATATTTAAATAAAGATACCTACCAAGAGTTATTTTCTACATTTATGTAGGAGTAAAAGTAGATTTACTTGTGGTTATTGACCACCAAAATTTATGCAAATCTAAATAACAATTACCATCACTTCCCACCATAATTAAATAAGTATATAAAAGATGGATAGGAGTAAGATTTAAATAAATATACCTACCAAGAGTTATTTTCCACATTTATGTAGGAGTACAATTATAAATGTGTAGATTTACTTGTGGTTACTGACCACCAAATTTTATGCAAGTCCTTGTGCTTGAGCAAGCAATTAATTTCTAACTTGAGTGACAGGGACTAAGCTTCCCTACAACACTCTTTGGTTATGAATATATTTTTGTTTTAAATATTGCATGTAAATCGAAGAGAATACAATACACATCATTTATGTCACCACCATATATATTAAGTAGTGAAGAAAATACATATCTACCTCATACTAAAAAGCAAATTTTGTTTTTTCAATTACTTTATCCCTATATAAAGTTGATGTAAAATTGAGGTGAAATTGAAGTATTTTATTTATGGTAGAAGCTATATTTTTTGTTATTAATAATTTTAATTTTTTAATGCAAGCATTATTTTATTACTTTTAAATATACTTGTAGAGCTATCTAGCCTAACCTTAAGCATGAAGCTCAAATAAATTAGGTGGAGTGCCTACATACATTTTACATTATGTCTAGCTAGGGCCAAAACCCAAGAAAAAACCAATTCCCAACTCCTAAAGATACTTAAGGGTAGATGTGGTGTATAATTCATTATCTTATCTAGATCTTTAAGTTTCTTAAGGCACCTTTTACATTCCAGGATCCAACTAATGTGTTAGGTGGCTATATAGAGAGTCAAAAAGTTCCAAAATTGATTACTTAACCATTACTTAACACATTTCGTATTGTATTAAAGTGTTTACACCCATCCGTGTTTATCATTTTCATGGCAGATCTTTCCATGAATGCATAATAGAGGTTGAAAAATATCAAAAGAATGGTGTATGGATTAATATTTGGTGAAAGAGGCTTTCACTAGGTTAAGAGGAGGAGAATTACATCCTGAAAATTTGGGTGGTTTAGTGTGGATCTTTAAAACCTTCATGTAGGGCCAAGCTTTATGTATCACATTGGGTAATGAACTATTTGGAAGGTGGGTTTGGGGGATCTTTAAGACCTTCATATAAGGCCAAGCTAGGGCCAAACTTTATGTATCCAAGGGGTAATTCACTATTTGAAAGGCTATCATGGAATGTAACAAATATTTTGGGCATGGTTGCCACATAGGAAACCTTAAAATGTTAAATCATCTATAATGGTTATAATGGTTATGTCAGATAGAATAAGTTGTATTTTTGTATTTAAATTCTTGTTGTTTCAATATTGTAAAAAAATGTCATTCCAAGAGATAAATTCTTAGATATTTCATGAAATTTGTTTTTTTCTATAAAAGAAAAATAATGACCAATTTAATTAAAAAAATCTTCCTAACTATTTTCATGCTTAATTAAATGACTAAGTCATGCAAAAACACCATTATAAATAGCCATGACTTCCATTGACGTTCATCAAATCCAAACATTATAAAAATGATATGATACAAAGGAAAAATACCTTGTAAAAATAATTAAACAATTTTCCAAAAAAATATCTAACAAATTGTACATTATACACATATAAATCCATTCAAATTAATAAGAATGACATCTTCTCAATCTTACATTGCACAAATACATTACATTAAACAACTACATATTTTATCACTGGGAAATCTATATACAAATAGTAAAATAACTTATTCAAAATGAATGATAATAAAACTATTCACTTTAGCATTTTTATTGGGCTCATATGCTTGAAAGTGTGTCATGATTTATGAGAGGTTGTTCATTGTGTGTAGTCAATAAGCCTAGTAATAGGAAACTAGGACTGTACACACCACTTCTAGTGCCTTCACGTCCATGGGAGAGTGTTTCTATGGATTTTGTAGGAGGTCTTCCTTTATCAATAAAAGGTCATGATTATTTGTACGTAGTTGTGGATAGGTTCAACAAGATGTGCATATTAATGCCTTGTAAAAAACAAATTACATCTGAACAAATAGCTCAACTTTTCATTCAAAATATATGGGTTCATTTTGGGTTACCTACTTGTATAGTAAGTGATCGTGATTCCAGATTTGTTGGGAATTTTTGGTCAAGTTTATGGAACTTGATGGACACCAAGTTGAAGAAAAGTACAACCTTCCATTCGCAAATAGATGGTCAAACTGAAGTGGTTAACATGACAGTTATTCATTTGCTAAGAGGATATTGCAACAAACATCCTTAGTTGTGGGATGAACAATTGCATTATATTCAATATGCTTACAACTGAGAAAAACACTCTTCTACTCTAACTTCACATTTTGAGGCATGTCTTGGTTATTTTCCTAAATCGCCTTTGGATTTCATCTTTGAGAAAGATGTAGTTGTAGATGGACATAAAAACATAGACAAAACAAAGAAATTCATTGAGAAAATTCAATTGATTCACCAAAAAGTTCAAGAACAACTAGAAAAGAGTCAAGGTAAGTGGTGAGCACCAGTATTGCAGAAATAATGCTGCAACTCCTGGGCTACCTACTTTATTCTTATCAACCCAATTGTTCGTAACAAACTTGGAAGCGATGGTGCTATATGCACAAGTACTAGTTATTACTACAGGCTGTCACTTGGTCAATTGGCGCAAGATCACTAGGAGCTGAGGCCAACTTCTATGGATTCCAGAAGAAGCTCTATATGTGATGAAAGAAGGGAAAACTTACTGTACAGGGGCTACTCTACTTGTAGAAAGGAAAAAGACTGAAATGTAAAGTAAACCTAGCAAACCCTACTTAACCAACTACTCCTACTTTTGCAGAAAGAAATATGAAAACCATGAAATGAATGCCATTACCTACTCAAGGAAGTAGAAAACATCTACTCAAGCTATTTCTAGAAGGAAATGAGGAAAACACATCTTTTTGTATTTTTAAGTATTTTTATGTGAATTTGTCATGCATGTAAATTATTTGTTTGTGAATGTGGCAGCGAATAGGTGGTGATGGAGGGCAACTTTGGGACTTGAGAGGATGTAGGATGGTGTGGATGGGTCCCAGGAGGTCTCAGGTGGCCTTTTGGAGGCTTTTCCTACAATCGCCCTTCAAAAGGAAGCCTACAGGAAAATCTACAGGAGGACATAGGGGATCTACATGAGGTCTACAAGAGGATGCCGAGAGAAATTTTGAAGGTTTTAAAGGTGTGAGAGTGGGTGGAAAGGGTATATGAAGGATGGGATGATGTGTTAGGGTGCCTAGGGTTCACCAAGGATCACTAGGACAGGGAAAGATGGTTGGGAGAGAGGAAGAAGTCTTATGGAAAAAAGCAGAAAACTAAGGCAGATTTGAGGTGTACTTTGGGTGACCTGTAGGGCATAAACCAAGGAGAGAATGTGATGGCTGATAGG
This sequence comes from Pinus tabuliformis, assembly GCA_031772625.1. NCBI lineage: Eukaryota > Viridiplantae > Streptophyta > Pinopsida > Pinales > Pinaceae > Pinus > Pinus tabuliformis. The sequence continues at coordinate 440,948,804 of CM062817.1, forward strand.
CTGACCTGCTGTGAGGAGAAATTTGCTGCAAAATATCTGACAGTCAAACAATGAAACCAAGCAAGGAAGGAAATTAAGTACTTCAAAAAACAAAATTTTGCATCAAGCTAATCTAAAGTATGAGCTATGGAAAGAAATGATGAAAAATGTTATAATGAGAGAAAGCATGGAAGAAGACTTATTGCGAAGATAGAAATGAGCACGGTGAAAGAGATCTAAAGCAAAGCATTAACCTTCTAACAAAACACAACACTAGAAATCTTATGGAGAAGGAAAATCTGTGTTTTTGTGGTAGCAAGAGGGTCTTGGCCTCAGTTCATGGTCCCAAAAGGAGGAAAGGAGGCCAAGGCACTATTTCCGGCCTTTTGTATCTTCTTTTTATCACTGCTTATCCTGCTATAGAAAACATAAATGAAAACAACCTTCTAAATCATCAAAAGCAACTTATTCTTAACCAAGAAAGAAATTCATCTAACAACAACTAATCCATAAAATGAAACAAAGCATATAAATAAAAACAATAGGAGCTTGGCTACTTGGATTGGGCCCTAACCCAAGAGCTTCAGCCCTCTGAGGTAACTCAGTGCTAGCTCAAGAAGAATCTCATCTTTATTATCAAAATAGTAATAGGATTACATGAAACTATCACCAAAAGTAAGCTCGAAGTTGAGCAGAGAAAAACTGCAGCAAAAATTCAACAAAAATTCAACCCTAGTGAGGCCCTAGGCCTCTCTACTTATACAATTGAAGATCCCAACAGCTTCCTTAAAATCAGGGAGGCTTGGCTCCCAAAACTCGAGATAAACATAAGTTATCCTTCACTTACTCGGTTGCCTCCTAGTGCATTGATTTGGCTGTTTGTGCTCCAAGCTACATGAAGGAGAATTCGAAGTGGGGAGTAATAAATGAGGGGGATTCCCTCCTATAAATCCTCTCCTTTGTCCACTTTGAATTATTGATGCCAATTGTCCATTGAATCTTTGACTTTGTCTTCAAAATTCAACAAAAATCTGCGTTAAACACATATTAGACCTCATGGCATCATAACTAACCCAACTCACTCCATAAGCATAAATATAATAAAAAAACATGCAATAAGCTAAAAGAATGGTTGATTAAACTATGTTAGGAGGGAAAATGAGCCCATATAATTAACCATTTATGGGGCTCATCATCACCCCCCTACTGGAGGTGTTGCTCATCCTCTGAGCAACTTAGTCCATCTCCTCATCTTTGATGGCTCTGGTGGCCTCCCTAACATCCCATTCTTTTGATGTGATATCCTCTTCTTTGTCATGGAATCTTGCCTTTCTGTCTACTTCTTCCCACTGTTGTTGCTCTTCTTCCTCTTTTCTGCCTTCTAGCATGCCTAACAGCAGTGGGGGACTCAATTTGAGGCCAATCCAATTGACCTTCGAGCTCTGCGTGGAGCGCTTGTACATTGGCACTCTCCTTAATGCCTCTTTCATCCTTGTTGGGGAGTGATACTCCCTGATCTGCAAACTATGTGGTAAGGTGTTCCACCTCCTCATACAAGCATGCACACAGTCATCCCCAAGTAACCTTTCCATGTCCTCAAAATGTGCAATGGCCTGTGCTTGATCATTTATATATCTAGGGGAAATTTGAGGATTATTTTCAAGCAGCTAGTATGTGTTGATGAGAGCTATGGGATTTGATGGCCCAATTCTGATCATTAAGGGCTCATTCTGCTCCTTTATCATCAACTTTCTTATTTCTGCTGCCCTTAACTCCTCATGATTCATCCATGATGCCATGGCCATTAGTTGCAAGTCCCCTAGCCTAGCATTGGGGTCCCACACATTCATGTCTGTGAGGGCCATGTTATGCAGATAGAATTCTGTTATTTTTGCCTTGTCTTCTAATGAGCTTTGGTCACACAAGTCCATAAATTGTCTGTAATCTTGAAAAGGCATTGTGCCTCTCTGTGCCAAAGTCTTTATCTGAAACTGTAGCAATTGGTCCTTGAGGTATAATCCATAGGATTTTGATGGAGTTCTACATTACAGTGCCTCTATGGACCAGCTGGCCATGCATGCCAGTTGTGTCCCTTTCTTGTAGTCGTCTTCTTAGCAATTCATTTTCTGTTTCAAGGTGAGTTCTTGTGATTTCTTCTCTATGTCTGACAACACTCAATTCTCTGAGTTGATTCTCCATACGGTCAATATCCTTAACCCCCTTGGATTTGGTGATTTGCATCAACCTATGGGTCCTTATTCTTTCTTTCTCCAACTCAAAGAATAGTGGGACTAAAATTTTTTGAGGAATGATTCTCCCCCCCTCAAGAAGATTGTAGTAAGAGCCAAGACTAGGCTAGGGGTCAGGTTCTTGTGCCTCTGTTGCTTCCTCCTTCCCCTGTGGCGGTCCTTCTATCCATTTTTCAATTTTTTCGGTCTCTTGTAGTCTTGACAGGGTCTCCTGTAGAACAATCTGTGCCTCCTGTAGAACTGTTTTTGAGTCCTATAGTTCTATTTTTTCCTTCCATGTGGAAGATCTAGGAGTTCCCCTTTCATAAGTGATTGGTGCCTTGGAAGGGGATTCCTTTTCTTGGGCAGAGGGTGAATCTTTAATAACAATAGGCACTTTAGAAGAAGGCTGGGGTTTCCCTGTTTTGATCCTTGTGCTCTTCCTAGCCCTGAAATACATTGAGGTTTGCCTCTTCCTCTTTTGTTTTGGTTTAATTAGGGTGCTGAGGGTAGTGAGAGCAGCTACTGCCTCTCTTTCTAGGGTCTCAGGAGACACTTCTGTCTTTTCTACCCCTTTTTCTCCTCCTTCTGTATTTTTCTCTGTCTCTGTTTGTTTTGTTTCTTCCTGCTCTGTTTTGGTTTCTTCCTTCTTCCCTTCTTGTTCCTCAGTTTCTTCCCCTTCTCCCCCTTTCTACTCCTCCTCCTCACTATCAGAAGGACTGATATCATAGGTGAGGGCCTTTATGTCATCTTCTGCTGTCATGTTTCGGAAAATTTCCCATGCTATGGGGATTGTGAATGTATGGAGGGCTTCTTCCACTAAAATTTTAATTAACCCATGGTGAGCCAGCTGATCTGGACTCCCTGCCTTGAACTTAATGCTGGAGTCTATGAGGGACTGCAGGAGGAAATAGGGGATGTTGAGTTTCTGGGGTGTTGGAGTGTCCATCCCATATCTCATCTCATGAAGGATTCTAAAATGGTAGCCATAGAATATGCTATACCTCCCTCCACAAGAAATATATTTGATGATTTGGTAACTGACCTCATCCCAAGGGTAGGGTATGCTTTTCCTTCTAATGCCATTTTTATCTTCTACAGATGTTCATTGTTTTGGAAGAAGTTTTTCTTGGCAGCATGTCCAATTGGTTTTTCATCTTTGCTCCAAGGTAATACAAGAGGAAGGGTAGTAACCCTACTAATAAATTCTGGGGTAAGTTCCATGGAAATACCTCTAAAAGTGACACTGGAATGGGTTCTTGAGCGAGGGACTAAAGAAAGGGAAAATTCCTGAGCAACTTCCTCATCAAACCCTCAGAATTTCTCAAAAAATATCATCCAATTTGCCCTGGTGAATATGGCTACTACCTGGGGATGTTCATGGAGCCTGGTTGAAATAGTGGGCTCCTTCCTCATGAATCCACCTGTCACTGTGCTTATACCCCTTTTGAACACCAAATGTAGAGATGGAGACAAGAATTTTGAAGAAAACAGGAAAACAGAGGAAAACAGTGTTTTTTTTTTTAATAAAACAGGCAGAAATTTTTTATGTAATTCCTCCTCTTCTATGGACTCAATTCCTCCTTAAAATGATATCATTCCTTGCACATATTGATAATCAAGGTGCATATGCATGGAACCTACCTCCTCAAGCCAGAAATTGAGCAAAAAACCCGTGTTTTCTCCTTAAAAACAACTCGCTGCCCCTCCTGTAGAACTGTGTGTAGGTGCTCCTGTAGAATCTGTAAGTGCTATTGTAGAACGTAGATAGTAGGAGGTAGGATGAGAGTGATGGAGAATGATGGTTTCAATGATGTGGGGTGACAAGGAGCTTGTTGTAGCTAAGTGGACGAGGATAGAATGAAAGAAAAGGTGGTGAGAGTGTTTCGAGGAGGAGTACTTATTCCTTCTTTTAGATATTTCTGGTGATGGGGTGAGCTGGCAAATAGGTACGTTGGCCATATTTGGACCGTTGGTCCCCACCTGCCTTGTCATCATGGTTTCTTCCCGCAATCACCTCTCATCATTGCATCGGAGTTTGCAAACCCTCCACTACCTGTCCTTGGGATCTTTCTCTGAGTTGACTATGCACACGTGTGGTGACATCTTCGGATGAGTGCAGTCAACTGGATGAAGGTGGCCAAGTTAACTGGCCACCTTTTCTCGTTCAACCCCAACCATCTCATTTTCTTATGCATATTTTTCAATTACACAAATGCAACAGAGGAGCGGGTTAGTCACTTACCTGTGAGTCGAATGTATGTGTTGTGGAGTATTTTGGCTCCTTTTACTGCTGCATGCTTGTATTTCCTTTGCTGCATGCTCTCTACTTTCTAATGTGTGGCTGTTTGTCTTGTGCAGGTATCCTCTGGCTGGATCTAAGCTTCAGATGTCTCCTTCAATCCCATGATTGCACTTCTTTTGCTGCTGTGGCTTGATTTTAATGGGATCAGTTGCTACAGGAATTCCTACAAGAGCTCCTGTAGTTGCTTCTCCCTTTAAAATTTCAGCTTATTTATGTATTGGAGACTATGAGGATGATGCTAGAGATGCTGATGGAGATGGAGAGGCACTGGTAAGTTGCAGGTGAGATTTGAGGTGTTGCTTCCTTTATTTTTTTTTTGTTGTTGTTGTTCTTTTTTCTTTTCTTTTTTTAACTGGTTTTCTGTGTTTTTTTGTGACAGGAAAGGAAAAAAATGATGATGATGATGACGTGATGCAGGTGTGGAATGGATGGAAAGGAGGGTTGATAGCTGTAGGAGGGTTTACATGTTATTCATAACGCTTCCCAGCCCCTCAAAATGCTTTTTTGAACTATTTCTGGCTCTCTGTGATTCCTACAGGGGCTTCCTGTAGAAAACGCAGGGCCTCCTATAGAACACAGTTTCTAGAAAAAACACAGTGGGGTGGAAGAAAAGGTCAGAAATGATGCATAAGAGTGTGGAGGAGGTGAAATAGGCTCTTTGGCATCTTCTCTTGCTCCCTGTGGTCCTCCTGCAACCTGCAATACACATTAAAATTCAATTTTCCTTTTTTTCCTTTTCTCTCTTTTTTTTTTGAAAACAACTACGGTGCCTGAACGAGGTTTTCACCTAATTTCCTACCCTGGGCGCCTCCAAGGGAGGTTTTCACATAGGGATCTTATTATATTTTTTTTTTTGGCATCACTGAGTCGCCTCAGAAGAGGTTTTCAACTCAATGATGGGACTCAAGTACCTCATGGAGGTTTTCACTTGAGTCCTTATTTTTTTATTTATTTCTCTTTCTGTTTCTTCAGTGAGTGGGTGAAGTGGAGGCTAAGACATGCTCCACTACCATCATTGTCTTATTTAGATCTTCAATGAACTCTCACTTGGAGAGGGACTTCTTGTAAATTTTTAACCTATGTCCATTGACAAGCATGGGGATGGCTTCCTCATCAATAGTTCTAATCAGAAATGAACCATTGTCATTGCATTTTTCCACAGTGTAAGGCCCTAGCCATCTTGTCCTCAGCTTGCCTTTGAAGTATTTATACCTTGAATCATAGAGCAACGCCCAATCTCCCTCTTGGAATTGCTTCTCCTTTATATTTTTGTCATGCCATATCTTCCTCTAAAGCTGAACTACCTTTGTGTGGAGAAGGGCCTGCAATCTTTGTTCTTCCAATCCATTGAGTCAGAGTAGTCTTTCCTTCTGTGCATGGCTGAGGTCTAAGTCCAGCTGAGCTGCCATCCTTAATGTATTGAATTCAATTTCTATTGAAAGCAAAGCCTTCTTCCCATAGACCAGTTCATAGGGTGTGAACCCTATGGTGGTCTTCCATGTTGTGTTGTAGGCCCAGGTGGCCTCAACTAATCTGTCCGCCCAATCTTTTCTACTGTTGCTCACTACCTTGGCCATAATTCCTTCCAAAGCTCTGTTAGTGACTTCCACCTGCCCATGGCTTGTGGATGGTAAAGGGTGGAAGTCCTGTGCTTTATTTTATGCTATGTGAGTAGGTATTTAATCAAATTGGAAGTCAACTGACTGCCTTTATCTATGACCAATTCTCTTGGATACCCAAACTTGTAAAATATGTTTTCTCTCAAAAACTCAACTACTTTTTCCTCTGTTGCTGCTTTGATTGATTTTGTTTCTGCTTTGTTAGGTAATCGGTGCACACAATGATGTATTTCTTCTATTTTGAAGGAGGGTTGATAGGACCCATGAAGTCCATGCCCCACTTCTCAAATGGCTCAAAGGTCACTTGAGGTTGCATGGGCATCTCATCCTTTGGAGTAGGATTCCCCATCCTTTAACACTGATCACATTGGCTGGTGTATCTCCTCACATCTTAATGAAGAGTGGGCCAGTAGTAGCCTACTTGCAAGATTTTGAAGGAAGTTCTCTTTGCTGCAAAATGACCTCCACAAGGCCTATTATGATAGGTCAAGAGGATGTCAAAAACTTCCTCCTCCCTCACACATCTTCTCAAGATCTGATCTGGGCCAAGTCTGAAGAGATTGCCCCCAATCCAGGTGAAAGGGGCACTTTTCCTCACTATATTGCTCTTCTCCTTTTAGGACAGGTGTGGTGGGAACTGTGCTGAAACCAAGTAGTTTGCTATATCAACAAACCATGGAGAGAGTACTGAGATGGAAAACAGGTGTTCATCTGGCATTTGATCATCCACCATTCCTTCTTCACCTGCAGCAAATTTACTCTTAACAAAAAGTCAGCAACAACGTTTGCTTTACCAGGCTTATCAACAATGGTCAAATCAAATTGTTGTAGTAAAAGAAACCATCTAATAATGTGAGCATTCACATCCTGTTTGTTCATTAAATATCTAATTACAGCATGATCAGTGTGCATGAAGGTCTGATAGCCTGTGATATAATGTCTGAATTTGTTTAAAGAATGCACAACAGCTAGGAGTTCCTTCTTGGTCACTGTGTAGTTTAACTCTGCCTTTGACAAATTTTTGCTTATAAAGTATATGGCATAAGGTAACTTTTCATCAATTTGTCCTAAGGCTGCTCCTATTGCTTTGTTCGAGGCATCTGTGTGAATGTGGAAAGGTAGGGCCCAGTTTGGGCCTCTCAAAATTGGGGCAGTCACAAGTTTACTCTTCAAGGTATCTAAGGCTTCTTGTTTGCATAGAAGACCAAACAATGGAGAGGCTAGCTTACTAAAATCTTTAATGAATCTTCAGTAATACCCAGCTAAGCCTAGGAAACTTCTGACATCTCTCACCTCTTGAGGAGGTGGGACCCTTTGGATTGTTGGGTGTGAAGCCTGATTATCTTCTATAGTCAAAGGTATTGCCACATTGGACCCCAGTTCGAAATGGGGGTGGCAACACCGCCCGTAAAATATTCGCTGCAGGGGGGGTCCAGGGGGGGCAGCTGCGACCTTTGGGAGCCCCCCCTGGCGGGGGGTTTCGGGGGCAGCTCCCGCGAAGCTAAAAACAACTGTAAAATTGCCTTGTAAAAGTATAGCAATTTCTAGTCAATTTGGGCCGTTCATTAGGTGGATGATCTGACGGTAGAACTTATGTTTAGTTTAGGGTTTTTTGCCCTAGAAGGCAACCCCTCTCTTTGTATGAGGGCATTGTATTTGAGGCTGTGAGATAGATGTGTATTGTGTGAGCGAGAAACAGAGAGGTGAGACTGTGAGAGAAAATAGAGGATATTACAGCAGATTTGCTGTAGGTTGTGTCTCTTCATTTTGTTGGATAATAGAAAGGAAGGATTGGCTATTTGGGGTGGAAGTAGCCCAAACTGGGTGAACCACGTATATCTGTGTCTCTCTTGTTTTGTGCGTTTTCTGTCTTTATATTTTTGCAATATTTTATGTGTTCCATTGCTCCGTAATATATAATTTTCTAACATGGATGATGACAATTTTGTTGGGGTCCACCTACAATCCTTGATGAGATATTGCATGACCTATCACGGTCCCTTCAGTCATCAAAAACTCACATTTTTCCAGACTGAGGGACAGGTTCATCTCAATACACTTGTCCAAGACTTTTCCTAGGTTAGATAAAGCTTCCTAAAAGTCAAAACCATCAGAAATAAAATCATCCATATATATTTCCACTGCATCATGAACCAGTTCATAAAATATACTCAATAATGCTCTCTGGAAAGTGGCTGGAGCATTGCACAAACCAAAAGGAAGGACCCGGTATGCAAAGGTAGCCCAAGGACAAGTAAAAATGGTCTTATCTTGGTCTTCTGGGCTGATTTGAATATGATTGTACTCGCTAAAGCCATCTAGGAAGGAGAATCTTTTTCCCCGCCAGACCATCGAACACTTGATCTATGAAAGGCAAAGGAAAATGGTCCTTTTAGTTTTTAGTGGCTTTGTTCAATTCTCGATAGTCAACATATATTCTCCACTTACCATTTTTCTTCGGCACTAGCACCAAAGGAGAGACCCATTCACTGTTAGAGATGGGGTAGATAAATCCTGCATCAAGTAATTTTTGCAACTCTTCCTTAACAATGTCTTTAAGTGCTGGATTCATCCTTATTTGAGGTTGCCTGACTGGTTTGCAATATTCCTTAATGTATATATGATGAGTACATACTGAAGGGTGCACTCCCTTCAAATCCTTATAACTACAGGCGAAGGCATCTAAATGTTTTCTCAATAAGCTGCACAGCTCCTTCTCCTGGGAAGTTGATAGGGATGGATTTATTTTCAAGGTTCTTCCTGGGCCGAACTCTATATTCTTAACATGGAGAGAGGTTGGGTCGGCCACACAGATATTAGTTAAGGGGTTGTTTTGGGTTTCTTTCACTATGTCCTCTAATGGTAAGATATTGGGGGGTGGATTTTGAATTACATTTTCAATGATATCATCCTCATCTTGCGGTTTCCCCCCCATGGCGGTTTCTAATGCACAAAGTGGTGCAGAATAGACTTCATCCTCATCCTCCTCCCCCAACCAGAGAGGTAGATCATGTTCTAGCAAGGGTTGGGAAATAGGGTATAGGATTAACTGTTTGGACATATGCCCGTTCTTGATGGTCATGTTCCCAGCTTGACAATTGATGTAGGCATTGGCAGTAGCCAACCAGGGTCTTCCCAGGATGAGAGGATACCCAGTGAGCTTTGCCTTCGGCTGGAGAACTAAGAAATGAGCAGGTTACTCCCAAGAATCAATGGATATCATCACATCTTCCACAATCCCTTCAGGGGTCATGGTGGAGTGGTCTGCTAGTTGCAGTACTATCGTGGTCTTCCTCAAGGAGCCCTGGAGGTTAAGTTTGAGCATTGTCTCATTTGTCATCACATTAATGGAATCTCCCAGATCAATCAAGGCATGTGGGATCAAGGTGTCATTGATGTGGACATCAACTACTGGGCTTCCAGGGTCTAGATATTTTGGACAGATTCCCTGTCCCAACATCAGGTCGGACAATTGTCCTATGACATTGATGGTTGGGGCATCTCTCTTGCGCCTTCTTGGATGTCTAAAGCACTTCTCTTTGATCAACCTATTGTATATAGGCACATCTTTTATGGCTTGGAGAAGTGGTATCTTCACACATAACTGTTTCAGTTCTCCCAGAAGTTCAGTTTCTTCTGGGGTAGGCTGTGTTGTCCCAGATAGTCTCTCAAGAAAGGGTGGAATTGCTTTAGGTTCACTTTCCTCTTTATCTTCCTCAACCTCCCTAGGTGGAGGCTGGCTATCTGGGAGAACCTTTCCAGATAGCAGGTTAATCTCCTAAATATCCACAGCATACGTTGGGGATGATGGTTCCCCACTATATACTTGCTGAGTTTGTCTGTTGTTCGGGTTCGGCTAGGCAGACATTTGGGGTTTCCTTGGTTGAGCAGGAGGCAATGGTTGTGGTTGAGCAGGTGGTGGAGGCAAAAGAGCGGGAGGAGAGTTGTACTGGGGCCTCCACCCTTGATGAGATGCATTCCACTGAGGTTGCGGCTGAGCATAGGATTGAAATGAATGAGCAGTTGGTTGGGCATGATATTGAGATGGAAAGGACCAAGGAGGAGGCGTGGACCAGGAAGGATGAGTAGGGGGTCCCCAAGAAGGTATGGAAGTGACTTGGTTGGGGTTGTAGTATGCCTGAGATGTCCCTTGCATCCCCTACTGGTATGGTCTAGGTCCATGCAGTCTCGTTTGGTTCATGAAATAGAGTGGTTTAGTGGCTCCTTCGGCCACCTGGTATACAAATTTAAGTCCGGGCAAGGAATGGTACTTATCTGTAGAATGATATTCTTCACAGACTAAACAAACCTCTATAGATTTCAATGGAAATTTGTTCCTAGGATGCCTCCTGGTGCATCTAAGACAAAAGATGACCAAAGCCCTCTCTGCTTCCTCTTGTTTCCTTTTGATATGCAAGGTATCCATTTGCATGGCAAGAGTCTACAACATCTCACTTTTGAAGTCTTCCAGCATGTTTCTGAGTTCACTGTTGATGGATGAATTGGAAGAGGAGGTGTTGGCTATGGGTTGACTCCCCCTACCTCTCTTTCTGACTGCTCTAGAATGTTTTCTAAAGACAGTCTTTATGTCCTCATAAGATGGTTGGTAGATGTCTCCCCTAGCCAGTAGATGGAGGGTGTCTAGAAGGTCTTCTGGGATTCCCCTGAGCAGAACCAACTTCAGAGATTCAGGGTCAAGTGTGCACCTGGCCCTTTTGTAACTAAGTTGGAACCTCTCTTCATAATCTTCCAAGGATTCATCACTTCCCATGGTCATTCAGAAGATTTCTTCTTTGGTATCTTTTGACCTACAGTAGTCTCGATATTTGTTATTAAAGGCCTGTTGCATTTGAGCCCAAGTTGTGATGCTATTGCCAGGTAACCCCATGAACCAGTGCAATGCTGCATCCTTGAGAGTAGAAGGGAATAGTTTCAACTTTTTCTCATCTTCTGCATAGTCATAGGTTTGACAGATGACAACAAACTCAAACAAGAAGGTGTCAGGATCTTCTATAGTCAAACCATGGAAGTGAGGTAGGGCTGAAGGACTTATATTCTTCATTTTGGTGTCCCCATTGGTCTCCCGAATGGGAAAGGTACCCTCTATTCTTTCTCCATTTCCCCTAGCATTTCTGTTTTCAACCATTGGCTCAGGAGGGATGTTTTCTTCTTCTTCTTCCCCTATAAGTTCTTCAAATATCTCTGGTTGTTCACCTAAAGGTTCTTCTTGATCATTTCCACTGAAGAAGAGAGAAGGTTGGCTGTGTGATATAGTGGGGGTGTTGGGCAAGAATTTTCCTGAATTATCTCTATTCCTATGAGGCATGAAAGGAAATATTTTTGGTTGGTTTTTGTTTTTTTTCACTGATTGTACCTACAAAACTGAAATGGATTGAATAATACAAATTGTAACTAACTGAAATGTACTTTTCTGAAAAAGAATTTGCAGAATTGAAAAGGAAAGCAAGGAAATGCATAAACTGAAAGAAACAACTAGTCTACTTTTGCTGAAATGAAATTTTCAGAATTTGAAAAGGAAAGCAAGGAAATGCAGAAACTGAAAGGAACAACTATTCTACTTTTGTTGAAATAAACTACTTAGCCGAATGTTGCGATAGAAAATAGAAGAAAGTAGTAATCACAAAATACTCTGATGCTTCCTCATAAACGACACCAAAAAGTGGTGAGCACCAGTATTGCAGCAATAACGTTGCAACTCCTGGGCTGCCTACTTTACTCTTATCAACCTGGTAGTTCGTAACAAACTTGAAAGCGACAATGTTGTATGCACAAGTACTAGTTCTTATTGCAGGCTATCACTTGGTTAGCTGGCGCAAGATCACTAGGAGCTCAAGCCAACTTCTATGGACAGAGGCTAATCTACTTGCCGAAAGGAAAAAGACTGAAATGTAAAGTAAACCTAGCAAACCCTACTTAACTAACTAATCCTACTTTTGCAGAAAGAAATATGAAAACCATGAAATGAATGCCATTACCTACTCAAGGAAGTAAACAACATCTACTCAAGCTATTTCTAGAAGGAAATGAGGAAAAAACATCTTTTTGGATTTTTATGTATTTTTATGTGAATTTTTCATGCATGTAATTTGTTTGTTTGTGAATGTGGCAGCGAATAGGTGGCGATGGAGGGCGATTTTGGGACTTGAGAGGATGTAGGATGGTGTGGATGGGTCCTAGGAGGTCTCAAGTGGCCTTCTAGAGGCTTTTCCTACAATCGGCCTTCAAAAGGAAGCCTACAAGAAAATCTACAGGAGGACACAGGGGATCTACAGGAGGTCTACAGGAGGATGCCAAGAGCAGTTTTGAAGGTTTTAAAGGTGTGAGAGTGGGTGGAAAGGGTAGATGAAGGCTGGGATGATGTGTTAGGGTACCTAGGGTTCACCAAGGATCACTAGGAGAGGGAAAGATGGTCGGGAGAGAGGAAGAAGTCTTATGGAAAAATGCAGAAAACTAAGGTAGATTTGAGGTGAACTTTGGGCGACCTGTAGGGCATAGATCAGGGAGAGAATGTGATGGCTGATAGGCTGACCTGCTGTGAGGAGAAATCTGCTGCAAAAGATCTGATAGTCAAACAATGAAACCAAGCAAGCAAGGAAATTAAGTACATCAAAAAACAGAATTTTGCATCAAGCTAATCTAAAGTATGAGCTATGGAAAGAAATGCTGAAAAATGCTATAATGAGAGAAAGCATGGAAGAAGACTTATTGCAAAGACAAAAATGAGCATGGTGAAAGAGATCTAAAGCAAAGCATTAACCTTCTAACAAACTGCAACATTAGAAATCCTATGGAGAAGGAAAATCTATGCTTTTGTGGTAGCAAGAGGGTCTTGGCCTCAGTTCATGGTCCCAAAAGGAGGAAAGGAGGCCAAGGCACTATCGCTGGCCTTTTGTATGTTCTTTTTATCACTATTTATCTTGTTATAGAAAACATAAATGGAAACAACCTTCTAAATCACCAAAAGGAACCTATTCTTAACTAAGAAAGAAATTCATCTAACAATAACTAATCCATAAACTAAAACAAAGCATATAAATACAAAAAAGAGGAGCTTGGTTGCTTGGATTGGGCCCTAACCTAAGAGCTTTAGCCCTATGAGGTAACTCAGTGCTAGCTTAAGAAGAATCTCATCTTTATTATCACAATAGTAATAGGATTACATGAAACTGTCACCAAAAGTAAGCTCAAATTTGAGCAGAGCAAAACAACAACAAAAATTCAATAAAAATTCAACCCTAGTGAGACCCTAGGCCTCTCTACTTATACAACTAAAGCTCCCAAAAACTTCCTTAAAATCAGGGAGGCTTGGCTCCCAAAACTTGAGATAAACATAAGTTATCCTCCACTTGCTCGGCTGCCTCCTAGTGCATTGATTTGGTTGTTTGTGCTCCAAGCTGCATGAAGGAGAATTCAAAGTGGGGAGTAATAAATGAGGGGAATTCCCTCCTATAAATCCTCTCCTTTGTCCACTTCGAATTATTGCTGCCAATTGTCCATTGAATCTTTGACTTTGTCTTCAAAATTCAACAAAAATCTGTGTTAAACACATATTAGACCTCATGGGATCATAACTAACCCAACTCACTCCATAAGCATAAATATAATTAAAAAACATGCAATAAGCTAAAAGAATGGTTGATTAAACTATGTTAGGAGGGAAAATGAGTCCATATAATTACCCATTTATGGGGCTCATCAGTAAGTGTAAGGCAAGGCATGATAAGCATCATGTGGATCAACAGTTTAAAATAGGTGATGAAATTTGGCTCTACATTAGCAAGGAAAGGCTTCAAGGTGAAGGTAAAAAGCTAAAACCAATCCATTATGGTCTATTTAAAATTCTGGAAAAGATTGGTAATGATGCTTTCGAGCTTGATTTGCCTTCATATATGCAAATTTATTCCATTGTTAGAGTTGAACATTTGAGATTATATGAACCTCCTTTGATTGAAGATCAAGAGAAAATGTACAAATTCCATCAATTGAAGATTTTTCTCCAGAATTCCTTGATGAGCTTCAAGAAGACACCATACTTGACAGGAGAATGAGGTCATCAAAGAGGGGAAACATTGATTATCTTTGAGTGGGTCTCGAAGGTACAAACCCATAAAAGGCCAAATGGATTGAATAGGGGAAGGTGAGGGAACAATACCCTCATCCGTTCAATAACTGAATATAATCTTTTGGGGTAGAAAAGGCTTCCAATGGGGAGGAGTGACCAAGTGCTCAAGTTTATGCTAAAAAATGAAAGTGTCAAAATCTTGTCAAAATCAACTTCAAATCGAAGAGCTCGTCATTTTGAATCCAATGGTGCAAACGACACTCAAATCCGAGCTCGTATGCATAAGCTAGAGCAAGTAAAAGTTCAAGTTTCACTTATGGCACGATTGGATGACATGGCAAGTCCTTTAGCGAATGAGGATGCACCAAGTGTAGAAATTCTCACTGTAGATCACTTGATAATGCAATATACTAAAGCAAAATACTTGATCTACTTCTACAAACAAACTTGCGGAAGCTTAATTGATTTTGAGCAAGATCAAATAGAACACATATAACAGAGAATGAGAAATCAATCACACATGAACACAGAAGAATACTCTGGGGAAAGCCTCAGCTAAAAACCTCAATCTTTGTATTATCATACAAGTGGAAATATGTCCGGATTACACAAAGCTTTAGCTCACAAGCTATCCAGCTCTCAGTACAATCCCTCTACTGCTCATAGACAGTGAAAAGCCTCTCACAAACCTTCTCCTCTTCCCTCCAAGCCTCATATTTCCTTGCACAGTTTTCCTTGGGGTCCAATGCTGCCACCTGTGTGAATTTATCTCTCACACAACAAATTAAACTCAAAAGTAACTGTGCAGTCTTGAAGGAGATAATTCCTTCTGCATGGATGAGTTTCCTATATAGGAAAAATCCTCAAACTGATAGTACATTGTCCCTTCCTCTGATCTCAACTGGGTCTCTAACTGAACTGACATGCATGAGTTATTTATGAGATAATATTCAGTTATCTGAAGTGCAATAGTTACATGCATGCATGCATTAACTAATTGTACTCACAATTTGTTCCACAAGCTATTGGAACTAATGTAACTGGACTTAATTCAGTTAACTAAGCTAACTAATTACAACTCAAAGTACAGCTCATATTCATCTCCTTAATCAAGGGATTATTTCCTCAATCAAAGGGAAAATTGTTGCATGTCTTCACATAGACTTCATGTTTGATTTTCTCCAACTAATTAACTCAAGACGAATTAATTAATTATTTTACAAACAAACGCTAAGATCAATTTTGAATTTTACTTATTTGAAGTGCAGCAATTACATGCATGCATGCATTAACTAACTGAACTCACAACTAGTTCAACAAACTATTTGAACTAATCTAACTAGACTTAACTCAGTTAACTGAGCTAACTAATTACAACTCATCTTTATCTCTTTAACTAAGGGATAAATTCCTCAATCAATGGGATAACTGTTGCATGTCCTCACATAGACTTCATGTTTGATTTTCTCCAACTAATAACTCAAGATGAATTAATTAATTATTAATCAAACAACTGCTAAGATCAAATTCGAATTTTACTTCTTAATTTTAGTTCAGGGACTAACTAAAATTGGAATATATCCCTAAATATTATTTATAGCAATGCTATTTTTAGCATTTCCATTTTTCATTCCTTCTTGCTATGTCCAACACTGTTACCTAAAATGCTATTTATAGCAATGTTATTTTTAACATTTCTATTTTTAGCATTTCTTGTTGCTATTTTAAACACCAAGTGGCAGGCCCCCATTGGCCCTCGCATATCACAAATCGCAAGTCGCAGGCGGAAAGGCGTTACAAATTGGTCTCGACAGGTTCAGGGTTGCGATGCGATAAGGCCATCGCAAATCGCAATCACAGATTGGCGAGGGGAGAACAGGTCAGAATCGACCCCCGAAAGTTACTAGCTTGCGATGCGATAAATCGTAGATTGAAAATCGCATGTCACAGGAAGAACAAGTCTGCTTAAGACTATCGCTGGTTCTCCACCGAACTGCGAAATGCGATAAAGTACCCAGACGCGAGGTGTTTATAAATTCCGGTGAAAACTCCCATCAGGTCCACCAATATCGCAGTAGCAGTGTTCCGCTGTGTTAACAAGACCTTTTGCCCACTGAACTTCGTTGATTGTGATTTGCAATACGACCGACATGATATAGCTTGCCGAAGCGGAGAAATTCTTGCCTAGTTAGCAAATTTTGGGGTTAATTTGTAGAATTATGCCAGTTTTAGAGAATTTTGTGGAACGAATAGTGGGAGAACTAGGAGAAAAGTCATAACTTATTCATTTCTTATCCAAATTGGATGCAAAAAGAGGCTAGATATCCATTTTTGAGCATTTTGAACTCGTGCAGAGAGGTTTCATAGGCATTTAAGCATTATAAACATACTTTTGTTGTAATTTTGAGCATAATAGAGAGGCCCAAGCATTGGAAGTTAGACCATGGAGACGTAGCCCAAGAGGGGTGAACTCATCAAATATTTGTGTTCTGTGTTGTATTTTGATGTTCTTTGTTGTTATATTGTTGTTGTTCAGCATATGTTTTATGTTAAAATGTTTATAACATTTACATAAGAAACTCTCATGGGAATCAATTAAAATAAGCAAACATGGTGAATCCTTAAGCACTTGATAAGAAAATGATAAGCATCTTGGGTTTTATTCTGATTGGGGAATTAACATAGTATTACTAATTTGCTCCATTTCAGATCACTAAAAGGAATAATTACATTTGCGAAGGACGTGCATGACTGTGTGTTTTAGTATAATAATAAGAAATATAGATTCCCTTTTCCTATATCTCGGATGAACTTGAGAGGATTATTTATCGGTTATGGAAGAAATTTAGTGATGATTATGATTGTCCCTCTCAATGAAGATGGATACCTTACATGGAAAATAACTTTTCTTCTTAGAGATTAATATTGTTAAGATTACTTTAATTATTTTCTCTTCACGTGATGTGGATTTATTTCGATTGTGATTGGATATTAATATTGTTGAGATCTCATTAAGGATGCTTTTATTCTCCTTTAGAAGATAAAATTTCACATGTTTATTGCGAATTAAATGAAAAAAATAGATAAATTATCAAATGATGGATTGTGCTGGTTAGAGAACCATTACACTTTATTGAAATATGATAAAAAAGAGTTAGTATTCAAATCAAAATATTTCAGTCTCTATTGTTAATATTATTGTTTATAACTAAATATTGTTAAACAATATTTAAAAATTAAATAATCTAAAAAGTTTTTATCAATTTTGAAATTTTTTATTTTAAAGATAATTAAAGTTAACCCAAATTATAAAAATAATAAACGATAATCACCTATACAAAAATAGCCTTTTAATTGTAAAACAACATTTAAAAATGGTATCATTTTCACTTTAAATACCCATACTTGCTTTCCTTTGAAAAAGAATTGTGATTGAAATGAAGGCTTCCTAAACAATTTTCCAAAAATGTTTTAAGAGTAACTCTAAATTGTTATGAAGTTCAATGATTTAATATTGGAATGTGAGTTAGGTGTATTATTATGATTCATAATGTGCATTTCCATGGAATTATGATGATAATTTAGATTTAGGGATTACAAGCAATTTGAGATACATGATGGAGTGGTTATGATGGAGTGGTTATATTAAATGATGGTTCTATTTTTTCATTTAAATTAATAAATTTTATCAATGTTTATTATTAAAAAATTTGAATTATATATATATTAAAATGGTTAATAATTAATTTGTGTTTTTAATTATAACAAAAATATTTCTTGTGGATGAATATTTTAGAATAAAGTATTTATTATAGACTTATATACTTATTTAGCTATCAAGTGTAGAGTTATTTAGTTTAGACCTTGAGACTTTTTACATGAAGGTTAAAGAAATTAGGTGGTGGAGTGCCTATATACATTTTAAATTATATATTTATACATTTTACATTATATATAACTAGGGCTAAAATTCACTATTATAGAAAAACAAATTCCAAACTTTTAAGAGAACTTAAGAGTATAATTCATTATTTTGGTTAGATATTTAAGTTTTTTAAGGCACCTCTTACATTCCAAGACCCAACTAAAGAGCTAGGTGACCATATAGAGAGTTGAAAAGTTCCAAAATGAACTACTTAACCATTATTGAACACATTTTATATTGTATTATAGTGTTTACATCCATCCATGTTTATTATTTTCATGGCACATTCTTTTGATGAATGCATACTAGAGGTGAAAAAGTATCTAAGGAATTTTGTATGGATTAATATTTGGTGGACGTGGCTTTCACATGGTTAACTAGAAGTTGAATAACATCCTAAAAAATTGGTTGGGTTAGTAGGGATCCTTAAAACCTTCATGTAGGACCAAGCTTTATGTACCACATTAGGTAATGCACTATTTGGAGGTTGGGTTAGGGGATATTTAAAAACTTCATATAAGGCCAAGCTTTGTCTATTAGTGGTCATATTTAAAACCTTATTATAGGGCCAAGCTTTATGTATGCAGTAGGTAATTCACTATTTAGAGGTTGGGTTAATAAGTGTTTATAAAACCTTCATGTAGGGCTAAGACTTATATATCCAAGGGGTAATTCGGGTAATTCACTATTTGAAAGACTATTATGGAATGTAACAAATGTTTTATCTTCGTTGCTACATAGTAGGGCTAAGACTTATACATCCAAGGAGTAATTCACTATTTGAAAGACAAATGTTTTATCTTCGTTGCTACATAGGAAACTTGAAAATGCTAAGTCATCTATAATGGTTATATCCTTTTTCCAAGTTTAGATGGAACAAGTTGTCTTTTTGTATTTAAATTCTCGAATATCGTAAAGGTGTCATTTTAAGATTTTGCTACTTTTTGAAATTGATTGCAATCCATTTGCAAGGATATTTTTTTTTCTTATGGAAAAAGAAAGATAAAGACCAGTTTAATTAAAAAATCTTCCTAAATATTTTGTTGCTTCATTAAATGACCAATTCATGCAAGAAAACCATGGTAAAGGCCCAGTCTAACTTATAGAAAAAATGACCCTTTTCACGACATTTATTCTAATTAATTTTAACCAAAATCCCACAGGTTTTAAAAAACTTGAGTTTAAGTTGTTTAATCGATAGGAATCTAGTGTCCCAAATGGTTGGTGATGAATCTATTTATGCATTCAAAAATGTATTTTAAACAACAAAAAATCACATTCCAACAAAAAATCACATTCTTTCTTGAAATTATTTTGCTCACTCCAGTGAAAAAGTCCAGTGTCCCAAAGGGTTGGTGATGAATCTATTTATGCATTAAAAAATGTATTTTAAACAACAAAAAATCACATTCTTTCTTGAAATTGTTTTGCCTCTGAAAAAGTCCATTTCTTCGTCTACAAGTTAGACTATGCCACATTATATATAGGCATATCTTCCATTGACCTTCATCAAATCCTCTGCCGCATTATAAATAGGCATATCTTCCATTAACCTTCATCAAATCCAAATATGGTAAAAATGATAAGACACAAAGGAAAAATACCTTACAATAGTGATTGAACAATTTCAAAAAATAATAATTAAAATCTAGCAAATTTTACATTATAACAATATATTTCATTGAAATTAGTAAAAATGGCATCTTCTTAATCTTACATTAGGCAAGTACATATTTATCCAATACAATTTACAAATAATAAAATAACCTATTCAAAATGAAAATAATAATACAATTACTCACTTTACCATTAACAACATTTCATTATCCAAATATATATTTCATCAAGACTATGTACAAATAATAAAATAACTATTCACAATGAAAATGATAATACAACTACTCACTTTAACAATAACAATTAACCAAAAAAAATTCATTTCATTGATAATTATTCAATTGACCTATTTTAAAACATATAAAAGTTAATATATAAAAATTAATCGTAAACCGAAAATGTCATAATTAAATTCACCAACCACAGAGGAATCCAAGGCATAAATTGAGTTCACCAAATACAAACAAATCCAATATCATAAATTGAGTCTCTTTATCAGAGCTACAATGGTCAAAACACAATGACTTCCCTAATACTACCAGCACCATGGCTGTGATTGCAAACAATGTACAACATGCACATATTCATCACAAAAACAACGACAATGAAAACAAAATATGGAGATATAACACTAATATTCATATAAATCTTCACAAACCACAAACAATTCTCTTTATCAGACCTACAATGGTCAAAACACAATGACTACCCTGATACTACCAACACCATAGCTGTGATTGCAAACAATGTACAATATTCACAAACCACAAACAATTCTCTTTATCAGAGCTACAATGGTCAAAACACAATGATTTCCTTGATACTGCAAGTACCAATGGCTGTGATTGCAAACAATGTACAACATATACATATTCATCACAAAAACAACAACAACGAAAACAAAATAGGAAGATCTAACACCAAAATTCATATAAATCTTTTCGGTTTCTGCTTCTGCTTTTGAGACTTTTCGGGCAACGGATTTCGTGTTGGCTTCTGAGGAACCTGCTTTTGTGTTCGATTTTCAGCCACTACATTTGGCTTTGACTTTCCCTTTTCATCCACACATTTAGGTTTGTCATTTTCAGAGGTCTGAACAAGCTCTTCAATTGGTTTTGGCTTCCCATTTCCATTTCGATTTACAGGTAGCTTTGCCTGTAGAGGTTGACGTTCAGATATCAATAACCGGTGATTCTCTTTGGATTCATTATCCTTCTTGGTAGAATCGAGAGTTGTTTCCAGTTCCCTGATTTTGTTCTGAAGACAGACATTTTCTTCTGAAACCATTTTGCATCTGTTCAATTCATTGACTAAAGAGTCATTTTTCTCCTCAAGGCACTTTTTGGCTTCTACAAGATCTGAATGTCGATTCTGTAAGTCAACTAGTTGCTTCTCTTTCTCCTCTGCAGTGCCCCTCGAAGATTCAAGCTCTTTGTTGAGAGAATTGAAGGTCGTTTGCAACTCCCTTACTCTTCCCTCAAGTCTTACCTTCTCTTCCTTTGAAACCGCTGTTCTTCTATCCAATTGGGTTCGTAAATACTTGTTTTCCTCCTCGAGGATCATTTTTCCAGCAGCAATGAATGAAAGTTGATCTTGCAAACTAGCTAACTGGTTCTTTTTCTCTTCCTTCACAACCGAAAGCTGTCTCTGTATATCAGAGAGTTGGGCATTCTTTTCCTCTTCACCAGCTAAAAGTTGGCTCCTTAAATTAGCTATTTCTACTTCACTAGTGGCAGCAGATTCCTTTATTTCTTCCAAAGAGGACTTTGCTGAAAAGAGTAATTTTTCTTCAAGCTCTTTATTTCTAGACTGTTCCACCGTCAATTCTTCATGCAATGCCTCAATTCTCTTTCCATGTTCTTCATTTTGCTTCAACGATTCACGGTGGTTTTCCTCCAGATCTCTATATTTTTTGGCAGTTTCTGCATGCAGTGCTTCAAATTCCATCCTCTGCGAATCTTTTTCCTGCATCAGCCTGACATTTGTCTCTTGCAACTCTCCAAATCTTTTACTCAACTCGTCAACCTGCTCGTTAAGTCTACCATTTTCTACAATGGATTCTGTAAATTTTTTATTTTGCTTTTCAAACAAAGACTTGGTACTGTTTACCTCCTCTTGTAACGTTTCATTCTGTTGTTTTAGAGAATGTTCTGCTACCTTGTACTGCTGAATTAAATCTGACTGTTGTTTGACACCTTCATTCACCTGATACTTCAAGAATTCTACTTCAATGCTCAGCTCTCGATTCTTTTGGGTCCACGATCTCCTTTCCTTAGCCAGCAGATCATGTTTTGTTTGCAGCTCTGCAACAGTGCCTTCCAAATTACTCTTTTCGGCATTCCACAAATGTGTGGCGTCTTCAATTTTCCTCTGCAGATCCTCAAACCTTCCCTTGGAATCATTTAAGTCGGATTGCAAATCAATATTTTCTTTACTACATTGTTGTAAAACCTTCTCAGTTTGCAGCCTCTCGCCTTCGATTTGAACTAGTCTAGAATTATATTCATTCAATTGGGCTGACAAGGAATCTACTACAGTGCTCAGCTCTCTATTTTTCTGGCTGAGCAATTCCCTTTCACTAGCCAAGGTATCGATCTTGGATTGGAAATTTGTTGCAGCAACTTCATGAATGTGAATTTGTGATTCCAATTCAGAGAGCTTTCGAAATTCCTCCTGTCTTGAAATATTCATACCTTCAACAAATCTTTGATTAAGCTCTCGCAACTTGGATATTTCATCTTCACATCTTTTGCAGGGCTGGGAAATTTGATCATCTTTGTCCTTCTCCTCCGTGCACTGGGATTTCTTCTTTTCATCTTTGCCGTTGCTGTTACAGGGCATCAGGGAAGATGCTGCGTTTTGACCATTTTGTCTCCTTAGCCTGCTGCCTTTGCCCATCTTGATATTCAAGAAGCACAACCAGAAGCACCTGCCACAAACATAAACATAAACAAAAAGAGAAAAGTACTCTATGGTTCTGCACAACCAGTCATACGCAATTTGGATACCTCATTGTTCTTGAACTCTGAAATTAATTAACCGGCAGAAGAATAAGGGAAAATATCGACATTAAAATACAGCCGCGCTAAAGTGGAAACCCTGCTAATGCATCTGCAATAAAATAGAATAGGCTAGACATAAATACCTCTACTCCCCAAAAGTAAAGATTGCAAGTTTTTCCTCCACTTGCAACGAAACCTTTATCTCAACCAGAAAAAGGTTTCTTTGTCAAATCACCACACAGATTTCACCAAATCGCAATTAGCAAACCGTATTTTCACTTAGCATGCCGCCCTATTTCAGAGATCACAACTTCCTCACAGATTATTCCTTCCTTCCTCGCTCGCCGCTTCTTCCAGATAATCGCTCCTTCTCTGATTTGTTCCACAAGTGCAAGGTCTATAAATAAATTATGTTGGACAGAGAAAGCGGAGAATGTGTTAACGGTTATAATTTAACTAATTAATAGACAAAAAAGAATAAGGGCTCAGTACCGACTCATATGGGAACAAATAGATGGGAAATCGGACGCCCAGCACCTGGAACGTATTTTCCACGGTAGCACCGTGAATAGCGCCCAGAGTGCTTTCCCGTTGGTGTTCTTTCTCATTTAGTTTAATAAAGTGTATACAACGTATTTATATTTTTACCCACTTTATATTAATAGATTTTGTTTTTATTTAATTTATAATGATGTATATACCGTTTTGTTTTTTTTTTCAACAACCTTACTCATTTCATATATTTTAATTTTGTTGTAAGACATTAGGATGCAAACCCAATAAAAACTGGAAATTTGTTGTGTGTTTCTTTTAAAAGTCTACAATCTAGTGAGTCAATCTCAATTAAACTCCATAATCACATTTCTATCACCTCATTTTTCCAAACAACCATGCTATCTATCTCATGGTAAATGTTTACTATTTTAGATTATTTGAAAATTCAAATGTGATATTATTGATAAAACCCTTTCTTATACCCCATAGAAGAAATGCATTGATCTAAGAATTTCAACTAAAGCCTAATTATACTGTGTTGCTTCTATGTGAGAAGCAACTTATCAAATGGTAATATACTAAATATAAAAAGAATTATACTTCACTAAAAAAATTTATGCTATCTTGATCAATAAAGGTTTGTCACAGTAAGTGAATATGAAACAACTAGGTAGACTTCTTAGATGTTATTATCTAAAGCTTGTTCAACCTTACCTCAAGCACTAGCCTAGGGTTGAGCCACCAATACTCATTAATTGGGTTATATTTCATGAAGACTTTAAAATAATTCTATTTCTAGTGTGTGCACTGCTATGTTAGGATAAACACTACCAAGTTAAGGAAAATGTCACTACTGACTAGACCCTGTATTTGCTTGACAATGGGTTTGTATGGATTATGCAACAAAAATTATGTTTTCGATGCTACCCACCTCTTTTAATTGTAACAGTCCCTCCCACACCCATGAACCATCTAAGGATGTGGGAGGTGTTACTTATTAATTAACCCGACCTCCATGGTCCGTATGAAGATGGGGTTACAGAAATCCTTATACTCCAAGGTTAGCATAATTAAGTTTGTATATCACCATCACATTTAGTTCATCACAAGATTTCCAACAATATAAGCTTTTAACTCAATCTCAGATCAAAAGTTATGACCATTTATAGGCTGGCCAACAAAGAACTATCACATGGAACCCACATGTGATTGTATGTGGACCTCCCATGTCATCATTGGCTATAGAAATTCCTCATGTATCCTATGCATGTAACAACCTTGGTGAAAATTCCATGTAAAAATATATAAATACCACGAATGATGGGACACGTATTCCAAGCTAAATGGTGGGTAGGAAATCCTAGGGGGTGTTCATTTGGTTGCTTATGGCTAAGGAAATTGGTAAAGGCAATGGCTAAGGCATTAGAAAGGCAAAAAGGTATTTTGGCACATTTATTTATGAAAATAATGGAAATTAGAAGAAAAGGAAGGTGAAAGGTCACATTTTGCATGTGACATGGAAATTGAAGGAAAATAATGGGAAATGAAGAAAATAAAGGCCTTATTAATAAAAAGGCTTATGAGGATCAGTGGGCAAGACTTGGTCAGTTTAGATTTGGAGCTCTCTCATTATTCTCTCTCTCTCTCATACTCTTGGACACTTAGAGTTTTCTTGGAGCACTTTGGCATTGGAGCAAGAAAATAAAAGAATGCAAGAGGAAGCAAGGATCAAGTAGGGAAAGGCAAGATCAAGCGGCTACAACAGGCTTCATTGCAGGTATCAAATTGCATGTGTATTTTCCTTGCTAGATTTGGTATGCATGGGATTGCATGTGTATTTCCTTGCTATATTTGACATGCATGGGATTGCATGTGTTTCTTTTCTACCATGGCATGGGTTTTTTCAAGTGTGACAGTATTTTCAACCTAGCCTTGCCATTTCCTGATAGCTTCGATGAGATGGGTTCTCTCATGCGTTTTGTGGGGGATGGTTGATTGGATTCGAAGTTGAATGGGGTGGATCTCCGAATTGACAAACACATGGTGGTAGTGGTCCCTGAACCAGACTGAGGATGCACGAAGCCACTGGCCTAGTAACCCATGAACTGGATTGTGGATTGCGGTAAAGCCAGATTGTGTGCCTCGGTGGGCCTAAGAATCCTTATCGGTGAATGGTGGGATATATGGTAAAGCCAAGAGGTGTATTTTCTCTTCGTTGGGCCTAGTGATTTCGGGATGGAGTGCACGGTAAAGTCTGGAGAGTATGTCTCAGTGTAGGGCCTAGTGATCCCTGGATCAGATTGTGGATGCACGGTAAAGCCTGAGAGACTAGGAGGCACTCAAATTCCTCATGGTGTAAGTGGAGAACTCTGATGGCATCCACATTGATTAGTGTTTTTTGATGTGTTCTATGAGTCCCACATTCATGCTTGGAATATGGCACGGGGGTGATTGGCTGAAGAGAGACTTGGCTCAACCAATCTTTGGTTGGGTGGAACGTGGTAGTCCCATCACCAGTTGGTAAATTGCATTATATGAAAAATTCATTCCTTTGATTTTCATGTGCAAATGTACTGATGTATATATGGATTTTGATGGCTGATATATTTATTGTATTTCTGTTCCTATTTTGTTTTTTATATTAAAATTTATCCTAGAGGGTGTTACAAGTGGTATCAGAGCATGGTTTAAACACTTGGACTAGATGGGCTCTATCATAGGTAAAATGAAGAATAAAGGTTAAATTTTAGACCTTTCTATCATATCTGTTATAAGTTTTCTTCTGTAGAATATTAGAAGTTGGAAATTTGTCCATATTGAAGGTAAATCCCACTAATAATGTGGGAGAGAATTTAGATATTGGATCACAATACTTTAGGAATTATGATCTAAGGAAGATGACCTTCCTGAATGCACCTTTAAACAGGTCACGTTGGAATTTATGTAATAAATTTTCTTTTGTAGGCTTTCAGAAGCTAACAAATTGTCCACATTGAGGAGAAATACCAATGATTATATGGTAGAAATTTCAAATATTGGGTCGCAATATTTTAGGAGATATGAGCAGAGGGAGTCAAGCCTTCTCAATGCTCCTAAAATCAGGTCTCAAACAGGTCACACTGACATTTTTGTTATAAATTTTATTCTGGGCACTCTCAAGAGCTGAAATATTTTCCACAATGAGAGGAAATCCTTCTTATATTGCGATAAAAATTTCAGGCATTTATTCACTATATTTTAGGAGATATGACCAATGGAAGTCGAGCTTTCTGGATACTCCTAGAATTGTGCACCAAATAGGATTGTGTTGGTATTTTTGTTATAACTTTTCATCTATGAAATATCAGAAGTTGAAACTTGAACCATAGTGAGGGAAAATACCACTGATCATATGGTTCAGTTTCCATAACTTGTACTACTACAGTTTAGGATATATGCATTGAATCATTCACTATATTAGTTTGCATGCAAAGTGTTTGATGAAATGCTTAAATGGTTCAATGATTAATTGCATACAAACTGTTTGATAAAATGCCCCAATGAGTATGTTGTTTGTAGTTGGGGATAGTATTGATGTGTAATACTATTTCTGTAGTTGATATATTCTTACTTGTACGCAAATAGTTTTCTATATTAGTTTGCATGTAAAGTGTTTGAAGAAATTCTTACATGCAAATGTAATAGTATAGTAGTTGTTTGAAGAAAATGTAAAAGTATGGTAATTGTTTGAAGAAAATGTTATTTTTTTGGATGGGATAGTATTGTATTATGATAATATGGATGTAGCTGATCTATGCCTATTTGCATGCAAATAATTTGAAGAGTTGCATGTAGGAAATTCAAAAGGTTGCATGCAAGGAATTTGAAAAGTTGCATGTAAGGAAATGGAAAAGTGGCATGTTTTTAGTTATTATGTTACAACTGGAATAAGTGAAATGTTTTAACTTAATCTCATACAAATGTATGAGAAGTAAAAAGAAATTTCTTTTCAAGTATGGTTAAATTTAATAGAGATTTAAATTTACACATACACGTCATTCTGCCCCAACTCCTCTTTTTTTGTTTGTTTCATTTGAAATGAAATCCCCGAGGCTTCAATTATGTCATATCGTCCCATGTCCATTCTGAACTATGCCCCATATTTGATTAACTTAGAGTACCTGAGGTCACAAGCCTACAAAATAAGCAACTGCATTTACTCGCATTTATCACAAAGGGGTGACAAGCTAAACTTCAAATATCTAGCTTAAGGCACAAGGGCTTAACATCGAAAAGCCACTAACAATGAATAATCAACATTGGCAAAGCGAGCGCTTCTTAACTCCTAAAGACAGTGGATTCAGAGATAAGAAAGGTCACAAGAACCTAATATTGTTTCATAATGCATTCATGGCTTAGCGAAGTAATATGCTAGTTACTCAAACCATCCTAGTCTATTATTGAACTCATTTAGAGAATCTTCATTAGTAATTGACTAAGATCACACCTAATTTATAGCTCATCCATAATAAAACGTTGGGTTGCACGACCTAGATTCACATCACACAGAGCTTGTGCCACATTGAGCATAGCTAAATGGATTCATATTTTAGTCATGAACAAAGCAATGAACACTATTAATCAAACATTCATGCCTACTTATGTAGCCCATACTATGGATCAAACAATGACAACGACACAAAGTTCTACGAAACTAGCATAACCATGAGAACATGTAAGCAAGCATTCATCGTAAACATACATGAATACTAGCAATTCTCTAGGGATATCATCAATCCATGCACTTTCATATTACTTAATAGACATTATTAACTATTCATGACACTAATAAATACATGAATATATACACTTATGCAATTAACTTGAATAGCTAACAACAAATAGAGGGATTTCAACTCTCCACCCAATCATAGGCGAGCTACAAGGCAATCTTTCTTGTAGTTGAACACCTATTGAGGCCTAAAACACCCCCCTTAATTTCTTCAAAAGTATGAGGCCCTCCATGTAAATTTTTCTAATATTGCTTCTAGGATGCTTTAATTTACTTTACTTTGGGTGATTTTCATTTTGATGCCTCCATTGCTTTCATTTTGCTACCATATTTCCAACAATAATAATTTTGCTTGATTCTGACTTATGTTTTGAAAGTTGTGATTGGTCAAAGTTTGGTCTTTTTTATTGCCTGGACATTACAATATGTAAATATATATAATTTTAATGTTTTATAAATTTTATAAATCAAATCAATTTAAAATATGTAAATAAAATATAAACAATTTAGTTAATTTATTGTTAAGTTGATTATCATTTTTTTTGTATCCCAGAGGAATCTAATAGCCTGTGAGACACGTAACTACTAGTAAACCTCTTGGGGTTTATGACCTATCCTCCTTGTCATAAACTAGGCTTGCTACAAGGGGGATTTCAACCTAGATTTCATTGTTTCCATGATTTCACAAACTTTGACTTAACCAATTGAGGTATCCTTGAGACAAGTTAATTATCAATTTAATTAATATATAAATATAGCTTTAATTTAATTATTATAAATATAACTAGAATTTAATTAATTAATTATTACTATTTATATTATAATAGATAAAAAAATTAATTAATTAATTATTATTATTTATATTATAATAGATAAAAAAGAATAAGGAATTTTTTTTACTATCTAATAGAAAATTTCTTAGTTTAACAAAGTGTAAACAACATATTTATCTTTTTACCCACCTTATATTAATATATTTTGTTTTTATTTAATATCTAATCTCTTAATTTAACAAAGTGTATACAACTTATTTATCTTTTTACCCACTTTATATTAATATATTTTGTTTTTATTTAATTTACAAAGATGTATATAACCTATTTCTTCTTCAACAACCTCACTCATCTCATATATTTTGGTTTTGTTGTAACACGCTAGGATGCAAACCCAACAAAACTAGAAATTTGTTGTATGTTTCTCTTAAAAGTCTACAATCTAGTTTGTTATTTCTCCACTCAATCTCAATTAAACCCCATAATCACATTTCTATCACCTCATTTTTCCAAACAACCATACTACCTATCTCATGGTAAATATTTGACTATTTTAGATTATTTGAAAATTCAAATGCGATATTATTGATAAAACCCTTTCTTATACCCCATAGAAGAAATGCACTGATCTAAGAATTTCAACTAAAGCCTAATTATATTGTGTTTCTTCTATGTGTGAAGCAACTTACAAAATGGTAATATACTAAATATGAAAGGAATTATACTTCACTAAATTTTGTTATGCTATCTTGATTAATAAAGGTTTGTCACAATAAGTGAATATGAAACAACTAGGTAGACTTCTTAGATGCTATTATCTAAAGCTTGTTCAACCTTACCTCAAGCACTAGCCTAGGGTTGAGCCATTAATACTCATTAGTTGGGTTATATTTCATGAAGACTTTAAAATAATTCCATTTCTAGTGTGTGCACTACTAGGTTAGGATAAGCACTCCAAAGTTAAGGAAAATGTGACTAGTGACTAGACCCTGTATTTGCTTGACAATGGATTTGTATGGCCTATGCAACAAAAATTATGTTTTCGACACTACCCACATCTTCTAATTGTAACGCTCCCTCCCACTGTGTGAACCATCTAACGATGTGGGAGGTGTTACTTATTAATTAACCCGACTTCAATGGTCCGTTATGAAGATGGGGTTACAAAAATCCTTATATTCCTTGCT
Source organism: Pinus tabuliformis (assembly GCA_031772625.1). Lineage (NCBI taxonomy): Eukaryota > Viridiplantae > Streptophyta > Pinopsida > Pinales > Pinaceae > Pinus > Pinus tabuliformis. Next base: position 440,978,788 of record CM062817.1, read on the forward strand.
AGATTTGGCATGCATGGGATTGCATGTGTATAATTTTCCTTGCTATATTTGGCATGCATGGGATTGCATGTGTTTCTTTTCTACCATGGCATGGGTTTTGCCAAGTGTGATAGTATTTTCAGCCTAGCCTTGCCATTTCTTGATAGCTTCGATGAGATGGGTTCTCTCATGCATTTTGTGGGGGATGGCTGATTGGATTTGAAGTTGAGTGGGTGGATATTTGAATTGACAAAACATGGTGGTAGTGGTCCCTAAACTAGACTGAGGATTAACAAAGCCACTGGCCTAGTAACCCATGAATGGGTTTTGGTAAAGCCAGATTGTGTGCCTCGATGGGCCTAAGAATCCTTGTTGTTGAATGGTGGGATATACGGTAAAGCCAAGAGGTGTATTTTCTCTCCGTGGGGCCTAGTGATTCCGGGATGGAATGCACAGTAAAGCCTGGAGAGTATGTCTTGTTGTAGGGCCTAGTGATCCCTGGATCAGATTGCGGATGCACGGTAAAGCCTGAGAGACTAGGAGGTACTCAAATTCCTCATGGTGTAGGCAGAGAACTCTGATGGCATCCACATTGATTAGTGTTTCTTGATGTGTTATATGAGTCCCACATTCATGCTTGGAATATGACATGGGGGTGATTGGCTAAAGAGAGACTTGGCTTAGCCAATCTATCGTTGGGTGGAATGTGGTAATCCCATCACCGGTTGGTTCATTGCATTATATGAAAAATTCATTCCTTTGATTTTCATGTGCAAATGTATTGATGTATATATGGATTTTGATGGCTGATATGTTTATTGTATTTATGTTCCTATTATGTTTTTTATATGAAAATTTACCCTGGAGGGTGTTACAAGTGGTATCAGAGCATGGTTCAAACACTTGGACTGGATGGGATCTATCATAGGTAAAATGAAGAACAAAGGTTAAATTTTAGACCTTTCTGTCATATCTGTTATAATTTTTCTTCTGTAGAATATTAGAAGTCGAAAATTTGTCCATATTGAAGGTAAATACCACTGATGATGTGGTAAAAATTTCAGATATTGGTTCAGAATACTTTAGGAATTATGATCTAAGGAAGATGACCTTCCTGAATGCACCTTTAAACAGGTCACGTTGGAATTTCTGCAATAACTTTTCTTCTATAGGCTTTCAGAAGCTAACAAATCATCCACACTAAGGGGAAATACCAATGATTATGTGGTAGAAATTTCAGATATTAGGTCGCAATATTTTAGGAGAGATGAGCAGAGGGAGTCGAGCCTTCTCAATGCTCCTAAAATCATGTCTCAAATAGGTCATGCTGACATTTTTGTTATAACTTTTATTCTAGGCACTCTCAGGAGCTGAAATATTTTCCACAATGAGAGGAAATCCCGCTTATATTTTGATAAAAATTTCAAACATTTATTTGCTATATTTTAGGAGATATGACCAGTGGAAGTCGAGCTTTCTGGATACTCCTAGAATTGTGCACCAAATAGGATTGTGTTGGTATTTTTGTTATAACTTTTCATCTATGAAATCTTAGAAGTTGAAACTTGAACCATAGTGAGGGAAAATACCACTGATCATATGGTTCAGTTTCCATAACTTGTACTACTACAGTTTAGGATATATGCATTGAATCATTCGCTATATTAGTTTGCATGCAAAGTGTTTGATGAAATGCTTAAATGGTTCAAGGATTAACTGCATACAAACTATTTGATAAAATTCCCTAATGAGTATGTTGTTTGTTGTTGGGGATAGTATTGATGTGTAATACTATTTCTGCAGTTGATGTATTATTACTTGTATGCAAATAGTTTTCTATATTAGTTTGCATGTAAAGTGTTTGAAGAAATGTTTACATGCGAATGTAATAGTATAGTAGTCGTTTGAAGAAAATGTACAAGTATGGTAATTGTTTGAAGAAAATATTAGTTTTTTTGGATGGGATAGTATTGTAGTATGATAATATGGATGTAGCTGATCTATGCCTTTTTTCATACAAATAATTTGAAGAGTTGCATGTAGGAAATTCAAAAGGTTGCATGCAAGGAATTTGAAAAGTTGCATGTAAGGAAATGGAAAAGTGGCAAGTTTTTAGTTATTATGTTACAATTGGAATAAGTGAAATGTTTTAACTTAATATCATACAAATGTATGAGAAATAAAAAGCAATTTCTTTTCAAGTATGGTTAAATTTAATAGAGATTTTGAGATCCCATTTCCATAATTAGACATTGGAGATCGGACCATTATAGTAGGTTCCTCCTTCTACCTTAGTGTGGACCATGGATAGTAAGGGGGTATGCTTATAGGTTGCTTGAATGCTTGATTAAATGTGTGATATGTGTGTGTGCTTATAAAATTGTATGAAGGAATTCTTTTGTTTTAATAATATGGTTGTACTCACACAATATGTGTTGAGACAACTGATATGCACTTGCGTGCAAGTGGGTGCTAGTTTTAGTACTATGACTATGATTGTGAGTTGATTGCAGACTATGCTTATAGGTTGTTAGTATTGGTGAATGTTGATTTCAAATTAATATACACGATGTCTTGATGTTTGGAACATGTGACTGGCTGTGTATGAATTATACGTCACTTACATGTTGATTTCATGATACCTACTTACAACCTTGTATGTTAAGTTACATTTTTTAATATTTTGGTTACATGTATCAATCTTGTAGGTTGATTACAAGAATTGATCACTTATCTTCAACTACATGCATTTATGCATAGGTGTATTTGATTTGACATTGCTTATGCATACTGTTGGTTGCATGTGGAAATGTGTACAATGGAGTAATGATTGTTGTTATGCATGTATGGTCATGGCTATGATTATGCATGTATTGTAGGTCAAACATGTCTTGTGAAGTCATTGTATGCAATTTAGGTCCTCATGATGCTATTAGTCGTTATGATGCTAATGAGTTAGTTGAGATAGAGCAACAGATGCAGATTATCATAATGAGGTTGCAACATTAGACTTTGGGATAAGAGAAGATCAGCATACGGGTAGTGTATATTTGGCATGCAGGTATGTAAGTTAAGGATTATTATATGCATTAGGGTTATATACATTAGGTTTATGAACATGTATTTGATGTTATGGTTACATTCATGATAGATGTTAGATGATTAGTGTGGTTATATGCACATGTGTCAGATAGTCAAGAATGATAGTAACTTGTAGTTGTTGCATTGCTATTGTTGTTTTATATTAGATAACCTGATGATTATGTTGTATCTTGATGATGAGCATGATATATAGATTATTGTTCTTATATGCTATTAACTTGATGATTAGGATCATTTCATTGAGATATTGATGTTATAATTTGGATTGTTCATATGCGTGATGGTTATGTCCATTGCCTTGAAGACCTTTGATGTTATATGTATTGTGTTAACCTGGTTTGACCTATGCAGATGGTTATGGTTGCGATATTCAAGTATGAACCAAAATATTTGTGAGATGGTGTTATACTAATATGGATTGACTTTGCATATGTGTATGAGTTTACAATTTGAACATGTTAGCTAGATATTGTTATGGATATCATGATCTTATGAGTGCTTGAGCTGATGTGTTGTAAAGTTATATCCTTCTAACTAGATTGATTGTGCAGACAAGATCACCTCCCCTGAGATACATTAAGGTATCAGTTTCTTATGTCGTATATTTGGTGCTTGGTTGTTTGATTATGATGTCTATTTGGTGTTTTAGTGTTTGGTGCCTAGTTAATTTATTTAACATGGTATGTTTGCAAGTGGTTGAATGATTGATGAATTGCTTAATAGGAGTATGTGTTTAAATGATTTTGTTTTAAGATGATTGTACTAACATGTATGTGTTGAGACAGTTGATATGTACTTGAATGTAGTTGATAGTTGTAGCATTATGTCTAATGACTATGGATTATGACATGATTGTTTGTAAAAGTTGATTTCAAATTAATAAATATGATTGTCTTGATATTTGGAACATGTGGTTGACATGTGTGAGCATGATGTAGGGAGTTGCATGACAAGAGAGGTTGCCATGAAATCTTGAAGAAGGCTCGGGTTGAGCTTTCCTCGAGAACCATGGGGATTGAGTCATGGTGTTTTTTGTTAGTATTGTGCTTTGGTCTTTTATGAATTGTTGAGCTTGATTTGTGGCTTTGTTTATGTCTAGTGTATGGCCATACCACTTTGTTTGCAAAGTCATGTTGTTATCGGTTTTTATGGTATTCTTCTTGTTTATTTTTTGTCTTAACTTTTATGTTTTGAGTCTTGGGAATTGGCTGGGAAAGAGGAAAGTTTATGGAAATCGGGAGAGATGTGTGGTACCCAACTGATGATATAAGACGCAGATGAAGCTCCGTGTATGAGTAAGCGCAGGAGAAGGTAAGACTATGACAGTTGGTTGGATTGGTTGGGTCCATTGTGGTAAATGGACAGAAGTAGTGTAGACATGAGAAAGATAACCAGAAAAGGTAAAGTAAATGGATTTGAGGCGTCATATGCTTGGCTATGTTGGGAACAGTTGTTCTCAATGTTTCACATGTGTTTCATGAATAAAGGAATTTCTCTTAACCTAAACCTTATGTTATTTGGTAATTATGTTATGATCATGATTATCTTGATGTTTATATATGTATACATGTATGTATGTATGTATGTCATTATCTGATAGGATCATGATAATTTGTTTTATGCTAATGTTTATATACGTATATATGTATCCATGTATATATGTTACTGTTTGACAGGGTTGTTAGGGATCATTATTGTGGAGGAACGATTTCTTATGCAGGAGAACAACATGAAGAGGTTCTTGGTCTTACAAGGAATCAATTAAGAAGAATAGTCACGACAAATATATGAGGTCAGTATCATGTGGATATGATTTGATATTGTATACTCATTTTATTCCTATGTCTATGTTATAACATGTAATGTTGAAGGATACATCAACAACGTGAAAGCAGTGTGGTATGCAACATGCTAGGATAAGCATGGATGAGATACCAGAAGCAAGGTTTCTTGGTAAGGACAGTGTGGTTTCAGATGTGTGGTACTATTGTGCATATACTGTATATGTTGTACATGTTTCATATATGATGTGTGCACATGTGGTGTTTTGTATATATAGTATGTGTACATGTTTCTTATGCAACGTTATGTACAGGATGGTACAAATAGTGTTGTGTGAATATTGCATACGGGGTTTTGTACACATATTGTACTATCTTCATGATGTATATGTGGCATGTATGCATATGGTTCTTTGTGCATGTTGGATGTGTAGTGCTATGTACGGATGATGCTATGTACATGTTGGATATGATGTGCTATGTACATGTGGTGTTGTGTGCATGTTGTACATATGGTGTTGTGTGCATGATTGTACAAGTGATGTTGTGAGCATGTGGTGCCATGTACATGTTGTACATAAGGTGATATGAGCATGCGGTGTTGTGTACATTTCGTACATGTGATGCTATGTACATATGGTGTCACGTACTCATCGTGCGCATGGTACTGTGTACATGTGGTATTGTGTACACGTTGTACAATGGTGTAGTGTACACGTGGCATTGTGTAGGTGTACATGTGATGTTGTGCACATGTTGTGCTTGTGGTGTAGTGTACAAGTGGTACTGTGTACATGTTGTACATATGGTACTAGTGCACATGTTGTATTGTGTGCATGTCATTCATGTTGTGTTGAGGGCATGTGGTATTATGCATTTGCATCATGTAGTCATGGTATTGCGACATGTTTACTCGTTGTGTTGTACTATGTGTAGGTACATGTATTGGGTGGTATTACACATCATGTATAGATGGATGCACTGTGTTGTACATTGGGTGTAGGTGTATGTTAGGTGTAGATGCATGTATTGCATGGTGTGGTATGTCGTGTGGTTGTATGTGTTTGATGCACACACTGTGTCTATGCACATGGTTGAGGAGATGGCACTGGGTGTTTGTCGGGTGTAGCAACTGATCTGGAGTACGTACGGAATAAAGACGAAGCTAGAAGCTAAGGATTGATGAAAGGATAAGTATCAATATTGTATTTTGGTTTTATTATGCATGTGATTTATGATTTTAGTATATGATGATTATATTTGATTTATGATTTTGGTTTATGATGGTTAAATATAATTTATGAATTTGATGGCTATGTTTTGAGTTAACTTGATGTGATACCTTTATACATGTTGATTTGGTCAAATATGTTAGTTTGACTTGTTGTGATAGGAAGCGAACAAGATTGAAAATGTACCTTATTGATAAGCTACCAATGAGGTATGACGTGAATTTATTTAAATTTATTTTAAATCTAATGGAAGTTATGTGCTTGGTACAAGAATGCATGAAATGCTCGATTGCGTGGTTGAAATTGACTGCAAAAATTAGCAGCAACATCAAAGGAATTGAAACATGCAGCGGTATGTTGGTAAAGAACTTTAGGAGTAGGGCCATTGTGGGACGCTGGTACCCAATTGTGTCCATTGATTTCCTTGAGCATGCTATGATTAGTATGATGGTTTTGAGGTAGGTATATGACTTGGTCTTTGAATCTTCTGATGTGAGGAAGCCTTGCCAAGGGATGGACTGTCCAGGATGGGGGTGCCAGTGGAACTTGGAAGGTGAGTGACTGCACAAAAGGGGTGACTAGATTCCCAAGGGACTGTGTAGCAGAGAAGGGAAGGTCACGGATGGATTTGTTTTGGTCATTAGCATTGCCCAATGGAATTAGATGCACATTGGTAGTGCGCCCTAGAATAATGAGCCGCTAACTGTTCGTTGAGAGGACAAGTGGCGTGGGATTATAGCGTTGGACATTGGATGCATATTTGACTTTGCAGTGGATTCTGGGCTTCCTAGGTAGGAGGTGAATCCTGGTATTACTTTGAGGGTGGAGGTGTGAGCCTCTGGATTCCCTTTTTGATTGATACAAGCATCATATCCTTTATTTGTTGGTTGAGCAAATGTGTATATGTGTATATCATTGTAAATATCATAATGGGCTATGTTATAAAGCTCCAATATTTGATATGGTTTTTATATGGTCATGTTGTCATGATGTTTTTTCTTTTGAGTGGGTCGTTCATTGTAAATATTGCAATGAGATGTGTTATAAAGCTCCATGGGTAGTATGTTTTGTTTTCAGCAGTCATGTTGGTTATACGTGTCATTGAACACTGAGGACGGTGTTCCCCCAAGGGGGAGAGTTCTGTAACAGCCCTAATGAAAATTCCATGTAAAAATATATAAATACCACGGATGGCGGGACATGTATTCCAAGATGAATGGCGGGCATGACATCCTAGGGTGTGTTCATTTGGTTGTTTATGGCTAAGGAAATTAGCAAAGGCAATGACTAAGGCATTTGTTGTAGGGAAAAGTATCCGATTCGGATGACCCTATCCCACTCTAAGGGTGATAGTACCTCAGCAACAACTGTAAAGCAAACTACTTAAGGTTTACTTCTTTATGAAAGCAAAAGAGAATGGAGAAATGCACTAACCGTTGCCTTGCGCTTAATGTCGAATCCAAACTCTTCTCTTTGGCTGCTTGCTCCCAGCTCCTTGCTCTTTTGCTGGCCCAACTACAATGAGATCCTGCAAAATAACAAAGAAGGAAACTACAAGAAGCATGCAATCATAACTGGTTCAAGGATTAGTATAAACCAAATATACAATTATCACAATATATCATTGAAACAAGTGCATATAGAAGAACCTCAATAGCTTTTATTAATGAAGAAGTAAAGTTCTGAGAAGGTTACAACCATTGAATGCCCCAATCCAGCAACACCTCCCAGCAGAAAGAATTTCTCCTCTTCACTTCCTTCAAGAAATCACCCAATAGCTCTATAGTGAAACCAACAGCATATCATTACTTTGCACAAAATTCCAGCCTCCTGAGCTCATAGGAGAGAGCTCAATATATAGATGAATTGAGAAAGGATGAGTCAGCTTGCAACTGATGTGTAGCTGCCTTGTGTCCTCTCTCTCTTCAGTTGATCTTCAGTTCTTGAGTCCACTTGGAGAACCTTGCTTCCACTTGGAGAAACAGAGCCTCTGACTCATCACAAGGCGAAATCCCTGATCCAAGTGTCATTTTTGGAAGATTCCAGAGCAATGACTCAGTGTGCCAGTTGTCCCATCTCGCTCAGCGCAGGTGGCCTTTGTTCTACCTGCTTTGCAACGCAGGTACACCATGGAGGAGTTGAGTTTCAGCGCAGAAGCCTAGTGGAGCACCTGCTTTGATTTCAGGATTGCTTGTTTTTGAGTGTTTTCAGGTGGAGAACTGATCTGAGAGCTGTTGGTTTGCTGACCTTGTTCCTCTAGGGGTAGGAACATCATGTTTAGGGACTTTGGATCCCTTGGATTATTGACAATTCATGCCTGATGCTGCAAGGCACAAAATTGTTTATAACAGATGCCCCCTAAAGTATGAGGTCGTTTATCGGGTGAAATGCTTTATTAGGAGGATCCGAAGTTCATTCAATCTGCTGAGAAGTGTCCTGTAATAAGATACAATACAATACATTATTTTTCATTCTTTTTCATGATCTAGCTGAGGCGGGCATTCCCATGCTCAGCTTTATAAATTCATTTTGGTACATAGCACAGACGATCGTCTGATGATAGACTGATAATTCTCTGCTGAAATTATCATCCTTTGAGAAGGATGATCATCTGCTGTAATGATGTACATATCAAATGTCTTTATATCCTGAATATATATCGCAGCCCGGATGGATGAAACTAGATCCGGGGTCTTCAATCTCTTCCGATCTTCACTCGATGTACAAGTCGATCCATGTGAGAATTTCTTGAAGTCGAACATGGAAAGACATCGCTTGATTACCGGTCAATGATGTAAACCATTAACAAGCGCGAGAGGAATCACCGATAAGGATGATGACCCTCAAGGTACGGCAGTACAATTTACATGGTGGGAATAAAGGACTTGGCGTCGACCACCATGCAAAATCTTCTGGTCGAAGGTCATTGATGTATACCTGTCGCCGGAAGTGAGAAACTTGCCATTGAGGCATGCAAGCTTCAAAGTACTGAAGGGGTTGTTCCTAGATCAACTCCTTGGAAAATGAGCTAATGTCGACAAGGAGCGATCCGTCAAAGGAGAGCCTTAATGAATCCCACATCAGTGACACGGAACGGAGCTAGTGATTGTGATGAGGTGAAAACAAACTGTGATGTATGATTCAGGGTGGCGGTCATGAAATGGATGAAGGACAATGTATGGCAGTGGATGGGACACGGTTGACTCTTTGCAGAACAACATCTCTTGAACATATAACGACACTGATGTGATGGATTGGTAGCATTACCCCAAATGTGGATGGTGTGGCGAGGACCATGGTGATGAGACCGGTGAATGAAACAACCCAACCCGATGTGATACGGAGGACAAAGTGTCATGTTCAAGAGCGACTTGCTACCATTAAAGCTGTGAGGTTCTCCCAATTTTTCCCCAGTCATTGCTGACCAGTACCTCTTTATTTTTATCAAGCTTGAGGAGGATAACATATGCTTGTTCTATAACCTGCCCTTCGGGCAAGCCCATCGCTATGTTTTAACGAGCCTAGCGATAGGGAAACTCGTTCTCGTCTAAAGACAAGTTTGTCGCTATTTAATCATTTTAACGAGTCTAACGACAAGGAAAACTCGGTCCTTTTCATTTTTAGAGAGTCTGAAAAGGTACGGAAAGTTAACTCCAAAATTCCTTTTTCGTCATCTAATCCCTTAAGTCTGAAAAAGTATAAAACAATACAGAAGGGATGAATTTTCGATTTCTTTGACGAGCCGAACAAAACAAGCGCTCGATCTTTTTGTGCAATAATCCCTCAGGTCCAAAAAGATTAAAATCTAGAGGAGGGATAGCTCTTTCGGTCCTTTTAACGAGCTGGAAGGCCAAAACTCGGCAAACTTTTCATATTTTATGAGTCAGTGAAAAGAGCTCAAAGAAGACTCGTCTTTTGAGGAACGAGTGATGAACAGGGATAGCAGCAGATTCCAGGTACAGGTTGGAATTTTCCAATCACGGCAGTGTCACAAGGATGGCTAAGTGAAATCACTCTTCGCAGCTGTTCCTCAAAAAGGGTAAGCAAACATATGGAGATGAACGATTGGCCAAATGAACGGATGGAGGTGAGACTGCAAGAACACGACCAAGGGCTTTAATATGGCTTTCAAAGGTTACATTTCTCAAGGTTATTTACCGGTTCATTTTTTCTGGATGAGCTTGAACTGTAGGGAAAGATTGCTCACAATTTATGTTTATTTTTTAACGAGCATGAACTCTGTACAAAAACTGCTCGATTATGGATGCCCCCAGCATAATAATGCAGACGAGGCATATGCCCCCTAAACTTTAAGGGGCAGTTCATTTTTTAACGAGCTTGAATGCGTTCAAACCTTGCTCAATTATACCAGTCTTAATACAAGGAATGCCTCAGGTGAGGTAATCTTATTTAAGGAGCGATACCTCACTAATTACTCCAATTTGGCAAGTTTTAACTTTTGCCCCACATCCTTTCTTTATGCAAGCTGGAAACGGCTAATCCTACGAGTTTAACGGGTTAGACCTACAGGTTTAAAGGGAGGACCTAAAAATTTAAAAAAATAAATAGTCGTCCCGTGCTTGCACTCCAAAAGGTTCGCATGCCCCCAGGTATAAAGTATAATTTCAAGGCTCTTCTTCTCCTCTGTCCCACCTCTGTTTTTCTACTTGTCGTCTTGCTATATTTTTAACGATACTTGTCTTCTCGTTATTTTTCGGTGCCGACGGTACTTGTCTTCCCATCAGTTCAATTTTTTATTTTTGCAAGATCACAACAGATAAAACATTGGTGTTACGGAGGGAGGTCCTCTTACTTATTATCCGAAAAATGGTTTTGTTCGCTGCCGCAAACTAAACTCTCTTTTCGGCGATGTCTATCATTAGGTTGCTAAGGACGGTGACTACTTGTGGCAGCAATTTCATCTCTTTCTTTGAAGACTGCCCCTACTTATCCTTCAAAACATATGTTTTAATGGGTGAGGCTTGACATTCGAAGATGGTGGCTACTTGCCGCCACAAATGGATCTCCTCCTTAGGAGAGCCTACTTTTTTAGACAAAGGGAGTCGATCTTTTCGCTCACATAACTTTGACAAAAGAATTTTATCCTAGAACAACCCTCTCTTCCTTTTTCGGACGGGGTCCGGACTAGTCCATTCTTCTGCGGAAATTAACTTTATACCCAAGGTTTCCTCTGCCCAAGGCAGGCCAGGGTGCATGCCCCCTGGGTCCTAGTTCTTTCTTTCCAAATTACTCGCATTCATCGGGAAGTAGAACCGGGGGTGGAGGCATTCCTTGAGTGAACAAACCGTTAAGGGATGGTATTTGACTATTTGCGATGCGTGATCCTGGAAATGAAAGTTGGTCTACGAGCTTGACCATTCTTCCTTCGTGTGGAAAACACATGACTCTAAAGAGCGAGGACACTATTGCCTCCATGCAATATATATACTCTCGTCCAAGGAGTAAGTTATACACCAAGGGTCCCTGGACGACCATGACGTTCATATGAACTGTCTTCCCTTTCAATGTAATTGGAACATTGGGGAGAATCCCTAACGGGTGACTGGTTCCTTTATCAAAACCTGATAGATTTCTCGTCTCAGGTAAAAGCGCCGAGCAACCCAGTGCTTTCCAAGCAATAGAGGAAAGGATACTCACAGATGCCCCTTCATCAATGATAGTTCCAGCCATCACCATTCTGTAGATTTGGACTATGATTCTGAATGGGATACTGGCTGGTAACCGGGGTCTGCCTAGTTGATTCCAATCAAAAGATACAACCAGGTTGCTTGGTGGTGGGACCGAATACACGGCCGGATACGACCCTGACGACGTTCCTTCCTGCGATAAAGGAATGGGCGCATTGCCCTGATGCTCATCAGAGTCTGTGTTGATGAAAAGAATATGGACGGTGTCATCCTTATCCTCTTCAGTGAGGGTGTCATTTGAAGATGGGTCTTCAATGACGGAGTCATTGGAGGATGAAACCTCTGAAGGAAGAACTGGGTCAACTGCCGTTTCGACCTTTAGACTTTCGTCTGGTCTGGATTCAGTAGGTTCATTCTTAATGACCGACACTTCAGCTGACCACTTGAGCGGGTCAGCTGGATTTTCAACTATCGAGGGATTTGGCACGAGTTTTTGGTATCCAGGAGGAAGTCGTAACGGTGAAACCGGACGATCTTCCAAAACTCTCTTTGCCTCATCTAAGAATGGACATCGGTGGATGGCGTGATCGCCTTCACACAACATACAGGGTGATCTCCCTTTTCGTCCTTCACTCTCGCTAGTTGACGGAATGCAATCAACATGACTACCAGAGGTTGATGCTACCGGATTGTGCAACCTTGGGGACTAGTCCCTTAGTATCCGGGGAATACAAGGACAATCACGATGGAAGTGGGTCCCTTTGCAAATGACACATGGCGATTTAGGCCCGGTCGGTGCAGTGTGTGGATTTTTGTCAGATGTCTTTTGCTTGCCCCCAGTCGCCTTCGCCATGGGCCCCTTCTGCTTCTTTTCTCTCTTCTTCTTTTCCTTCTTCTCCATGGGAGGCTGACTTTTGCCGGCTCTACCTTGCGAAGATGAAGGATCAGAGGAAGAATTATAAGAAGTGGAAGGCTGGTGGGTAGCTCTAGACTGGTCTGACTGTTGATTCGACTGCTCAGGATTAGTGGCGATCTGAACTACATTAGTTGAAAAGAGCCATACAGGTAGGCCAATTGTCAATCCTGGAAGTGACAATGTGGCCATATGAGGCACACCAACATCTCCCCAAGAGGAGAAGGGATTGGGACTTCCGCCAAGGTTACTTCCTTGGTTGGTGGGCTCCATACTTTTCAACTGAAAGATCAACGTGGGAATAACATGTTAAACACACATGGATAGGAAAACAATAGGAAAGATAAATCAGTGAGTACTTTTTTTATTAACAATAGATGTACATTTATAGTACAATAGGTGACTCTTGGGATTCAGATCCCAAGGTCTCTTGGACTGCTTTGTCCATTCAACTTCCACGCTAACCCTTTAGGATTAGGTGTCCAACATTCCCCCCCTTAATCCGAAGGGTTATGTATGAGTCCAAGAAAAGAGCTGTAATACAAAATGTGCAAAGAATGCATGGCAGCACTAGGCTGATTGTGCTCTATGAAATGTTGGTATAAAAAAGGGTGGTGGTTTAAGGATGACCACCAACACTGGAACGCTTAGTGCAGTTCCCGGAACTCTTCCAAAACTGGCAAGAAAATGAAGTTTTCTGCTAGAGGAAGTGATCCTATTGTTTCAAAGGGGGAAACCTTCAACCATAAAAGGGAGGTCTCACCCCGCATAAAAGGTAAAACTTCAACCTGAAAAGGGAAGTCTCAACCTGTGATGGTTTAAGGATAACCAACAACTCTGGAATGCTTAATGCAATTCCTGAACTCTTCCAAAACTGGCAAGAAGCTGGTGTCTTCTGCTAGAGGAAGTGTTCTCAATCTGTGTTCACGGGCATCTTTGTCTCTGGCTGCAACTCTGAAACTGGTGTGGTAGGTTGTGGCTCAGCCTCGCTTGATGTGACTTTGAAGCTTGTAGATGACCATCATTTCCTCCCCTGTCAGATACAAGGTGAGAAGATGGAGAAAACTCAGCTGCAAGACTGTTCAATACTCTGGAACAGGTTCTGACATGTGTTTGGAATATCTTCTTGGCTGTTGATGCCCATTGCCAAGAAGCGATCCATCCAAGATGAATCTTCGTTCTTGCAGGTCGTTTGTTTTTGAAGCATCTGTGTGAAGAATGGCTGGTTTTATGACAGTGCTTACATGGATGAAGATCAAAACAATGATCTTTCAAATGGCCAACTCGGTCACAGTGTTGGCATTTCACGATCTGTTGTTTTTGTTGTTGTTGTTGCTGTGGAAGAGGGGCAGAATCTGGAACAGCTGAAGGTGAGCTGCCATGAGAAGCAGGTGAACTGTCATGAGGAGCAGGTGAACTGTCATAAATGAATCCAGCACTCTGAAACTGAATGGGCTTGGCATAGTCTGGAATATGAAAGGACAAGTCCTTGTCATATCCAAGACCGATTTTGTGCTTGTTGTGGACAAGCTGTTCCCAAGGTCTGATGATGGGCTTGGGAAGTGCAGACTGAACCTCTGCATCTGCATGTAACTTTGCTGCTTTATTTGAATGAACTGTAACATTATTAACAAGCTGTTTATGGGAGTCTGCTTCATTGTTCTGAACAGAAACAGGTTCAGAATGATGACTCCACTGGTGTAATTCTTCTTGCTGTAGCTTTGTTTCCAGCTGCAAAAACTCAATATTTTCTTGTACATTTTTCAAACAGATTTGAATGTTTGCGACAATGGCTTTATCAATCATAATTGTATTGTCCGTGGTGGAATGTATTAGAGTGTTCAGCAATTCTAATACAACACCCATTCTATCCATTTCACAATAATATCACTGGTTCTTCAAAAATCTAGATCAATATACGACACCCCAAACATTTGCAAAAGTCATAACACTTGTCTTATAACTTGAATATCTATGTATTTCAGCTGCCAAACTTGAATTTCAAAACCCCTTCAAATAGGAAGACCAATGTGAATTGCTTTGGGTCTGCTCAAAGCTTGAAGTCAAGAACATAAAGAATTTCATTACATTTCAGTCACCATAAACTTGATATGACACCTTCAATCTTCATCATCACTGTATGCATAATTGCAATTCTTGATTGCAAATCTATAACATATATTTCAAGTTTCTACAATAAATATCAAGCAGTTTCAAACCAAAGAATTCTTCAGACTACCAGCATAACAGGATCAAGAGAATATCTGGAACAGTGAAAATACAAAATAATGTACCATATACAGTCGCAACTCTGGCTCAGGAATCGATTACCCGTCCGAACTAATACCGAATTTCTGGAAAGAAGCGGTTCTGGTGAGTTTACATAATCTGTTCCACCTACTGTCTCATACAGAAATATATTATATCCTGAGTTAAAGTAACAAACACATGTATTGGAATACGTGCATAAGGACCCACTGGCTCAATGCCACAATGAGAGCAAGTGTAGCATTCCTTTGTGCAGGTTGTCTCCTATTCACTGGCGGATTCTCTCACCTATGGAATTCCACGTGAAGAGGAAGTTGTGATTTGGCTGTATAAGCGCGCAAAGGAATCTGACCCATTCATGAAGACCACAAGTTGTTCATGGATGCTGCATTAGAGAAACGCCATCGACACATTCCTCAGATCGGTAGTAGAATAACCTGTACTTACACTTCGATGTTTTGTTGTTACTGTACAATGTAATCTCAACACAAAAGGAAAGGAGTGAACTTTTAACTTTAGCACACAAAAGCCAACAACCCGTACATTATAACACGTGGGGTTTGTATTATACGTCCTTTCTCAGCACACACAAAAAGAAAATTGAAGCAGTGACTTTGTTGAACCTCCAACGCATGGAGTAGTTCTTCGTGCTCTTGCTTCTATTGTGAAGCTTGACCAATAATGCTACAATCTCGTTGTATCAGGTCATTGTTTCTCATTTTCTGGATGAAAAGCAACGCTTCAAAGATTCCACAATCGCTAGTTCACATGGGAGTGGCTGGGAGCATTTGTATTTGAAGCAATAGCTAGAGCTGGTTTCGAAATACAACACAACAAAAATTTACAAAGCTTTTTCATGCACTCAAGTACTAAGCCCCTTTCGCTGTGCACAGGTACCTGCACTGGCGAGCACGGTGTAGGAACGGGTAAAATGAAGTATCTTGAAAAGGAGCTAGGTAGTGAGGCACTGAGAACAATGTTTGTTCCACATTTCTGAATACTATAAATTGAGGAATAAGCCCCACAGGTATTTCACGAAGTCGAAGCAAGAATTTTCCTCAGCCAAGAGCGCGGGGAGAAGAGTAAGATTGTGTACAGAGAGCGCCCAGGAAGAAAGAGGGTGCATGATTTTTCTAATGGAGAGTTTGATGTGCGCCAATATCTCTCCACTTCATCCAGATATGGTGCTGGAAAAGAAGCAATGGATGATGATTATCAAAATTCCGCAGTGCCTCCCAATGGATGTACTCCGATTCTTTTAAATCTTGTGGCCAGGCATGGAACTCGTGCACCGACCAAGAAGCGCATAAAGGAGCTAGCGCAATTATCTATACGTTTGGAGAGTCTTTTGAAGTCTGCAGATGATACACTTACAGGGGAAACACATGGTTCACAACAAATACCATCATCAAAGCTTAAAAGTGAGTCAGCAGCAAACCAGAAATCTCACCAACAGTAACCGCAGAAGAAAATGTCTCAAACAGTCCATCCACAAAACTCTGCAGATGCGGATCACATTTATCGTACTTTCCTTCGTAAAATCAAATGTTCACCAGGAGAACTCGTCGCATAGTTGTTGAACTCTCTGTTGAACTCTTTTCTCGGTCGTTAGATTCTCAATCTAATTCTGCAAGGACTTGACAGAGAAGGACGACTTTTACGCAGAAATATTTTGGGTACGATGCACCGCACATGGCGTGAGGTTGGAGAGAAGCACTCAGTCCATGCCAGCATCGGAGGATTTCGCAGAGAGAGTAAGAAAGCCAAGCAACTTGCAGAATGCTTATTTCTTACATTCTAATTTTTTTTTTATTGATCGTCACATTTACCCAAATTTTCAATAGATACTTTCATTCAAACAAGCTCCCAACAAACTATTGCGGAATTTCAATGTGCAAGGATGGGTTACAGTGTTGGCAGTGTATGCGCAGAGAGGGTAGCGTGAACGGTGTATTCAGGGAAAAAACGTTACATGCATCTCTGGTCAGCGACAGAGGCAAAGAACGTTAGATGCGTTGGCATATGGACAATTCAGGCAGATGCGTTGTCAGGTCAGATTACTATAGAGGAATAATGACTGAGCAGACTCAGAATGGCAGGAAAGAAAATGGCAGAGCATCGATGGTGGGAGGACGGTGATGGTTCAAAACGGATGCGCAGAGAATTAACCAACGCATCTCTGATATGTCAGTCCAGCGACAGAGGTAGAAACACTCAAGTATACAGCCCAGAGAATGAAACGCATGGCAGAGAGGCAGCACTCAGATATGAGCAGCTTAGACACAGAATTATGGGCAGAGGTGCAGGACTGACTTGCACATAACAGGCCACAAAAAAACAAGTGGCTCTGATACCATGTTAAACACACATGGATAGGAAAACAATAGGAAAGATAAATCAGTGAGTACTTTTTTTATTAACAATAGATGTACATTTATAGTACAATAGGTGACTCTTGGGATTCAGATCCCAAGGTCTCTTGGACTGCTTTGTCCATTCAACTTCCACGCTAACCCTTTAGGATTAGGTGTCCAACATAACAGGTGATTATGTTCCGATTAAAATAAATTTTATTAACGACGCTTTAGACACAAACTTGCTTTTTCATGTTTTAAGAGTCGAGAAAAAGCTAAAGATGACTCTAGTCTCCTTCGATGTTTTAACGAGCCCGAAGTGACAAATGCTCGGATGGACTTTTTCAGTTATAGAGTTTGAAAAAGGCCAAAAGAAACTTCTCTGGAGTTCTAGGCAGAGGGTGTGCCAAACTTTTCGCGAAACCACAGAATACGTTTTACGGTACGGGTGGTCGATCTTCGTGAATGCTGTGTTCACTGCATCGTGATCAGTAAGGCGGCCGACACGGCTTCCTATGGATAAAGGCTTAGTTCCTATAGGGGTCTCCCAATATATACATGACGGTACGTGGGAGCACAAGTCCGTATTAGTGCCACCGACTCTCAGGAGGAATCACCCACCTTCGTAGAGATCGACAGTCACTATGTTTAACGACGCCGGAACACGTCTCTACCTAGACCTCTATATGTTTGCGTTATGTTTCAAAGCGTTGTTAAGTAAATTGGATTTATTTTAATGTTGATCTTGCTTAGCAGTTTGCCTTTAAGGATCACCACGAGATGTATGTAACAAATTCCTGAATGCAGTCTAAGATGGAAAGCAAACTTTTCAATCTTTCAACTTTGAAAACCTTAACTACTGAGGGAAAAGAAAGGCAAATCTTTTCGCACAGATCATAGAGCACACACTAATGCAAAATTTCCTAAATCGTCATGCAAACAGTCAAATGCAAAATGCACAATGCATGTATTTTCTTTTCCCTTTCTTAATGTTGATGGGTTACAAAAAGAAAGTTGTTATATAACTTTGATTTCGATTTAAAGCGAAAAGTAAACAAGCTTGTCCAGAATCAAAAGACACCTTAAGATTTACTTGTTTAATCACTGGAAATACATGAAATCAAACCATAATGACGAAAGTAAAATGACTAATCAGCTATGGACAGCAAACAAGCTAACTCTTTAGACCAGCAAAATGCCTAACACAGGTTCAGATCTAAGAGGCCAAAGCAAGACTAGTTTACTCTTCGTTATGGGAAATTGTAAATGGAGTAAGAAATACAAAAGAACAAGTACAATTTCGTTATATAACAGAGGCGGAATGATGGCAAGTAAGGTTGGTTTCAGAACAGGTGCAAGACTGGTAACTGGCAGCCAAATCTATAGTGAAAACAGGCAAGAGAAAGGGAGGAAACCCCAAATGCACTAGGCAAATTTGGGCCAACGCAGGTGCTGCACAGCCAGTTTGGCTCTCAGCGCAGGTAGCCCCTTCGGGACCTGCGTTGCAAAGCAGGTAGCCTGTGTACTACCTGCTTTGGAAAATGAAAGTTGCGTTTTCCCAGTTTCCGGGTCACAATTTTCTCAAAAATGCACAGTTTTTGCTCAAATCAGAAGCAATCAGTCAAGCACACTCAAAGGGATGACAAGGAAGGTGAAAAGCTATCACTAAGAGCTTACAAGGATCCTTGTAGATCAGCTCTTCAAATCATGAACATGCTTAGAAATGAGCTAGAGTAGCTGCCCTCTACTTCGCTTTTGATATAGTCAAAAGCTTTTCGATTCGGTACTCTTTTGTTCAGGAAATGAATAGCAAAATACTACAAACACAATCAAACAGATACGATCCCCAGTGGAGTCGCCAGTTTGTTGTAGGGAAAAGTATCCGATTCGGATGACCCTATCCCACTCTAAGGGTGATAGTACCTCAGCAACAACTGTAAAGCAAACTACTTAAGGTTTACTTCTTTATGAAAGCAAAAGAGAATGGAGAAATGCACTAACCATTGCCTTGCGCTTAATGTCGAATCCAAACTCTTCTCTTTGGCTGCTTGCTCCCAGCTCCTTGCTCTTTTGCTGGCCCAGCTACAATGAGATCCTGCAAAATAACAAAGAAGGAAACTACAAGAAGCATGCAATCATAACTGGTTCAAGGATTAGTATAAACCAAATATACAATTATCACAATATATCATTGAAACAAGCGCATATAGAAGAACCTCAATAGCTTTTATTAATGAAGAAGTAAAGTTCTGAGAAGGTTACAACCATTGAAGGCCCCAATCCAGCAACACCTCCCAGCAGAAAGAATTTCTCCTCTTCACTTCCTTCAAGCAATCACCCAATAGCTCTATAGTGAAACCAACAACATATCATTACTTTGCACAAAATTCCAGCCTCCTGAGCTCATAGGAGAGAGCTCAATATATAGATGAATTGAGAAAGGATGAGTCAGTTTCAACTGATGTGTAGCTACCTTGTGTCCTCTCTCTCTTCAGTTGATCTTCAGTTCTTGAGTCCACTTGGAGAACCTTGCTTCCACTTGGAGAAACAGAGCCTCTGACTCATCACAAGGCGAAATCCCTGATCCAAGTGTCATTTTTGGAAGATTCTAGAGCAATGACTCAGTGTGCCACTTGTCCCATCTCGCTCAGCGCAGGTGGCCTTTGTTCTACCTGCTTTGCAACGCAGGTACACCATGGAGGAGTTGAGTTTCAGCGCAGAAGCCTAGTGGAGCACCTGCTTTGATTTCAGGATTGCTTGTTTTTGAGTGTTTTCAGGTGGAGAACTAATCTGAGAGCTGTTGGTTTGCTGACCTTGTTCCTCTAGGGGTAGGAACATCATGTTTAGGGACTTTGGATCCCTTGGATTATTGACAATTCATGCCTGATGTTGCAAGGCACAAAATTGTCTATAACAGCATTAAAGAGGCAAAAAGGTATTTTGACACATTTATTTATGAAAATAATGGAAATTAGGAGAAAAGGAAGGCGAAAGGTCACATTTTGCATGTGAGGAGGAAATTGAAGGAAAATAATGGAAAATGAAGAAAATAGAGGCCTCATTAATAAAAAGTCTCATGAGGATCAGTGGGCAAGACTTTCTCAGCTTAAATTTGGAGCTCTCTCATTATTCTCTCTCTCTCTCTCTCATACTCTTGGACACTTAGAGTTTTCTTGGAGCACTTTGGCATTGGAGCAAGAAAAGCAAAGAAGGCAAGAGTAAGAACAGATCAAGTAGGGAAAGACAGGATCAAGTGGCTACAACAGGCTTCATTGCAGGTATCAACTTGCATGTGTATTTTCCTTGCTAGATTTAGCATGCATGGGATTGCATGTGTATTTTCCTTGCTAGATTTGGCATACATGGGATTGCATGTGTATTTTCCTTGCTAGATTTGGCACGCATGGGATTGCATGTGTTTCTTTTCTACCATGGCATGGGTTTTGCCAGGTGTGACATCATTTTCAGCCTAGCTTTGCCATTTCCTGAAAGCTTTGATGAGATGGGTTCTCTCATGTATTTTGTGGGGGATGGCCATATTGGATTCGACGCTGAGTGGGCTGGATCTCCGAATTGAAAAACACATGGTGGTAGTGGTCCCTGAACCAGACTAAGGATGCATGAAGCCACTGGCCTAGTAACTCCTGAACTAGACTGTGGGTTGCGGTAAAGCCAGATTGTGTGCCTCAATGAGCCTAAGAATCCTTGCTCGTGAACAGCGAGATATACGATACGATAAAGCCAAGAGGTGTATTTTCTCTCCATTGGGCCTAGTGATTCCGGGGTGGAATGCATAGTAAAGCCTATAGAGTATGTTTTGGTGTAGGGCCTAGTGATCCCTGGATCAGTGTTGGGTCCCTATAATACTAGTGATTACCCCATTACTATTGTAGTTATACCCATTATTTATATTGTTGTGCCCCTATTACCCCCATGTTGTTATTTCTATGCCCCATAGAATCCCTCTATTGTTATTTTTGTGGCTTTATATTATTATTGTTAGGTCGGCTGGATTATATTGTGACTCCTTAGACTCCTATATATAGAAAGGAGGTTTTGTCATTTGTATCATCCAAGAATTGTTCATTTATGTAATGTAAAGGAGGTTGCCCCCTCGAAGAGGCTGAATTATAAGGCGTTGATCTATCTTTTCTATCTTTTCTTGAGCTGGTTTCATAACATTTGGTATCAGAGCTTTGGATTCTAGGGTTTCGCTGCTCCAAACAGGTCATCGTGGCATTTTCGCTATAACTTTTTTCTGTGACGTTTCAGAAGTCGCAAAAAAACCCATTTGAGAAGAAATAGCGCTGAACCTTGGGCCCAAATTTCAGAGATTTTCGTGTGATATTTGCGGAGATATGATTTGAGGAGGTTGGTCTTTTTGCAGACTCCTGAATTACATTCAAAACAGGTGACCTGGGGAAAATCGTCATAACTTTCTCTCTGGGGATCGGATTGAAATTTCGTAAGAAGGTACAGAAAGAGAACGGATTGTAGTTTCTTGTATGCATTTTTCAGATCCATAGGTCGAAACAGTGACTTGTGGCACGTTGTACAAGTTCGCTCTACTGAACTAGTCTATAATCAAGTCACTGTGGGAGATTTCGCATAACTCTTCCTTGGAGAATCCAAATTGGGTCAGACTTGTGGCATTGGAAAGAGGACACAGAAGGCTACTATAGGTCGCAATTTCAGAATTGGAGGATCTGGAATTACAGAGATACATCAGATTCAATATCAGGCTTCTACAAAGTGAAAAAAGGTGTGTAGTTTTTTTTTTATTTTTGTGTAAGCTGGGTTTGAAGGAATTCAAAGGGCATAGTAAAGAATTATTATCGGTAACTGATGCCCCGAGGAAAGAAAATGCAAACAACTAGTAAGGAACCTGAAAGCTCTAGCATGACTCATGAAGAAGAGGAAGAAATGCTACATGATATATCAAAATTACAAGAACAAGTGCAACAAATGTCACGCTCACAAAAGCTAACAGAGGCTAAGATAAATGGCGTGGAATCTAAGATAAATGGCGTGGAATCTAAGATAAAGGGCATGGAAGCTAAGATGGATGATTCGAAGACATATTTGAAGAGAGACAGGGCAGATTTGAAGACGGACATGGCAGATTTGAAGACAGATTTGACAAATTTTCTACAAGAAATACTTACTAATGATGAAAAGGTTTTAAAGGAAACTCATGATGTGAACAAAAGTAATGTTAATCATGATTCCATAGAATCTAATGTTGGATCGAAGACCCACCATATTCCAAAAATCGATATGAGGAAGTTTGATGGCAAGGATCCTGCCACATGGATATTACAGATGGAGCAATTCTTCGATCTCAATAATGTGCAAAACACACAAAAGGTACGTATGGCAACTGTATATTTGGAACCAAATCAGTTTGTATGGTATCAATGGCTTTGCTCTCGTAAAAAATTTATCACTTGGGCAATTTTTACGGAAGAATTGATAGCACATTATGAAGATACAAAAAGCAACACTTTTTTTAGCCAATTGATAAGTCTCAAACAAAAGGGTTCAATAATGGAGCACATTGAGGAGTTCCAAAAATTGAACATAAGGGTAAAAGATATTCCAGAGGAGCATAGGATTGATGTGTTCATAGGGTCTTTAAAGGATAATATCCAACATGATGTTCGCCTTTGGGAACCTGATTCATTAGAGAAGGCATTCAGGTTAGCAAGAAAAATGGAAAGCAAAATTATGGCAACCAGGAAGCATACCACTCACAACTATAAAGACGGAAGTGTTGTTGCCCCTAGTCTTCCACAACCTATAAGGTTGACACCACAACAATTGGAAGAAAAAAGAGCAAAAGGGCTTTGTTACATTTGTGATAGCAAATACACTAAAGGTCATAAGTGTGCTGAGAAGAAATTATTCTACATAGATTGTGAAGAGGAAGAAGAAAAGGAGCAAGAAAGGTCAAAAGAAGAAGATATACTCCAGGAACAAAGCCTAGATGAAGAACAAATAAATCCGACCATATCTTGTAATGCATTGGCGGGAATTACCACTCCTCAAACCATCAAGATAGAAGGACAAATCAAGAAGAAAAAGGTAATAGTGTTGATTGATTCAGGAAGCACCCACAATTTTATTCATTGTAGGGTAGCAAAAGAATTGAATTGCTTCCTATATCCAGCACCAGAGTGTCAAGTGATGATTGCAAATGGAGGAACAATAAATTGCTCTGGAAAGTGCCATAATATCAAGCTATCCATGGGAGAATATGTATTGACTAGCCCAATGCTTTCCATTCCAATGGGAGGTGCTGATGTTGTACTAGGAGTCCAATGGCTACAATCCTTGGGTACAATAGCTTTTAATTTTCAAGAACTTTTCATCAAATTTTCTACGGAAGGAAAGGAAGTTGAATTAAGGGGTATTGCAGGGAAACCAGGAAAGATAATCAGCTCTAATGGTATGACAAAGCTTCTAAAAAAGGAGCAAAGAGGTGTAATTGCACAATTATGTTCGCTAGATGTTTCCACATTGGAATCATCTATTTCTCCAGATCTCCAAAAAGTCCTGGACAATCATTCCAAGGTATTTGAGACTCCCAAGGGTCTCCCACCTATGCGTGATCATGATCATGCTATTCATCTGATTCCAGGAAGTGTTCCTCCAAACATCAGGCCGTACAGATATCCCTATGTCAAAAAAAGTGAAATTGAACGTATGGTTGCAGAAATGCTAGAGGCTGGTATAATTCAACCAAGTCAAAGTTCTTTCTCTGCTCCAGTAGTATTGGTGCACAAGAAGGATGGATCATGGCGCATGTGTCCGGATTATAGGGAGCTCAACAAGCTCACTATTAAAGATAAGTTCCCCATTCCTGTCATTGATGAATTACTGGATGAATTGCATGGATCAATTTACTTCACCAAGTTGGATCTTCGTTCAGGATATCATCAAATCAGAATGAAGATTGAAGACATTCCGAAAACGGCATTTAGAACTCATGAGGGTCATTATGAATTTTTGGTCATGCCTTTTGGCCTTACCAATGCACCTTCAACATTTCAAGGTTTGATGAATTCAATTTTCAAACCATTCCTTAGAAAATTTGTGTTAGTATTTTTTGATGATATACTAATCTACAACAAGTCTTGGAAGGATCATGTTGAACATGTTGACAAGGTGCTACAACTATTGGAGGAGAAACAATTATATGCAAAAAGATCCAAATGTTTCTTTGGAGTCCAAGAGGTGGAATATTTGGGTCATATTGTATCTCATGAAGGAGTTAAGGTAGACCCTAGCAAAATTAAAGCCATTAAGGAATGGAAAATCCCCACATCCATAAAGCATCTGCGAGGATTTCTTGGGTTGACAGGGTATTATCGCAAGTTTGTTAAGAATTATGGGAGAATAGCAGCACCTCTAACAACATTATTGAAGAAAGATGCATTTTCATGGACTCCGGAAGCAACAAAGGCCTTTGAACATCTTAAAGAGGCAATGTGCCAAGCACCGGTCTTAGCTACACCGGACTTCACAAAAACCTTTATTGTGGAATGTGATGCTTCAGGAAATGGAATTGGTGCTGTTCTAATGCAAGATGAAAGACCCATTGCTTTTGAAAGTCGTCCAATCAAGGGAAAGTTTTTAAGCAAAGCTATTTATGAGAAGGAAATGTTGGCAATACTCCATGCACTTAAGAAATGGCGACCCTACCTAATGGGAAGACACTTCAAGGTAAAAACGGATCATGATAGCCTTAAATACTTTTTAGAACAAAGATTATCCTCTGAAGAGCAACAAAAGTGGGTCACAAAGATGTTGGGTTATGACTTTGAAATCATCTACAAAAAAGGGAAGCAAAATGTGGTGGCAGATGCACTCTCAAGAAAGGATGAGGATGTGGAAGCATTGTTGTGCGCCATTTCTATTATCCAACCAGATTGGATAAACGAAGCAAGGGAGGAATGGAAGAATGACGAAGAAGTGTGGGCACTTATTCGAAAGCTACAACAAGATTCCAGTACGTCTGATACATTTAGCTGGAAAAATGATTCGTTATGGTACAAAGATCGCTTATACCTCTGTAAGAATTCCCAGCTAAAACAAAAGATTCTTATGGAATTGCACACTTCTCCCTTAGGAGGGCACTCAGGATTTTTAAAAACTTACCACAGGGTTAAGAAGGAATTTTTTTGGGATGGCCTTAAATCAGATATTCAAAAGTTTGTGGCGGAATGTTTGGTTTGCCAACAAAATAAAGTTGAAACAATTAAGACACCAGGTCTATTACAACCTTTATCCATTCCAAGCCAACGTTGGGAGGAGGTTTCAATGGATTTTATCACAGGTTTACCCAAGTCTGAGGGAAAGAGTGTCATCATGGTGGTAGTTGACAGACTTACCAAGTATGCACACTTTTGTGCATTATCACATCCATTTAAAGCCAGTACAGTTTCTACTGCATTTATGGAAACAATTCAAAAGCTACATGGAAACCCAAAGATTATTGTAAGTGACAGAGATCCCATTTTCACTGGAAATTTTTGGACAAAATTATTTTCTTGTCTTGGTACTCAGTTAGCTCATAGCTCATCTTATCATCCTCAATCTGATGGGAAAACTGAGATAGTAAACAAATGTTTGGAAGGATATCTTCGTTGCTTTGTATCTGATAAACAGACACAATGGGTCAAATGGTTGCCTCTGGCTGAATGGTGGTATAACACTTCCTTCCATACAGCAACAAAAATGACCCCATTTATGGCACTTTATGGGTATCAACCACCATCCATCACATCATATTTAAGAGAAAATTCTAAGGTTCAGGCAGTGGAACATCACATCGAACATCAACAACAAGTCCTCCAACTCTTAAAGGATAACCTCGTGTTGGCACAAAATAGAATGAAACAACAGGCAGATCAACATCGCAGTGAAAGAAGTTTTGATGTAGGTGATTGGGTATTCCTACGGCTACAACCATATAAGCAAATGTCCCTAAAGCAAGCTAAGAAGGATAATAAATTATCACCAAAGTATTATGGTCCTACAAGGTGTTGCAAAAGATTGGTACTATGGCATACAAATTGGAGCTTCCTGCAGCTTCTCGATTGCACCCAGTTTTCCATGTTTCATGTTTAAAGAAGGTTATAGGCGACAAGCTCCCAGTTCAAACAATATTGCCAGAACTTGACGAGGAAGGAAAAATTATATTGGAACCGGAAGCAGTCACAGAAACAAGAACTCGACAGCTACGAAATCGATCAATTTCAGAGTATCTTATCAAGTGGAAGAACTTATCCGCTGAAGATTCCACATGGGAGGATGAGAATTTTATGCAGAAGTATCCAGAACTACTCAAGCGTTGAGGACAACACTTTTTTGAAGGAGAGGGGCATGTTGGGTCCCTATAATACTAGTGATTACCCCATTACTATTGTAGTTATACCCCTTATTTATATTGTTGTGCCCCTATTACCCCCATATTGTTATTTCTGTGCCCCATAGAATCCCTCTATTGTTATTTTTGTGGCTTTATATTATTATTGTTAGGTCGGCTGGATTATATTGTGACTCCTTAGACTCCTATATATAGAAAGGAGGTTTTGTCATTTGTATCATCCAAGAATTGTTCATTTATGTAATGTAAAGGAGGTTGCCCCCTCGAAGAGGCTGAATTCTAAGGCATTGATCTATCTTTTCTATCTTTTCTTGAGCTGGTTTCATAACAATCAGACTACTAATGCATGCTAAATCCTGAGAGACTAGGAGGCACTCAAATTCCTCACAGTTTAGGCGAAGAACTCTAGTGGAATCCACATTGATTAGTGTTTTTTGATGTGATCTATGAGTCCCACATTCATGCTGGGAATATGGCACAGGGGTGATTGGCTAAAGAGAGACTTGGCTCAGCGAATCTATGGTCGGGTGGAATGTGGTAGTCCCATCATCGGTTGGTTCATTGATTTATATAAAAAAATCATTCCTTTGATTTTCATGTGCAAATGTATTGATGTATATATGGATTTTGATGGCTGATATGTTTATTGTATTTATGTTCCTACTATGTTTTTTATATGCAAATTCACCCTGGAGGGTGTTACAATGCAACAATGAAGTCAACGTGTCTTTATCCTATCAACATTTTCCACATGTTCCTAAGGTTGTGGGTTCGACCAACCCACTCTTCGTTAAGATCGATCCACATGACCACATCATCACAGTCCTAAATACCTGAACCATTCTGGAAATTTAATGCCTTACACACCTAGGGTCTTGCGACCGAGGATTAAGACTAATCCCAACTAGTCACAAGGAAAATAACATTGTTGGTCATCCCTGTGCACAAATCATCTTGACCCTCAATCCTTCCAAACTACATGTAGGCCAAAGGACCTGGTTGGAGGATCCACCCACATATTTCGTTTTGACTAGGTTTCACGTGTTCATATGTCGTCCCGTCCGTAGGTATTTTAAACTATGTCTTTCTTGAACTTAACCTTGAGAGCCAGGGGCATGTACACATCATTCTACTCCAACTCCTCTCTTTTTGTCTATTTCATTTGAAATGAAATCCCCGAGGCTTCAATTATGTCATATCGTCCCATGTCCATTCTGAACTATGCCCCATCTTTGATTCAATTAGAGTACTCGAAGTCACAATCCTACAAAATAATCAACTGCATTTACTTGCATTTATCACAAAGGGGTGACAAGCTAAACTTCAAATATCTAGCTAAGGGCACAAGGGCTTAATGTCAAAAAGCCACTAACAATGAATAATCAACATTGGCAAAGCGAGTGCTTCTTAACTCCTAAAGATGGTGGATTCAGACATTAAAAAGGTCACAATAGCCTAATACCAATTCATAATGCATTCATGGCTTAGAAAACAAATATGCTAGTTAGTCAAACCATCCTAGTCTATTATTGAACTCATTTAGAGAATCTTCATCAGTAATTGACTAAGATCACACCTGATTTATAACTCATCCATAATAAAACATTGGGCTGCACGACCTATATTCACATCACACAGAACTTGTGCCACATTGAGCATAGCTAAACGGATTCATATTTCAGTCATGAACAAAAGCAATGAACAATATTAGCCAGACATCCATGCCTACTTATGTAGCCCATACTATGGCTCAAACAATGACAACAACACAAAGTTTTACAAAACCAGCATAACCATGAGAATATGTAAGCAAGAATTCATCGTAAACATACATGAATACTTGCACTTCTCCAGGGATATCATCAATCCATGCACTTTCATATTACTTAATAGACATTATTAACTATTCATGACACTAGTAAATACATGAATATATACACTTATGTGATTAAATTGAATGGCTAACAACTAATAGAGGGATTTCAACTGTCCACCCAATCATAGGCGAGCTATATGGCAATCTTTCTTGCAGTTGAACACCTATTGAGGCCTAAACCACCCCCCTTAATTTATTCAAAAGTATGAGGCCCTCCATGTAAATTTTGCTAACGTTGCTTCTAGGATGCTTTAATTTACTTTAATTTGGGTGATTTTCATTTTGATGGCTCCATTGCTTTCATTTTGCTGCTGTATTTCCAATGATAATAATTTTTGTTGATTCCGACTTATGTTTTGAAAGTTGCGATTGGTCAAAGTTTGGTCTTTTTTATCACTTAGATATTACAATATGTAAACATATATAATTTTAATGTTTTATAATTTTTAAAAATCAAATCAACTTAAAATATGTAAATAAAATATAATCAATTTAGTTAATTTATGGTTAAGTTGATTATCATTATTTTTGTATCCCAGAGGAATCCAATAGCCCGTGAGACACGTAACTACTAGTAAACCTCTTGGGGTTTATGACCTATCCTCCTTGCCATAAACTAGGCTTGCTACAGGGGGATTTCAACCTAGATTTCCTTGTTTCCATGATTTCACAAACTTTGAATTAACCAATTGAGCTATCCTTGAGACAAGTTAATTATCAATTTAATTAATATATAAATATAACTTTAATTTAATTATTATAAATATAACTAGAATTTAATTAATTAATTATTACTATTTATATTATAATATATATAAAAAATTAATTAATTAATTAATTATTATTTATATTATAATAGATAAAAAAGAATAAGGAATTTTTTTTACTATCAAAGAGAAAATTTCTTAGTTTAACAAAGTGTATACAACATATGTATCTTTTTACCCACTTTATATTAATATATTTTGTTTTTATTTAATTTACAAAGATGGATATGACCTATTTCTTCTTCAGCAACCTTACTCATCTCATATATTTTGATTTTGTTGTAAGACGCTAGGATGCAAACCCAACAAAACTAGAAATTTGTTGTATGTTTCTCTTAAAAGTCTAAAATCTAGTTTGGTTATTTCTCAAATCAATCTCAATTAAACCCCATAATCACATTTCTATCACCTCATTTTTCCAAACAACCACGCTACCTATCTCATGGTAAAAATTTGACTATTTTAGATTATTTGAAAATTCAAATGCAATATTATTGATAAAACCCTTTTTTATACCCCATAGGAGAAATGCATTGATCTAAGAATTTCAACTAAAGCCTAATTATGTTGTGTTGCTTCTATGTGAGAAGCAACTTATTAAATGGTAATATACTAAATATAAAATAATTATACTTCACTAAATTTTTTTATGCTACCTTGATTAATAAAGGTTTGTCACAGTAAATGAATATGAAACAACTAGGTAGACTTCTTAGAGGCTATTATCTAAAGCTTGTTCAACCTTACCTCAAGCACTAGCCTAGGGTTGAGCCACTAATACTCATTAGTTGGGTTATATTTCGTGAATACTTTAAATTAATTCCATTTCTAGTGTGTGCACTGCTACGTTAGGAGAAGCACTCCCAAGTTAAGGAAAATGTGACTAGTGACTAGACCCTGTATTTGCTTGACAATGGATTAGTATGGCCTATGCAACAATTTTTTTTTTCAACGCTACCCACATCTTTTAATTGTAACACTCCCTCCCACACCCATGAACCATATAAGGATGTGGGAGGTGTTACTTATTAATTAACCCGACCTCAATGGTCCGTTATGAAGATGGGCTTATAAAAATCCTTATATTCCAAAGTTAGCATAACTAAGTTTGTATATCACCATCACATTTAGTTCATCACAAGATTTCCAACAATATAAGCTTTTAACTCAATCTCAGATCAAAAGTTATGACCATTTATAGACTGGCCAACAAAGAACTATCACGTGGCACCCACATGTGACTGTATGTGGACCTCCCATGTCATCATTGGCTATAGAAATTCCTCATGTATCATATGCAACAATGAAGTCAACATGTGTTTATCCTATCAACATTTTGCACATGTTCCTAAGGTTGTGGGTTCCACCAGCCCACTCTTTGTTAAGACCAAATCACATGACCACATCATCACAGTCCTAAATCCCCAACCCGTTCTGGAAATTTAATGCCTTACACACCTTGGGTCGTGCGACCGAGGATTAAGACTAATCCCAACTGCATGCATTAATTAATTTGTTCCAACAAACCACAAGGAAAAGAAATTTCTGGGTCCTCCCTGTGCACACATCATCTCAACCCTCAATCCTTCCAAACTACATGTAAACTAGAGGACCCAGTGGGAGTTCCCACCCACATATGTCATTTTGGCGAGGTTTCACCTGTGCATATGCTATCCCGTCTGTTAGTATTTTCAACTATATCTTTCTTGAACTTAACCTTGAGAGCTTGGGGCATGTACATGTCATTTTGCCCCAACTCCTCTCTTTCTGTCTATTTCATTTGAAATGAAATCCGCGAGGCTTCAATTATGTCATATCATTCCATGTCCATTCTGAACTATGCCCCATCTTTGATTCACTTAGAGTACCCGAGGTCACAAGCCTATAAAATAATCAACTTCATTTACTCGCATTTATCACAAAGGGGTGACAAGCTAAACTTCAAATATCTGGCTTAAGGAACAAGGGCTTAATGTCGAAAAGCCACTATCAATGAATAATCAACATTGGCAAAGCGAGTGATTCTTAACTCCTAAACAAGGTGGATTTAGAGATAAGAAAGGTCACAAGAACCTAATACCGATTCACAATGCATTCATGGCTTATCGAAGAAATATGCTAGTTATTCAAACCATCCTAATCTATTATTGAACTCATATAGAGAATCTTCATCAATAATTGACTAATATCAGACCTAATTTATAGCCAACCCATAATAAAACGTTGGGTTGCACGACCTAGATTCACATCACACAGAGCTCATGCCACATTGAGAATAGCTAAACGGATTCATATTCCAGTCATGAACAAAAGTAGTGAACAATATTAAGTAGACATCCATGCCTACTTATGTAGCCCATACTATGGCTCAAGCAATGACAACAACACAAAGTTCTACAAAACCAGCGTAACCATGAGAACATGTAAGCAAAAATTCATCGTAAACATACATGAATATATACACTTATGTGATTAACTTGAGTGGCTCACAACTAAAGGAGGGATTTCAACTCTCCACCCAATCATAGGCAAACTACATGGCAATCTTTCTTGTAGTTGAACACCTATTTGGGCCTAGAACACCCGCCTTAATTTCTTCAAAAGTATGAGGCCCTCCAGTAAATTTTGCTAATATTCCTTCTAGGATTCTTTGATTTTGTTTACTTTGGGTGATGTTCATTTTTATGGCTCAATTTCTTTCATTTTTCTACGATATTTCCAACGATAATATTCTTTTCTTGATTCCGACTTATGTTTTGAAAGTTGTGATTGGTTGAAGTTTGGTCGTTTTTAATGCCTAGATATTACAATATGTAAATATATATAATTTTAATGTTTTATAAATTTTATAAATCAAATCAATTTAAAATATGTAAATAAAAATTAATCAATTTAGTTAATTTATTATTAAGTTTATTATCATTTTTTTCATATCCCGGAGGAATCCAATAGCCCATAGGACACGTAAGTACTAGTAAACTTGCATGTAACACATATTTCATTAAATTTGGGATTAAATAGTGGATCTGGAATTTCGTAATAACTTAAAAACTAAATTCTGGTGATGTCCTTGTAATAAATTTTTTCCAACTTTAATGAAATATGTGTTATGTGAAAATTTTATTTTAAGTGGTGTGTTAAAGTTTATCACATTTATTCCTTGTATTTTTCTTGGGAATTTTTAATTTTTGAATGTGAAGGGTGATGATCCAACTGCTATGAAACTAGTAGTAGTTGTTGTGACACTAGTAGCAATCTTGCCAAATTGGCATTGGTTGCTACGAAAATGTAGCCCTACATGTTCGCATAACTCCACTAGGAGAAATGAATTGGAGTTGAGTATCAGACTGAGATTTCGATGCAGTAGGCACCACTTTACTAGACCAAGGTGGAGAAGTTAGGTTTTGATAGGACTTAGGTTCGGCATCACCGATAGATTTCCTTTTTCATGTCTTTGCACATGGGACTGGTAGGAACTATGGTTCTTATGTATATAGCACTGAGACCCTCGTAATTCAAGTAGGCCCTAGGTTTATAAGTTAAATGATCAAGTGAATTCTTAACACCACTCTAATTAGAAAACAACTATTCACACCATCATTTTTGGTGCCATTGCTAGGGAGGCACTGAGAATTATTAAGATTCCTACCTTAGGCTAAATAGTAATGATAGTGGGAGTAGACGAAACAAAAGGGAGATTACCGGTTCATCCCTTTCAATAAACTAAGTCCTAAATTTCTTGCATTTAGATCATGTTGGTTAGAACACCATAGATAATAAAAATAAAAAGTTTGTTAAGAACCCAACATGTGGCACAGTAGGAGCCACGCCTGCTAATATTCTGGAAAAAAAAGGGGAATCCTTTAAAGGCCACATTTTTTCAAAATAGTATTATAGGGCAGCCTCCAAAAGGATAAACACCAAGGAGAGAAGAAATTATATTGGACGAGGAACTGGAAAGTTCTCCAGGGTTCAACAAATTTCAAAACCTTGACACTCCAAGAAGGGAAAATATGGCAAATGAAGAAGTAAATGGACATAGAAGATAGTGACATGTTACCTTTAAATTTCCCATCCAAGACCTTGATGTAATAGTCTAGATTAAGAACATTCCTCTTTCTTACCTTCCAAACTTTCATGGCCTATTCAAGGAAGTCTCGAACACTTTCTTGTTTGAGTGTTATGTCCTTTGTCACAATTACGATTATTCTATGGATGCTTAAAAAAGGAAACTATTTTTCACAATTTGAAAGATGCATCTCTCCTTTGGTTCATGGGACTTGGGGGAAACTCTATCTGGACTTGGAACTATATGAAGAATTATTTCTTGAAAAAATACTAGGGCTACTGCAAGGTACAAAATATTAAAGAATAGATCTTCAAGATGTACCAAGATATTGTTGAAATTCTAGAGGATTATGTGGTACTTTATAAAGAACGACAAAATACTCTTGACCCAGAAACCTTGCGATCTTTTTTCTTAAGGGGATACAATAAGAATACCTTGAAACATTAAACCTTATGGGTGTGAGAGATGTTTCTTTATTATCATATCAGTATATATGTGATCTGTGAAAATGGTATTCTAGAGGGAGTTCAAAAAATAATATAAACTCTTAGGATGTGGTTTCTAATATTAATAAATCTAGTGGGCAAGAGTAATTAAAGCATAACTAGGGAATCCATTGGAAAACTTTAAGACTTACATTCTTAGCACCCTGAGCTATCAATCCTATACCTTGCAAGCTAAGAAGAAGGAGGAGGCTGATTGAGCCTTAGCAATATTTTGTTCCAAATGTTGAAAAAATCACACTCTTAGGGAATTCCCTTTAAATAATGGTGATAGATGTAACATTTGTGAGAAAAACCGTTCTACTCAGGAATGTCCTTCTCTACTATGGATTAATGCCATGCTTTAAGAATAAAATGAGTAAATTGAACAAATATGCTTCATGCCTTAGAAGAAACCATGGCCCCATTGATCATCTAGACCCACACCCTCTGATCCTTCCTGGTTTTTACTCCCACTTTTGGTTGGTTCCCTCCTACACCTTGGCCATAATGTTCTCCTTAGATGAAAAATCAAGGTCGGGCCCAAGGTTGGAGAGGACCTTCTCGCTATGGGAATATGGCACCACATGCTCCAACTCAAATGCATCCACAACACGTCCATATACCTTCAAATCAATCTTCTCAAACTTAGCAAAGACCTCAATTTCTAGCTCAACCAATGCCTAATCCAAATAATAAAGTAGTCCAACCCACCTATAATGTTGAGCTACCCATTTTTCCTACGTATAACCTTTCATCAATGGATTGCAAAGATATCCACCTAATTTTTGGGGACATTATGGGAATTTTGAGGTCTAAAATGGACCTCTTAAGGAAATTATAAAATAATAGTGGAAATAAAAAAACAAGATTGGATTACATCATCAAATTTTAGAGGGAAAATATAAAAAATACTTCTTCAACTCTTATTTTCAAATTATCTCCCTATGGGTTTGCTCAACCTTCGAGCAGCAATGCTCGTTGGATGCAAGATTTGATTTCTCATCCGTGGAGTACCCATATTGCATAGTTTCGATGAACCCTACTACATGAAAAATGAGAAATGCATGAAAAAGTGATTGCAATCACGTTTTTTCCATGTGTTTCTCATTTTTCATGTAGAAGTGTCCATCGAAAGTATGCAACATGGGTACTCCTTGGATGAGGAATCAAATTTTGCATGCAACGAGTACTCCCGCTCGAAATTTGAGTAAAAGCTTAGGGAGATAAGTTGAAAATACGAGTTGGAAAAAATAGTTTTATTATTTTATTATTTTTAAACCTTTTACTTTTTACTCCAACAATGGTGAATCACCCCCCATGGTTAACATCATCATCTTGAATCCTATTGGTTCTTATAAAGTTTTTTTTGGTTATACATTTTCGTAGGAGGCCCATTTTAGACCTGAAAATTCCCCTAATGAGTACTCAAAAATCAGGCATCTCCTATTATTTAATAACAAGAATATGAGGAAGCCTCTATAGAACCAGGAGCACTTTCCTCTAAAACTCGAGGTACTTTAGTAGAGAAATATCTTGAGAAAGAATCGACACCTCCTTCTTATCTAGATTGGCTATGTCTTGAAAATTCCCCTATGCAACCTAAATTTAAATTTCTGGGAGATCTAAAGAATATATTTGTGAATATTCCTCTATTTCAAGCCATTAAGGACATCCCCATTTATGCTAAATTAGTCCAAGAATTGTATTTAAAAAATCGAGGAAAGAAGAAGAAATATCCTAATATAGTTGATATCATAGGAAAATTATCATATTTGATGTCAGGAAAAGTGTTTACGGAAAAATATGGGGATCATGGGAGACCCATTATTACCGTTAACATCAGTAATTTACCCATAGCTAGTAACTTGATAGATTTAAGGGTATACATAAATTTTATGACTAAAGAAACCATGGAGAGGCTTGGATTACTGTTTTAAACCCAACCCCCACTTTACTTTAGTTGGTTGATCAATCCACTATCAAACTAGAAGTAGTGGTGGAAGATATTGTTTTTCTATAGACTCATCAAAATACCCAATCAACTTCATGATTATTCAACCCAAATATAACCTTGGAGGCTACCTATTAATTCTGGGAAGACCATGGTTGGCGATATTAAACACTTATATTAATTGTATGTCAAGGGATATGACTATTTCCCATGGAAAATCCACAAAAAACTTACTTTTACCCTCCTTCCAAACCTTCACCAGATGATGAAAACCCTTTATGGTTTGAAGATAGAGATGAAGATTTTATCAGACCTCTCTTGACCCTTGATAGAACTGCTACTTTTAAAGGAAATACCAAAGATAATCTGATTTGTACTCCTATAGATGTTTAGTCAATTTAGTGTTCCTAAATTGATGTCATTAATTGTCAACCCGGGGCTCGTAAGCTGATGAAGTGAAGGTGTACTATATGTACTTAAGCAACCTCTTAGAGCTTTTTGTCGTTTGGGGTGTTGTTTGTGGTTAATTTATCTTCCTAAGATGGAGTGATGATTTTATAAACAGATGAGTGATGGTGTGTGTAAGGTGAATTCTAGATGAGTGAGGGTGTGTGATTAGTGGTTTCTAACTACTTGCTGAAAAGGAAAAGCTTGAAAGAAATAAATAACTTGAAATGAACTGAAAGCAAAGAACCACTTTCTAATGGCACTAGACACCATTCATGCTGCTGCAAATAAAAGGTAAGAAAATCACTTTAAAAACCAATGATAATGTTTATCTCTTCCTAACTCCCTGCTTCTAACACATAGTACTGTGTAAAACACGATTAGGAAGTAGCTAGAGATGAGTTTAAAAAGTGATCAAAAATGAGAAAAATCTACTTTAAAGACTAGTTATAATGTTTTGCTCTTTCTAACTCTCTGCTTCTATCATATGGTACTATGTAAAGCACGATTAGAAAGTAGTTAAAGATTAGTATAAAAAGTACTCAAAGCCAGCTGTAATTTATTAGTATTCTGATCTCTAAAAGATGAACAATTTGTGATAAAGAGACCGTCAATATGTTAGCAGACAACTTTGAGAAACTAAACTAAAAATCAGCTATGAAAATAAAGTAAAGGCAGCAACTTTGAATCTGTCAACTGAAAATACCACCAGATATAAAGCAAATACATAAACACACACATAATCCCGGGTTAAAAATCCTGCAAAAGAACAATACTGACCAGCTTAAAATAAAGGCTGGAAATGAAATAACATGAAAGTAAATCAAGATGTACATGTTTCAAAGAAAAGGAAATGCTGAATGGAAAATAACGAAATGCTGAACATAAAATACTATACAAGGGCGGTCATGAACATGGGCCCTCCATTCATACAACCCAAAGAAGACTCAAGGATTTGAAAACGTCAGAACAACACTGTCTTCTATTACTCCATATGCAGAAAATTACAGTCAAGAGTGCTAGAACAACACTATTAAAACAGAGTCTTGAAATGCACTAAAATTATAACAAGTTCATAAAACACAACAACTAAAAAGTAACATTAAGCGTATGCAAACGCTAGTTTTTATAGGCATCTAAACGATTGCCTAATGCGTAAAGCTAGAAACTGAAAATTAACTAATCTGTCATGCGTAATAAAGGTTCAGCAACACGTCATAAGCCTCGTGGATGAGCTGGAGGTTCTGGTCGTTATGGGAATTGAATCCAGGGTTAGATTATGTTTCCCACAACCTGCGTAACACGGACAAATCACCAGTTGCATTGACGTGACCCAACAGCTTACGCAACACCGTTTAGGCTGCCTTTGTTGACCGTGGCTTGACCCTCGTTGACCGGAGGTGTAGATGATGTGGCTGACCGAACCAATAGCACAGGAACCTTGAGCACCTTTATCCCTACATGCCCATGTGGCTCGTTTTGCAAAATGACATGTGGAACCTTGAGATTAACAAAAGGGCTGCAGAATCATCAGATGGCTGCGGAATCGTTGAATGGCTGCGGAATTGCCAGACAGCTGCGGAAACTCTGTAAATATGTCAAAATCTAAACAAAACAGTCACACATTAGCAAAGTTCACTTAATCATGCTTAAGGACATCTAATGTAATGATCTGGGTATGTTTACAAGGAAAATGAGGCAAAAGAGAAAGATGAGTGAGGGAAAACTGTAGGTAATGATGGATAATCAAGTGCAAAGTAGAGGCTCTACAATAGAAAACCTCCATATTTATCACCATTCACCATATGATCAAGTCTTAGGGAAACAATATTAGGAGACATTCTCACCTACTGAGTTGATGTGATAATTAGATGCAATAGCCCAACCAAGTACTTTTATGGAAAACCAATTTAAGGTTGTTGAAATCCATCCTAGAAAAAATCTCAATATCAATTCCCATATAGAACCCTCAAAGTTGAAGCAACTTATAGAGGTACTGCAGAGAAATAGTGGTGCTTTTGCTTGGGCCTACACCAATATGAAGTGAATTCCTCATAATCTATGTACTCGTCATATTTGGCATTAGGGAGGATGCCCAACAAGTGAAGAACCAGAAGAGGATGAATCCAACATTTAAGGACATTGCTAAGGAAGAGTTGCAAAAAATGTTGAATGAAAATTTTAGTTATCCTATCTTTGACAATAAGTGGGTCTCTCCTCTAGCTATTGTTCCCAAAATGAATGGAAAATGGTCAGTCTGTGTTGACTATTGGGAATCGAATAAATCTACCTTGAAATATTATTTCTCCTTTCCTTTAATCAATCAAGTCTTGGAGACCATAGATGGGAAGAAATTATTTTCATTTCTTGATGGATTCAGTAGCTACAATCAGATTTAATCAGCCCTTGAAAATCAAGAAAAGACTACCTTCACCTATCTATGGGAGACATATGCATACCAAGTACTTTTATTTGGACTATGCAATGCTCTGGAAACCTTGCAACAAGTTGTTGTTGGGATATTGATCCATAAACTACCGTGAATATTCCACTAGATAGTTTGTCACAATGCATATGAAAATATTATATTAAAAATCTAAGATTCTACACTATTATAGTTTTATTAAACTTTAAGATTTGTAGATTTAGCTGTAACTGATGAATTTATGCGAATGGAAATTATGGAGAAAGGTAGAGAATGGTAAAATAAGCTCACACGCACATAAGACACATGATATGCTATCTAGGAAACCATTTCAGGAGAAAACCCAACTAGAAGGTGAGGTTGCTTCTCTCTCTCTTTCTCTATTTGGAAATATGGTTGCAGGTACAAATAAGTAATGCTTGTGGCCTGTGGGATGCGACAGTGCACAAATCCTCTGTGTGTTCTCTACCTCCTATCTCTCTTGGATATCTTTGCTCAGCTATGGAACAAAATTCTTTCCAAAGAATGGAATGCCTCTTCCTCCTAGTGGCTTGGTTATAACAAAATCGATAGCCTACTAGTGGTTAAGTTTAACTACATAAACTCTTCACTAGAGTTACAAAATAGACCTTTCTAGAGTCTTTGACATCATAATTATGTGGCTAGCCCTTTTTCCATGAATAATGGGGGTTGACATGACATCCTCCCAAACTATAGGTGTGAAAAAAGTGTTGAAAATAGCAACAAGAAATGCTAAGAATAGAATTTCTAAAAATAGCACTGCTATAAATAGCAGTTCAACCAATGTTGATCTTAGCAACAATGGGTGGAAAAATGGAAGTGCTAAAAATAGAATTCTATAAATAGCATTTTGGGATACCTTCCTATTTTAGTCAGTCCCTAAACTAAAATAGTGAAGTAAAATTCAAATTTGATCTTAGTAGTAGTTTGTAAATTAATTCATCTTGAGTTAATTAGTTAAGGAAAATCAAACTTGAAGTCTATGTGGGGACATGCAACAATTTCTCCATTAATTGAGGAATTTATCCATCAGTTAAAGAGATAAGGATGAGTTGTAATATTGAGTTGTAAGTAGTTGACTTAGTTAACTGAGTCAAGTCTAGTTAGATTAATTTAAACAGTTTTTTGAATTAATGTAAGTTCAGTTAGTTAATGCTTGCATGCATGTAACTACTACACTTCAGATAACTAAGTATTCTCTCATAAATAACTCATGCATGTTAGTTCAGATAGAGACCCAGTTGAGATCAGATGGTGGGGCAGTGTACTATCAGTTGCTAGAATATTCCATTGTGAATATTCCTGGCATGCATAAGGAATTCTTTCCTTGAGGATTGCGCAGTCACTTCTTCAGGTTTAGTCAGTGTGATGAGGCCAATTCACATGTGTCTCTAGACCCCAAGGAAAACTACGCAAGGAAATAGGAGGCTTGGAGGGCTTGAGGAGGACATATACAATGTCTATTTAATCTGTAAGCTATATTGTTTGATTACAGAGAGAACAAGATAGCTTGAGAGCTGATTCCTTTTGTAACTTGAACAAGATTTCCACTTGTATGATAATACAGAGATTGGGGTTTTAGGCTGAGGCTTTCCCCAGGTTATTTCTTCTGTGTTATGTGTGATTGATTTCTCATTCTTAGTTATATGTGTTCTCTTGATCTTGCTCAATTCTATTAAGCTTCCACAAAGTGTTGTAGAAGTAGATCTTGTATTGTGTTTTAATATATTGCATAATCTGTTGATCTATAGTGGGAATTTCTACATGGTATCAGAACGAAGGTGATTAAGGTGAAGAACATTATACAAGAAGGAGAAGTTTGAAGTTTTGTTCCTGAAGATAGAAATCGAGTTCTTATCACATCTCAATTTCACCAATGGCGTTCAATGGTTTAAAACTCAAGTATGCCTTTGATGGTAGCTCAAATTATATAGCCTAGAAGGATCACATGGAGGCAGTATTAGAGGATAATGGTCTAAAGGACTTCATTGACGAAGAAGCCCCCAAGCCGACTGATGCTACTCAACTGGTGGAATGGAAGAAATGTGTGGCTAGAGCAAGGAGAATCCTCATGGTGGGAGTTCGAGACCACATTGTCTGGAGCCTCCATGGGAAGGAGACTCTATTTTTGATGTGGAAAACATTAAAAGATTTATATCAAAATAGCAGTGATCAGAGGAAGTTGGCACTGAAAGACAAGCTTTGTAAGTTCAAGTGTGAAAAGGGCGACACGATCTCTACATATCTGAACAAGCTCACTACTTGCAGGGATGAGCTTGGAAGTGTAAGGATCATGACCGCTGATGATTACATGGTGAGTCTTGCACTCCTCGGTCTTCCTAAGAGCTGGCATAGCTACCAAGACTCAGTTAATGAAAGAGAAAAAATGGCAGATTGGGAATGACTTTGATCAGATCTAATGTAGGAGGAAATAAGAAGAAGCACCATAGATGGATCCTCATCGAAGCAAGATGATGGGGAAAATATAGCCTTAGCGAGTAAGGTGAGGAAAGGGAAAGGGAAGGCATCCCATTCCAAATCCAGTTCTTCCCACGGTGGGAAGAAGATTGACAAATCGAAAGTGTGATGCTTTCATTGTCATGAAGTGGGCCATTATGCTACGAATTGTCCACAGAAGAAATCCAAGAAGGGTTCCTCAAAGGGATCTGATGGTGAGGCACTGGCCTCACAGTTTGAGCTAGATTTCTCACTTATCGCATGCATGGTTTCATCCATGGTGGGATGTGTGTGGTACCTAGATAGTGGAGCTTCATTCCACATGTTAGGTGACAAGAATCTTTTCAGTACCTTGGAGGAGAAGGATCTCTAGATGTGGATCAAGATGGGCGATGATGGAAAGTACTGTGTTTCAGGTGAAGGTACAGTTGTGTTTCAGAGGGAGCATGGAGCTCCCCTCACCCTGACTGATGTAAAGTATGTACTAGGTCTGAAGAAGAATCTTGTGTCTGATGCTATGCTAGAAGATAAAGGCTATGATGTAGTCTTTAGTCAAGAAAATGTATTCTTGAGGCATGTCGGTACTGCACAGACAAAGCAAATAGGGGTCTGAGTCAAGAATCTCTACAAGCTAGAGGTAGAAAACTGTGTTTCTTTGAGTTCCAAAGCTAAGATGGTGTAGAGCCAAGATGTTGGTGAGCTATGGCATAGAAGACTGGGCCACTTGCACCATGGAGCCCTGAAGATCATGCAACAGATTTCTACCAGATTACCCAAGGGAAAACTTGAGCAGACGACTACATGAAAAGGTTGTACCTTGGTTAAGTATGCGAAATATTTCTTTTCGGATCGAGACAATAGAGCTGGAGCAATCTTGGAGCGAGTTCACTCAGATTTTTGTGGACCTTTCTCTACAGCCTCCACTGCTAAACAAAGGTACTATGTTATTTTTATTGATGATTTTTCTCGTAGATGCTGGATCTACTTTATGCAAAAGAAGGATCAGACCTTCTTAAGGTTCTATGAGTTTAAAGCCTTGGCAGAGAAAGAATCTGGAAAGAAACTAAAAGGCTTGCATAGCGACAATGGTGGAGAGTATGTCCCCCAACAATTTAAATACTT
This sequence comes from Pinus tabuliformis, assembly GCA_031772625.1. NCBI lineage: Eukaryota > Viridiplantae > Streptophyta > Pinopsida > Pinales > Pinaceae > Pinus > Pinus tabuliformis. Next base: position 441,021,076 of record CM062817.1, read on the forward strand.
TTGATCTGTAGAAGGAATTAAATGGGAACTTATGGCACCCCATAAACCACAGTAGAATGGGGTGGCCGAAAGGAAGAACAGATCAATTGTGGGAGCAGCTCAAGCAATGTTGCATGACCAAAGCCTACCACTGCATTTGTGGGCTAAGGCATGCAATACAACAATATACTTGCAGAACAGAAGCCTGAAACGTATATTGGGGATGAAGATACCTATGGAGGCTTATTCTGGGAAGTGACCTGATGTAAGTCACTTCTGAATCTTTGGATCATCAGTTTACTATCATGTGACCAAAGATGCCAGGAAGAAGCTAGAACCAATAGCTGAGTTGGGAATACTTGTGGGGTACACGGATACACCCCACAACTATCGTATGTACCTTCCTTCCACTCAGAGAACTGTGGTACACGTAGGGATCTAAAGTTCGACGAGTAGAAAGCCATGCACTTATCACTTGAGAGGGAGCTCAAGTTTCATGTAGATGAGAAACTTTCAGTTCCTAAGGATGAGAAGCCTCAGATTGATGCGGAGTAGATACATGCAGTGGATCTGGGAGTGGAGACATCCACTCATGTTGATACTTCCAGAGATGGGAGGAAACTCTCAAGGGAAGCTAACGGGTTGATGTTGAATGTGCGGGAGAATGTGGGACAACCATCTTCTCAGCACAGATAGAGGAGGTCGCCCGTGCAGTACACTGTGTACATGGCCTTGGTTCGTGAGTGTGTAGATACTGAACCTTCTTCATTCGAGGAGGTAGTGCAAAAACCAGTCTAGGTTGATGCAATGGTAGAGGAGTATGAATTTATCATTCAGAACAGTGTGTGGGATGTTGTCCCAAGGCCTCAGGGCAAGTCAGTGGTGAGTTCCAGATGGCTTTACAAGGTAAAGCAGGTAGCTAATGGTAGTGTTGAGAAACATAAGGCAAGGTTTGTTGCCTAGGGTTTCTCACAGGTTGAGGGAATTGGCTACGATGAGACCTTTGCTCCCGTAGCAAGGTACTCTTCGATTATATTGATATTAGCACTATCAGCTTAGATGGGGTGGAAGATCCACCAGATGGATGTGAAGATAACATTCCTCAATGGGAAGATTGAGGAGGAGCTGTACATTGAGAAACTAGAGGGTTTCAAAACCTTTGATCGTGAGTCACATGTGTGCAGACTCAAGAGGGCTTTGTATGGGCTGAAGCAAGCACCCCATGGTAGGTACACCAGGATTGACAACTATTTCACCAGTCTGGGCTTCACCAAGAGTGAAGAAGATGAAAAATTTTACCACATCATGGTAGAAGGTAAACCATTGATCATTGTTCTTTATGTCGATGATCTGATTTTGACAGGTGATGATCAGCTGATATAGTCTTGCAAGGAGAACCTTGAAAAAGAGTTCGAGATGAAGGACATGGGCCTTATGCACTGCTTTCTAGGCATGGAGGTGTGGCAGAAAGATGGGGAAGTATTTGTGTCTCAAGGCAAGTATGCCAATGAGATACTCAGGTGCTTTCACATGGAGAAGTGCAAGCCCATGCAGACTCCTCTAGTTGGGAACTGGAGGAAGGAGGATGCTACTTCAGGTGAGGTAGTAGTTTCTATTCTTTATCGCAGCTGGTGGGTTCATTTATGTATTTGGTGAACACACGACCTGACTTATGCTTGGCGGTAAACCAGCTGAGTCAAGCTATTGTTCAGCTTACCAAGCTGTTTTGGAAGGCAACGAAGCATGTGCTAAGATACCTTAGAGGCACATCTCAGTTTGGATTGTGGTATAAACGGATAGAGGGAGTGAAGCTTCAAGGCTTCAAAAATGCGGATTGGGCAGGGAGTCCATCAGATCAGAAGAGCACTTCTGGAGGAATCTTCAACCTTGGTTCAGCTACAGTTTCCTGGTACAGTAGGAAACAGAGATCAGTTGCACTTAGCTTAGCAGAGGTTGAATACATGGCTGCTAGTCAGGCTGCATGTGAGGCCATTTAGATGTAGAAGATTCTAGTGGGATTGTTTGTTAAGATGATGGATCCTATAGTGATCTACTACGATAACCAGAGTTGTATCAAACTCTCTGAGAATCCATTTTTTCATGACAGGTCCAAGCACATAGATATCTGGTATCACCATCTTCGAGACTGTGTGGTCAAGAGGGTCATGTTGTTGCTGTATGTTTTTACCAAGGAACGTGATACATATATTTTGACTAAGGCATTGTCAAAATGCAAGTTAGAGTTCCACAAAGATAGGATTGCGGTTACTGATAACCCCTTTCTTATTGAGAGGGAGTGTTGAAAATAGCAACAAGAAATTCTAAAAATAGCACTGCTATAAATAGTAGTTCAGCTAGTGTTGATCTTAGAAACAATGGATGGAAAAATCGAAGTGCTAAAAATAGCATTCTATAAATAGCATTTCAAGATACCTTCCTATTTTAGTCAGTCCCTAAACTAAAATAGTGAAGCAAAATTCGAATTTGATCTTAGCAGCAATTTGTAAATTAATTAATTAATTCATCTTGAGTTAATTAGTTAAGGAAAATAAAACTTGAAATCTATGTGGGGACATGCAACAGTTTCTCCATTAATTGAGGAATTTATCCATCAGTTAAAGAGATAAGGTTGAGTTGTAATATTGAGTTGTAATTAGTTGACTTAGTTAACTGAGTCAAGTCCAGTTAGATTAATTCAAATAGTTTGTTGAATTAATGCAAGTTCAGTTAGTTAAAGCTTACATCCATGTAACTACTACACTTCAGATAACTGAGTATTCTCTTATAAATAACTCATGCATGTCAGTTCAGATAGAGACCTAGTTGAGATCAGATGGTGGGGCAATGTACTATCAGTTGCTAGAATATTCTATTATGAATATTCCTTACATGTAGAAAGAATTATTTCCTTGAGGATTTTGCAGTTACTTCTTCAGGTTTAGTGAGTGTGATGAGGCCAATTCACACATGTGGCTTTATTGGACCCCAAGGAAAACTGTGCAAGGAAATAGGAAGCTTGGAGGCCTTGAGGAGGACATATACAGTGTCTATTCAATCTGTGAGCTATATTGTTTGATTGCAGAGAGAGCAGGATAACTTGAGAGCTGATTATTTTTGTAACTTGAACAAGATTTCCACTTGTATTATAATACAAAGATTGGGGTTTTAGGCTGAGGTTTTCCACGGGTTATTTCTTCTGTGTTATGTGTGATTGATTTCTCATTCTCGGTTATATGTGTTCTCTTGATCTTGTCGATTCGATTAGGCTTCTGCAAAGTGTTGTAGAAGTATATCTTGTATTGTTTTTTAGTATATGGCATAATCTGTTGATCTACAGTGGGAATTTCTACAAAAAGGAAGGTCAAATTCTAAGTGGCGTAACTTTTGCATACGGATTTGGATTGACACACTTCTTGTGTCATTGGAAATATCTTTGTGTGTAGAATAACATGAAAAGGTGGGCGCCAAAGCGATAAATTTTTACCCCCAAAAAATTTCATTTGATGCCTCGAAATTCTCCCGGAAGGTTTCAGACCCTATTTTTCCAAACTAGGTACCACTAGTAAAAATGGTCCTGTGAGTTGATTCCTCCACTTTTTCCACTCCAAATGCATCGAGATGGATGAAAAACAATATAATGTTCCAATCCATATCAGATATTCTCCAACTTTACCAATGACAATGTTGAAATATACATGGTTGATTTCAATGTATATAGAGAATTTTTTGAAGAAGCCTTGAATAATCTAGAGAAGGTACCAATCTACTTTCAAGAGATAAACCTTGCTCTTAGTGATGTGAAATTTCAGATGCTTCTCATTAAGGGAATTGTGTTAGGACACCATGTTTCTCCTTAATGGATTAGGGTGGATCCCACTAAAATATAATTTATTCCTATGCTATAAACCCCATCTAGACAAAAAAATGTTTGCAACTTCTTAGTCTATACAAGATACTATCAGAGATTTATAGAATTTTTTACTAAGATATCATTGTTGATGTTTCACCTTTTAATTAAATCTGTATATTTTTCTTGGAATGATAAATATGATCTATCCTTTGATACACTTAAAGAAAATCTATCCAATGCTCACATCTTACGAGGTCTTAACTGGTCCATGCGCTTTCATATCCATACTTATGCTTCAAATACAACCATTGGGGCTATATTGGGACAAAGGGAGGAAAATAAATTGTAAACCATACTCCATCTATTATGTTAGCAAGCATTTAACCCCAACCGAATTAAACTATATGGTCATTGGAAAATAATCCCTTGTTGTGGTACACATCATCAACAATTTTCACATCTACATTCGAGGATACTTTGTATTTGTGCACATCGATCACTTTGCCATTTGTAGAGTGACTAGGTGGCTACTTTTTTTATAATAATTTTATATTACTATTATTGTTAAGCCAAAAAAATAAAATGTCGTTGTCGATTTCTTGTCACAACTCCACAATAAATATGAATTAGATTCTACAAATGATGGTTTTCCGGATGAAAATTTGCTTTCCTTGTCTACTAATGCACCCTTTTTTGTATATATCACTAATTTTTTGGTTGTAGGGAAACTTCCATAACATATGTTTCTTAGAGAGCAAAAAAAGCCGTTAGAGACAACACTATGTACTCTTGGATCCAAGGGTACTTTTTTAGAATAGGGCATTTGATCAGATGATGTGTTTGGGAACATGAGATTTATGAAATTTTAAAGGCATGTCATGATGAACCTTATGGGAAGCACTTTTTTGATAAAAAAACTCCAAACAAAGTCCTACGACATGGATACTATTGGGCAACTATATTTAGGGATGCCCAAAAGTATGTTAGAAGTTGCGACAAATGTACGGATGTGAAATCCAACACTACTTAATGAAATGTTGCTATAATCACATTTATGTTAGATCCCTTTGAATAAAGGACCCTTGACATTGTAGGACCAATTAATCCTTCGTCTAAACAGAAAGTGTACATTTTGGTATGTAATAACTATGTAACTAAGTGGGTGGATGCTAAAGCTTTACCTAACGTAACCAAGTAGGCCATGACTAATTTTTTGTATGACGAAATTGTCATTCATTTTGGTGTTCCATGGGAAATTGTCACATATTAAGGAACTCAGTTTAATTCTAAGCTCATCCAATCCATTATTGAGGAGTTCAAAATCAAGCATTGGATGTCCACTTCTTAGTATCCACATGAATATGGACAAGTAGAGGTCACCAACAAGGTTTTAGAAACTATCTTGACCAAGATAGTACAACCACATCATAAGGATTGGGACAATAATCTTCTAGAGGCCTTCCGGGATTACAAAATCACTTGGAAGAATTCCACTGGCTTTACTCCTTACGAGTTCGTGTATAGGAAGCAATTTTTCCTCCCTATCAAGTTCAAAATCAATACATTAAGGACAAACTTACAAGTAGGGTGGACTTTTAAGAGGGAAATTTTTTTTGGGTGTGGAGCATGATTATTTAGAGGTCTTTGTTTCAGCTGGATGTATACCCCAGGAAGTTTGTACACCCCTCCATGCGAGGGGCACTTTTCCCCCCTGCAGGGGTTCAGGGAGGTTGATCCCCCCCGGCTGGGGGGTCCGGGGGCTAGTGGTCTCCCGGCGGGGTTTTTGGGGGCAGCACCCCGAAGCTAAAAATAGATGTAAAATTTCCTTGTAAAAGTATAGTAATTTCTAGTCAATCTGGGCCGTTCATTAGGTAGATGATCTGACGGTAGAATTTATGTTTAGTTTAGGGTTTTTTTTCCCTAGAAGGCAACCCATCTCTTTGTATGAGGGAATTGTATTGAGGCTGTGTAATAGATGTGTATTCTCTGAGCGAGAAATATAGAGGCGACACTGTGAGAGAAAACAAAGGATATTACGACAGATCTGCTGTAGGTTGTGTCTCTTCATTTTGCTGGATAATAAAAAGGAAGGATTGGCTGTTCAGGGTGGATGTAGCCCAAACTGGGTGAACCACGTATATCTGTGCCTCTCTGGTTTTATGCATTTTCTGTGTTTATATTTATGCTATATTCTATGTGTTCCATTTCTCTGTAATATATAATTTTCTAACAACTGGTATTAGAGTCAAAGGTCTATTTGGCTGACAAACTCATAGGAGAGAAGGGTTCTTGGTTCGAGTGGGAGAAATGGTGGAGGATGGTAAGTTTAGGGTCAAGAAATTTAACGACCAAAACTTCTTGCTGTGGAAGATGCAGATGGAATATTATTTGTATCAGAAAGATCTTTACCTACCATTGGGCAGAAAAACAAAGATGCCGATGGGTATGATAGATGAAGAATGGAACCTTCTCGATAGAAAGGCACTCAGAACAGTATGGTTGTGCCCCGTAGCGTTGGTCACCTTCAACATTTCGAGGGAAACAATGACATAGGGTTTGATTGAGGTGTTGGCGAAACTATATGGAAAACCCTCAGCCTCAAACAAGGTATTTCTTATGAAACGGTTATTTAATATGAAAATGTCGAAAGGTGGATCTGTTGCAGACCATTTAAATGATTTTAATACTGTTACAAGTTAGTTAAGTTCTGTAGGGGTAAACTTTGATGATGAAGTTAGAGCTCTGTTATTCTTGTGCTCATTGGCAAAAAGTTGGAATGATTTAGTAATGGCCATTAGTAACTCTGTTTCTGGATCTAGTACTTTAAAGTTTGATGATGTTGTCGGTGTTATCCTTAGCGAGGAAATGTGACGGAAAAGCTCTGGTGAGACATCAGGTAATGATTTGAGTTAGAGTCTAGGGGAAGAAAAATGGAAAGAGGAAAGAGCTCAGGATATCGCAGTAAATCAAGGAAAGGCTGATCCAAGTCTAGATCAGGGATAGTGTGTTGGAAATGCGGAAATAAAGGACACCTGAAGAAAGACTGTAGATCTCGGAAGGGAAAGGAAGGAGATGTACAGCAAGAAAACAATCATGAAGCAAATGTGATAGGTGAGGTGTTACAAGATGCTTTGATTCTTTCTTTCAAAAATATTACTGATTCCTGGGTGGTAGATTCAGGGGCCTCATTCCATGCCACACCTAATAAGAAATATTTTCATGACTATGTTCAAGGAGACTTTTGACAAGTCCATTTGGGTGATGATAAACCCTATAAAATTGTTGGAATGAGTAAGGTTCTTGTAAAATAGCAGAATGGAAACCAATGGCTACTATAGGAGGTAAGGCATGTTCCAGACCTGAAGAAAAATCTGATTTCAACAGGGCAGTTAGGTGGTGAAGGTTGTGTGACAAATTTCACAGATAAAGCTTGGAGGGTCACCAGAGGAGCTCTGGTAATAGCAAAAGGCGAAAAGGTTGGGACATTGTATTTATGCAATGGTATTTCAAACTCTGTTAATGCTTCAACTTCCAAAGGAGCAGATGCAGCATTAGGGCATCATAGGCTCAGACACATGAGTGAGAAGGGGGTGAAGATTCTTCACTTAAGGAATTTGTTGCCGAGTTTAAAGAATGTTGATTTGGACTTCTGTGAGAATTGCATTTATGGAAAATAGAAGAGAGTCAACTTTCTTAGAGTTTGGAAAGAAAAGAAGAGCGAAAAATTAGAGCTTGTGCATACAGATGTATGGGGACCTGCTCAGGTATCATCTCTTGGTGGCTCGCGTTATTATGCTACTTTTATTGATGATGCAACTAGAAAAACTTGGATTTATTGTATTAAGAATAAATCTGATGTATTTGATACTTTCAAGAAATGGAAATCTTTGGTTGAGATTGAGACAGGAAAGAAATTGAAGTGTCTCAGATTAGACAATGGAGGTGAATATTACAACAGAGAGTTTGATAGGTACTGTTCAGAGCATGGAATTCGCAGAGAGAAGAAAGTTCCAAGAACATCACAAGAAAATGGTGTGTCAGAAAGGATGAACAGAACAATCATGGAGCGTGAAAGGTGCATGAGATTGCATGTAGGATTGCCTTTACAATTTTGGGCAGATGCTGTAGATACTACTGTTTAACTAATAAACAAAGGGCCTTCAAGTTCCTTGGATGGTGGTGTTCTAAAGGAAGCATGGACAGGTAAAAAGGTAAATTACTCTTTTTTAAAGCCTTTTGGTTGTGAGGCCTTTGTCCATATTAATACAGAAAATAGAACAAAGCTTGAGGCAAAATTGAAGAAATGTACCTTTATTGGATATGGTGTTAATGATTTTGATTATCACTTATATGATTATGAAAATCACAATATCATTAGGAGCAGAGATGTAATATTCAATGAAAAGGTCTTGTATAAGAATCAGTTGCATGAAAAGAAACAGGAAAAAGAAAACAAGGAAAACATAGTTCTTCATGAGATCACTGAAAAAGTAAAGGTGCCTGAAAATAATAATAATCAACAACCACAACAACAACAACAACCACAACAGTAATAGGCACCCCAAACACCTGAAAGTGGTGTTAGAAGATCTACCAGGATAAGTATACCCCCTGAACGATACTCTCCTTCATTATATTATTTATTGTTGACTGATTCTAGTGAAACCGAATGTTATGAAGAAGAAATGTAGGTTGAAAGTGGGAAGAAGTGCGAGCTACCCATGGAAGAAGAGATGGACTCCTTAATGCATAAATAGACTTGGGACTTAGTCAGGTTGCCTGCAGGTAAAACTAAATTGCAGAATAAATGGGTTGACAGACTAAAGGAAGAAGATGGAGGAAAACAAAGGTATAAAGCTAGATTTGTGGTGAAGGGGTTTGCACAGAAGAAAGGTATTGATTTTGATGAAATATTTTCTCCTGTTGTTAAAATGACTTCAATCAGAACTATTTTAAGTCTAGTAGCAGTTGAAGATTTGCATATTGAGCAGTTAGATGTAAAAACAACCTTTCTCCATGGGGATTGGAGGAAGAGATATATATGCAACAGCCACAAGGATATGAGGTGAAAGGGAAGGAGAAACTAGTGTGTAGGCTGAAGAAGAGCTTGTATGGATTAAAACAGGCTCCAAGGCAGTGGTATATAAAATTTGACAAGTTTATGTATGAACAAGGTTATACTAGATGTCACTCTGATCATTGTGTTTATTTGAAAAATCAAAATGATGGAAGCTATATTATATTGTTATTGTATGTGGATGACATGCTTGTTGCAGGGTCTAACATGCAGGAAATAAATGTCCCCAAAAGAAAATTGGCGAATTCATTTGCAATAAAGGATTTGGGAGCTGTAAAACAAATCCTTCGTATGAGAATAACTAGAGACAAGAAAAATCGCAAATTAACATTGTCTCAGAATGAGTACATACAAAAGGTGTTGAAAAGATTTAATATGCACAATGCAAAACCAGCTAGTACACCTTTTGCTAGCCATTTCAAACTTAGTAAGGAAATGTGCCCAAAGACCCAAGAATACATGGATTATATGTCTAAAGTTCCATATGCATTAGTAGTTGGAAGCTTAATGTATGCAATGGTCTGCACAAGGCCTGATATTTCACATGCAGTGGGAGTTGTAAGTAGGTACATGAACAATCCAGGAAAGGAAAATTGGATGGCAGTGAAATGGATTCTTAGATATTTGAAAGGTACCACAAATCAAGCATTATGCTTTGGTGGTTCAAACATCTCTCTACAGGGATATGTTGATGCAGATATGGCAGGTGACAGAGATAACAGGAGGAGCACTACAGGATATGTATTTACTGTAGGTGGAACAACTGTCAGTTGGGTTTCAAAAATCCAAAGTGTTGTTGCACTTTCAACAACAGAAGCAGAGTATGTTGCTACTACAGAGGTTAGTAAAGAAATGATTTGGTTACAAAGGTTTATGGGTGAATTAGGTAAGAAGCATGATATGGGCACGTTATAAAGTGATAACCAAAGTTCCATTCATCTTGCAAAGAACTCAGAATTTCATTCCACGACTAAACACATACAGCTCAAGTACCATTTCATATGATCAGTGTTGGAAGATGAAGAGTTGAAGCTGGAAAAGATACACACTAGCCAGAATCCTGCAGATATGCTAACAAAAGTTGTAACAAGGGATAAACTGAGAATATGCTTAGTTTCAATTGGTCTTCAAGGATGACAATGAAGATGAGAAAAAACCAGGTCGAAAGAGGAGTCATTGTCTAGCAAATGAAGCAGCGGTGGAGTTGCTACAATCATTCTCCAAGTGGGAGATTGTTGGGTGTGGAGCATGATTATTTAGAGGTCTTTGTTTCAACTGAATGTACACCCCAGGAAGTTTGTACACCCCTCCACGCGGACGGGTGCGGGAGGGACTTATCTCCCCCGCGGGGGTTTGGGGGGGGCTGATCCCCCCAGTTGGGGGGTCTGGGGGCCAGCGGTCCCCCAGCGGGGGTTTTGAGGGTAGCGCCCTTAAAGTTAAAAATAGATGTAAAATTACCTTGTAAAAGTATAGTAATTTCTAGTCAATCTGGGCCGTTCATTAGGCAGATGATCTGACGGTAGAACTTATGTTTAGTTTAGGGTTTTTTACCCTAGAAGGAAACCCCTCTCTTTGTATGAGGGCATTGTATTAAGGCTGTGTAATAGATGTGTATTATCTGAGCGAGAAATAGAGAGGCGAGACTGTGAGAGAAAACAAAGGATATTACAGTGGATCTGTTGTAGGTTGTGTCTCTTCATTTTGCTGGATAATAAAAAGGAAGGATTGGCTGTTCAGGGTGGACATAGCCCAAACTAGGTGAACCATGTATATATGTGTCTCTCTAGTTTTATGCGTTTTCTATGTTTATATTTCTGCTATATTCTATGTGTTCCATTGCTCTGTAATATATAAATTTATAACAAAAACAACATTGATTAGATCAAATCAATGAACTTTATGAAATTCGTCAAGATGCCATACATCAGATGATTATTGTCCAACAATAGCAAGCAAGGTGGCATGAAAAATTAATTAAGAAGAAGTTCAAAGAGGATGACTAGACCCTCTTGTTTCATTCCAAATACATTAAATTCAAAGGGAATTTTTATACTCAATGGTTGAGATTGTATGATATTGAGACTATATTCGATAATGGATCTGTGAGGCTCCACACTATCGACGAAGCACTACCACCATTAATGGCTAATGAACACCAATTGAGATTATATCAAAAGCCTAAATCTAAAAAATAATTCATTAATGAGATGGTAAAGAAATCATAAATATAATTCATAGAATGAGTAGACATTTTTCTGTGTTCTACGAACACTTAATATTCATTCCATTTTATTGAAAAAAAGAGAAAAAAAGGGAAAAATATTTGGTGGTGAAAACTTGGTACCCATGCACTACAATCACCTAGTGATGTTAGAAAATCAGTTACTATCCAATATCACTAAGGATAAAAAGGACTTCTAGTTGTGAAAAATATTCAAGGCAAAAATTAAGGGGCTTATGCTAGAAAACTAGGATTCTGGCTAGCAGAGTTGAAAAAAAGAGAAAAAAATAAGGAAAAAAAAGATTAAAAAGAAAATAGAGTATATCTACTCTTTGATTTTTAGCATGGTCTTTATAACACCATATGATATAGACATATTATTTAGATATGATTTCAAAGTATTATAATGTCGATAAAATCTCTAAGGCTATATTTTGGAACCAAGCCACATGAGGTCAACAAAAGAATGGTGTCTATATATCACATGCTCTCTACCACGGGTCAAGTACTCTTTGAGCATCACTTTAGTATCCTTTCTAAAATTGTTTTAGAAGCTATTAACATGTTAATATTATCATAAGGTTGCCTAATTTATTAACCTCTCATTCCACTAAAACCCTATATTCCACTCACCTTATTTGTCTTTTCTCAATTTCATATTCATCCTTACCTTTTACATTTCACCCTTAATAACCCCTTAATTTATATTACCCTTTTATTAAACCTCATTCTTATCTTACCTTAATCAGGCCTATGCATGGCTTATAACCCTATTAATATGTGTCAACTTTATTATGTTATAAAAATTTCTTTAGACCTTATTATCAATCAATAAATAAATAAGTGGCACCTAGCACAATGATGCCCCGTGATTGTTTCACAACATGTTAGTCATTCCATAGCTCGTGCCACATTTCATAGCACGAGGTGTCATTTTATAGCCCCCCCCTTCACATGGTTGGCAATGCTTCCAAGATGAAAAACTAGTATCCTGGCATGAGAAAATCATGCATCAAATCATAGCTAATCGGTGAATTTGGGTAATTTCCATATCAATTGGTTTGAAAATCCACTAGTAAAAATGGAAGGGAGTTACCCTTGGCATAGGAAAAAGAGAATTGAGAGAGTAGGGTAGTATACAAGGTTATACAATGGGGATTGTGAAAAAAAGGAAGAAAATGGATACACATGAACCATGGGAGGGATAATAGTTTGCATTGAGTCGAAAAGTGTGGAAGCCATCTGGGCAAATCCAACAATATGGAATATTTGTGTTCAAGCCGAATGGATTATGTTCCTCGAGAAATTTCAAGGGCATGATACTCATATTGCTTTAGATTTTGGTAGATCTTTCAATGGAAATATTGATTTAGTCATCCAACTCACTATCATGGTGAATGAGGAAACCCTCACAAAAACTACGAGGCTTCCACAAAATGGCAAAAAATGGTATAAGAATTTTAATATTTTCAATGAAAATTGATGCCCCTTCATAGAGGAGCCCTTACTATTATTAGACTTGAAGCAATGGTGTCTATATATATATAAACACACACACACACACACACACACACACACACACACACACACACATATTGATGCACTTCACTAGAATCAAGGCCATGAATATGACTTTTTACCTTCTGAAAAGTCTGACGAGAATGGCTATGGTGGTTTGGAAGAGGAATAATCCTAAAATTTCACTCTTTCACTAGGGTATTATTAATAGTATTATCAAGGATTAACTATAATGCATTGATATCCCATGGGGACCATTTTCACAACAAGAAAAGACCAAACTGTGGGAAGCTATCTTACCAATTACCAAAAGGTTGGCAACTAGAAATGGAAAGGGGTTAGCCACATCAAATAAACCTCAACAAAAATATCCTACAAGGGCCTCATGGTGGGAGAAAGGTAAAAAAAAAATAAGAACATGTGGACATTGCTAGCGTTGATAAGTTTGAACCAATGGAGACCAACATGGTTGATACTCTTGAAGTTGACTGACCATTTCTTATTGAGGGTGACTTTCAATCTTAGGATGAGGCTATATAATTCAATTTTGGGGCGACATAAGACAAATTGAAGAAGACAAAGAAGAAAGGTAAGGCCATAATGCCACATCCATTTTGGTTCTATAGTCTAGTGTATCAAACTTTTTAAAAAGAAAATAAAAAACTTTTGTTGCAAAATAAGAAACTCAAGGCTTGGCTGCAAAAAATGCGGTTGATGTTTCATAATGTGGATACCCTTCTTGATGATATTGATTAGGCCAAAGGCCTAGAGGATAGAACTGAACATTATTCCCAGGAATGTGCCATAGAATCCCAGTACCTTATTAACAAAACCTTAGATGATATTATTACAAATGCATACACTTTCCTTCAATTGAAGCCCATCCTTCCTCATTAGCAAATGAAGGAAAATCTATTCAACCTTGGGAACTATTTGACCTTAGAAATTATTCAATAGTTTGTTCAAAAGAGGAGAAAACGTTGGAGTACAATGTACTTCATTAAAGAGGCCAAGTGGGGGGTATAAATTAATAAATGGAATGATAAGGCCACAGAAGAAGAAAACTCAAAAAGGCTGCAAGTGATTTAGGGTTACCAGCCATCACCTATCGAATTCATTCAAGGGCTTACCCAATATACTTACATGAATGTTGGGTAACTTTTCAACTTAGATAGATCTCGGCAAACCAACTTCATGTGACTAACAACCTTAGGAATATTTCGATTTATATTTCAATGCTAAGAACATTGATCAAAATCGCTCGTGGAACCCTAATCCGTTTTTTGGAGATGTAAACTTAGGGCTCTGATGTCCTATATAAATAACCTCATTAAGTGGAAAAAGTCTCACAATTTTTATGGGTCATTAGAGGCTGCAAAAAGGCTATTTGTTAGGGAGGAATATCCTTTGAAATGACCTGTCTGGGATGATCTAAATAGGCTCAAAATAGACCCTATAGATGTTGTTACTATCCAACACAATTAAAATTTCACCTCCATAGAGTACAAGGTTTTGGTTAGAATTTAATCCTTCAGAGCTCTCCTTATTACTCAAGATATTTGGATGGTCTTTCAATATACCTCCAATAGAGAAATCCTTTGGGATATCCCTATTTTTGTTTGGCCCTCAATCGAGTTGATTTTTATACTAGTTTCGTATTGATATTTGGGGCTAGATGGATTGGGTTATAATTCTATTTCCCAATCATCTAGTGCCCCACTAGGCTTATCAGCCACCCACTCATTGGGATGAGTAGGAGGAAAGGAAACGATGGTATGAATTGGAATGTTCGGGGGAGATGACGAGCTACAAAATTGAGCTTTTTGTTGGGGAATTACCTATTTTCCTTTTTACTTATCCACCAATTTTCCCTCAAAATTATCATTAGAACTTTCTACATACACCATGGTAGCTTAAGGTATGAAATATGTGTTTACTAGTTTTCTTATCACTTTAATAGATTAGAACCAGAAGGTGATATATATATATATATATATATACATATATATAAAGGTGCTATATATATATATATATATACATATATATATATATATACATATATATATATCTATATATATATATATATATATATATATATATATATATATATATATATATATATATATATATATATATATATATGTGGGGGGGGTATGAATAGAATAAATGAATTGCTATTGACTTAAGCTTGTAAACATGTCCACTTGGTATTATGTGATTAATATGCATGTGGAAATCGTGAGAAGGAAATAGATGGAACCTACATGTTTAACCATATGTTATAAAGAGGAAATGAGTCCAGTTTGGGCATCTACGAGGAATATGTAACATACTGGTGTAGTTACTTATGTATAATTACATGAACATTGTGCATAGGACCAATCACAAGCTGGTATGTTCTATGAATTTCATTTAAGTCTGAGGAAGTTTTTTGGTGTCTGAAAAGTTGTTGCATTAATAATTGACAATTGTCTAAGATGCCTCAGTGCATAACAATTTTTACAACATCGAGGGAAAATTAATTATTACCTCCAGGACTTCCTTGTTATGCTTACTCTTTATTTACACAACGAATATATCATGTGGTAAAACATTTAGGTTAAAGTGACCTCTAATTTCATATGGACTTTTGGGACTTTGATTCCCCTCCTTCATATAAACGTATGTAATCTTAAGCATATGACAAACATATAGATAGTGTGTGAATTATACTATAATTTTGATTACTCTTAATATAAATATTTCCCATGGATGCATTGGCTTGTTTACTGAAGTTGAGTTGGTGAATTCATGAGTTCTTAAGTGCAGGCCAAGTGCCCAGTTGGGTTGGTCAATGTAAGGTCTTGCGCTGTGTTTATTTCATGTACGTTGTGTTTTTAATTCTTGTAAGTTGTGTATTTGTTTCTTGCAGGTTTTGTATTAGAATTCGATTTCATATTAGGTAGAATCGACCAAATTAATTCATGTAAAGTGTGTGTGAGTGTGATAATTTAATTTTCTATAATGTGTTTAAGTTTATTGCATTTCTTCCTTGTATTCTTCCTCGGCCATGTTTTAATTTTTGAGTGTGAAGGGTGGTTATCCAACTGCTGTGGAACCAACAATAGTTGTTGTGACACTGGAAACACTATTGTGAAATCAATAGTGGTTGATACAAAACCACAACCATGTAGGTTCACTTAACGCTAATAGGACTTGTGATTTAGAAATGAGTATTGGACTGATATTTCAATGCAATATGCACCAGGTGACTGGACCAAGGTAGAGAAGTTAGGTTCTAATAGCACTTAGGTTTTTCATCTCTAGTAGATTTCCTTTTTCAAATCTTTTCACATAGGATTGGTAGGAAATCTGATACTTTTGTATACAACACCAAGAACCTTGTAAGTCATGTAGACCACGTGTTGATAAATTAAATTATTAAGTGTGTGTTTAACATCACTCTAATTAGAAAACAAGTATTCACGCTGTCACCTAGGTATTATTTCTAGTTATTTGATCCCAGTTCCCAAGGAAACAATTATTTGGAGCCCCTGCTAGTAGGGTTTCAGGGGCAACATCCCTGGAGATCATTTTTTGGAAAAATATCCTTGTAAAATATTGTAAGTTCATAGTCAGTTTGGATTGTTCATCATTTGGTCACATATTTGATAGTAGATGTTATGTTAGGGTTTTTTTCCCTAAAATGAAACCCTATGTTTATGAGGGAATTGTGTTGTGAATATGTATTATTGAGAGTATATTGTAATTGAGAAAGAGAGATGTGTTTGTGACAGAGAGAAGAGGAGGCCCTTCATTTTTTTGGATGGAATAAAAGGAAGGAATAGTTATTTATCCATGGATGTAGCCCAAATCATGTGAACCATGTATATTGGCGTCTCCTTTGTATTATTTTGTTCTACATTTTTAATTCTTCATTCATTTTAATTTTATTGCTTTGTGATTTTATTCCTAAGAACTGTTATTAGAGTTGAACGTTTATTTGGATCATAAAAATCATAGGAAAGGAGGGTTCTTGGTTTGAGTGGGAGAAATGGTGAAATAAGGTTTTATGGTTGAGAATATTGGAGTAGAAATAGATAAAAAAGTTGGATCAAGAGATCTTTCACGACCTATAATGAAGAGACATTATCTTTAAAAAAAAATTGAGATCATCCCCTTAGCTTTCAATTTATTCATTAAAATTATAATAGGTTTTATACTTATGAAAAAAAGATGTATATTTTATGCATGTAGAGTTAGAATGTGGTATTAAAGATATTAATTAGACTTATTAGTGTTAGATAATCATTTGTATAAAACCCCAAGCTCAAGGATGCATGAAAAATCACATGCATTGTTTTCCATGCTCAAGATTCGACTCACACATTGGGGTGCTAACAATTTATAGAAAGCATAATATTGAGTACATAGGAGTGATAACACTTTATATAAGGAAAAATAATGATTTGCTCACATTTTTCCTTAAGGGAACAACTGTGCACATCATGCAATAGTATTTTTTAGCTTAAAAGATCAATAAATTCAAGTCCATTTTCATGAAATTTCATGAAACATTTTTTGGGTCTTTGGAGAGGAATATTATTTCTATTATTCACCTTTTAACATTGATCTAAGTGTGTTTAAATCTCACTAAACATATGAAACCATATTTTATATATTCTTTACCATGGTCATATTGGATCCATGTCTTTATGCATGTGATCTGAAGGATATTTTCCCCAATCCATAACTTAGGAAGAGGATTTGCCATTGAACATTTATACTTTTGAATATGGTAGATACTTAAGTTTTATTTATTTTTAACAATGTGTTCATGATACATATATCCTAGATCAAAATGAATATAAGGAAATCCTTATCTATATTTGTTTGAGTAGTTTCATATCAATATTTTGAAGAATGCCTATCCTAGTTTATAACCTAGGAAGTGAATTAACTATTACACATTTACATTTTCATCATTGATAGAAACCTTTAAATACAATAATGATAGGATCATGCTTATGGGTGCATATTTGTAAGAATCAATTAAAGAAGATATTCTATTATACTCAATTTATATGGTTTGCATGTCAAAATAGTGAAATTAGGAAATTTTCAAAAGTAAATTTCTTGTGAGCTCATATGGTAGACTCTTGATATGATAATGTTTACATATTTTATCTTAGTAAAGTCTTGATATGTCACAGAATTTTTAGAAATAGCACTTCATCAGGTTGTATATCCTATTGTATTTTCATATGAATAGATAGGAAGTGGAATTATATTATGCGTATATTGTTTTAATGAATAATATATTTGCTATCGGGAAAACTAATGTCCATTCAGAGCTGCTAGTCCCACTAAGATGGGTAACTATCTTAGAAACAAACACAATAAAGTTACTTGTGTTTTCCTTTATGAGAGATAGATGAGAGAGAAGCAGAGAGTACCAACCTCAGTCTTTCGCTTGGCTCCTTGCTTGTTTCCTCCCTCCTTTGATAGAGATTCACCACTCCTTCCTTACTTGTCCCACTTCAAAGAACACCTGTAGATTCAAAGAAGCATAATACCATCAAAGCATAGAGATCTATAACAATAAACAATATAGGATCAGATGTATATTAACCATACAAATTCATATATCAATACAAGATTCAGAGATATACAAGAATATGGAGGAAAACTAAAATAGCTTTATTGATAGAAGTAGAAGAGAGGATTACAACCCATTGGTTTGACCTAGTGCCATCCTCCCAACATGAAAGCCTGTTGGAAATAATACTGAGAGGGGGGGTGAATCAGTATTATCTAGCAATTTAACAAATCTTCCTTATTTGATCTTTTGAATTATTCTTGCATATCAGTACCATAAAATAATGAGCATGAACAAAGAAAATAGACAGTCACACCAAAGAACACAAGATGTAAGGTGGAAACCCAATGTGGGAGAAAACCACCTGCTGCAATATGTCTCTATCTTCTTTCAATTTAGAAATTCTTTTACAATGATTTTGTACTGGTGCAGTCCTTTACCAGTACGCAGGCTGCAACCTGCAGAGAGCTACAACTCTCTCTCGTTTTCCAGTCTCTCCTGGAAGGGAGCTACAACCCCCTACTTCTTTTCATACAAGGACCACTTTTCATAAATTTTCAAACTGGATCCATAAGCATTAATTGATCATCAAGTGTAAGAGAATCACCCAATCAACTGTAGTAACCAGATCAACAATAATAGGACCAAAACCCAGAACACAACAATGATAAACAAGGATTTTAAGAGAAGGAAGCACCCTGCTCAACTGCCAGCCTGAGTCCGGACTCACCCTGTTCAACTGCTAGCCTGAGTCCCTGGACTCACCCTGCTCAACTGCTGACCTGAGTCCCTGGACGCACCCTGCTCAACTGCTAGCCTGCGTCCCGGACGTACTCTGCTCAACTGCTAGCCTGCGTCCCTCGCACTGAGTTTATTGAACTGCCTGCGTCCCGGCGCACCAGAACCCTTCCTGCACCTGCGTCCGGCGCACCTGAAACGCTTCGCTCCTGCGTCCCGGACGCACCTGAACCCTTACTGCACCTGCGTCCCTCTGGGCAAAGATGATTTCAAGACTTTAGAAGTAACCTAGACAATCAGATCTACAGATCCGAGCAAGAGCCGAAGAGATCTCGGTCCATCAGATTCGCCTTGTTTAGATCTAGACCAGATCTTACCCTCATAAGATGTTCAACCAAAAACATGATTAATCCAAATGAACTCCTTTGCTTTATATAGGCAAGCTCCTCCCCAAAACATGGAACAATACCACGAGCCGACACCATAGAAACACAAAAACTGTCGGCTAGAAACCGCACAAGAAACCCCCACGTGCTTTTCTCTGTCTTGAAATGTGTGCATTGGGTGGACGCACCCCCTGAACGGCTGGCCTGCGTCCCTGGACGCGGGTTCTGCATGGTATACCTGCGGGGACGCACTTTCTGAACAGATTGCCTGCGTCCTTCTTAAAAATAGAGAGCTGATCATCAAGAATAGTGATCTATCACCTGAATGGGTTGCCATCAAGGACATATCACATGGTGGAAATATCACTATTTTTTTTCACATTTCCACGACATGGAACTTGTTTATAAAATTATAAAAAGGCAACCAAGTCCCTTATAATATGCAGGTAAGCTTATAACAGAGTCTGATACCTCTACTATGCTTGTCTTCATTCAAGTGTCATAGTTGTTCTACTTAACACTGTGAATCACAACTCTCTTAGAACTCAACTCTATAGTGTAATTAAAACCTTTGGAAATTGAATCTGACAACTCTATAAAAAGGATTAGTGAAATAGAAGCTTTTGTGAATGGGCCCACTAACTATCACTGCTAAAAAATCAATCTAGACTATGAAGTCTTCCATCTTGACCACAATCGTGCTCATGATCAAGGGAGTGCGACCACTTGGCCTGACATAATGGCCATCATAGCTTCCAATAATCAACAACCACCTTGCAAGGACATCCTAGCTCATGTCTCATGAATTTTATTCATCAATCTTAACTGATATAAATCTTATAAAGATAATATTAGAATCCTCTCCAGATTCACTGTTAATATGTTAGGCCCCTATACTACTAGTGTAACCCCTTATTGTTATTAGTACAACCCACTTATTATATTGATGTACCCATGTAGTGCCCATATTGTTACTATTGTGCCACATAGAAGCCCACTATTGTTATTATTGTGCCCTTACATTATTATTGTTATGTCGGCTCAGATTATGTTATGACCCCTTAGACTCCTATATATAGAAAGGAGGTCTTTTCATTTGTATCATCCAAGAACTGTTCATTTATGTAATGTAAACGAGGATGCCCCCTCGAAGAGGTTGAATTCTAAGGCGTTGATCTATCTTTTCTATCTTTTCTTGAGCTGGTTTCATAACATTTGGTATCAGAGCTTTGGATTCTAGGGTTTCGCTGCTCCAAACAGGTCATCGTGGAATTTTCGCTATAACTTTTTTTTTGTGACGTTTCAGAAGTTGCAAAAAAAACCATTTGAGAAGAAATCGCGCTAAACCTTGGGTCCGAATTTCAGAGCTTTTCGCGCGATATTTGCGGAGATATGATCTGAGGAAGTTGGTCTTTTTGCAGACTCCTGAATTACATTCCAAACAGGTGACCTGGGAAAAATCGTCATAACTTTATCTCTGAGCATCAGATTGAAATTTCGTAAGAAGGTACAGAAAGAGGATGGACTGTAGTTTCTTGTGTGCATTTTCAGATCCATAGGTCAAAAACATGACTCGTGGCACGTCGTATAAGTTAGCTCTACTGAACTAGTCTATAATCAAGTCACTGTGGGAGATTTCACATAACTCTTCCTTGGAGAATCCAATTTGGGTCAGACTTGTGGCATTGGAAATAGGAAAAAGAGGGCTACCACATATCACAATTTCAGAACTTAAAGTTCCAAAAGTAGATAGTTATAGTAGTTTCAAGATTGAGCTCCTAAAATCAAGAAAAAGCAAGATGAGGAAGTTTGATGGCAAGGATCCGGTAAATTGGATACTTCAGATGGAGCAATATTTTGATCTACATGGTGTACCACTATTACAAAAGGTATGTATTGCATCTTCATATTTAGAACTAGATCAATTTTTATGGTATAAAGGGCTTTGTTCTCGTAAACAACTTGTTACGTGGTCAATTTTCATGGAGGAATTGATAGCACATTATGAGGATACAAAGAGCAACACCACAACAATTGGAAAGAGTAAAAGGGCTTTGTGACATATTGGAAAGAAAAATTATGGAAACCAGGAAGCATACCCCTCACAAATATAAACATGGAAGTGTTTTTTCTCCTAGCCTTCCACAACCTATAAGGGTTACACCACAACAATTGGAAGAGAAAAGAGAAAAAGGGCTTTGTTACAATTGTGATAGAAAATGTGCTAAAGGTCATAATTGTGATGAGAAGAAATTATTTTACATAGAATATGAAGAGGAGGAAGAAAAAGATCAAGAAACATCAAAAGAATAAGATATACGCCAGGACCCCACCGCAGAGAAAGAAGAAATGAATCAGACCATATCTTGTAAAGCATTGGCAAGAATTACCACTCCTAAAACTCTCAAGATAGAAGGACATATCAAGAAGAAAAAGGTGAAAGAAGTGAAAGATCACATCGAGAAAGAAGAAATGAATCCAACCGTATCTTGTAATTCATTGATCAAATTACCACTCCTCAAACTATCATGATAGAAGGACATATCAAGAAGAAAAATGTTCAAGAAGTGAAAGATCACATCGAGCATCAAGAAATGAATCCGACCATATCTTGTAAAGGATTGGAAGAAATTACCACTCCTCAAACTCCAGAGATAGAAGGACATATCAGGAAGAAAAAGGTTCAAGCAGTGAAATATCACATTGAGCATCAACAACAAGTTCTCCAAATTTTAAAGGATAACGCCACTTTGGTGCAAAATCAAATGAAACAATAGGTAGATCAACATCGTACTGAAAAATGTTTTGATGTAGGTGATTGGGTATTTTTACTGCTACATCTCAAGCAAGCTATTTATGAGGAGGAAATGTTGGCAATACTACATGCACTTAAAAAATGGTGACCTTACGGAATGGGAAGTCTCTTCGAGGATGAGGATGTGGAAGCATTATTTTTTGCTATTTCTGTTATCCAACCAGATTGGATAAATGAAGCAAGGGATGAATGGAAGAAGGATGAAGAATTATGGCCACTTATTCAAAAGTTGCAAAAGATCCCAATTCAAACAATATTTTCGGAAATTGAAGAGGAAGGAAAAATCATATTGGAACCTGGAGCAGTCACAGAAACAAGAACCCGACAGCTACGAAATCGATCAATTTCAGAGTATCTCATCAAGTGGAAGAACTTACCCGCTGAAGATTCCACATGGGAGGACAAGAATTTTATACAAAAGCATCAAGAACTACTCAGGCGTTGAGGACAATGCTTTTTGAAGGAGAGGGGCATGTTAGGCCCCTATACTACTAGTGTAACCCCTTATTGTTATTAGTACAACCCACTTATTATATTGATGTACCCATGTAGTGCCCATATTGTTACTATTGTGCCACATAGAAGCCCACTATTGTTATTATTTTGCCCTTACATTATTATTGTTATGTCGGCTCTGATTATGTTATGACCCCTTAGACTCCTATATATAGAAAGGAGGTCTTTTCATTTATATCATCCAAGAATTGTTCATTTATGTAATGTAAAGGAGGTTGCCCCCTCGAAGAGGCTGAATTCTAAGGCGTTGATCTATCTTTTCTATCTTTTCTTGAGCTGGTTTCATAACATAATACAAGGGTAAAGAAAATTTTCTAGCTCAAGGCACTAGCCAATACCAACTTTGGTATTTGTGACCCCTTTGTGGGGATGCACCTACCTTGCCTCGTTGAGTTTCTGCCTTGTAACATAGTTCAAGGATCACAATACTTTCCAATTTTCCTACTCCATTAGACACACTTTATATGCTCTACATAGTGAATGGAAAAGAAGCATTATAGAACACACAATTTCACAGAAGGAAGAAAAATCTTAGCCAGTTCAATATCAAAATCTTAACCAATGATTAATAAAGAATGACAAGTAGTGTAATGAATTGTTCCAAGTTATTTATTTACAAGCTGTAAAGAATGTAGTGGAATGAAAAATATTACTTAGGCAACCCTTCAATATTTTCTACTAATATATCTGTGCAAGTACATATGAAATTAAGAGCATTGATGAATACAAAGTTTCCTTTTCTCTTGCCTCCATTTTGACAAATCAGTGTCACTTTGAATCTCCTTTCCTATGTGGATATTTTGAAAAATCAATGTGAAATCAAAGTCACTTTGAATTTCCTTTCCTGCAAGGGATCACATCCATATTTGATTAGTAAAAGATAATCTACTATATATTATGTTCAATAAACTGACTGCAATCTACAGTGGAAACGAGACCTCAATTCTTATTCTGAATTTGAATATCTCAAGACAACATAAGAGATAAAAATGCATATGCCCTTAGTAGCTAGAAAAAAATCACTCCATCATTACACTACCACCTAGATTTCGGCACTTAATCTAAATAATGGCACTAGTTGTAGTGCTTATTTGCATTAACACCATGGAAAAGCAACAACAATGTTTCAAAACACACTTACTGGAAAAGTTGTATTGTTTCGAGAATATTTAATGATAGCATCTGAACCTCATAGCTATGGTGGGGAAACTAGGGAACCCAAATCTTGGAAGATATCTCATACCAAATCTGAGAAAAAAATAAAAAAGGGAAAAAATCAAAATCTATAAATCAAGCAATGAATTGTTTACAAATCAAATACAATTCCTTTAACCAACAATTAAATTGTGGTGATATATTCAAATATTTAATAAGAGGGGGACTTCAAACCATGGAATATTACCTTTATCATTACTGTCATCCCTCAGTGACTAAGATTATAAATCAATACTTATGGAAAGATTGTAAGAAAGTCTGTGAAATAGTAAAGCATAACCTCTATTTTCAAGCAACAAAATCAAGACATTGTTACATCAAGAGCCATAATTGATACATAATCAATGAATCAAGTCCTTGTATGGCACAAGCTTGTTTCACAACCTCTATTTTCTCAATAACAAAATCAAGACATTGTATGTGGTTATTGCCAAAAGGAAACTGCATTCTAATTTGGAAGATGATCTTCTCAAAAGACATGGATTTATTCAAAGCTACAAAGCCTAATGGTTTATTGAAAAATAAGTTGGAATATGGGATCATGATACTTAAATTGAAAAAATATGCTTTCCTTTTAGAAACATTACAGTTATACAATGTTTTTTGAAAGCATTAGAATTTGAAATTGGGCCTTTCTATCAAGACAAATTTT
Organism: Pinus tabuliformis; assembly: GCA_031772625.1. Taxonomy (NCBI): domain Eukaryota; kingdom Viridiplantae; phylum Streptophyta; class Pinopsida; order Pinales; family Pinaceae; genus Pinus; species Pinus tabuliformis. Next base: position 441,045,621 of record CM062817.1, read on the forward strand.
CATTAACAGAATGTACTTTCCTACCTGAAACGTTATATATATCCAAGAAAAACTTGAAAAGCATAAGAGAACTTAGCGTAATGTACTTTCTTTCCTTCCTTAACATTCTTAAAGAGTTGAGGTTCCCCAAGTCATCAGGTAACTTTCAAAGGAAATGATAGTTAGTAATAGTCCAATTCACAACTGAAGATGTGTCACAAATACGAGGGGGCATCTCCTCCAAATCACAAAAGTGCTCCAAGTTAAAATCTAGCATTATTGGAAGCTTAATGCTCGACTGGGTGTTATTGAACCTAGACATTTTTCCAATCTTCACTAAAAGCTTAAAGATAGCTTCTCTAAGTTCTACATGAATTTACTATGCTCTTGAAGTGGGGGCACATGAAGCCTCTCCAAGTGAATAGTCTTAAACTAAGTGAAGATAAGGCCGATAGATCATTCAGTGTGGATCTCCTTAACCCATAATTGAATACTATGTCTCTCTTGAACCCATAATGGAATACTATTAGGACTTTCAAATTTTTCATTGAACTCAAAAATGTTGGAAGAAAGTATTTGCTTCCAGAAAAGAGTAAAACTAAAGCCTCTGTTTGAGGGTAATTGATGTCACACCACTAATACTTCTCCATGGAATCTGTATAGGTAAACCATAAATTCAGAATTCCATTAGAATATTGTGTTCATTGAATACACAAATGAAATCATTGCATTTATTTAAAATATCTTTTGAAATCAAAATTACGGAAATTACATATCGATAACCTAGTGGGTGTAGGATAGAATTCACCTATGTCATTCACAAAAAGCATGAGAAAAAACCTAATACTATATATAAAACCAAGAAAAATTCAAATTCATCACTTCTAGGGACCTCGTAACCACCCTGCCAATACACAAGTAGTTTGAAGTTAGAAAAATTACCCAAATTACAATCTGTTTACTCCAGCCTATGTTGGAAAGTTATAGAAGGATGACTAGTGCAATCAATCCATTCCTTTTAGCCCTGGATTTGTTTCAGTTTAAAATAGACGTATACAAATATACTTGTCCAAACCATTCACCTTAAGATGTTTTTACAATATAATTTACTAAGTCTATTTAATATCTTCATTATCATAAAAACCAACCTATATCCATCTTAACTCCACATCTACCACTCTTAGGGGGATGAAATCTATTTATCCCTTTGAGCACTTGGTAGACCCAGAATTAAGATGGATCTAAGATGATAGAATTTCCCCTTTAAATAGTCTATGCTCACATGAATACCATGGTATTACCATGGGTCAATACCTTGGGTTATCATAAACATGGAGCTTAAAAATTACTATTCGTAATTTATAAAAGTTAATAATTGATTTTTATTTTATTTTTTATTTTAACCAAGCTAAAATGTTTAACATACATTAAATTACAACATCCATTTTTACTCTTGATCCACCAAACCCCGAGAGGGATCAATTTTTTTTTCACTCTATGCTAGTTTGCATATCATGATATTTGATAACTCTCGGGGGTTAGTAAATCCAGAGTAAAGATGGATCTATGCTGGTTTAATTCCCCCATTTAAATAGGCTACATTCCAGGTGAATACCATGGGTCAATACCATGTGCCATTTTTATTTTTATTAATACTAATATTAGGGTTAATAATGTTTTTTGGCATGGTATTAATAATAATCTAGCCCATGGTATTTGTCCATAGTATTTTTCCCATAGGTTTCACCTAAATATAACACATATTTTGAGTGTTCTTAAATATAAGGTGACTTATGGAGTACATATAAAATATTGTTTTATTTGTTTACCATACCTCTTTTTTATTTATATTTTTATTAATTTACCATAGCTCTTTTACAAATATGGTATTTGGCCCATAGGATTCACTTAAATAAAACCTCTTTTTTGAGCCTTCATAATAGAACGAGGGTTATGGAATAAATATAAAAAGAGGTTTTATTTATTTACCATATGTCTAGTTTTTTTATATTTATATTTATTTACTATACCTTTTGAGTAAGTATAAAAAGATGTTTTATTTATTTACCATACCTCCACTTTACTTATATTTTTATTTGTTTACACCCTTGCATGTATATAAGGTGACTTATGGAGTAAATATAAAAAATGTTTTATTTATTTACCATACCTCTCATTTATCTATATTCTTATTAATTTACCATACCTCTTTTATAAATATGATATTTGGCCCATAGGATTCACTTAAATAAAACCTATTCTTGAAAATTAGGGCGAATGGAAGGTTGTAGCTCCTAATTTCAAGGGCTAAATTTACCTTTTTTACCGTCTCCCTTAAAATAAGGTGGGCTATTTGAGGTGATTTGTAAAGTTGTACTATGATACAAAATATTCGCCCACTAAAAATTTAAAACCCCTTAAATTCACCAAAGGGCGAACATTTGCCCCTAAAATTTTCCATGTTGGTAAATCCTTTGAGCGGCTTCTCTTGAACACATCGACGACACTGAAATGGATTGGTAGAGTTAACCCCAAAAATGGATGGTACAGAGAACCAATGGTGATATGACCAGTGAATGGAATAACCCAACCTGACTCAATCATGGTGATGGAGTGAAAGTGTCATGTTCAAGAGAAACCTGCTACCAATAAAGTTTCTTTAAGTTTTCTTCCTAATGTTTCCCCAGTCATTGCTAACCAGTACCTCTTTATTTTTTGTCAAGATTGAGGAGGATAACATATGCTTTTTCTATAATTTTCCCTTCGGGCAAACCCGTCGCTATGTTTTAACGAGCCTAGTGACAGTGAAACTCACTCTTGTCTATATGGACAAGTTTGTCGCTATTGTTTTAACGAGTTCAATGACAAAGATAACTCGGTCCTTTTCAATTTTAGAGAGTCTAAAAAGATATGGAAAGGAAACTCCAGTTATCATTTTTCATAATATAATCCCTTAAGTTCGAAAAAGTATAAAATAATACGAAAGGGATGACTTTCCGATAGTTTTAACAAGTTGAACAAGACAACCGCTTGATCTTTTTGTGTAATGATCCCTCAGGTCAAAAAAGATTAAAATCTAGAGGAGAGATGGAACTTGCAATCACTTTACGAGCTGGAGAGGCCAATTGCTCGGCAATATTTCCATATTTTACGAGTCAGATGAAAAGAGCTTAAAGGAGACTCGTTTTTTGAGGAACGAGTGATGTTTTCAAAGAGTAGTTTGTTTCAGGTAAGGTTTAGAACTTTTCAATCACGACAGTGTAAAGAAGATGGCTAGTAGAATCACTCGTCGCAACTATTCCTCAAAAAGGGTAAACAATCAAATGGAGGCATATGATTAGCTAAAAAAAGTGGAGGTGATGGTGAGAACACGACCAAGGTTCAAAAGCTGATAATTATGCGATCGCAATGGTTGTTTATCAAAGGTGGGTTCATTTTTTAATGAGCTTAAACTCTGGTGGAACATATGCTCGTTGCTAGGTTTATTTTTTAATGAGCTTGAACTTTGCATAAAACTGCTCATGCCAGTCGTATAATACGGATATCTCATCAATAGGTTCATTTTTTAGGGAGCTTGCCCCATTTGAAACTTTGCCCCGAAGCCTTTATTATGCAAGCTAGGAACAACCCACCTACGAGGTTAAAGGGTTGAGAGCCTACAAACTATGGAAACAAAAGGTCGCTTTTCACTTGCATGCAAAAGGTTCGCATGTCCCTAGGTATAAACAAAATTAGAGTTTCCAGGTTACCATATGAAAGTTCTTGCATTTGCAAGATTGCTCCATCCACATTTGCAGACAAAACACTTCCTTGGCTCTGTCCATCGAAATAGACAAAGGTGAATGGTGGGATGCATCCACTCACATAACTTTGACAAGGGAATCTTATTCCAGTCTAATCCCATTTTCCTAAATGGACAGGTGTGTCAGACTAGTCATATATCCTCCACGGAAATCTACCATATACCTAAAGTTTTCCTACCGAAGCAGACCAGGGTGCATGCTCCCTAGGTTTTAGTCACAATCACCGAATCACTCGCGCTCATCAGGTGGACACACTGGAGATTGATGAGACATTCCTTGCGTAAAAAGACCAGTTAGGGATTGAATTTGACTAATAGCTGTGTTTGAACCAGAGAATGAAAGCTGGTCAACTAGGTGGACCACTCTGCCTTCATGTGGAAAACACATCACCCGAAAGAGCGAGGAAACAGTAGCTCATGCTATAAATGTCATCACGCCCAAGGAGTAGATTGTAATCTAAAGGTCCTTGGACTACCATCACATTTAGATGAATGGTGTTCCTTCTCAAAGTTATAGGCAAATTTGGAAGGATCCCTAATGGTCGACTGGTTCCTTTGTTGAAGCCTGTCGAAATTCAAATCTCAGGCAGAAGCGATGGTGAACCAAGTGCTTTCCAAGCAGTTGAGGAAAGGATACTCATAGAAGCCCTTCATCTATGATAGTACCAACCATGATCATTCTGTAAGCTTGTACTATGATTCAGAATGGTACGTTAGATGGTAGGTGGGGTCTGCCTAGTAGATTCCAATCAAAGGAAATGACTAGATTGCTTGGAGGAGGGACTGAATAAATGGCTAGGTAAATCTCTGACGAACTTCCTTCCTACGGTAAAGGAATGGGTAGAGTTCCCTCATTTTCATCGGATTATGTGTAACAAAAAGAATTTGAATGGTGTCTTCCTCATTCTCTTTGGTGACAGTATCATCTGAAGGTGGACCTTCTGAAGACAAGACTAGGTCGACTGCCATCTCGACCTATTGACTTTGGTCCAGTGCGGACTCAGAGGGTTTATCTTCAATGATAGGTGCTTTGACCGACAACAAAGGTGTGTCAGTCGGATTTTCAACTAGCGATGGACTCGGAAAGCGTTTCTTGTATCCAGGAGGAAGTCGCTGCGATGACGCAGGACGGTTATCCAAGACTCTTTTAGCTTCATCCAAGAAGGGACAACGGTGGAGGGCATGATCGCCTTCACACAGTCTACAAGGAAATTTATTTATTCCTTTCTGTCCATTGACTTCCTTTTCACTAGTTAACAATGTACTTTCAACATGATCATCAGAGGTTGAGGACACTGGATTGTGCAAGTGGGGAGACCAGTCCCTTAAGATCCGTGGGATGCAAGGACAATCTCGATGATAGTGGTCTCCTTTGCAAATGACACATGGAGATTTAGGTTTGGATGGTTCAGTGTGTGGATTTTCACCAGACGATGCATGGTTGCCCCCTTTTGCCATTGGCTTCTTCTTCTTCTTCTCCTTCCCTTTCTTCTTCTTCACAGCTACTTGGTTTTTAACGCTACTGGATTCACCAAGTGAAGAGGAAGAAGGAGAGGGAGGAACAAACAAAGTAGAAAGTGGGGGAGTGACTTCAGGATCATCTGGTTTCTAATTTGATTGCTAAGGAATCACAGTGCTTTGAACGACAGAGGTCGAGAATAGCCATACTGGCAGGACGATTGTAAGTCTTGGAAGGGACAATGTAGCCATATGACATGCGCCAACATCTCCCTAAGAGGAGAAGGGACTAGGATTCCCCCCAAGGGGAAATCCTTGATTGGTAGACTCCATTTTCTCAACCTAAGAACAATGAGGGAACAGTGACATTATTCCGATTAAAATAAATTTTATGACGCTTTGATGCAACTTGGTTTTCCAATTTTTAAGAGTCGAGAAAAAGCTAAAGATGACTCTAGTTGCCTTCGATTTTTAATGAGCCTGAAGTGACCAATGCTTAGATGGACCTTTCCTTTTAAGGAGTCTAAAAAGGAACGAAAGTGACTACTCTATAAATCTAGACAAAGGGATTACCAAACCAATTGTAAAACTATAGAATACTTTTTACGGTACGACAGTCAATCTTCTCGAATGTCGTGTTCAATGAATTACGATCGATAGGGCAGCAAACACAACTTCCTAAGGATAAAGGATGTAGCCTATTGTGGTCTCCCAATATATACTAGATGGTACATGGGAGCACAAGTCTATACTAGCACTTGTCATATCAAAGAGGAGGAATCACCCAACCTACAATGAAAAACAATAGTTACTAGGCTTTACGACACCGAAATACGTCTCTAGCCTAGACTTCTAGATGTTGTGCGTTAGGTTCCAAAGCTTTTTTATGTTCATTGAGAGTTATTTTACAGTTAATCTTTCTTAAGAAGTTTTCCTTTAAGGTTCACCGCGTGATGTATATATACAATTCCTAAATATGCAATCTAAGATGATAAACAGTCATTTACTTTCTTTTTGCAATGAAAATCCTAGCTACTAAGGAAAGAGAAATAGAAATCTTTCAACATAGAGCAGAGAGCACACACTAGATGCACTATTCCTAAATCTATTCCAGCATGCAGTCTAAATGAAAATGCACATGCATGTATTTGTTTTCTGCTTTCTTAATGTGTGAATGACAAAAAGAAAACTAAGTACAAATCTGAATTATTTTCTTTCAAAGCGACAATACTAACAATTTTCTCTTCAAAAAACGAAAGGAAGACTACGACGACACTGTGATTTTGAATTAAAAAATTGCTTTTGACATTTGAAATACTATTAATTAAAATCAAATACAATGGAAAAAGTGTAATCGACTATCAAAAAGAGGAAGACTCTTTTCTCTGACTGAAAATGACACTTGCGACACTTTCAAATCAAAAGACGACAATTTGATTAAGCTACTGATTGCAAAGGAGAATTGTAAATGACGAAAAATACATAAAAACATTCACAAATATTTATCAATGGAGGCTGAATAATGTACAGGAAGAGAGTTTCAACAGTGATATACTGATCACAGACAACAAAACTACTGAATAAAGATGAAGACAATGAAGAGAAAACCAAAATCTGGAGGCAGAAACAGTCTTACCTGATCATCGCACCTATAACACAGGGAAACAGGGATGCATCTCACCTACAACACACAGGAGGTGCAATGCATCCAGGTTGTCAATGAGAGACAGTGCGATGGTCCAAGGATGAGACTGAGCTTGGTTTTTTCTCACAGTTTGCAGCTAAGTTCAGGGGTTTAGGTTGAGCTAATGATAGGCAGTAAACAAAAAGTATAGGGGCTGATCTAATGAGGTTACTTGAGCTACCACCAGGGCACTTAGGATGTTTGCAAGTTAGTTGTTCAGTTCATAAAAAAACCCGGAGATAGACTGAAGTAGCGTTGATCTACTTTGCAGTTGCATAGCAAAAGCAGTTCGAAGGCTAGTTGGCTTAACTTCAGGCTCCGTCTGTAGTTTATAAAGCAAACAAATAGAAACAAGAAAACAAGCTATTCGCTCCCCAGCAGAGTCGCCATTTTGTTATCGGGAAAACTAGTGTCCATTCAGAGCTGCTAGTCCCACTAAGACGGGTAGCTATCTTAGAAACAAACAAACTAAATTTACTTGTGCTTTCCTTTATGAGAGATAGATGAGAGAGAAGCAGAGAGTACCAACCTCAGTCTTTCGCTTGGCTCCTTGCTTGTTTCCTCCCTCCTTTGACAGAAATTCGCCACTCCTTCCTTACTTTTCCCGCTTCAAAGAACACCTGTAGAGTCAAAGAAGCATAATACCATCAAAGCATAGAGATCTATAACCATAAACAATATAGGATCAAATGTATATTAACCATACAAATGCATATATCAATACAAGATTCAGAGATATACAAGAATATGGAGGAAAACTCAAATAGCTTTATTGATAGAAGTAGTAGAAGAGAGGATTACAACCCATTGGTCTGACCTAGTGCCATCCTCCCAGCATGAAAGCCCTCTTCACCTCATGAAAAGCTAGATAACCCAACAATATAATGTTGCACAGAGAAACCAACAACACTTCCTTACAAAATACAAAATTCCAGCCTTTGGATCTCTAGGATGAGGGATCCATATACAGATGTTTGCAGGTGGGTGAGTTAGCTTCCGAGATTTTGATTAGTGTCATCTCCCTGATAGTTCTTGGTTGCACTTGGAGATTTCATGATCTCTTACTTATCCCTGGGCAAATTTAGAGAGGTAAGTGTCAAATGGGTAGTTTTTAGAAGATTCTTTGGGTTTCAACCTAGCCAACTACCTCTGCCATTTGTCTGCTCTCGCTCATCGCACCCTATAGAAGGGATTTTCAGTATGCATCGCACTTTTTACATGTAGTAGGTGAGATGCATTGCACCCTTAGCACTAAGCAGTCTGTATGGTCCAGTTTTGACTAGTTCTGAGTGGTTTTTCAGGGAGAACTTCTGGGAGATGATGTAATTAGCTGACCTTGTTCCTTCAGGGTATGAAACAACAATTTTAGGGGTTTAGAAGCCATTGGTTTATGGACATATGAGATTGGGGTTGCAGTGTCCAAATATGTCTATAACAATATTTTCATCTAGAAGATGTAATGCTTGAATGACCAAGATAATGCATGCTTGGTTGTCATTCTCATTAATAGATATGACACATTTGGAACCTACTTCTATTATTTGGTTATGCAACCCTCCTTAAATTCCCTTTATTTAATATTGAATCTCTCCTACTTGTTTACTAGTAATTTATCTTTGATATTATGAGATCCTCCTTAAACATATGTTAGACTCCCATTGTTAAAGTATTGACTTGCATCTTTCCTCTCCATTCTCCTTTGTAATGTTTCATGCTTTGATTTGTGATACAGTGTAACATTTAGGTATTGTTTGCATGTGTCAACATTAGGGAATTTGAGTATGTGATAGGAATGGGTGTTTGGTGTTGGCCCCTAGTGTCATGACATATAGTAGTGAGTTTTTAGTTGGACTACCTAGAAAATTTGTACTCCCACATCATTGTTATGGTGATTATGACTTATATGGGATTTATGGAAAATTCATGTGTGATTATGGCACGGGTTTTCATGCAAATACCTTGGTTTTTTTTTATTATATTTTCTTTATCTAAATAATAAATTAAAAAAATCAATTATCAACAATTTTTAGTATAAATAATATATAATTAAATGTATATAATCATTTTAAATTTAAAAACACCAATTTTTTAATAATAACAATTAACAAATTTTATCAACTTAAATGAAAAAATGGAACTATCATTTAATATAACAATTAAGTATCTAAAATGGGTTGTGATCCCGTAACCTTAAATTTTCCTCCTTGTGATCCCCATGAAAGTGTGCCTATGAATTTTAATAATACACCTAACTCCCCTTCATGCAATTATGACATAATAGGAACAACCTATATTAAATCAATAAATTATGTCACTTTAGAAGCAATAAGATATCATCACACTCCTGTATTAAATCATTGCACTTCATAACAATTTAGATTTACTCTTAAAACACTCTTAGGGAGATTGCTTAGAAACCTTCATTTCAATTACAATCCTTTTTCAAAGAAAAATGTATGGGTATTTAAAGTGAAATGAAATACATTCTTTAAATCTTGTTTTGGAATAAAAAAAGTTATCTTTATATAGACGAGTATTGTTTATCATCAATTTTTAATTATATCTTAAAACATTGTTTTCCATGATTTGTAAGAACTTTTAAAATTATTTAGCTTTAACAATATTTAGGTACAAACCATAATATGAAAATAGAGACTTAAAAATTTTGAATTTTGTTTTGGAATCAAGCCATAACTCTTCCTCCATCATTTGATATTTACGTCATAAGGCGTTCCCCTCTGAAATAAACTCCCCTCTCATATTACGTGTACATTCGTGGGCCGTTGATTTAGGTGTTAGATGATTAAAATAGTTTCAACCATCCAATTAGTTCGACCAATATTAAGTTAGTTAGAAATTTAATTACAAATTATATACCATAAACCTCGACCTTTCTCAGAACTACTTGGATCACAATTACTTCGCACTACTTCCAGGTGCTTCTTCCTTCATAGCCCATTTCCCTCCTTTGAGATTTACCGCACCCTTCCAGTGCATGAAGATATTCTGAGGGGTATGCTCAATGCTCATCTGATTGGGTTCCATATAGTAGATTATGCGAGGCACATTCTTTCTTGCTACAGTAGGATTTTGGGATTGGAGTATGAGTCCAAGAGAGGGTATATACGCCTGGAGTATTATGGGCGCACTGTGGGGATCAAGATTATGCATGCAGGCATACATATGAGTCAGCTTGAGGGTGTATTGAAGCTTGCTGATGCCGAGTGACAAATTAGTGAGTTGAAGGCAAAGTATGAAGGTAAGATTGTGCTTTTTGTGGTTGATTACATGGACATTTTCAAGGGCATAGGGTTGAAACTTTTGGCAACGGAACATCTTTTGTATCAACACCCAGAATTGGTTGGTAAATTGGTCATGGTACAAATTTTCAACCCTACACGCAAGTGAGGTAGGGATGTTTTGGAGGTCCAAGAGGAGATATCTGTCACCTCAGCAAGGATAAATGAGACATTCAGAACTAAAAGATATCAACCTATTGAATTGGTGTAAAGACATGTTTCGTTGTATGAAAGGGCTACATATTACACAATTCTAGAATGTTCGGGATGGTATGAATTTACAAATATAATGTTTGCAGACAAGGTATTATAGAACTAGATGCCAGATTTGGAATCAGAACTCATAACCCTAAAGAAAGTATGCTGGTAGTGTTCGAGTTTATTGGATTCTTTCCTTTTCTAAGTAGAGCTATTCATGTAAATCCTTGGAATATTGAAGCTTTACCTGAAGCTTTAGTTGATGCTATGAATATTGCCATTACAATGCGAGATGTTGAGAAGCAAATGAGACGTGAGAAGTATTTTAGGTATGTCAGCACTCATGATGTAGCATTTTGGGCCTAGAGTTTCATATGAGACTTGTAAAAACCTGCAGAGAGCACTCTCAAAGCTAATGCTATAAGCTAGGAGTTGGATTGGGATTCAAAGTGGTGCGTCTTGATTCATACAAAGCTCTTATCGATCCATACACAAGTACAAGCTTACATAGAACTTTGTCTTTGTATCATTGTGCATATCAAGTTTGTCTTTGTTACAAATTTAAATGAGTAATATTAATATGCCTCTGCTTCTTTTCCATCTACGTGTTCTTGGCTTCCTAGAAATATCAAGCAGAAGGTTGAAGGTGTATACCAAGAAATCGTAGCCCATCAATAAATTTGGGAAGATATTTTGTAGTTAAGGAAGAAAATTTGAATAGTCGAAGGAGTACACATCAACATTGAAACAAGAGAATGCTGCTGAATTTAAACCTAGAGTGACCTCAACCCTTCATCAGACCTCAAATTTTAAGGCAACAGACATCAAACCATTCTCATAAATTATGAGGCTGGTAGTTTATTTGTGAGAGATAGAGGCAACAGAAAAACCAGTTAGCATTATCTTTAATGTTATGCTAGGAATACAATTCTATATCCCATTCCTACACCTACAAATATTATGATCCATATTAGAGCCATTAGAAAATTGGCTACCTAGGATGAATCCTATGCCCTACCAAAGTTATCAGTTGTAGCAGTAAATTCATATGCTACCCAACTAGATTTGGGGAAAGATAACTTCAATTCTAATTTCCAATGATCTTGGTTGTCGCGATAAATAGCTCCCTGTCCCAATGTAGGTATGACATTGTCATCTTTGGAAGGCTTCAGATTAGTAAGCTTTCATCTCTTATAAAAAATATCTCAATTTAAGTAACCAAACCTATTGAATTGGTGCAGAGACATGTTCTGTTGTATGAATGGGTTGCATGTTACACAATTGCAGAATGTTTCTGATGGTATGAATTTATGAATACATTGTTTACAGACAAGGTATTAAAGAACTAGATGTCAGATTTGGAATCACATCTCATAACCCTAAAGAAAGTATGCTGGTAGTGTTCGAGTTTATTGGATGCTCTCCTTTTCTAAGTGGAGCTATTCATGTAAATCCCTAGAATATTGAAGCTTTACGTGAAGCTTTCGCTGATGCTATGAATACTGCCATTAGAATGCGGGATGGTGAGAAGAAAATGAGACATGGAAAGCATTTTAGGTATGTCAACACTCATGATGTAGCCTTTTGGTCCCAGAGTTTTGTAGGAGACTTAAAAAGAACCTACAGAGAGAACTCTCAAAGCCAATGCTATAGGTTAGGATTTGGATTGGTATTCAGAGTGGTGCGTCTTGATTCATACAAAGTTGTTATCGATCCATACACAGGTACAAACTTACATAGAACTTTGTCTTTGTATCATTGTATGTATCAAGTTCTTTTTTGTTACAAATTTAAATGATTAATATTAATATGCCTCTGCTTCTTTTCCATCTACATATTCTTGGCTTCCCGAAAATATCAAGCAGAAGGCCAAAGGTGTAGACCAAGAAAGTGTAGCCCATCAATGCATTTGGGAGGATATTTTGTACTTAAGGAAGCAAATTTGAATAGTCCAATAAGTACACATCAACATTGAACCAACAGAATGCTGCTGAATTTAAACCTAAAGTGACCTCAACCCTTCATCATACCTCAAATTTTAAGGTAGCAAACATCAAACCATTCTCATAACTTATGAGGCTGATAGTTGATTTGTGAGAGATAGAGGTAGTGGAAAATCCAGTTAGCATTATCTTTAATGTTATGCCAGGAATACAATACTATATCCCATTCCTATAGCTACAAATTATATGATCCATATTAGAGCCATTAGAAAATTGGCTACCTAGGATGAATCCTATGCCCTCCCAAAGTTATCAGTTGTAGCAGTAAATTCATATGCTACCCAACTAGATTTGGGGAAGGTAACTTCAATTCTAATTTCCAATGATGTTGGTTGTCTTGAGAAATAGCTCCCTTTCCAAATGTTGGTATGGAATTTTCTTCTTTGAAAAGCTTTAGATTAGTAAGCTTTCATCTCTTATAAATAATATATATATATATATATATATATATATATATATATATATATATATATATATATATATATATATATATATATATATATATATATATATATACATACATACATACATACATACATACATACATACATTACATTCTTAAATTATGTAATCAAAGCTCTTATCGATCCATTTAATTGCATTACATGCATGTTACATTCCTTTCTGATGATTGGTTTAGTTTATTATTTGACATGTCCTCCATGTTATATTTTTCCTTTCCCATTGAAATATTTAACAATTCCCCATGCCATTATGTGAAAATGAACATCTATATTCTGCTTTAGTTCCTGCTGATATAAGGTCATCGCGAGTTTCTTCTATCTTTATTTTTGCAAATAATGTGGAGGAAAAATGTTGACCTTATGGTAGATGTTGGACTTAGACATCACTTCTAGTGGCATCTGCAATGCCATAAAGTTCTTGACAATTTTAACGTATTCTCACACTAATAGGAAATGTGAAAAGAGCAACTGTTCTCATAGCTTCTGAGGCTAACAACCCTCTATTAAAGGCTTAAGTTGTTTAATCTAGAAACAAAGTTCATTTTTGATATGGAGGTTGTAAAAAAATGTTAATTTTAGGTATGTTCTATGCTAGAGAAATTTATTTAAATTTTCACAGTTAGCAATCACATCAGCATTAAGATAAACTGCAAATAGAACATAAATATAAATCGCAAAATACAAGCCAAGACAAGAGGACACAAGATGTGGCGCTGGTCAGGTACAAACCCCACAATGTGGGGAAACCCTTGATCAATTCTTCTTTTATGTTCTTCAAAGTTTAGCAAAGAAAGCGAGAGAGAGAGATAGTACATTTACAACAGAAGTCAACACTTTGAGTTATCTAGATCTAGCATAGATCATTTCGTGTAGCAATGAGATTAGTTGAAGACATTCTACTTTAACTGATTCTCCAAGGTGACTCCTTCACCTATCATCGTGTTGCATATGGTTCTCTTGTTGTACCACTGCATACTGCACCATGCTACACTAATCATGATTATCATCATGCTGCCCATGTCCATGATCCCATTCAACTTCATGCTGCCCATGTCCATGATCTTATCCATCATCATGCTACCCTTACTAATGTGCATCATCATCATGTTGTTGTCCTAATAGATGGCATTCTATCACTGTTGTTCATTGTGATAGGGCTGTTGACCACCTAGGAGAGTCCCTCCTAATCCACGCTGCCACCCACACTCAATGCATACTGAAATACTCCCATGGAACAACCTTAGCTGCTTGCTATGGCTTGCAGCCTAGCAAAGTAGCTAGTTGTAGCTTATTGAATCTTCCAACAAGTCTAAACAAATCATGAATTCATGGCTATTCATGACCTTGAAACTATGTTGTCATCTATAGTGATTCTGGCTGCATTTAGGGCTCCTTAACAACGTCTTGAAGCCTCTCCCTGATGACTATAATGATAGAGCCTTCTTCTAGCTATGAGACAAAACCTTACAAGCTGTGGAGAGGTCACTTCTGGACAATGTTTAAGCTTACTTGACAGTGGCTAGATGTCCTAGCTCTTGTGCGGATACATGTTGCACTTAACAGTGTATACCTTGACCCAATACCTCTGTGGCTTCATACCTTGGCTGTGGCTAACTGCGATTTTACGTTGTTGCGTGACCATTGGTTTCATAACATGGGCTTCATACCTTGGATATGGCTAACTGCAATTTTGCGTTGCTATGTGAGCATTGATTTTATAACGCGGATACACCATGCTTCTATGCCTGCAGCTCTACGTGCTTGTTATCACTGCAACTGCATATTGACTACGACTTTACTTCACCTTTAATGCAGCTACCCTCTATGGCTTTATCACCATGACTGTGCATTGATTGCGGCTTCATGTATTGACACGATATGAACAACGTAACCATGAACAACATATGAGTGTGACTCCATGAATAGCATTTGACTGTGGTATAACCAATGTGTATATATATATGAACTGCGTGTAAGAGTATATTTCATATAGACCCTTTATTAACAGCGAGTTAATTATTCCCTGCGTATAAATGTCATGATCAACATAACTGTGTGTTTCCATGATAGTGCATAGGGTCCAGCGTACAAGGTTTTTGTTTGCATCCTCATGAGCCTGCGGCTTACTGCGGCTAGGGCTCCATGAACAGCGTTTGACTGTGGTATACCTACTCCTTAATTCGTAGATGAATACATCTCCATAGCCTATGGATTCATGACTGTGTTCTCCATTAGGGTATCATTATACTAGGCCAGCGTAATCCATAGTGTATCTCCTTCTCCAAAAACCCAAGACGTGGAGAGGAGATCACTTGAAGAGAGTTACCAAAAGACTTCAAATCCTCTTCTATTTATACTAAAATGTAGATGATGAATAGACACGTCGGTTGGGCTTCTGAGCCTACATAAGATGTTGGTCAGCTTGACAATAAATCCATAATCAAAATAAATTCATATCTCCATAAATACTTATCGGAATCGAATGATCTTTAGATCAATCCTACACCTCTCAACGAGATGGATTCAATAAAAATATCAGCTACCATAAATAAGCTGACCCACATGGAGTTTGGCCCTAGTTGCCAATTTTAACAACCATCTTTCTTAAAAATCAAATTTGCTGAGATAGTTGATTTGTGAAAGACAGAGGCAGTGGAAAATCCAATTAGCATTATCTTTAATGTTGTGCCAGGAATACAATTTTGTAGGCATGGCATTTTATTCTGTGACATGTTCATGTTTCTATTCCTTTCATCTTTATCTTCTTTGTTGGATTCAATTGTGATGTCCCAACCTCAACTCTATTCAAGGTCTTTACTATCTTCGTAAGCCTTCATATAAATATACCCACATTGACTGATACCTAGAGCACTCATTGATTTTTTTTTCAAGATTTTGTCTGGATTATTCAAAGTATCAGAACTAACTTCACAAGCTGGAGGAACCAAAATACCTCTCTGATGATTGGTTTAGTTTATTATTTGACATTTCCTCCATTCTATATTTGTACTTTCCCATTGAAATATTTAAAAAATCCCTAGGGCCATTATGTGAAAATGAACATATATATTTTTCTTTAGTTCCTCCTGATATAGGATCATCGTGAGCTTCTTCTATCTTTATTTTTGTAGCTAATGTGGAGGAAAACTATTGACCTTCTAGAAGATGTTGGACATAGACATTACTTCTAGTGGAATCTGTAATTCCAGAAAGTTCATGACCATTTTCACATGTTCTCACACTAATAGGCAGTTTGGAAAGAGCATCTGTTTTAGTTGCTTGACCTTCATCATTATCCTCATCAGAATCTATCGAATCACCATAAGTAACTAGTAGAAGATCTAGTGCCAACATTTGAAACATTTCTGAAGCACTGAAGATAGATAATCAATTTGGCATGCTTGGAACATTAAAAGTTGATGACTTTGGGGCTTCTTTCCAAATCTTTGGATCAGAATGTCGACAACCATTTTCTAAGAATTGTTTGGCCCTAGGAATTTTTCTATTTAGTCCATAATTTATGTTCTAATTTGCTAAATATACAATGAAATATAAAACAAATAATTAAGCCAAATACCCTTCAATCAATGTTGTAAAAAGGTATGAGTTGTGTGAGTCATCTTCCATGCTCCCATGTTTATGTTATTGAAGAAACATAGAATGACTAAGTGCGAACATAGTAAGCTATAGAACAAACTAACAATACCATAAGTAAAATCCAAGAAGTAATAGCTACAACATATTCTACAAAAAACATCCAACGTACAACAAATAAAATAGATATGAATGTGTGAAGGAATAAGGTTGTGGAGTCTTACTTGAATGACATAGAAGCAATAGATATGCACCTCCCATTGCCTGCAATTGCTCCTCTACCCCAACAACATGCTTAAGGAAGAATGTTTGTGGTCTTAAGAAGCCTTTGTAAGGTTTCCATAACCATGCATCATTTTCACTTTCCATTGGTGCTTCACCAATACTATCCTTCAATGAACCTGTTTTTGCAAAAATGCTCATGGTATTTCCTGCAAGATGACAAGTTTGTGGTTTGTTTTTTCTGACTAACAGGTAAGTACTACCTATACCCCTTACATTTGACTATTTTAATCCATCATCCAATTGAATGAGAATCCCAGATTGGTGATCAGAGCTCTTATTGATCCATACACAGGTACAAACTTACATAGAACTTTGTCTTTGTATCATTGTGCGTATCAAGTTCTTTTTGGTTACAAATTTAAATGAGTGATATTAATATGTCTCAGCTTCTTCTCCATCTACGTCTACTTGGATTCCTAGAAATATCAAGTAGGAGACCAAAGGTGTAGACCAAGAAAAACTAGCCCAACAATACATTGGGGAAGAGATTTGACTGTTTTAATCGATCATCCAATCGAATGAAAATCCTAGAGTGGTGACTAGAGCTCTTATCTATCCATACACAGGTACAAACTTACATAGAACTTTGTCTTTGTATCATTGTGCGTATCAAGTCATTTTTGGTTACAAATTTAAATAAGTGATATTAATATGCCTTTGCTTCTTCTCCATCTAAGTCTACTTAGATTACCAGAAATATAAAGTAGGAGGCCAAAGTTGTAGACCAAGAAAGCCTAGCCCATCAATACATTAGGGAAGAGACTTTGTACTTAAGGCAAAAAATTTGAATACTCCAAGGAGTACATATCAACATTGAACCTAGAGAATGTTGTTGAATTTAAACCTAGAGTGACCTCAACTCTCCATCAGAGCTTGACTTTTAAGGCAGCAAACATCAAACCGTTCTCATAGCTTCTAAGGCTAGAAACCCCCTATTAAAGGCTTAAGTTGTTTAATCTGGAAACAGAGTTCATTTTTGATATGGAGGTTGTCAAAAAACCATCCTTTTTTATTATAATTTTTGAAAACTTTCAACTGATCATATTGTCGAGGATTACAAAAAGAGTAATAGACAAGCCATTCTTTTGGATTATGATGGTACCATGATGCCTTAAACTTCAATTAAAGTGACTCCAAACTCAGATTTCCTATAGTTGTAAACACCCTTTGCAATGATCCAAAGAATCTAGTCTTTATTGTAAGCGGACGAGGGCAACAAACTTTAAATGATTGGTTTTCACCCTGTAAAAACCTTGGGATTGCTACGGAGCATGGGTTTTTTTCCAGGTATTTGAACTCTTAACTTTATATGCTTACATTAGAAAATAATGCAAGCCTTTGCCCACCTTTCGAAGGTTCAAATTACATCTTAACCTTTTTCATTTACATTGCCAGAGCAGGTGGCAGGAGGATGAAGAATGGAAAACTTTTGTGCCAATGATGGATTTTGGTTGGAAAGCAGTTGTCGGCCCCATTATGAACTTTTACATGAAAAGCGAAAATTGTTTATTTATTGAGTTCAAAGAGAGTAGTATTATATGGCACTTCCAGGATGTATATCCAGATTTTGGTTCTTGGAAACAAAGGAGTTGCAACATCATCTTGAGAGTGTGCTGACAAATGAGCCAGTTGTGGTCAAGAATGGCCAACAAATTGTGGAAGTCAAACCTCAATTATTGTAAACCAATCAAGTAGTCTTAAGGCTATTTTTTTAAAGGATATGAATTTTCTTTATGTCATTTTGATCTTGCATGAAGATCTTCAAGATAGGTAGTTTATTAAAATTGTTTGGATTATAAATGTACAGGGGAGTGAGAAAGGGTGTTATAGTTGAACACATTTTAACAACGATGGCTAGCCAAGGGAATCCTCTAGATTTTGTCTTGTGTATAGGAGATGATTGTTCATATGAATACATGTTTGAGATATTTGACAGTGAAATGGCAACCTTACCTAAAACTGCAAAGAGGGAGGTCTTTGCATGCATTGTTGGTTAGAAGCCAGTAAGGCTAATCCTGGATGATACTATTGAAGTAGTTAACATGTTACATGGACTTGCATCAGCAAGCGAAACATTGTCTGGGATCTCACCAAGGGCTATTACTTCTATTTCAGAAGGCTGATTCCAATTTAGTTCATGTATTATTTTCTGCAGTTCGATGAATAAAACACATATAAATATCCAAATAATTTTATTTTTTTTGATGTCATGTCATTGATCATGATCTTGTATATGTTAACGTGCATTCATGTAATCGTGATGCAATTTTGAGCAGGGTTTGAGATTAACTTAACTAGGAGTAGGACTTGTCATGCACGTTTTGGAGTGTAGGTTTTGGATGGGATTGTTACAGAGCATGGTCTTTTTTCAGGTATTTAAACTCTTAACTTTATATGCTTACATTAGAAAATCATGCAAGCCTTCACCCACCTTTCAAAGTTTCAAATTACATCTTAACCTTTTTCATTTACATTGCCGGAGCAGGTGGCAGAAGGATGAAGAATGGAAATCTTGTGTGCCGACAATGGATTTTTGTGGGAAAGCAGTTGTGGACCCCATTATGAAGTTTTACACAGAAATCACAAATGCTTTATTTATTGTGTTCAAAGAGAGTAGTATTCTATAGCACTTCCATGATGCAGACCCAGATTTTGGTTCTTGGAAACAAAGGAGTTGCAGGATCATCTTGAGAGTGTGCTGTCAAATGATCTAGTCATTGTCAAGAATGGTCAGCCAATTGTGGAAGTCAAACCTCAGGTATTGTACACCAATCAAGTAGTATTAAGGCTATTTTTTTCAAGGATATGAATTTTCTTTATGTAAAGATAGGCAGTTTATTAAAATTGTTTGGATTCAAAATGTGCAAGGGAGTGAGAAAGGGTGTTATAGTTTAACATCTTTTAACAACGATGGCTAGCTAGGGGAATCCTCCAGATTTTTTCTTGTCTATAGGAGATGATCGTTCAAATGAAAACATGTCTGAGATCTTTGACAGTGCAATGGTAGCCTTACCTAAAACTGCAAAGAGAGAGGTATTTTCATGCATTGTTGGTCAAAATCTAGTAAGGCTAATCCTAGATGATATTGTTGAAGTAGTTAACATGTTACATGGAATTGGATCAACAGGCGAAACATTTTCTGGGATCTCACCAAGGGCTATTACTTCTGTTTCAGAAGGTTGATTCCAATTTAGTTCATGTATTCTTTTCTGTAGTTTGATGAATAAAACACATATAAATATCCAAATAAAATTTTACATTTTGATGTTGTGTTCTTTGTTTGATGTCAAGTCATTGATCATAATGTTGTATATGTTAACGTGCCTTTGTGTAATCGTGAGGCAATTTTGAGCAAAGTTTTGAGATTAACTTCACTAGGAGCAGGACTTGTCGTGCAGGTTTTTGATGGGGTTGATTATGTATGTACAAAATATGTTTTATTTCATTTTTCATTTCAATGTACCTATACAACTTCAGAACAAAATGGAACCGTCTAATCTTTGTGCTTGTACATTTGCAGTGTTAAAGATAAAAACATTTGTTATACAGTTGTAGATGGAAGATGGGGACTCTTATTTGTTTTCAGTCTTTTCAACTTGCATAGCTTTACAACATTTGGTTTATTATAGTAGATGGCTTATCACAATAGTTTTCCCTTAAAAATCCTTTTTGTTATCATGGATTCAAGCCTTAATGCTACTCTTTTTTTTTTTTGGTGAAAAACTGAAAAGGACACGAAGAACGTTTGTGTCTGAATATAGGGTACATTTCAAATCCCACTTCTTTAATTGATTATGACCAAAGGTTATAATTGATTTGATCTATATAACTGTCTAGGTTTGGAATATCTTGAGCATTCACTCAAGTATGTCATTAAAAAATTGTTAGATTCACTACATACTCGACTTAAACTTGGTCTCTTTCTTTTTGGTCCACTATTAACTAAGGAGACTAAGGTATTTCAAGTGATCTAGGTTTTTCCCCTTGACAAGGGATCCCAAAATTTTTCATAGATTCTTTTGTCTTGACCATATATAAATTCAAATTCTTACCCTGTAGCTTGCAATGTTGCTAATGGCTTGAATACACCCACTAGAAAAAGTGGATGTATTGTTTATGTTGCAAGTAGACCTATAATAATATGCTCCTGTAATTTGGTAGTTTGGTTTCACATATATCCTTTTGTGATATTGATACTATAAAAAATATTGACCATTGGAACCATCACGAGTATTTTACCTAGAGAAATGACCATATTTTGAGCTTTCTTTTCACTTATGTCTTAAGAAACAATACTAAATTTGTTATCTTATTGGTTAACACCAGAGCCAACTCATTATTCTTCTTCTACTATAGTGATGTGACCAATGTTTGAGTCTAAGTCTCTTTAATAGGGACATTGACCAGTGCTTATTCAAGTGGGTTCTCTTCATGTAAAAATTAATAAACGTGGTATCCTAGAGCACCTCCAACTTTTCACCAGAATGGAGATTTGGAGCTACTAACCATATATCAAAATTGTTAGAATTGGTGTCTTTAGAGTATTTCCTAGTTTGAGGTGCCTAGATCAAGGATCTAATTTTCATGGAAATTCCTATAGGAATTATGGGCTTTTCAAATGGATGCTTAAATCCTATCCACAACCTCTATCCACCTTAAAACATGCATTTTTGACATTTTTCATTGTACATTTTGATGATTTATATGTTATGCATTGTGTTGAGTGAATGCTTAAGTGCTTAAATCATACTAATAATTTTCATTACCTTTGGCAGCCTTAGCACATTAATTTGACATGTTTTTGGTAGAAAAAATTCCTCTTCCACCATACCACCATAGAGATAGGAACCTTGTTCCCTCGGCTGCAAGTATGGAACTCCAAAACTACTTAAATCTAGGCCTTATTAACAGTGAGGAACAAATGTGTCTAAATAGTAGATCCAAGGAGACAAATTACCAATACTTTAGGGATTTTTGGAGGAGAAATTTCCCCTCCTATTGAGGAGGCTATTGCTTTAACATTTTGTATAAGAATGAAACTTGAGACTAGGCCTAGGGGAGGGAAAAGAAAATTGTTTTTTACTACATTGTATCTTTGTAACTTTCTTTATTTAGACTTATATATTGTTGATTTAAGTTTATAGAAAAAAATCTTTCTTACTGAGTAGTTAATGTTGGATTTTTATTGGATATATGAGCACCTTAGGGAAGGCCCACCCACGAGATCTCTAAAGACCCCTGCATACTATTCTCTCTTTCATTCTATGGTTAATTCTCATGTTGTTTATGTCTTTCATTTTTACTGCAATGATTTTAGTGAACGATGCACTTTGTACTTTCTTGTACAAAATTAGGAACTTGATATTTCCCATTTTTTGGTTTTTCTCGTGAATTATATATGTTAGAAATAACTTTATTTACAAGATTTAGATTTCCTTTTGTTAATTTGTTACATTAAGTTCAAATTTGGAATTCATGTAGCACTATTTGACTTTCCTGTAGCATTATGGAACTTCCTATAGGAACAATCCAGATAGTTTCTATTTAGAATTCTTTCTCATGGTTATACATCTTTCATCTAAAATCACATTAAATAGCCAATTGTTGACATGATCTCATGAATACGGGAGATTAAGGAGATGGAAATATCTCCACAAGATCACTTTTTTTCTTACATCTTTCATATAAAATCACCTTAAATAGCAATTGTTGACATGATCTAGTGAATACGTGAGATTAAGGAGAGGGAAAAATATCCACAGGATCACATTTTTTTTTACAACATTGTAGGTTCCTTTTTTTGTTGTTTTTATGTTTTGCACAATAGGACTAGATTTAGATTCATTCAATAAGAGAATAGGATATTCATTGTCACAACATTTATTTCTTTTCAAATACAAGTTAGTTTCCATTCCACTCAAAGTAGCATAACATTTACTTTCTGCGATTTTATTTTATGTAATTATTTCTATGTATGCAAAGATTAAATCAATTGAGTGATTGCTTCATTGTATGATTCCCCCTTAACTTGATCAAGAAGACATTTTTTTTCATCAGTTAGTATGCATTGAGTAGTATGAGTAAATGTGGCTTTCATATATAATACATGATACCTCTTAAGTTTGTATGCACCCCGAGTTGACATAATAAAGCTGAGACCTTTAGGGACACAACATTGTAACTTTTTGTAACACTGAGAGCCAACATTTTTTGGAACCATTATTGAGGAGATGTCATAAGTCTGCAAAGTTTTCTTTCTTATCATACATTAACTTCATTTAAAAAAAAGGAAGGGAGAAAAACAAAAAACAAATCACCTCTTAAAATAAAGCATGCATGCCTCCTAGACATAGAAATAAGCTAGGGAAATTTCTAGCAAAAATCCCCACCTTTGAACCTACAAGTAGAAATAAGCAACAATCAATTGATTGTGAGAAACTTTCTTCAATAGCAAGAGGTTTTGAGGACTATCTAGAAAAGAAAGCTAGAGCATTTGAGGCCCTTGAAGAAGGCGGTATATTTCCATCTCACTATATAATTGTTGAAGATGGAGATCAACCTAAACTCTTTGAGTTTCCTATCCAAGAAACCAATGGGAAATATAGGATGAATAATATCCATCCATTTGAATTTCCTCACTTTTATCGAATAACTATTGAATGTCTCAACACATTTTTGCTTGATTTTATTGGACTGTGTAAGACTTGTTACTATATCACAGATGAACAGAAACTTAAACTTTTACATTCTACATTGAAAGATGAAACCTTAAGGTGTTTCATGAGTCTCAAAGGGAACAAAATTACTAGTTGGTAGTAGATGAAGCAAACTTTCGACATCGAGTATGCATATTATTGCAAGGCTCAAGATAAAAAGGATGATACTATAGGATGATCCAAGGAGACAATGAATCCTTGGAGTAATTTGAAGAGTGATTATAATTAAATTACAGAAGGGAACACAATTGTATTGTAG
Organism: Pinus tabuliformis; assembly: GCA_031772625.1. NCBI lineage: Eukaryota > Viridiplantae > Streptophyta > Pinopsida > Pinales > Pinaceae > Pinus > Pinus tabuliformis. The sequence continues at coordinate 441,069,362 of CM062817.1, forward strand.
ATGAATATTCTCTAAAACTTTTCTTTTTGAGAGGAGTAAAGGAGAATTTGATGGAGATAATCTCTTAGCCAATGGCGATGTCTACTAGCTATGTTATGCAACTATCAAGAAATTGTGATGAATGCAAACTTTTATATTTATGGAAACTAAGTTTTCCTTGAATATATAAGGGAATAGATTAAGGTTCAAAAAATGTTAGGAGAGGAGAAATAAATATGCACCAAACATGTGTGGAAGGAAACAATCTAAGCATCAAAAGTACTACTTTTTATCTTCAATGATTTTTTATATGTTGCGATTCTTCTCAAATTTAAGAATCAAATGTACTAGTTTTTATCTTCAATGATTTTTTATATGTTGTGATTGTTCTCAAATTTATGCCTTACAGTGTTTCCTTTGCAACATCTAGTGCAATTTCTAGTTTATCTACTCTCTCATTTAAGTCATGATAAATATGGGAAAATTTGATCTTATAAAAAGGAATAAAAAACATCCTTAATGAGATACCAACAATATTAATATCTAGTAATAATCTAAATAAATCCACATCACATCAAGAGAAATACACTCCAAGAGGAAAATTTATTTTTAATGTAAAGTATCCATCTTCATTGAAAAGGACAATCATAATCATCATTGAATTTCTTCCAAAACTCATTAATACTCCTCTCAAACTCATCCAATATATAGGAAAAGGGAATCTCTATTTCTTATTATACTAGAACACACATCCATGCATGTCCATTGCAAATGTCATGGTTCCTCTTAGGGATAGAGAATTTTACTTGATAAACTTACATATTTCCCCCAAACAATTGAACAATAAAGGATGAGATCCCAACTCTAGAAACAACACAACAAATTCCAAATTCCAAACAACAACAACATCAACAATTTAACCAAATAACACAAATTTGCACTAAATAATCATTATAAAAGTGCACTCAACAGTCATTATAGCTTTATAAATAAAGTCACAAAGAGGATATGAAGGATTAGGTATGTTCAATTTCTCTATATCCAAAAGAAAATCTAAATAGAGAGATAATAATACTGATAAGATAGAATGAGAGAGAACAATAATAGGTAGTGAGGTAATTAAAATAAAACTAGTAGCCAACCATTGTTGTATCAAACATCAATCATGTGGACCACACCAAGATGGTGTAGAAAATCCTTGAAACTTTGCAATTTCTAATGAGAGAACTAATCACAAAAGACAAAATATTTCTCTACCAAAAATTTGTAGAAAGAAAACAATGAATAAAAGCACAATCACAAATAGAGCACAAAATTTATTTGGGGAACCGAACTGGGAAAACCCCCTGCTTGCTTGTATTAAATCAAATGAGCAATCTAATTTATTACATAGAATTTTCTTCAAACCTAAAGCTCCCTACAATACTGATCAACTCTCTACAATACTTGCCCAACACTTAGGCAAATAAGGCATGTTAGGAGCTCATATTTCTTAGTGCAATTTTGCCCCTAAAAATTAGGAATTTCTCCTATTTCCTTGTGCAATTCCCAAGAGAATTTCCCTACTTTCTTCTCAAGCTCTCTACACGAAAACCTGTGTATAATGAATAAATAGATATGTGCCTTCATTCAATCTCAATAGGAAATTTGAATTACATGACCTACCAAGGTTAAATTTAGTAGCTGCAACTAATTAATTGAGAATCCATTGAGTTAACAAAAGTAAAAATACTCAACTAAACTCAAGAAATCAAGTCTATCTCTACTATAGAACTAGATATTAGTTAACTAACATACATTAGAATTTAACTCCACTAGATAGCTAAATATTATCTATCAACGAGGCCAAACCTCACTGAAATCCATCTAACTCAAATTAACGAACAATAACTCAGTGATAGGCCACATCGCACATGTTAACTGAAAACTAGCTCAAGTATCTATGAGACTAATTTTGAATTAGCATCTTTGACTAAGGCACAAGTCAAAGAAGTCATTCCTTGCTACAATTTCAACACTCTCTCTTAGCGAGGAATGGAATCATTGAAGAACCTTGTCCACGTGGATTAGTCTTTAACTCTACCAAGTTCTCTATTGTTGTAGTTTCTCCCTCTCAACTATAAAGAACCATGTACCTTGTGTATCGGGGTACCTTCTTCTTGGTGTTGGGAGACTTAACTCTTTTTTGGGCTCCCCTAATCAAATCCTCTACCCACTAGAAGTCTCTAACTAAATGGCTACCTCCACTTGACATGGGCTAGCGTATTCATCATCATCATCCTTCTTGTCAGCCCAACTGCCAACTAGCTTAGACTAAAACTGAGATATTGGTTGAGGCTCCATATTGAGAGCTCTATCCTACTGTCACTCAACCAAAACCTCTCTACACTGAGAACTCTATACCTTGTTTCTCAAGGATACATATGCATCAACCTCAAATTGGTAGAGGTTCTCGATCTTGACACCAATCTACTTGACTTGTATTGAAGCCAAATGCTTGAGGTAGGTCTTCCCTTTGGTGAAGACTACATCATACCCTTTGTCTTCAAGGACTGCTACTGAGATAAATTTTTTTTTCAATATTGGAACATACATCACATTCTTGAGATGGAGAAGGGAATCAAGCTCCCTCTTAAAATTCACTGTACCAAAGTATTGGTGAATTCATGAGTTCTTAAGTGCAGGCCAAACCTCGAGTTGGGCCTACTCGAGGTAAGCTCCCACACTATGTTCATTTCCTATATATTGTGTGTTTAATTCTTAAAAGTTGTGTATTTTTTTCTTTGCAAGTTGTGTATTTTAATTCAATTGCAAATTAGGTACAATCAATCGAGATAATTTATGTAAAGTGTGTGTCCATGTGCAAATTTCATTTTATGTGGTGTGTTAAAGTTTATCGCATTTTTTCCTTTTATTTTTCCTGGGCCTTTTTAATTTTCGAATGTGAAGGGAAATGATCCAACAGCTATGAAACTAGTAGTAGTTGTTGCGACACTAGTAGAAGTACTGTGAAATTAGTAGTGGTTGCTACGAAACCCTACATGTTCACATAACTCCAATAGGAGCAACAACATGGAGCTGAGTATTCAAAAAATATTTCAATGAAATAGGCACCAAGTGATTAGACCAAGGTAGAGAAGTTAGGCTCTGATAGGACTTAGGTTCTGTATCACCGGTAGATTTCCTTTTTCAAGTCTTTGTACACAAGACTGGTAGGAACTATGATAATTTTCTTTATAGAACTAAGAGCCTCATAATTCAAGTAGACCCTGGGTTTATAAGTTAAAATATCAAGTGAATTCTTAACACCACTGTAATTAGAAAACAAGTATTCATGCCATCATTTTTTGTGCCATTTCTATGGAGGTGCTTAGAAGTATTAATATTCCTACCTTAGGAAAAATAGGAATGATAGTGGGAGTAGAAGAAATAAAGGGGAGATTGCCAGTTCATCCCTTTCAATAAAATGAGTCCTAAATTTCTTGCATTTAGAGCATTTTGGTTATAACACCATAGATAAGAAAAAGAAAAAAATTGTTAAGAACCCAACACGTGGCACAATAGGAGCCACACTTGCTAAAATTATAGAAAACGAAAAGGGGAATCATTTTTTTAAGGCCACATTTGTTCAAAATAGTATGGTAGGGAAGCCTCCAAAAGGAGAAACACCAAGGAGGGAAGAAATTACATTTGACGAGGAATTGGAAAGTTCTTCAGGGTTCAACAAATTTCAAAAGCTTGACACTACAAAAAGGGAAAAGATTGCAGATGAAGAATTAAATGGACCTCGAAGACATTGACATGTTACCTTTGAATTTCCCATCCAAGACCTTGATGAAATATTCTAGATGAAGAACATTCCTCTTTCTGCCCTTCCAAATTTTCATGGCCTATTCAAGGAAATCTTGAACACTTTCTTGTTTTAGTTTTATGTCCCTTGTCACAATTAATGGTTATTATATGGATGCTTAAAAATGAAAACTATTTCTTACAAATTTGAAAGATGAATCTCTCCATCGGTTCATGGGACTTGGGGGGAAATCTATCTAGACTTGGAACTATATGAAGAATTGTTTTTCAGAAAAATACTAGGACTACTGCAAGGTACAAAATATTAAAGAAGAGATCTTCAAGATGTACCAAGGTAATGTTGAAAGTCTAGATGATTATGTGGTATTTACAAAGAATGACAAAATACTCTCGACCGAGAAACCTTGCGATCCTTTTTCTTAAGGGGATACAAGAATATTTCCTTGAAACTTTAAACCTTATGGATGTGAGAGATGTTTCTTTATTATTATATCAGTATATATGTGATCTGTAAAAACAATATTCCAAAGGGAGTTCAAAATATAATATAAACTCTTAAGATGCAGTTTCTAAGATTAATAAATCTAGTGGGACATGAGTAACTAAAGCACAACTAGGGAATCCATTGGAAAACTTTAAAATTGACATTCCTAGCACCCGTAGCTCTAAATAAGATACTTTTCAAGATAAGAAGAAGGAGGAGGCTTGAGCATTAGCAATATGTTTCTCTAAATGTTGAAAAAAGAACATTGTTAGGGAAATCCCTTTAAATAATGATGATAGATGTAAAATTTGATAGAAAAAACATTCTACTCAATAATGTCCTTCTCTACTAGGGATTAAGGCCATGATTTAAGAATCTAATGAGGAAATTGAACAAATCTACTTTGTGGCTTAGAAGAAACCATGTCCCCATTGATCATCCAAACCCGCACCCTTTGATCCTTCCTGGTATTTTTCTCCCACTTTTGGTTGGTTCCCTCTATTGTAGAGGCTACAACCACCCTCCAAAATTTTGGCCTACACTAATTTCGGAGCCTCCCTTGAAGATTTTCACTTGATGATTGCACACACTCAGGTTCACTCCATGAGCTCATGTGAGTCTTTACATCCACCTTGCTTGTTCATTACATACAAGTCTCTGCATGCTGATGTCTAAGTCATGCTTGTGACCATGTTATGGTTATGCTCAAAGTCTCTGCTTGTTGTGTTTGCTATGAAAGCGTCTGTCGCACTCACACACGGAGTCACATTCACTTTCACGCAAGTGTTTTCTCGATCAATGAACGATCAATCACAAAGTGTTGCACTTTTCACCTACATTGCTGATCAGTCATGTTGAACATGTGTGTCTGGATGGTTTGGTCGTTTTGTCTTGAGGTCATGCGAGTGTCTATTCATATGATCACCTATGCATCTTTCGATTGTTCACACACTTAGCCATTTTTGCTAAAGTTCTAACGACCAGATTCCCCTTTCACCACTGGACCATCACCATGCCATCAACTCGATCAACTTTCAACCAAAACAGTGCAGAAACACCAAGCTAGTCTTTTCAAGCTGCATTTCTTGTAAGCAATTCAATCAACTCTCATGCTAGCCACCCGAAAATCAGACCTGACATTCACCCTAGGACTGACTCCCCTCAAAAATTGCGTAGAGGCCACTGACGTCACCCACTCAACTGACTGAGGAAATTGTGCAGACATGCCGGACATAAACCAAGTGCCTGTCCCTATCACCCTCAGAAAATTGTGCAATTTTCCCAGTCAGTCATCCCAACAGTCAACCAACTACTCATCTTAGAAATTGTGCAGTGTTCATGAGAAAGCCTTTTGCTTCCCATCACTCAGCTCAGATAAGAAATTGTGTAGAGATGATCAATAGGTCAGCCGCCTAGCCTCAATGCAGTTTACCTTGTTAGCAGCCCCCAGCAGCTGACTGCTAATTCCCTCCAGGAATTGTGCAGTTTCTGCTGCCAGTGACTCCAACAGCCAACTGGCAGTTCCCTCTGGGAATTGCACAGTTTTGGCTGCCAGCCTCTCCAGCAGTTCCCCCAAAAAACTGCAAAATCCCTGCTTGCTGACCCTTCATGCAGCCCAGCTCATTCCTCTGGAAAATTGCGCAAGTCTAGTTGCCCAACCCCACTGCCGATTTGTTCTGAAAAATGTGCAGAGCATGCCTGCCTTGCCTTCCAGTAGCCCGGACTATCCCACCCAAAATTTGCGCAATTTTGCCTCCTAGCCAAGCCAGACCTCGCAGACAGTCACTGTCATCTCAGATTTCGCTTCTCCATCACTTAGTGACTCTTGCACAGTTTTCATCAGCAGTGCCCAGAGCCATCATCCCACTTCACAACCATTTTGCCTCTCCCAATCACCTGCATCCTAAATGATCATGTGTCATGGTAGACTAGGAGGTTTTTGATTTGATGTCGTCTCGTCATGAGTGAATGTAGGTATAGGTACACCAACAAATAGGGTAAGACAACGAATGGGATGTACAAAGGGAGCACATGCAGAATGATAGGTTCACCAAGGGATGAATGAATGAAGCATGTGAAGTAGACGAACACGATGAACATGCACCTTCGCAAATATATGAACTTTTCAAGCCTTCTAGCATGAAAGCAAGGAACAACACACTAAAGCTTCATCAAGCAAACTAAGGACCATCAAAGACATCGCACACTTTGTCATGCAAAGGTGAAGCTATGATACACCATGAAGACATCCATCACCCAGTAGCAGTATAGCTTGACATGCAGTCTAACAGTAGCACAAATGTACCAACATTGTCATGTCAAGTCACGTCATGAGTCATGTCACCCACATCTCCATTATGGGATTTTTGTCAATCAATGTGATGGAACGTGGAAGTACAAGAGACGCACTTGTGGAACAAAGAGTCATGTAAGTAAAAAAGTCATGGAAGTCAAATGGTCATGAGGGTAGTTGAACAACCACAAGGGTCAGTTTCATCCTTGGCTATAAATACCCCCTCATTTATACATGTAAAGGATGTTTCACCTCAGCTACTCCCACATAGCCAAGGGGTTAGTGATGTATGGTGTAATGATGTGTCTTGGAACTTTCAATTAATTCAGGATCCTGCTAACGGGCTATCATGTTTTCACACATGTATTGTAGCTATTGTAATACTGATTTTAAACACTTGCAATGCATGTTTCTTTAACTTGTGTTCTACATTTGAATTGTTTCATTTGTTGTAATGCATAATCTATTAATGGAAATGTGTTGTATATTTTGTTAAGCTGACATGCCCGTGTAGACTGCTCTCCCGGACATCAGATGGACCTTTCACACAAAGGTTGTTGTAACAACCATTTCACTCGTTCGAAATGATCCATTAGTGTTGTACATGTTATCTTACCTTGTATGTTGTGTTTTCCTAGTAGTGTTTGGACTGCTCCTAATCGACCTGAAACTCACTCTCACCCTTTCCCTCAACAGTGAAAGAACCATTGACATAAGTGACACTTACACTCACCAGGCACGCGAACCTCACTTCTCAAAGACAAAGAAAAATATTTGCCTTTGCTAATAAGCAAGATTTGAGGCAAATCCTTAAGACAATGGCAACTAGGCCATCATACTAGATGGGACTCCCACACCAAACGGTGTGAGGTTTAGTGGGGACTTCATATCAGGGTGATCCCGTGAATGTTGGAAGGTCCAACACCATCAACATTTCTAGCACTAGAAAGAGGGCAACTAGTTGTACATGGCCGAAATCCCCCTCACACTCACTTATTAATAATCTGGTCAAGGTAGTAACTCGTACTCCATCTCACGCGACTCTGTAGTTGGTTACTCCTCACCTCCTAGAATTGAACATGAGATTTCATATCAACACCTACACTCCATCTGTTTCATCACTTGACAGTTTGCGAAAGCAGTCAGACTGATCCCAAGCGTACAACATTTTCCACACACATCTAGGAAGCCAAAAGCCACTCCCACAGGAGTTTTTGTATCATCGGTGGAAGAAGAAGTCATTTCCATGCTTGAAGGTCTAGAGGAAGATATTCAATACGGAGAGGAACCTCCAATCTTCCTTGAAGATGAACAAGGCACTCTTGTGATCTCGGGATCGAACTATAGTATAGGAGGTGGAGGGGAAGGCAACTGAGGAGGTGGAGTTAGAGATTAACCAATAGACTCAGATTCGGAACCATCAGACTCCAAAGGAGAGGAAGAAGATGAAGAAGACAAAGAGATGGCTGACCCAAATATTGAATGGATGACTTAGGGACCATTGGCTCTCCCGAATTTTCTGCACAATATGTCAAAGCGAGTGGAGAGAATGAACATCAAATTCAACCTTGACAACATGGTGAAGGTAGAAGACCATTTAGACAACTTATACCTATAGCTGCAGACCCTTGAGGTACTTTATGATGATGTAGCATGTAGATTTTTCCCA